>JAZHEH010000345.1:2400000-3049687 GCA_036589455.1 Ateles fusciceps | reverse complement strand
GTCCCTCTCAGAGAAATCATCGCAGTCCCTCTCAGAGAAATCATCGCAGTCCCTCTCAGAGAAATCATCGCAGTCCACTGGAGAGGGGTCGTCGCAGTCTCTCTAAAACGGGCCATCACAGTCCCTCTGAGAGGAGCCATCACAGTCTGTCTAAAGGAGCCAACGCAGTCCCTCTGAGAGGAGCCATAGAGAGTTCCTCTGAGAGAAGCACCGGTAGATATCCCTTTTCCAAAGGAGCCATCACAGTCCGTCTCAGAGAACCCATCACAGTCTGTTTCGAGGAGCCAGCGCCGCCCCTCTGAGAGGAGATGTCACAGGTCCTCTGAGAGGAGCCACCGTAGGATTTATGAGAGGAAGTCACAGTTCCTTTGAGAGGAGCCACCTCAGTCCCTGGGAAAGAAGCCGTTACAGTCCCTCTGAGAGGAGAGGACACAGTTGCTCTGGGAAAACATGCCACAGTCCCTCTTGGGAGGAGCCATCGCAGTCCCTCCAGGATGAGGCCAGAAAGGCCCCATGGGAGGAGCCATCGCAAGATTCCTGGGAGAGGAGCCCATCACAATCTCTCTGAGATAAGGCCAGGAGGGCCCTCTGGGAGAAGCCAAGGCAGACCCTTTAAGGAGATACTCAAGCACGAGTCTCCCTGGGAAGAGACCCAGCCATTTCAACAATGGAACAAGTCTCCTCGGGGACCACACACAAAAATCCCAGAACAGGCAAGTGTGGAGGCCCGAAAGCTACTAAACAGGCGGAGATCAACCCCTGTTATTCATTGTGTCCCTCAAGTCTTCACCGTGCTGCCGTTGTCCACAGTCTTTCGTGCTCAGCCATTGCCTCCCAGTTCCTGCGCCCCAGGCATGGAGAGGCTGCGTGTCTCTCTATGGGGGGTGGCATGTGAGGATTCATCTGCAATTTCTCTAATAAAACAGGCAGTAACTGATCTCCTTGTGCATCTAGACTGAGGCCACTGGGCGGGTGGGTGGGGAAGGCAGGGGTATGGTGGGGACACGAGGGGTTGTGCAAAGGTTCGGAATGAGAGCAGCGATTTTAAGGTCGGGCAGAGGCTCCAAGCTCCGCCCCTTCGTTGCAGACCCCACCCACAAGATCCGGTCCCTTGTCGGGGATCCTAGTGGGGCGGGGTCTCAGAGGAAGCGGAGGGTTACTCGTCACGTGACTCGCGCCGGCCGCAGCCCCTCTCGGAAGCTGCTAGGCGGAAGTGAGACGTTCAGAAGAGGGGCTAGGCGGGGCCGAGCCCACATCCGGGGAGAGGCGAGGAGAGCGGAAGTGGCGTTGGTCTTGGCCGGAGTCCTTTGGTGAAATTGTTAGGCGTGGAGAGGAAGTGATGTCTTCCAGACTCGGTGCTGTACCCGTGAGTTTCTTGGTTTGACCGTCATGCTTTAGAGGTAGCGCTGTCGAGCCCAGAAGCCACGCGGTCTCTCGCTTTGTCCCATGCTCAGAGTTGGTTTTATCAGAGGCCATGGTAGGCCCCACCCTTCTAGATCAGATCACCTGTCCCCTTTTTCTTACCCACATTCTGCTGCCTGTTCCCCACCTCCTTGGATTTAATTCCTCGCCACATTGCCATTAGTTTCTATTCCTTTACATCCCCAATGTCTCTCATATCTGTTGTCTTTTCTTTGGCCTCCCTTTAGAGCCTAGGGACAGGGCTTTGAGAATGGGGAAAACGAAGGCTCTGGTATTGTTACCAGCCTTTGCACTGCTGGAAGATAGGACAGCACATTTTCCTAAAAGTGTTCCCTTCTTCGAGTTGAGGTGGTTGCCCCGGGGAGAGCTTCATTTCTTCTGGGCATAGGGGAATTCGTCTTTTTGTGGTCGAGGTTCAGAGGTCCCTAGCACTCACTCGTGTGCTTGTGATTTGCTAGACTTCGGGACCCACAACCTTTAAACAGCAGAGGAGCACGAGGATCGTGGGAGCTAGAAGTAAGTGAGGTTTTCTCAGGTCCTTTTATGATTGTGTCGCCCAGCGCTGTCTAGTAGAACTTCTTCCAGTGATGAAAATGTTCTGTTATTTGCATTGTCCAGTATCATAGCCACTATCCCTGTGTGGATTTCGAGCCGTTGAAATGTGGCTAGTGCAACGGAGGGGACTGAATTTTAAATTTTATTTGCTAAGTAAGAGGTTTTTCTAAGGTTCTTTCGTGATTGTGTGGCCAGCGCTGCCCAATAGAACTTGTGACAAAATGTTCTGTATCTGCACTGTCTAGTATCATAGCCACTAGCCCCGTATGGCTTTTGAGGGCTAGAAATGTGGCTAGTGTGACTGAGAGATTGAATTTTAAATTATGTTTTATTTTGATTAAATAGCCACCTGTAGCTAGTGACTCCCGGACAGTGTACGTGTAAGTCTAGTGTGTGGGAGAGAAACCTAGCTTGCAAAAAAAGAGTACAAATTATTATAAAAATGGAACCAATGACTTAGTGGTAATCCTGTATTTCTCCAGACATCACATTCGTGCTCATAAATACATTGATTAACTTGGGATGGATGATAAAAATGGCTGGAAGAAATTCTTGTATTTTTAAACTACTTGGCTGTAAGACTGGTTTATTATTTAGAACACTAAAGGTACTTAGTTTTTCCATGGTTAATACAAAAGAAAACATTCTTGTTAACTAGACATTAAATGGATTCATTCAGGTGACATTTATGAAATGTCTGCTGTGTGTGCCAGTTCTGTAGTAGGTTAGGTATACAGGCATGAAAAACAACTAGCAGTCTAGAAGGGGAGATAGACAAGTAGATCAACACAGTTCGTTGCAATAAATAAGTATTTTTAAACGGGAATTTAATGTAGCCTTGGGGGAAGGGGAATGACAGTTTGGAAGGGAAGGATTATCAGAGCAGGTCACTCCTAAGGAGAGACTTGAAAGTTGAGGAATCATGCAGTTAGCGAGGAGAAAGGTTTTTCAGAAGAGAGAACAGCATGTGAACGTGTGGAAGAAATTAATGCATAGCAAGTAGTTCTGTATGACTGGGATGGAGGATGAGGGATTGCAGGGAGAGCGTTTAGAGAGGTTAGTAGGGGCTAGACCATGAAGGACCTTTTATGATGGCATGCTAAAGTGTTTGGATTTTATCCTGGAAGGGATGAGGGAATGACATAGCCAGATGCTGGTCTTAGAAAGGCCACTCTGGCGCATTATGAAGGATGGATTTGGAATGGTACTGGGGAAAACTGGTTCAGAGGTTATTATGATAACCTCAGAGATGAATGAAGAACATGTGCAGCCTATGGTGGGAACAATATATAGGGAACACATAGGGAACAGCGTATAGGGAATGTAGAGGTTGTGATGATGAGAGGTAAGAGAAGGAAGATAGGATGTCTATGGGTTTCTGGCTTTGGCAACCAGGTGAATTTTGGAGTAATTTTGGGGGAGCTAGGAATTTCTGAATGAGCAGCAACATTTGGAACAAAAACAAATAGGTTTGGACCTCAGATGAAGAGCTGGTCTGAAATACAGAATTGGGGAATCATCAGCTTTAAAAAATAATTGGAAACATGATGTTTTTCCGCCACAAGCTGAATATTCATGAGCTCTTCTAGGAAAAGTGGTTAGAGCAGTGTTTCTCAGTATGTACCTTGGTCACCTAGAGATAATTGTTAAAAAATAAGATTGTTAGGCCCCCATCCATTAACCAGATTTGGAATCACTGGGGTTAGCATGTAGAAATCCTTACTTTAAACTAGCTTCCTATGAGATTGTGACATTTGAGAGTTAGTGGCGAGAAATGAGACCAGAAAAGAGTAGAGAAGGAAATCATGGCGAACACCAGCTTTTAAAGATTGGGTAAAATTAAATAAGTTTACAAAGGATACCAAGATGAACTAAAGTACTTTTCTAATGAAATCTAAATATTTGCACATAGAAGAATGAGCTAGGGGCTCTTAAACTTTTTTGGTAGATCAGAAAGGAGTTGAAAATAGGGTAAACATTTTATGTTTGTGATCAGAAGCTCAGTTGCTGCACTGGTGACAACAAATTATAAAATAATTACAATTATGATATTTTATCACAATAAAGCTTTTTCTTGTTCTGTGTATGGAAGGAAAGTTTCAGCTTAATCTGGTTTTTAATAAATAATCAAATACTCTGAGGTTGATAGGTAGATAGTGTAAAATACTTGAGAATTGTTTTTGTTGAGTCCTTTAAAAATAAAACATGAGACCTGGAAGGAAGGATTCCCTAACTACCTTGACTTAACCTCCAACATGTTAATTATGCTGGTCATACGAACTATTGCCTTTTCAGTATGCTTATGCTTATTCATAAGAGGGTAGATGTGTACTGTATTTCTGAGTCCTACATTGATAGTAAGAAATTCCTACATGGAGAGTTTTCCTAAGAGTCATACCCTGGGGCTTGGCTCTTAATGGCCTGCTGTTGCCATTAAGTCTTTGTCTCCCAAAAAAAAAAACAAAAACAAAAAGAGATTCTCTCCTCCAGGCTGGAGTGCAGTGGCATGATCTCGATTCACTGCAACCTCTGCCTCCCACATTCAAGCAATTCTCCTGCCTCAGCCTCCGGAGTAGCTGGGATTACAGGTGCACACTGCCACTCCTGGCTAAGTTACCGTTTTTTAGTAGAGACAAGGTTTCACCACGTTGCCCAGGCTGGTCTCAAACTCCTGAGCTCAGGCAGTCCGCACACCTCAGCCTCCCAAAGTGCTAGGATTACAGGCATGAGCCACCACGTCTGGCCCATCAAGTCTTTCTAGCATTGTTTGCAATGATAGGTTTTGGCTTTAGAGGCTTGCCAATCCATTAAATTTTTAAAATACCTGTATTGAGGTATAATTAGAGCACTATAGACTGCACATATTTAAAGCATACACTATGGTCAACTTTGACCTATATCTGTACCCATGAAACCATTGCCACAATCAAGATAACAAACATTTTTGTCTCTCCCAAAAGTTTGTTCATTTCTCTTTGCCATTTCTTCCTCCACTCCTGTCTACAGGCACCACTGTACAGTGGTTTGCATATTTCAGGATTTTATATAAATGAAGTCACACAGTACGTTCTCATTTTTTTCATGATTTCTTTCAGAATAATAATTTTGAGATGAAAAATAGTTTTATTGCTGAGTAGAGTTCCATTATGGATACTATAATTTGTTTAGCCATCTACCTTGATGGACATTTGAGTTATTTTCAGTTTTAGGTGTCAGTAAGGCTGCTGTGAACGTTCATGTACAAGCCTTGTGTAGACAAATGCTTTCATTTCTTCAGATAAATATCTAAGATGGTATTTACCATCATAGGTTGGTTGATTCATATGGCAGGAGTATGTTTCATTTTTTTAAGAAACTACCTGTTTTCCAAAGTGGTGTTATTTTGCATTCCAACCAGCAATGTATGAGAGTCAGTCTTTCCAATTTTAGCTAATTTAATGGGTGTGTAGTGGTATCTCACTGTGGTTTTGTGGGTTTTTTTGTTCTTTTTTTGAGACAGGGCCTCCCTCCGTCACCCAGGTTGGAGTGCAGTGGCTTGATCTGGGTTCACTGCAACCTCCGCCTCCCAGGTTCTAGCAATTCTCCTGCCTTAACCTCCTGAGTAGCTGGGATTACAGGCGTGCACCCCCATGGCTGACTAATTTTTGTATTTTCAGTAGAGATGGGGTTTCACCATGTTGGCCAGTCTGGTCTCAAACTTCTGACCTCATGTGATCCTCTCACCTTGGCCTCCCAACGTACTGGGATTACAGGCGCGAGCCACCACACTTGGCTTAATTGGTGGTTTTTAATTCATCATATATGAATAATAATGTTGAGAATCTGTTTGTATTCTTTTTTTTTTTCTTTTTTTGCATCTGTTCATATTCTTATTGGCCATTTCTATTATGTAAGTATCAGTTTACATTTTTGTCCATTAAAAAAATTAGGTTTTCTTATTGAATTGTATTTTTAAAAATCTGTTCTGAATATAACTCTTTTGTCATATTTCCTTCCAGTCTGGTTTGTCTTTCCTTTTCTTAACGGTTTCTTTTGAAGAGCAAAAGGTTTTAATTTATCATTTTTTCCCTTATGTTTTTTGCTTTTATGTATCGTATTTAAGAAACCTTTGCCTCCCCGGAGATTGTAATGAGTCGAGATTGCGCCACTGCACTCCAGCCTGGGTGACAGAGTGAGATTCTGTCTCAAAAAAAAATAATAAAAAAAGAAACTTTAGCCTCCGTAATTGAAAAGATATTCTCTGATCCTTTCTCCTAGAAGTTTGTAGGTTTTATATTTAGGTCTGTGACTCATTTAGAGTTAATTTTTATGAATGTTGCATGGTAAGGGTCAATGTTGACTTTTTTTTCTATTTGTATACCCAATTGTTGGAAGGAGTTTTCTTTCCCTATTGAATTGCCTTGGCACCTTTGTCAACTTTACTTGAACATGTATATGTGCAGGTCTGTTCGTGGACTCTCCTTATTCTGTTCCATTGATGTTTATTTAGACTCTTGAAATTAGATAGTAAGTCTTCTAACTTTAGTGTTCTTTTTCAAAATTGTTTTGGTTATTCTCAGTTCTTTGCATTTTTATAAAAATTACAGAATTGGGTTGCCAACATCTATTAAAAGAAGCTTGTTGAATACTGATTGGTATTATACTGAATCTATAGATTCCTTTGGGGAAAATTGCTACTTTAACAATACTCAGTTTTCTGATTTATGAACATGCTATATTTTTCCCTTTATTTAAGTCTTCTTCTCTTTTCTTTTTTTTGAGAGGGAGTCTTGCTTTGTCACCCAGGCTGCCAGGCTACCAGGCTGGAGTGCAGTGGCACTATCTCAGCTCACTGCAATCTCTGCCTCCCAGGTACAAGCGATTCTTCTTCCTCAGCCTCCTAAGTAGCTGGGATTACAAGCACACACCACCACTCCCGGCTAATTTTTGTATTTTTAGTAGAGATGGGGTTTCACCATGTTGGTCAGGCTTGTCTTAAACCCCTGACCTCATGATCTGCCCACCTTGGCCTCCTAAAGTGCTGGGATTATAGGCATGAGCCACCGTCCTGGCCTATTTAAGTGTTCTTAATTTCTTTCAGCATGTGTTGTAGTTTCATTGTAAAAGTCTTGAACGTCTTTTGTTAGGTTTGTTCCTAGGTATATTATCTTATTCTGGTGTTACTGTAAATGGTATTCTTTTTATAATGTCATTTTCTAGTTGATTGTTGCTAGTATATAAGAATTCAGTTGACTTTGTGTGTTATCCTTGTATCCTGACACTTTACAAATTCATTTATTAGTTCTAGTAATTGTTTTGTAGATTCCTGGGGATTTATTTTGTAAATAATAATATAATCTGCAAGTAGAGACAGTTTTGCTTTTTTCCTTTTGATCTTTTTATAAACCTATCGCAATGGCATTCATCAATGAAACAGCCCAGAATTTTCACTTTGGGAAGGATTTCATACATGCAGTTTATTTAACAGATATGGGGCTATTTAGATTTCCAGTTTCTTCTTGTGTCTGTTTTGGTAAGTAGTATTTTTAAAGAAATTTCTTCATTGTAATTTTTCCATTGATTAGCATAAAGTTATTCAAAGTATATTATTATTTACTGTCTGTGGAATCTGCGATAACCCCCCTTTCATTTCTGATATTGGTTATTTGTAGTATCTTTTTTTCTTGATCACTGTAGCTACAGAGTTGTAAATTTTGTGATCATTTCAAAGAACCACATTTCCTCTGTTGTCTGTTTTCTAGTTCATGAGTTTCTCTTCTTACCTTTTCTTTGGTTTAGTTTGCTTTTCCTTTTAAGTTATCTTAAGATGAAATTTTAAGTCATTGATTTTAGACCTTCTCTGGTATAAGCATTTAGAGCTTTAAGTTTCTTTCTAAGTATTGCTTTAGTTGCATCCTACAGATATTGATATGCATATTTTTGTTGTTTTTCAGTGCAAAGTATTTTCAAATTTCATTTGTGATTTTATTTTTGACCTATGAATTATTTAGAAGTAGATTATTTAATTTGCAGATATTTGGATTTTTTTGTGTTTTCTGTTTTTAGGTATCTTCCTATTATTGATTCCTAAGTTGATTTCAATGTGGTTGGAGAATACACTGTGTAATTTTCATCTTTTTAATAAAAGTTAAAGTTGATGGCCCAGCGTAAGATCTAGCTTAATGAATGCACAATGTGCACTTGAAAAGAATATATATCCTGCAGTTGTTAGATTTAGTGTTGTGTAAATGTTAACTAGGGCAAGGTAGCTAATAGTGTAGTTCAGATCATTCAGAGTCTTTTACTGAATTTTTATCTAGTTCTATCAGTTGCTGAAAGGAGGAGGTCTTAAATTTTCTGCTAAGATTGTGGAATTGTCTATTTTTCCCTTTAATTCTGTCAGTTTTTGCTTTGTGTACTTTGAGGCTCTATTATTAGGCACCTACAGTGGGTAATTATGTCTTCCCAATGATTTGACACTTTGTCATGATGAAGTGTCTCTTTTTTATCTCTGGGAGTACTCTTTGTCTTGAAGTCTGTTTTATCTGACATTGAAATAGTCGTTCCAGCCTTCTTATGTTTGCTGATTGTATGATACAATTTTTTCATCTGTTTACTTTCAATCTACAGATATCTTTACATTTTAGAGTGTGCTTCTTGTAGGTAGCATGTAGTAGTAGGGTATCACTTTTTAATTTGTCAATAGCTTACTTGTAACTGGAGTGTTTAGACTGCAAACATTTAAATTACTTGTTGGTATGGTTGGATAGGTCTACCCTTTATTTTTTGTTCTCTGTTTATCCCTTGTTTTTTGTTCCTCTATTTCTTCTTTGGGATTATTTGAATGCTTAGTATATGCCCCTCCCAGCTCTTGTTTTTTTAGAGACAGTGTCTTGCTCTGATGCCCAGGCTGGAGTTGGTGGCACCTTCATTGCTTACTGGGCTCAAGTGATCCTCCCACCTCAGCCTCCCAAGTAGCTGGGATTGCAGAGGTGTGAGGCATCTACCCTGGCCTGTTTATCATTTCTGTTGCTCTTTCTTCATTCTTAAAAATCCAAGTTTCTCTCTGGTATTATTTTTCTTCAGCTGGAATCATTTGTTTTAGCATTTCATATGGAGCAGGTCTGCTTACAACGAATTCTCTTAGTTTTATTTCTGAAGATATTTTTACTGGATATAGAATTCCGAATTGACAAATTTTTTTCTCTCAAGATTTTAAGAATATTTCTTTTTCTTTTTCTCCATCCCCTCAAGCATTTATCCTTTGTGGTATAGACAATCCAATTATACTCTTTTAGTTATTTTAAAATGTACAATTAAGTTCTTAAAATTATTTTTTGGCCGGGCACCATGGCTCACGCCTGTAATCCCAGCACTTTGGGAGGCTGAAGTGGGCAGATCATGAGGTCAAACGATCGAGAGCATCCTGGCCAACATGGTGAAACCCCATCTCTACTCAAAATACAAAAAAATTAGCTGGGTGTGGTGGTGCACGCCTGTAGTCCCAGCTAGTCAGGAGGCTAAGGCAGGAGAATTGCTTGAACCCGGGAGGCAGAGGTTGCAGTGAGCTGAGATCGCGCCACTGCACTCCAGCCTGGCACCTGGCGACCGAGCAAGACTCTGTCTCAAAAAAAAAAAAAAATTATTTTTTGTAGAGACAGGGTCTTGCTATGTTGCCCAAGCTGTTCTTGAACTCGTGGGCTCAAACAGTCCCCCTCCCTTGGCCTCCCAAAGTGCTTGGATTACAAATGTGAACCATTACATTGGCTGATTTTAAAGTTACGGTGCTCTGTTCTGGCCTTCTTGGTTTCTGTTGAGAAACCCATGGTCATTTAAATTATTTTCTGTAATGTAATATGTCACTTTTCTGAAGCTTTCTAGTTTAAAACAAAATCGTTGACTTTGAATAGTTTTTTGAAACAGGGTCTAACTCCCATTGCCCAGGCTGGAGTGCACTGGCACAACCTCTGCCCACTCGTCCTCTGGACTCAGATGATTCTCCCACCTCAGCCTGCTGAGTAGCTGGGACTACAGATGCACACTAGTACACCTGGCTAATTTTTTGTATTTTTAATAGAGATAGGGTTTCACCATGTTTCCCAGGCTGGTCTTAAATTGTTAGAATCAAGGGATCTGCCTGCCTCAGCCTCCTAAAGTGCTGGGATTACAGGCTTGAGCCACTGCACCCAGCTTAGGTTATTTTATTTATTTATTTATTTATTTATTTATTTTGAGACAGTCTCACTCTGTCGCCCAGGCTGGAGTGCAGTGGTGTGATCTCGGCTCACTGCAACTTCTGCCTCCCAGTTTCAAGCAATTCTCCTGCCTCAGCCTCCTAAGTAGCTGGGACTGCAGGTGCCTGCCACCACACCTGGCTAATTTTTGTATTTTTAGTAGAGACGGGTTTTCACCATGTTGGCCAGGCTGGTCTTGAACTCCTGAGCTCAGGTGATCCTCCAAAGGGGATCTTGGCCTCCCAGAGTGCTGGGATTATAGGCATGAGCCACCGTGCCTGCGCCCTCCCCTCCTTTTTTTAAATTAAGAGGTGGGGTTTCATTATGTTGTCCAGGCTGATCTTAAACTCCTGGCCTCAAGCAATCCTCCTGCGTCTCCTGAGTAGCTGGGATTATAAGCACGAGCCATCTTCACTATTTTTAAGTGTACAGTTCAGTGGTAATAAATACATTTATATTCTTTTTTTTTCCCCTCTCTTTACCTTCCCCCCATCTCTCCCCTCTCCTTCCTGGCTGAATAATTTCATTAAGATGTGCCTTCACTGGGCACCGTGGCTCCTTCTTGTAATCCCAGCACTTTGGGAGGCTGAGGTAGGGAGATTGCTTGAGCCTAGGAGTTTGAGGCCAGCCTGGACAACACAGTGAGACCCTGTCTCTACACACACCAAAAAAGAATGAGCTGGGTATGGTGGTGCACACTTGTGGTCTCAACTACTCAGGAGGCTGAGGTAGGAGGATTGTTTAAGCCTGAGAGGTGAAGGCTGTGCTTGAGCCACTATACTCCAGCCTGAGTGACAGAGTGAGACCCTGTCTCAAATAGTAGTAATAATAATAATAATAATAATAATAATGAAGTGTTTTGCACCAACCTGGGCAACATAACAAGACCCCATCTCTATGAAAAAACACAAAAATTTAGTGGGCCTGATGGTGTGCACCTGTGGTCCCAGCTACTCAGGTATGGTGAGGTGGGAGGATCATTTGAGCCAGAGAGATTCAAGCTGCAGTGAGCCATGTGCCACTGTACTGTGGCCTGGGCAACAGAACAAGACTGTGTTTCAAAACCAAACAGAAAGATGTGTCTTGGTATATTTTTCTTTGAGTTATACTATTTGGTGTTTGCTGAGCTTCTTGAATCTGTAAATTTATGTCTTTGACCGAGTGTGGGGGGATTTTCCACCATTTTTTTTTCAAATGTATTTTTCTGCCTTATTATCTTACTCCTCTCCCTCTGGGATTACAACTACACTTAGGTTAGAACTTCTGGTATGGGGGCTCTGTTGGCTGTTTTTCAATCTTTTTTTCTCTTTATTCTTCAGACTGGGTCATTTCTGTTGATCGGTCTTCAAGTTCACAGACTCTTTCGTCTGTCCCCTCCATTACTGAACCCATCCGATGGGTTTTTATTTCAGACATTGTATTTTTCAGTTCTAAGATTTCATTTGGTTATTTTTTATGGTTTCTTTTTCTGCTGATGATTCCTACCTTTTCCTTAATTTCTTGTGTGTTTTCTTTTATAAGAAAGAAATTTATAAGGAAATACTTTTTACTGAAAGTTTGATAGTTCCGACATCTGGATTACCTTGGGGTTGGCATGATTTGATCATCTCTTCCTTTGAAAATTGCTCACATTGGCCGAGCATGGTGGCTTCTGCCTGTAATCCCAGCACTTTGGAAGGCCAAGATGGGCGGACCACCTGAGGTCAGGAGTTTGAGACCAGACTGGCCAACATGGTGAAACCCCATCTCTACTAAAAATACAAAGAAATTAGCCAGTCATGGTGGTGCATGCCTGTAATCTCAGCTACTTGGGAGACTGAGGCAGGAGAATAGCTTGAACCTTGGAGGTGGAGGTTGCAGTGAGCCAAGATTGTGCCACTGCACTCTAGCATGGGCGACAGAGCAAGAGTCCATCTCGGAAAAAAAAAAGGAAAATTGCTTACATTTTTCTGGTTCTTTATGTGTTGCATAATTTTGGAATTTATCCTCAACATTGTGAATATTTTTTGTGTAGATTTTGGGATCTATTATAATTCTTCTGGGGAATGTTGCCATTTCTGTTTTAGCAGGCAACCTTGCTTTAGGTTCAGGCCAAAACTTCTGTCTTGCTTTTTAGAGGCGTTGGTTAAAATCTCAGTTCTGTTCTTTAGGTCTTTGCTATGATGATTTGGGCTGTCCCATACGTGAATAACCCAGGGGCTGGTCTGAGACTTCTGCAGGTGTTTCCAATCTTATTTCAGTTCTCCAAGTTTTTGCTGCTTTGGTTTTGGTCACATTAGAGTTCAAATCTCATTTTGGTTTTCAAAGTCTTTGCTAGGCTGGTATGTATGGGTACATGCCACACATTCATGGCTAAGGTCAACTTGTGACTTGTGTGGATTCATACACTGAATTAAGGGATTCTTGTTTTTTTGCCTTTCTCGCCAGCTTTCCCCCTCCCCCATCCCCCCAACTCTGGTCTACAGGGACCTTTTTTCCTGATTTGCTTGGTCAGAAAGAAGGGAGTTTCTAGAGTTAAAGCTGCCCATGCTGTTCTGCAAGTGGGGTTCATCCTTGTTGCAGATTCACACGAGGGAAAAAGACAGAACTGGAAAACTCACCCCATTTGGGTCACTTCTCCCAGCTTTGACTTCCCTGTGTAATTTACTTGTTTTTGTTTGCTTTACAGAGTCTAATCAGCAGGAGGGGGTGGGGCTTAGTGGGGTTAGCTGCCCCACCAGAGCCAGGACTTCTGTGTATTAAATCTGTACTATTGGACCTCATGTGCAGAGAGCCGAAACTCATTCTTCTCTGTTTGTAGCATACTGACATAACCAGTCTCTTATGTTTACTCATCCCCATTTCCATCCCTTCCCCTCTACAGGAAACTGTATAAACAAGTGTGATGTTTGCCCTTAAATATTTATGACTCCTTTAAAAATAAGCTGCGTTTATGTGAGGATTTGTTTTTAGCTTGCTGAATTGACGTTGTGCTAGAGATGTTGTTTTGTTTCTTTTTTCATTGAATAGTATATTTTTTTTAGTTATGTTCATGTCTCTATGTATAGAATTGGTTTATTGCTTCTAATAGCAACATAGTATTCCGTAGTAGGCATCTATCACATTTTACAAGGGTAGTCACTGTGTTACTTCCAACTCCCTGCTGTCACAGACAAACATCTCTATGTGTAATTCTTTTTTTTGAGATGGAGTTTCACTCTAGTTGCCCAGGCTGGAGTGCAACAGTGTGATCTCAACTCACTGCAACCTCTGCCTCCCCGGTTCAAGCGATTCTTATATCTCAGCCTCCCCAGTAGCTGGAATTACAGGCATGCGCCACCAAGCCCAGCTAATTTTTTGTATTTTTAGTAGAGATGGGGTTTCATCATGTTGGCCAAGCTGGTCTCAAACTCCTGACCTCTGGTGATCCACCCGCCTAGGCCTCCCAAAGTGCTGGGATTATAGGCATGAGCCACCGCTCTATGTGTAATTCCTATTAGCTGTATATCTAAAGTGTTATCTTGAATCTTCCAATTCAAGTTAACTTTTTTTCCTTTTGTTTACTCTTTCTCCCCTGGGCTGTCTGCATACAGCAGCCAGAAGGATCTTTCTGAACCATACATCTAAAGTAGGCCTCACAGGTATTGAGCTGGAAAAGGGAAAGGGAGGTTCTGGGAGTCCCTAGTCCACTCTTGGAGAACTGCTGCTCTACTGCATCTTGAGCCACCTACAAGAATGTCTGATGCTTTGTAGTTACACAGTCATGTTTGTTAACTGTCATACTGACTGGTCTTAGATTTTGGACTCTGGATTCAGCTGTATACCAGAATTCTCTGGCCAGATTAATTCATACAAGATAGCATCCATCCTTTAGCTGTGGAAGCTAAGTATCATGTTACCTAAATAAGATGGGGCATCAGGGTTTAGGGAGAATGCTGAGGGAGAAGGAAGATGGGTCAGATTAGGCCCTACAGACTATTCCTTTCCCTTAGAGATACCCGTGAGTTACCGTCCTCTGTCAGAGAAATAGAGAGGCTGGGACATACCACGTTACAAATCCAGGGAGTCTTCTGAAGGGTCACAGAACACCCTTATTGCTTTGGCTACTTTCTTTTCTTAGCTGAATCTAGGAAGGAATGTCTACCTGGACTGCAAAGTGATCATTTATGTGTACTCCTTACTCTTTCTGATTACAGTGAAGAATGATAAGAATTGCACATGTTGTATTAGATCAACTATTGTTATTGTTAGATGATTACAACTTACATTCTATTTTTATAAAAGCAGGCTTCTTAGTTTTCTACACAGGTAACCAACTTGGTTATAATATAAAAGAATGTATAGAAATTTTGCTACAGACCTTCCTTTGTGGTGTATATTTTTATGTTGTATTAGTAGCAGGACCCAGTGCTCCATAAAGGATAATAGTTTCCAGTACACTATTCCTCATGATGACTCCTTAAGTGGTTCATCATCTGCCTCTTCGTGTGAACCAGTGAGTGATTTTCCAGCATCTTTTCGAAAATCTACCTACTGGATGAAGATGAGAAGGATCAAGCCAGCTGCTACTTCTCATGTTGAAGGTATCAATATCAGTGTCTTCTTATTCCAAGGACGGAACACTCCCTAAAGTTATAGTTTGGGATTATTGTAAATACCTCTTAAGAGTATTAAATACCAGATATTTGTTTCTCATTAGTGATTTAAAAAAATTTAAGGTGTTAGGCTATTGGATCCTGTTAGCTTCAGGAACTGTCTGACAGAGTGAAATTCTGCTAATCTTACTCCTCTAGGTTATACTTAGCATTGGATTTTCCTCTTTGTAGGATTTGAACTTCTTTTCCTCTTTTCTTCTAGTTTGAACTTCTGTTGATAATTTAGGGGCTGGTGTAAGGGTTATTTAGGGGAGAATATTCTAGATGGTCACAGTCTCAAGGGTCCTTGGGTAGCTAGCCCTCTATCTTGAGCAATTCTTGTGTTCCTTTTTAGTCTCAAATCAAGATTAAGCAAAACACATTGCGTGAAGGCCCTTATTATTTATAAGGAACAATGGATGGTTTGGGATCGATAACAATGTAAAAAGAAAGAGGGAGGCTGGGTCAGTTAATGAGGAGTTACACTAGCTTCCCTAAAAATCTCACAGACATTACTGAGGCCTGTGTTCACTGATGCTTTTTCCCTTTGATGGTCTTGTGAATGATGTTTTGAAGGCAGGCCTAGCTGTTCATGTGTAAAGTGTGCTGAGTTGTTGTTTTGTTTTCGTATGGTACTTCAGGGTCAGGTGGAGTATCAACCAAGGGAAAAAGGAAACCCAGGCAGGAAGAAGATGAAGACTATCGAGAATTTCCTCAGAAGAAGCATAAGCTTTATGGTGAGGCAGTAACTTTGCTACTTCTTTTTCCTTGGGTGACTGGGCTTTGTTTTTTGATGGTAAAAGAAAAAGAGACCTTAGTTTGAGCCCTTTAGTGACCTCTGAGCCCTTTGAATTGTTTAAGAGGGAATGGTCTCCGTTCTGCCGCCTTGTACCCTTTCATTCTGTCATGACTTAGGCAGTCAGTCTGTTGAGGGACTGGGAAATAGGGTGCTGAAGAGAAGGGGAGGGAAGACATTTTGGTATTAGCAAGGGTGACATGTTGGGCTTCAAGTTTCTGTCTTATGTCAGGGAGGAAGCAACGGCCTAAAACTCAGCCCAATCCCAAGTCCCAGGCTCGTCGTATTCGGAAGGAACCACCAGTTTATGCAGCAGGTATGTTTTCTTTTGGAAGCATTGTGGGATGTAGTTCTCACACCCTGATTTATGTTGGTGTCGTCTGTGAAGGAATGAGGTACTAAAGCATTTCTTTAAGGAGGCAGTTACTAAGGGCCCGAGTTTGGAGTCAGACAGACCTTTGCTCAGGTTTTGGCTCTTCATTAACTTTCTGACCTGCCTTCATTTATTTACCTTCCTCTAGCCTCAGTTTCCCTGCCTATGAATAGGGGTGATAAAGGCAGTCAAAATTGTTGTGAAAATTAAATGGATAAAAATATTTAGCATAGTCTCAGGCACATAGAAACACTCAGCAAACGGGCTGTGACATTTCTCAGTATCCCATTATTATATCCTGTTGTGAAAAATGTTGCTGCCTAGTTCTTTAAGCTACTGGTCTTTGGAGTGGTTCTCAGGTGGTTTTATCATGGCAAAATGAATAAGAGTTTTCAGAAACTACACTGTCTAAAAAATACTACTTTTTGAAGTTATACCCAGCAAGAGTCTCTTCATTGCAGTCTACCAGGAAAAGGAAAAACCATTTTATGATACTTTTCCTAAATTGTGGGATTATGCTTTTTGTTTCTGGAGAATACTGCAGATTACAAAGTGTTTCTTTCTCTCCTTTGTAGGCAGTTTGGAGGAGCAGTGGTACTTAGAAATCGTTGATAAAGGCAGTGTCTCCTGCCCTACCTGCCAGGCAGTGGGGAGGAAGACCATAGAGGGTTTAAAGAAACACATGGAAAACTGCAAGCAGGTTAGATATTTTGGCATTTCATAACTGTTACGATTTTTAAATCCAAACTTTAGACCTCTTTTGCTGTGTTGGATATGCTGGTTATAATGGATGAAAAGCAGCATTGTGTAATAAAGGAAACATAGGCTTTGGATGTGACAGAGTTAGGTTTGAATCTTCTCTTAGCCACATGCTTGTGTGGCATTTAGTTTTTTATGTGTGGACCTCAGTTTCATTGGTAAAATGGAGAAAATAAATACAAAATAATAAAAACCTTATATAGTCCAGGAGAGGATAAGAAAGAAGTAACACATGGCCAAGTGTCTAGCCCGTTACTTGGCAAATACTGGCATTCAGTAAATGGTAATTCTTACTATTTTAAAAGTGAATTGCCTTTATTTTGCACTTAAGGACATGACACTGGGTTTCTGGGACTTTGAGGTTTATTGACTGTTGAGTTTGAGAAATAAAGGAGACATAGACAAAAACATTTGAGTAGGACTTTGTGACATTCTGTCTCTCTGTGGAACAACCTAGCACTGAGCAGTATTTTTCCTTCTAGGAAATGTTTACTTGTCATCACTGTGGGAAACAACTTCGTTCACTGGCAGGGATGAAGTATCACGTCATGGCAAATCATAATAGTTTGGTAAGAGTGTCTTCTGCCTTTGTGAGTGTTTGAGGGGGTGTGTGTGTGTGTGTGTGAGATGGAGTCTCTGTGTGTGTGTGTGTGATGGAGTCTCACTGTGTGTGTGTGTGTGTGTGTGTGTGTGTGTCAAGTTTGAGATGGAGTCTCACTCTGTCGCCCAGGCTGGAGTGCAGTGGCGCAATCACTGCAATCTCTGCCTCCCAAGTGCAAGCAGTTCTCATGCCTCAGCCTCTCGAGTAGCTGGGACTACAGGTGCATGCCACCATGCCTGGCTAAGTTTTTGTATTTTTAGTAGAGACTGGGTTTCACCGTGTTGACCAGTCTGGTCTTGAACTCCTGACCTCAGGTGATCCACCTGCCTCAGCCTCCCAAGTTCTGGGATTACAGCTGTGAGCCACCGTGCCCAGCCTGGATGTCTTTTACCTGCGTGAGTGTAGATATCTCAGTGCAGATAGCTCTTGGATTTTGTAAGGATATGAGTAAGAATTATGTACAATGAAACCTTTGCAGTAGATCCATAAATATTTGTGTGTTTAGGTTAGCTCTAAAGGTTTATGTTCTGGGAGGTAGAGGCTCAGAACTCTTATTTCCATTATATTCACTTCGTTTGTCCAGGAGAAGATGGAGAAAGCCAGGAGTCAGATAACTTGGGGATTCATCAGCACCAGCTTAGCTGCTAGTCCAATCCTTGATTCTCCTCTGATATTTTTTTCCCTGTGTCTGCCTTTTCCATGAATCATCTGCTTGTTTACTTCTCTTGATTTCTAGCCCATTTTGAAAGCCGGAGATGAAATAGATGAGCCAAGTGAGAGGGAACGGCTCCGAACAGTTCTAAAGAGACTGGGAAAGCTCAGGTGCATGCGTGAGGTAGGAGCCCATGGACACAACTCCTTCTCCCTGAGTTCTCAGGTCAATGTCTTTCGTTCTTCTTTTTCATTTCTTCTCTTCCTCATTGTAGACTTCCTAATTCTGTACTGTCTTGGGCTCTTGAACTCATTAATAGTTCTTTATTTTCTTCCTCACTTTAAAAAATTTATTTTTCTCCCCCTTTCCCTTTGTTCGATGGGGTTTCCTTACCATCCTTTCTTTAATATGACGAAGAGGATCCCAGTAACCCCTCACTGTGCTGAACTTTGGTATATATTGCTGGGTATTTGATTGGGATGGGATTGGATCATAGACCTAGGAGGAAGCTCTGACATAGAGAGTAGATGCACAGTTATAGTTTATCAAGGGCTGACCAAGCTGATTCAAAATCATGCTTGGTCAGAGCAGGATGACCAGAGACAAGGAAAGGTTGTGCTGATGGGAGATGTTGGAGAGAGTCTACTGAAATCAGAGGGCCTATTTGTATTTTGTGGTGGTGAGTACTTTATGGCTGTTTAGAAATTTAGCGATCATGTCCAAAGATGTAAGATTATAGTTTAGGCTTCTCTCCTGTGTTCAGAGTTGCTCCAGTAGCTTTACCAGCATCATGGGATATCTCTACCATGTCAGAAAATGTGGCAAAGGGGCTGCAGAGCTGGAAAAGATGACCCTGAAATGTCACCACTGTGGAAAACCATATAGGTCGAAGGCTGGACTTGCATACCACCTGAGGTCAGAGCATGGGCCTGTGAGTACTGATCCCTTTCTATACCCTGGTTGGGATGTATTTCGTGGTGAGTCCTTACCCCTCTATCTTCCCATATGTGTTTGGTTCCTCATTTGAATCCTCTTTTAATCTCTGAATGCTTGTGCTCGCTCTTCTTTGTTCTTTTTTGTCCTTTTGTTATTTCTGTCTTTTGAACATTATTAAGTTAGATAAATCAAAATTCAAAGTATAGTCCAGGCAGAAGTAAACTCATTATTATATATTTTATATTTATATGTTATGTATGTTATCTTTATATATTTTATATATATATATATATATATATATATATTGTATATATACACACACATACACACACATTTTTTTGAGAGACAAGATCTTGCTCTCTCAGGCTGGAATGCCATGGTAGGATCATAGCTCACTACAGCTTTGAACTCTTGGGCTTAGCCATCTTCTTGCCTCAGACTCCTAAGCAGCCAGGACTACAGGCTTGTATCACATGCCCAGCTAATTTTTTTGTTTTTAATTTTTTATAGAGATAGGGTTCTCATTATGTAGCACAGGCCAGTCTTGAACTCCTGGCCTCAAGCAATCCTCTTACCTTGACTTCCCAAAGTACTGGGATTATAGACATGAGCCACTGTGCCCAGCCATTCATTCATTCATTCATTCATTTGACAGAGTCTCCCTCTGTTGCCCAGGCTGGAGTGCAGTAGCTCAATCTTGGCTCATTGCAACCTCCACCTCCCGGGTTTAAGTGATTCTCTGACCTCAGCTTCCTGAGTAGCTGGGATTATAGGCACGTGCCACTACGCTAATTTTTGTATTTTTAGTAGAGACAGGGCTTTATCATGTTGTCTAGGCTGGTCTTGAACTCCCTATCTCAGGTGATCTGCCCACCTCGGCCTCCCAAAGTGCTGGAATTATAGACGCGAGCCACTGTGCCTGGCCTCATTATTATATTTTTAAAACTAAAGGCATTCCCCCTGTAGCTAGAACTTCTATGGGCATCTGTCCAGCAGAGGTTGCAGTAAGCCGAGATGGTGCCACTGCACTCCAGCCTGGGTGACAGAGCAAGACCCTGACTCAAAAACAGAAAAACAAAAAGGTTGTGTTTTGTTTTTTTGAGACAAGGTCTTACTGTTTCACCCAGGCTGGAGTGCAGTGGTACTGCCTTGGCTTACTGCAACCTCCGCCTCCTGAGCTCAAGCCATCCTCCCACCCCAGCCTCCCAAGTAGCTGGGATTACAGATACATGCCACCGCGCCCAGCTAATTTTTGTATTTATAGTAGAGATGGGTGCTTGCCATGTTGGCCAGACTAGTCTTGAACTCCTGACCTCAAGTGATCTGCCTGCCTCGGCCTCCCAACATCCTGGAATTTACAGGTGTGAGCCACTACACCTGGCAAAAAAGATTTTTATGTGAAAATAAATTTTAATTTCCCTTGGGTAAATACTTAGGAATGAGATTTCTGGGTCATATGGATTAATGTATATTTAACTTCATAAGAAACTGCTGCACTGTTTCCCAAAGTGGCTGTGCCATTTTGCATTCCCACCAGCAAAGTATGAGAACTCCAGTTGCTTTGCATCCTTGTCTAAATTTATTATTGTCAATTTTATTTTTTGATCCATTCTAATAGATATGTAGTAGTATTTTACTGCGGTTTAAATTTTCATTTCCCTAATGACTAACAATGCTTAATGTTGTTGACCATTTTTGCATGTGCTTATTGGTGATTTGTATGTCTTTAATGAAATCTCTGTTCAAATCCTTTGTTCATTTTGGGGGAAGGATTTTTGTTGTCTTATTAAGTTAGGGATATATTCTGAGTTTTTTTTTTTATCATTCTGGATATAAGTTCTTTATCTTTTTTAACATTATCTTTTGAAGAACAGAGTTTTAGATTTTGGTATAGTTCAATTTATATATTTTTTTATTTATGGATAATGCTTTTGTTCCATCTAAGAAATCTTTGCTTAATTCAGTGTATAATTTTCTTTCTTTTCCTTTTTTTTTTTTTCTTGAGACAGCGTCTCACTCTGTTGCTCAGGCTGAAGTGCAGTGGTGCGATCTTGGCTCACTGCAACTTCTACCTCCCGGTTTCAAGCGATTCTCCTGCCTCAGACTCCTGAGTAGGTGGGAGTGCCCACCACCACGCCCGGCTAATTTTTGTATTTTTAGTAGAGACGGTGTTTCATCATGTTGGCCAGGCTGGTCTCGAACTTCTGACCTCAGAGGATCCACCCGCCTTGCCCTCCCAAAGTGCTGGAATTACAGGCATGAGCCACCACGCCCGGCCCTAAGAAGCTTTTTTACCAGTAAAATATGCATTAATACGGTGGAACTTGATGCTAGTGGTTAACAATCTACTATGTAGCTCTTTTGATATTTAGAGCAGGAAGCTCAGCCTTTAATAACTGGCTCTGATGGATGCCACTTATCAGGCCTGTGTTTTGCTGTGTCTCATTCTTGCAGATCTCCTTCTTTCCAGAGTCAGGACAGCCAGAGTGCTTAAAGGAAATGAACCTAGAGTCAAAGAGTGGGGGCCGAGTTCAGAGACGTTCTGCCAAGATAGCTGTATACCACCTGCAGGAGCTGGCCTCTGCTGAACTGGCCAAGGAATGGCCCAAGAGGAAGGTGCTTCAGGACCTGGTGCCCGATGATCGAAAGGTAAGGCAGAAGCATGTATCAATTTGGGAACCATTATTTTTAATATTGTGCCTTCTGTATACAGAAAAGTAAATGCACTTGAGTGTGTATGTGATACGCAGTATTTTGTTTATTTATCCTTGGATATAGAGTACATCTGATCTAGTTTCGGTGTTTGGATTCAGTTAGGTTCTAGAGTGATAGTCTGTTTCTTAAGTTTCTTAAAGAAGTAGTTCAGAATTAAAGAGCCTTCTTAATTCTGAACTACTTCCAGAGGGAACCTGAATTCCCAGATTAGATTTTTGTTTAATATTTGTTTAATGTGTTTTTTGTTTTGTTTTGCTAGTCCATATGTAGTAGTTTATATTTAGTTTAGGTAAGTGGTTTCGGTTTGTTTTGTAGTAACAGAACTCCTCTCCCCCGCTTCTTTCAAAATAAAATCCTATGCAAAACACCAGTATATAAAATAACTTAAAAACAGATTTGCTCTGAGTAACTGTGAGTAGTGAGCTCAAAGCCTTCTCTACTTGGCCTTTTTCTTCATAATACTTTTATTTTTCCCCTACATGGCCCCAAGCATACTTCTGAGGGGTGCAGAACCTGTTTGGAAGCCCTTGGACTTATTAGAATAGATCATAGAGGAAGGGGCATTATTTAAACAAAAGGAGACAGGGCTATATGACTATATGATAGTCTTGGGAACAGGTTGAAGGGATACATTATAAGGAGTAAGATAGGAGCGAAGGGCCTCTTTTTTTTTTTTTGAGACAGAGTCTTGCTCCGTCGCCAGGCACCAGGCACCAGCTGGAGTGCAGTGGCGTGATCGCGTCTCACTGCAACCTCTGCCTCCCAGGTTCAAGCAATTCTCCTGCCTCAGCCTCCCGAGTAGCTGGGGCTACAGGCACGTGTCACTATTCCCAGCTAATTTTTGTATTTTTAGTAGAAACGGGGTTTCACCATGTTGGCCAAGATGGTCTCGATCTCTTGACCTCGTGATCCACCCGCCTCGGCCTCCCAAAGTGCTGGGAAGGAGCTCTTATTCTCCAGGGTATCAGGAAGTTCACATATGGCATAGGGCTCTGACCTATGTGAGAGGAATGTTATGTCTTACAAGAAAATAAGGTCAGGCCAGGTGTGGTGGCTCACACCTGTAATCCCAGCACTTTGGGAGGCTGAGACCGGCCGATCACGAGGTCAGGAGTTTGAGACCAGCTTGACCAACATGATGAAACCCTGTCTCTACTAAAAATACAAAACTTAGCCAGGAGTGGTGGCATGTGCCTGTAATCCCAGCTACTCAGGAAGCTAAGGCAGGAGAATTGCTTCAACCCAGAAGGTGAAGGTTGTAGTGAGCCAAGACTGTGCCACTGCACTTTAGCCTGGGCAACAAAGTGAGACTCCATCTCAAAGAAAGAAAAAAAAAAAAGAGGGACTCCATGTTTGGGTCCCCTTCCACGAACACTCCCTTTGTGGAAGCCGTCTTTCTCTCTCCTGGATTTTCCCTCTGGAGTCCCCTTCCACACACTCTCCTGGAAGCCTGTCTTCTCCTCCTGAACTCCATCTCTATTACCTAACATTGGAAAAAAAAAAAAGAAAAGAAAAAAGAAAGAAAATAAGGTCATATTCTAGTTTCTAACACATCTTTTTTGGTTTAAAAAGCAGTCCCAAGGTGATAGGTGTGCCCACCTGGTGGATGTTCTTGGTGTCTAAGGAATTGGATTGTATTTTTGAATATCAGATATACTTTCTTGTTTTGGACTTATTTCTACATTTTTTTTTTTCCTGCAACAGGCTAAAGTACATGGCTATCTAAATCCAATTTAAATGTGGGTTTTGCACAGTGATATTTATCTCATGATATTACAGTCAGGTTTCACTGTGCATAGGATGTCATAAAGAAATGTAAATATTTGTTAACTGACCGGGCATGGTGGCTCACGCCTGTAATCCCAGCACTTTGGGAAGACAAGGCATGAGGATCACCTGAGGTCAGGAGTTCAAGACCAGCCTGGCCAACATGATGAAACCTGTCTCTACTAAAAATATTAAAAAATTAGTGGCTGGGTACAGTGGCTCTCATACCTGTAATCCCAGCATTTTGGGAGGCCGAGGCAGGCCGATCACCTGAGGTCAGCTGTTCGAGACCAGCCTGGCTAACATGGCAAAACCCTTCTCTACTAAAAATACAAAAATTAGCTGGGCATCGTGGTGGGTGCTTGTAATCCCAGCTACTCAGGAGACTGAGGTGGGAGAATCGCTTGAACCTGGAAGGCAGAGGTTGCAGTGAGCTGAGACTGCGCCATTGCACTCCAGTCTGGGCGACAAGAGTGGAACTTTGTCTCGAAAAATTAGCTAGGTGTGGTGATGCACTCCTATAGTTCCAGCTACTGAGGAGGCTGAGGCAGGAGAATCATTTGAACCCGGGAGGTGGAGGTTGCAGTGAGCCAAGATCATGCCACTGCACTCTATCCTGGGCCACAGAGCAAGACTTCATCTCAATTAATTAATCAATCAATCAGTTTTGTTAACTCATTGATAAAGTTGGGTATTCTCATCCAGCAGATGCTTTCCTAAAATCATCAACTAGAGATATAGATAGATAGATTGATGGATTGATTGATTGATTGATTTTTTGAGACACAGTCTTGCTCTGTCACCCAGGCTGGAGTGCGATGGCGCCACCTCTGCTCACTGCATCCTCTGCCTCCCAGGTTCAAGTGATTCTTGTGCCTCAGCCTCCCAAGTAGCTGGGATTACAGGTGCATACAACCACACCTGGCTAATTTTTTGAAATTTTTTTTTTTTTTTTTGTAGAGATGAGGTTTTGCCATCTTGCCCAGGCTGATCTCAAACTCCTGAGCTTGGGCAATCTGGCTGCCTCGGCCTTCCAGAGTGCTAGGATTACAGGCGTGAGCCACTGTGCATGACCCAGTTTATATTTTTGACAGTGTATAGGTAAAAGGCATTATTCTTTCTTAAATGTAAAAATTTAATCTTTTTGAGTAAATAACATATTCTTCAAATGGTTCAAAAAGTCAAAATGATGATAAACATTGAGTTAGCCACCTTGTCCTTGTTCTGTCCTGTCCCCATGGTTAACTATACTTACTAGCTTCTTGTGCGTCTTTCCACTGTTTCCTGATGTACATATAAGCAGCGTGTATTCTTTTTAAAAAACTCTTAATTTTGAAATAATTTTAGACTTACTGAACAGTTGCAGAATTAGCACAGAGTTTCCAAATGCTCTTCACCTAGATTCTCCTAATGCCAGCATCTTACATAACCATACCTTAGGATACTATCAGGATACCACATTTTATTTCATTTCTGTGTCTCCTTAGTCTCTTCCAATCTGTTACACTTCCCCTGGCTTTGTCTTTTGTGTCCTTGATGCTGTTGAAGAGAATTGGCTGATTGTTTTGTAGAATGTTTCCCAATATGGATTTGCATGATATTTTATCAAGATTGGGTTGAGAGTTCTATGTGTGTTTGGCAAGTGAAGTAATGTTGGCCCTTCTCCATGTATCATATCAAAAGGTATATGATGTTGATACATCTCTTACTGACAATGATAACTTTGATCAGTTGCTTGGGGTGTGTTTTCTAAGTATCTCCATGGCAAAACTACAGTCTTCCCGCTTTTAATTAGTGAACATTTTGTGGGGGAGATGGAATATGCACATATCCTGTTTCTTATACTTTTGCCTACTTAGATTAGCATCCATTGATGATATTTGCCTGCAGCAGTTATGTCTGTGATGTTTATGTAGTGATTTTCAGTTTCCATCATTTTTTCTATGGTTATTGATTAGAATGCTACTGTGAAAAGAGCTGTTGTTTTCTTCTATTTATTTGTGTAAGTAAAAACTCATAGATATTTATTTTATTCATGGGTTATAATCCAATCCTATTATTATTTATTTTGCTTTTCAAAGTGTCCCAATTTGGCAAGTGAGAGTTCTTTCAAGTAGGCTCCTGTGTCTTTTTGATATCCCCTATCATTTCTTTAGCACATTTTTATAGCACAAGAAGACAGGCCGTAGGCTTATCTTTCATTTTTCCTGCCCCAGCCCTGGAATCAACCATTTCTCTAAGGAATCCTGGTTCCTTTTATTAGAGAATATATTTAGAAGTGAACATTTTAGTGCTAGTTATGTTCATTTCTACTGGAGTGTCATTGTTTCTGTGCCTTCTTGGTGGATAGAGAGGATATAAATGCATGTATAGTTATACGTGCACATAATACACATTCATATTTATTTTTATGGCTGTCCATCTGTATGTAATTAAAAGCCATAAGACCTTCATTTCCAATCCAACTGCACAGGTTTCCTTCTTAGCCTTCCTCTTTCCTTATTTCTAACTTCTTTCTCCAACAGTGAGAAACCTGGTTCTCATTATACACAGTATATTTACTTAATTGCTCAATTCTGGTAGTACATAAAATAGTTTCAGAATTACCAACTCATTGCCCTATAAAAAATAAATTTTCCGTATTTGTGTGTACTTCTTTTCATCTTGAGCCTTACAGCGTGTAGTGAAAGTAGTATTTTCCAAAGTTACTGAGGTTGGTTTTTTCTTCCCTGATGATCCCATCCTTGTGTCACTTATTTGTAATAGGTTCATGTGTTATTTTTATTAAGTTTTGGGTTTGCCCTACATCCTATTTAATGTAACTGTTCATTTATTTTGGGAGTATATGAAACCACCATGGTTCTAAATCAGACCTATGCAAAGAGATACGTTCTGAGTCACTCCTCCTCCTCCCAATTATTCCATTTCCATTCCCCTTTTCTTTCTGATGTGTTTTCATTTAGCCCCAAAGATAACCAAATTCATTCATTTTTGGTTTATCCTTCCTGTATTTTTGTGTGATGGATCATCAGATACATGTATTTTTTTTCTTCTTTTTTTTTTGTATTTTTACATGTATCTTTTCTTGTATCCCCCTCTTCTTACCACAGATTTTTTTTTTGTACTCTGCTTTATTTCACTTAATAATATAGTTGTTCCTCAGTACATGTGGGGAATTGGTTCCAGGACCCCTTGAATACCCAAATTTGTGCATACTTAAGTTCCACCCTGCCAAACTCGTGTATATAAAAAGTTGGGCTTCTGTATAGATGGGTTTTGTGTATTGAAAATACAGTATTTTTGATCCTTGTTTGGTTGAGAAATCCACCATAAATGGACCTGCACAGTTCAAACTTGTGTTGTTCAAGGGTCAACTGTGTATCCTGGAAATTACTCCATATGTGTTCATAGAAATCATCTTCATCTTTTTCTTATAGCTGGATAGTACTTAATTTACATAACTATGATAGTTTATTACTATATTGTAATAGTTTATATAAATATGATAGCTTATTACTATCATATTTATGATAGTAAATATGATATGTATCATATGTAATATATTTATATATAACTATATTTACATAAGCTATGTACTGTGGAGCTATAAAAAAATTTTTAGATAGGCCCATTTATATACTAGCTTCAGAAGAGACTAAGTGCTTATAAATAAAGCCACCTCTGTACTCTATAAAAGTACTCTGTACTCTATTTTTTTTTTTTTTTTTGAGACAGAGTCTCACTCTGTCACCAGGCTGGAGTGCAGTGGTGTGATCCCGGCTCACTGCAACTTCCGTTTTCTGGTTTCAAGCAATTCTCCTGCCTCAGCTTCCCGAGTAGTTGGGACTGTAGGCATGCAGCACCACACCCAGCTAATTGTTTTGTATTTTTAGTAGAGATGGGGTTTCACCATGTTGGCCAGGATGGTCTCGATCTCTTGACCTCGTGATCTGCCCGCCTCGGCCTCCCAAAGTGCTGGGATGACAGGCATGAGCCACCGCGCCCAGCCTGTACTCTGTTCTTTTATATATTTACTAGAGGTTCTTTGGGCTACCTTCCTTACTTCCTCCATTACCTTTATGGACTTGGGGTGTGTTGTTTTGTCACAGAGAATCAGCTTCTTTTCAGACACTTCCATTGTCAAAGCAGGAAGATTGTTTACTCACCAGAAATACAGCTATTTACCCCTGGTGGACTTTGCAAGAACTGTCTGTACAGGTTGCTTTCTCTTCTCTGGAACTAGTTGTAGTTGTAAGGGAGAGATCAACTCACGTCAAAGCATATAAATGGAAGTGCTAGAAATAATTCTACTTTTGAAGTATAAGCAAATACTATGTATTCTGTTCCCTGATTTCTCTCACATCCCTGTTTTATGTTAAACCTTATTTTTTTTGTTTTAGAATTTTAAAAATACCAAAATTAGCATGTTATAATTGAAGAAAAATTAGAAATGCAGATAAGTAGGAAAAAAATACTGAAATGATCCAAAATTCTACCAGAGAATACCAGTTAATATTTTGATTTATACACTTCTAACCTTTTACCCATCCAGATTTATTTCTATAAATGAGTATATGAATGTGTCTTTGTATCCCTCTCTCTCTTTTAACATTTTTTAAATTTATTTTTTCTTTCCTAATCATTAGAACCTGTGAATCTTTCTTTTTAACTATATTTTAATTCTATATAGTGCTCTGTAGCTTTTTTCTTTTTAAACTGTAGATGAAATATTATATCTGAGTCTCTTGTCGTTTGTTAAAAATCAAACTTTTCTAAGACTAAACAAGAGACCATTATACTTACCAGTTTCAGGTACTTTACAGGGTCTTACATTTTACAGGGTTTTTTGCATACAAAAGTATACCTAGATTTCAGAATTATATAACCTAAAGAGTTGGGTGTGAAACTTTTGGGATATTTTGGTTGGGAGTTGGATTCATCTAATAAAATGTTTCTTATTGTCTTGTCTTGTAGTTAAAATATACTCGCCCAGGGCTACCTACCTTCAGCCAGGAAGTACTACATAAATGGAAGACAGATATCAAGAAATATCATCGTATTCAGTGTCCTAACCAGGTGGTTCTTTCTCATTCATTTATTCAGTAAATGTTCATCAAGCATCTGCTCTTGCTTCTGTTATTTATTCCTTCATGACAAAACATCTGGACCTCAGTGGCTTAAAACAACAATTACTATATTTGTTCATAATTCAGTAGAGCAGTAATTCTGTAAGGGCTCAGCAGGGCAGTTCTCCTGTGATATGTAGCACCAGCTAGGATCACTCATGAGAGTGCATTCAGCTGGAAGCTCAGTGAGACTGGAATGTTCAAGATGGTTTCTGTGCAGCTCCATTTATCTGGGAGCTTGGCTGTCCATATGGCCTCTCTTTCTAGCAGAGTTAGTTGGGCTACCAGCAGGGTACACAGTGACTGACTTTTCAGAGAGTATTTTGAGAACATGAAAGCAGGGCTGTAGCTCTCTTAAAATCTAGCTTCAGAATTTGCACAGCATCACTTTCATGGTGTTTTATTGATCAAAGGAATCATGGGACTAACCCAGATTCACCGGAAGGGTAAATAGACTTCACTTCTTGATGGCAAGAGTGGAAGAGAATTTGCAGCCATCTTTATTTTTACCATTCTTAAAATATTTTTATTTCTATTTTCTAGAGTCAAGATGAAGGGGAGAGCCATCTTTAAACTATCACAGCTATAGTAGATTCAGTGCTTTGCAGAGGAGTAAATATAAAAGAAGTGGGAACACATTTTCACTAAATAAAGCAGATTTAAAAAAACCTAACTGTATAATTTTCTGTGTTTCTCTTAAGTGTCTGAGAAAATATCGAGGGAAGGAAATGGCTTAATCTTTCCTAAACAACTTGTTCACCTTGTTCCTTTTCCTTGACTTTCCTTCCTGCTTTTGTGGCTTGCATGTATATTCTATTTTGTTTGTTTGTGGCACAAATTATTGGTTTCCTTTCTTCAAATGTAGAGTTGGTCAGTGTAAATGACCAGACTGTTCAGAGAAGGGAACTATTTGACATAGTCTTCACACTATTTCTTCTCTTTTCAGGGTTGTGAGGCTGTCTACAGTAGTGTATCTGGCCTTAAAGCTCACCTGGGCTCTTGTACATTGGTTTGTAACTTTTAAAACTTAGTATCTTAACATGTCCTCTAAAGTAGTCTAACATGGAAGAGAATTCAGTTTAGGTGAACAGCTAGTTGTCCTGTTTACCATTATCTTCAGAGGCTGCTTTAAGTTTTTTATGTCTCAAAGATTCTTGATCTGGTATTGGGTGGGATGTCAGGGGGATGTCCAAGACTTAGAAAAGATCACCGTAGTCATAAGTCATTATCAATTTAAAGGGATTTAGAGAAAAATGTATTTGTTCTGAGTTCCTATCCCTGAATTCCAAGAGATTTAGCTCCTTTCATTTGAGCATCTCCTACACTGGGCCTACCCTATTTGGGTAGGCCTAAGGCTTTATAGAATCACCTTATATATGCTTATCTGGATTGGTAAAGATCCTCTAAACTTATCAGAATAATAGTGGCCTCTGGGGATGGGAGGTGGGATAGGGTGCCAGGCTAACAGCCATTCACCTCACTGAATCTTTTCCATGTTGACCCAGGTGTCCTACAACCTACCAGCCATGGGAATTGCTGCCATTTTCCAATCTCCTCACACAAAATGAAAACCATGGAAACCTGAAGCTTCAGGAGGGGAGAGAAGTCTCAGTTCAAGGCAACAAGGGAGTTGTAGGCATCTAAACCAGATCTGTCCAGTAATGCTTAGGAGTTTGTCATCTTGATCCTAGTTTCTGAGTCCTTAAACTAGGTATTATGGATGGTACTCTTCTAATTCTGGAAGGCACTTTTTGCAACAGTGGATCATAGTGGGAAGAATTGTACATTGGTGCCTCTGGTGAATTTTGGGCATTTGATCATTTTGGGGGAGGAATCAAGGCAACCTGGAAGTGAAGTGAAAGGAACATAGGAAGGTGGGAAGATGTGGCATGCTACCTAAGAAAAGCAGGAGACTGTCAGGTTGTGTTGAAGTAGGGTGGGTGATTGGAACATAATTGCACTAGGATGGATTTATGTTGGTAATTATCCATCCAAGCTGGTTTTCCTAAATGTATTACTATATTGGATCTTTTTCCTTCTCATCTTTGCTGAAGTAGAATTCCCTCTTTTCATTTCTAATAATCCCTACACATAGCCCAGATATGTGTTTCTGAATTTACCAATAATTCTTTTTTGTTTCTTTCTTGGAAATAGGGAAACTTTGTGGCTGGAAAGTATAAATGTCTTCTATGTCAGAAAGAATTTGTGTCAGAGAGTGGTGTCAAGTATCACATCAACTCTGTCCATGCTGAGGTGAGGTTTTCGTAATCCTCTGGATCTTATATAATAAGCCATAAGAAAGGTAGATTTGTCCCTGTTGTTATGGGCTAAGGCTGTCAAGGAAAGTAACTCTAAAGTGGTCACCAGAGACATTAGAGTTAAAATATTCTCTAAAATTAGATGTATAATTGTATTTTTCTGTGAAAGTATTTGAAGTCACTGTGAGGGGTGGGTGTGGTGGCTCATGTCTGTAATCCCAGTACTTTGGGAGGCCAAGGTGGGAGGATCACTTGAACCCAGGAGTTTAAGGCTACAGTGAGCTGATTGCGCTACTGTGCTCCAGCCTAGGCAATAGATTGAGATCCTGGCTTAAAAAAAAAATCACTGTGACTATAAGCATCCTTGAACTTTTCTTTTTCTTTCTTTCTTTTTTTTTTTTTTTTTTTTTGAGACAGAGTCTCGCTCTGTTGCCCAGGCTGGAGGGCAGTGATGTGATCTTGGCTCACTGCAACGTCCACCTCTCGGGTTCAAGCAGTTCTCCCTGCCTCAGCCTCCCGAGTAGCTGCGATTACAGGCACCGGCCACCACGCCCAGCTAATTTTTGTATTTGTAGTAGAGACGGTGTTTCGCCATGTTGCCCAGACTGGTCTTGAACTGCTGACCTCGGGTGATCTGCCCGCCTCGGCTTCTCAGAGTGCTGTGATTACAGGCATGAGCCACCGTCCCCAGCCTGAACTCTTCTAATTCTTTTAAATCCAATTAAGTCAAACATTTGGGAATCAGGTTAAATTTACATGTTTGAAATTCTTGTTTCATAGTGATCTCTATACGTTCATGCTTTCTAGCATTCTAATGTCTTCCAGCAACCTGTTTTTAATGCTGTTTAAAATACTGCATAAAACAACTATAAAGGACATTATTGAGACAGTTGGGGAAATTTGAATACTGACTATATTAAATAATAGTATTGTGTCATTGTGAACATTCCCAAAGGTGATAGTTGTAGTCATGCAGAATACCCTTGTTCTTAGGCAGATATATGCTGAAGTGTTTAGGCATGAAGTATTACGGTATTGCGATGTCTGCAACTAACTTGCACATGGTTCAGCAAAAGAAAGAAGGAGGGAAGTAAAGAGGAAGACAGGAAGGAAAGAGATTAACAATGGTAAATCTGGTTGTTCCTTGAACTATTACAACTTTTCTGAAGGTTTGTAATTTTTCAAAATAAAAATATTTAAAAATTGTGTGTAAAAATGCTTTAAAGTTCAGAAGGTCAAGAATCTTCTCTTGGCCGGGCATGGTGGCTCACGCCTGTAATCCAAGCACTTTGGAGGCCAAGGTGGGTGGATCACCTGAGGTTGGGAGTTCAAGACCAGCCTGACCAACATGGTGAAACCCCGTCTTTAAAAAAAAAAAAAAAGAATCTTCTCTTGGGAAAGGTTTTTTACATAATACAGGTGAACAGATAAATTATTTATGATATAATTAAATACTCTTACTACGACAGCTTAGGAATACAATGTGCATTCTCTTGGAATATCTTACTGCAGCTGCCTCATGTGGGAAAATGAAGGGAGCACCTTTACTTATTCTCTGCTCTCAAATGTGATAGTACTTAACAATGTGGGCTTTAGTTACTTCCATAAAATGTGGTTTCTGTTGCTTTACTGGCATAAGCTTTCAGAATCCCTAACCAAAATCTGGCGTGTCTTCTGAAGGCAGTCATAGCTTTTTAATAATAATAGTGTATCTTTTTTTGCTTCAGGAAGTATTTACAAATTATCGACCAGGCGCGGTGGCTCACACCTGTAATCCCAGCACTTTGGGAGGCCGAGGCAGGTGGATCACCTGAGGTCAGGAGTTTGAGACCAGCCTGGCCATCATGGTGAAACCCTGTCTATACTAAAAATGCAAAAATTAGCTGGGTGTGGTGGTGGGCACCTGTAATCCCAGGTATTTGGGAGGCTGAGGCAGGAGAATTGCTTGAACCCGGGAGGCGGAGGTTGTAGTGACTTGAGATTGTGACACTGTACTACTCCAGCCTGGGCGACAGAGTGAGACTTCGTTTTAAAAAAAAAAAAAAAAAGGCAGTTATCTCCTGACAAAGTCTGGCCTTTATATAGTTAACTGGTTTGTCCATTTTCTTCCTAAAAAGTTAGAACCAACAGAGTTGGAACCAACAAATCTCACTTGGTTTGGGGCGTGCTCCCAGGCGTTCTTCATTGATTTATGCCTATATTTATGAGTTTCGTGGTTGGTAAAATATCTTTACCCTATTTCTTCCTCCCGCCACATTTTCTTATACTTTTTTTTTTTTTTAGCAGAAAATTTCAAACACATGAAAGTAGAGACAATAGCATAATGAACCCAGTGTGCTGTCAGCCATCCTCAGCAATCATCCGTGCATGGCCAATCTTGTGTCATTTCTACCCTCACTTTTCTCCTCCCTTACAGGCTTACTTTAAAGCAAATTCCACATATAATTTCAGCTATAATTGCTTCTTTCAGTATGTATCTCTAAGAGATAAGGACTTTTGAAAACATAGGACCACAAACATTACACCTAAAAAAGAATTTCAGCATTAACATATATCTAGTTATTATTTAAATTTCCCTGATTGTCTTATAATGTTTTTTCAGAGTTGATTTATTCAAATTAGTGTCTAGAACAAGGTCCAAATACTGCATTTGTCTGTTTTAGTCTAGAGCAGCACTATCCAAAAAAAATGTACTGTGAGCCATGCATATAATTTAAAATTTTCTAGTAGCCACATTAAACAAGTATTTTAAAAAGGTGAAATTAATGTTAATAATTTATTAAGCCCAATATATCTAAAATTATTAACATGTAACTTAACTATTGAGATATTTTACATTTTTTTCATACCAAGTCTTTAAAATTTGGTGTATATTTTACATGGAAGCCTATCTTAAATTTGTTCTACTCACATTTAAACACGTCATGTACCGTACATGGCTACTAGCTATCTTATTGCACCGTGCAAGTCTAAAAGCTTTCTCTCCCTTTTTACAAATTTGCCATTTATTGAAGAAACCAGATCACTTGTCACATACATGTACCCATATTCTGGAATTTCATCCTATGGTAGTATTTTATCCTATGGTAGTATTCCTGTATCCTGGCTATTTCTCTTTCTTTCCTTTTTCCTTTCCTTTCCTCTTTCCTTTCCTTTCCTTTGTTGTTTGTTTTTGAGGTACAGGGACCACTGCAGAGTGTCTTGCAGTGGCGCGGAGAGATTGGGCTCAACTCCCTATCATGGCTATTTCCTATAAATTGATAGATTTAGAAGATTGAACAGATCACTTAAGATTGAAGTTCTTTCTTTTTTGGCAAAAATACTTTATAATTGGATTTCATGTCCCCTACCCCTTAATTTTTTAAAGTGAGCCTCAAAAATGTTAAGTAATTCGCACATGGTCACATATTTAGAAATAGAGCTGGGATTTGTACTCAGGAGGTCTGGCTGCAGAATTCATGCTCTTAGCTACGATGCCATCATGAAATAAAAATGTCCTGTGGCTCAGTGTGTTATATCTCATGATGAGATTTATACTGCAGGAGGTACAAAAGTGGGATAATACTAAGTAAACAGACTCTGTAGATCATTTATTAAAGTACCTAGAATTATACCTTACAAAATATGTGCTTATAATAGCTGCTCTGTATTGATTTCTCCAGTTTAAAATATAGAATCCTGAGGTTTGGTTCCATATCTGTTTCCTTCTTACTGTGTTCTGCCCTAATCATGCCTTTTTCCTTTCTTCCTTCACCTTTCTTTATGTTCTTCACTATATTTTCGACTGGATGATGTTTCTATTTTGCCTCTCTAGGATTGGTTCGTTGTAAACCCAACAACAACCAAAAGCTTTGAAAAGCTGATGAAGATAAAGCAGCGGCAGCAAGAAGAAGAAGCGGAGGCAGCAGCACAGGAGCAGAAGGTGTCTAAGAAGGCGGCAGCAGCCTGGCATTGAGCTTCCCGAGACAGCTCTGAGTCTTAGAGTAGGGAAGGATCAAAGGAGAAATAATGAGGAACTGGTAGTGTCAGCCTCCTGTAAGGAACCAGAGCAGGAGCTAGTGCCAGCACAGTTCCAGAAAGTAAAGCTCCCAAAGACTAATCATAAACGAGGAAGGAAATAGGCAGTCAGTGTAAAGCGATCTTAGGAAAGCAGATGTGATGCTGTTGTCACGGGGACCTGTGCTGGGAGGACTGAGTAAAGATTCTTTCAGCTGTTTGTGTCAGGCTGTGACTTTCTCAGCTCCTTCCTCCTGTGTAAATTTCAGTCTTCCCTTCTTACACTTTGATTCCCCCCTCCCCTTTTAGTAGGTTTTCCTGCTATTCCTCGTGGGAGTCCTCTTGTTTATTTCTCGATCTTGCCCAAAGAGTTCCCCTCTCAAGGCCAACTATAGGCTCCTCTTGCCCTGTACAAAACTAAGAAACCTCTTTCGTTGTCCTTTCTTTCCTGGGGTATAGAATGTTCTTGGAAGCTCCATTGATTTAGTAGCTGCTCCATCATCTAGCTTGTGAAATCATTCCAAATTAATTTTTTAAAACCATAACTGATTTATCATTTTGTATTTGTGATATAACAAGTCTAGAAGCTAGAACTGTTGTCATTCATATAATAAGATTACCCTGTCTCCTTGGGAAACAAACTTTATGGTGGCTATTTGTCCTCTCAATATAGTTTTAAGTAAAAAAGTAAGAAAATGGATTTAGGATGAACTTCCCTATGCTGTTTATACTGGGAAATGCTTTGTTTGTACCAAGTAGCAGTGACTAGACCCACAGACATGAAAAGCAGCCTTAGGAGTAATGTGTCCCAAACATTAAAATGACTGGAAAGAAAAAGTAAAAGCAGCAATAAATACTGCCCCAACTTTCCTGGAGCCTGAGGCCTCATCCATTGCTATGATCAGTTGCCCTCTGAAGCTTACTTTTGCTTCTTTGGTTTTAAGAATTGAGAAATATCATATTGCCCCTAACATTTTTCGACAGTCTCCCTAGTGCTCCTGGTAGTGTCACTAAGGGAAAGCCAAGGTGCGCATTCCTTCTCCCTGGACTTTACCTCACTTGTTAGTGTACACCCTGCTAAGTTTTCACCCATCCCCTTAGCCAACCTCTGTCTGTTTGAATTTTATGAGAATATTGTCCTCTGTCCTCTTTTATATATGGCATTCTATCCTCTCTTATATCCTGAGACTTTGACACCAGATGTAGATATTTATCTGGAGCTGGAGAGAGAAAATCTTTTTCTGTACCTCTTGCCTACCTGGTAATGTTTAATGGGTTATTTCTCTTTGAGGGTGGCTTTCTCTGGAACTTTGGTTAGAGCAGCATTGTTGTCGTGTTTCTGGATTCTCTTCCCCCTTTTGCATAAATATTGGTCTTATATATTCTTGCCTATTTTGTGGCATATGCCACATACAAAATGAACCCTAATACAGACAAGTACTATCTTTTCAAATTCTGAAAGGCTATTACCACTTTAACTCTCTGTGCTCCTCCAAATAGCTTTAAAAGGTGGGCTTTTGTGAAGACCACTTTCAAACAAGGGAGCATTGAAACCTGAAATTGGATACTGCCAGAATAGGTAGTTTTGAAACAAGTTAAGGACATGGTATATCCACTCTGCGTTTTCATCTGGCAGTGTGCCCTTAAAGCCCTTTCAGAAGATGAGGGTTATCAGGGAGGAGAAATGAAGAAGCTATGTTAATTTCTGGTGAGTAAGACCTGGGTGATGTTTGGCAATGACAAAAGAAATAAATGACTCTCAGAAAGATGTTTCCAGTGTTCTTTGATGCCGACCTGCTGCATGACTCCTTGACACTGTATGAGGGTAAGAAGATGGCTAGAGATGGGGCGAGCTTGAAATAAGTTCCACATGCAGTTGTCTCAGTAGTTATTTAGTTCCTGAACTATGCTGATTAAAATGAATAGTTTGAGATTAAAGTGAATTAGTACAGGAAACTTGCCCAGTCTCATCCAGAGACCCTTGCAGGCATTCCTTTTCTTTTCCTGACCAAGACCAGGATCGGCAGGACTCTATAAGACTACTCTAATCACAGTATTGACTTTTAAAGTTTTTTTTTTTTTTTTTAATTCATTAGACTAACATAAACTAAGTCTGACAGTATTATGAACTTTCATACATGGTGTGAAATGCAAATTGATAACAATCACTTCAAAAGTTACTTGGCAATATCTAGCAGAGTTGAAGCTATGTACCTGAAGACTTAGCAGTTTCTCTCCTGGGTAAATACAGAGAAACGCCTCTTGTTCAGGCATACCAAGAGACACAAAAAGAAATTATTATTGCAGTACAGTATACAATAGAGAAACACTGAAAACACATATCGGAGACTATTTTCACCTTTGCAAGTTACAGGATTATAGAACAAATGGCTAGACTGTATTTCCCAGTTGTCCCCTTCCCTCCAGTCTCTGTAGTGAAGGAGAAGCCAGCTAACTCCTTTCCCATGGAGTGTGAGTGAAGTAATGAATGCCACTTGCAGGCTAGAACTTTTGAGTGGGTGTACATCCAAGCTTTCTTTACCCTTCTTCCAGCTAAATGCAGATGATGATGGGGCCCTAGGAGATGGAAGAACACAAAATGAAGATAGTTGACTCCCTGAATCACCTCCTGAAGGAGAGCCACTTGCCAACCAGGAACATGTATCTGAGACTATTAAGTGAGCAAGAAATAAATGTCTTTTGAGACATTGTACATTGTTGGGTCTCTTGTTAGCCTATTGTAATACACAATAATTACCTGTTATCAGAATGGATAAATTGCCATATAGTCATACAGTAAAATACTATACAAGCTATAAAATTGAGTAGGGTTTCTTTTATCATGAATATGTCTCAATGTCTGGGGCCAGGCATGGTGGCTCACACCTGTATTCCCAGCATTTTGGGAGGTTGAGGCTGAAGGATCGCTTGAGCCCCGGAGTTCTAGACCAACCTGGGCAATGTGGTGAAACGTCATCTCTACAAAAAATAAAAAAATTAGCTGGGCATTGTGGTGTGTACCTGTAGTCCCAGCTACTCAGGAGGCTGAGATGGGAGGACTGCTTGGGCCCAGGAGGTTGAGAGGCTACAGTGAGCTGTGATCACACTACTGCACTCCACTTTGTGTGACACAGCAAGACCCTGTCTCAAAAAAACACAAAAAGAAAAATATATTCTGCACATCTCCTTAAAAGAACATTTTAGAAATTTACTCCAGCTTCATTTTGATTCCTTTCAGTTTTCTCATAGCAAATCCATTAGCAAGTACTGTCTACCACCAATTACATTTTGAATCTGTTCACTCTACTTCTGCTATTCCAATCTAAGCCATCATCACCTCTTGCCTAGACTACAATATCTTCCTAATTGGTTTCCTTCCACTTTTTTCTGGCTTGGATATACTCCACGTAACAGCTGTAGTTTTTAAAATTGTAAATCAGATCTCATTCACCTGCTAAAAACCCTTGGCCTAGGCCTCTGTGCTCACAACTCCTGCTAGCCTTAATAGCCTCACCTTCCTTTCTTCTACCCATGTTCCCTGACTATTTCCCAACTACACTTTATACACATACCTTTCTGATCCTTGAACCTACCAAGCTTATTGCCATCATAAGGCATCTGCATTCACTGTTGCCTCTGCCTAGAATGGTTTCTTCTCCAGTTTTTGCATTGTAGGCTTCATTTAGCATTCATAGCAGGTCTTAAATTTCACCTCAGAGGTCTTTTCCATCTAAACTTGCTTTCTGTAACATAACCCTGTGTAATTTGCTAAGTAGCAAAGCAGACAAAATGTAGACTGAAATCTTAGTTGGCCAACTTAATCGTCACTTAGGGATATGGATTTCAAAGTATGAAATCAGGTATCATTCAGCTTTTAATGTCTTCAAGCCCTCACTCTGGAAGGGACAGCCACAAGCAGTATGCCACATATACTATCTGGTATGATAAGAAGTAAAAATAAACAGATCAGGTGGGAGTTACCCACTCCTGAATTAGATAATTGGGACACCAGTGGCAGGGGGGAATTAACAGAGAACTAATGTCCTTCCTGCTTTCCAACTTCTTATCAGCCTTAGAAATATATTGCCTTAGGGTTTTTGCAAAGAGAATAGGCCTTCAAGTATGTCTTGGATACCATGCTTTCCTTGTTCAGTCTTTCTGTATATTCAGCTCACAAATTGAGATATTAAAGTATCTGCATGCTAAAATCCTAATTTCTGCATTAAAACTAGTTCTTATTTGCACGTGTGAATTAGATGCAAGAGTAATACAAAAGTGATGAAGTAGAAAATGTGTTTTATCACTGGAACAGTAATAAAACCAGTGGACAAATGTTTTTATTTAATAACATTGTTTAATAAAAAAGAAACTACATATTTAACAGAAAAGTTGTTAAAGCTCGAAGATAAAGGCACACACTTTACATGTAAATCAAGCTGAAAACTCAGGAAAATTATTTTGAAGTTTTTCATCACAATTTCTGGGGAACAAAGTTGATCCTATTTTCCCATAGAGGACCAATGTTACTGAGATTATATTCCTATACTAGGATTCAGCATTCAAGTAAATCACTAGTCCAGCTTCAATGTTGTAGAATTTTACATATATAATATATATATACTAAAAATATATGATTTAAAATACAATTTATAGTTTGACTAAATGGGAATAAACATATGGCACACATTAATTATAAAAAATACTTCATGTACTAGAAAGTGCACCTGTAAGTAAGAGCTGATCTGATATATGTCTCCTTCGTCTTCTCTTACCTTCTCAATTAAACTTGTAGGGGCCTAGCATCAGATGAAAAGTCACTCTGCCTAGCACTTACTGGACTTGGTGTTACCAGAATACTTTTTCACTTATGAGAAAACTACAGAAGGAGCTACCTGGTCACTGGCACAAACGTACAAAGAGTTTGTAAGAACTGCTTTTGTCTGCTAAGTCCGTCAAAAGGAATGAGAATAAACTGATACTGGTTATTGACTGAGCAGAATGCTATTCAAAGTCTATTTGGAATGCTATCCTAAAAGGTACTGTCTCTATAAAGAAATCTAATTTAGCTAGATAAAATAAGTCACAACTGTTTTCACTTCCTTAGGTTGGTTTCTTCCTTTTTTTTTTTTTTTTTTAATTTTAGCCACGAAGATGCTGCACTTAGGTTGGTTTCTGTTAGCTGGTTTGAGGTATGGTAAATGGCCAACTTAGGGTCATGTGTTAGGTTAACTGGAGGTTTGTGGAGTATCTTGTTTATTAACAAGCGTATTTAAAGAAAAAGCTAGCTAAGGAAAGCTGGTTACCAAATACCTAGTAGTACTGTTGGATAAAAGCATCTAACCCTTTACACCAACACATGATGATGGAGATTTAAAAATAGCAATCTGGAACCCAAAAGCCTTCCTAACCAGCTTAGTGTAGCACTTTAAGAGTACTTGCTCCAGTTCTTATTTAATCAGTGTTATTTTAGGAATTACTCTGGATTAATCTTTGATTTGGTGGCTCGGGGAAGACTGGGTGTGGTCTTTGGAGCATCCTGTCTGTGTAGGCACTGATTATGCTTTCCTTGCAGTCTCTGTCTCCCTCTGATTAAGCTCTCCACATAACACTGTTCCTGCTGCAGCTGCTGCTTCCGGTTTTTTAAGTGACTTTCAGTAGCCGTTAGTTTCTGGGTTTGCTCAGTTAGCTGCAGTAATTCCTTCCGTGACTGCTGGTTCTCTCTTTTTGATGCCACAGGCGTATTCAAAAAGAGACTGCTTTGCTGTCAACTCCAAGGCCGGGGCCTTCATATTAAGCTCTCTTCTTTCTCTTTCCCAGTAGCCTCTTGCCTGTCTCCCTCAGTCGTTTCTCCAGTAATCTTTTCTCCTGGAGGAGCTGGGCCTGTACTTCCCGTTTCTTTGCCTCTGTCTCAGCTTGGACTTTCTTTTTCTCCTCCTGTAATGTTTGTATTTCTTTCTCCTGCTTTTCCTTTAATATAGCAATGTCTCTCATTGCCTGCAACTTCCGCTTCAAACTGGATTGGATCTTTTCCTTTTGCAAGAGTTCTGTTTTAAGCACTGATATTTGTTCTGCATATCTGGAGGCTGATTGTTGTCTTCTTCGTTCAATTTCTTCATTTTTTTGTGAATAGCTGTTCCATACCTTCTCGGGTTGCTTTCTGTACTCCTCAGTTTTGTCAGTCAGGTATTCCAGAAATAATCTGTTTTCAGCCTGGACAAGTAACTTTTCATGGTATATCCGCCTGCAGTCTTTCCAGCTGCTGGTCCCGCTGGATTTGAGCTTGTTTTATATGCTTGTTCAGATCGGTCATTTCCGCCATTGTCTTCTCTTTCAGGCGTGTCTCCATCTTTGTTAACTTCTCTTGCTTGAAAAGATTGTTTATTACAGTAAGATATGGTGTAAAGGACCTTCTGGGGCCCTTAGCAAACCTGAAAGAACAAATGAGACATTCCTCTCTCAGTTCTTTATGAGGAAATAAGTGCACAACTGTCCTTTATTCATACAAGAAAATATTTCTGAGCACTCATTATGTTCCGTACATTACGCAAGGTGTGGGGGAATACAGTTAGTGGTAAAGGATGAGGGATGTCGCTCATCATTTACAATGTGCGTTCACTACAACCCTGGAAGTATTAACTCAGTTTTATAAAAGGAGAAAAACAGGTTCACAGGGTTTAAGTGACTTGCCCATGACACACCACTACCAAGTGGCAGAGCCTGTGTATGAGACCCAGATCTTATGACTTAACGCTGTTAGCAGCTACAAAGGGCCACAGAAACAGACTGGGAGGTGGGGAGTAGAAATAATTTTCTAGGCTCTTTCATCATCTTTCCTGAGTTTCTGAGAACCCTTCAGTGAGAAAGAAGCTCCTCTCCAGTACCTACTCGTACCTGGAATCCAAGCATTCATCCTCAAGGTCATGGCAACTGTGTAGTTCACTGAGGGCGATTGCTTTGGAGTGAGCGCTAGCATCAGGAACCTGCGCCTGAAAATAGCGGGAACAATGTGCAAGTGCGGGAAGTTCCCGTGGTTTATCCGTGCGGTGCTCAGAGGGTCTCGGCGCTGCCCAGCAACCCTGGAGGCCGCACTCTGCTCCAGTCCCGGCTGGTCCAGCCCTCAAAGGTTTAACCTCCTTGGCTACCAACGAACCCCAGCAGTTGGTCCTCCAGTGGTTCTGGCCCCAGCTCTTAGCTGGTTCGACGTGAGAGGCACTCTCCTCGTTTTCCTGCTGTGTGAGCCCTGCCCTTGGGACCCCATCTCTTCTCGCCCTCTCTCTGGGGACAAGGGTATGCCCCTCCTAGGCTATAGAGGTCAGCGCCCTTTTCCTAGCTCCCTACAGACTTCCTCTCGCTTGCTCAGCGACACCACTTCCTCTCCTCTGTGACTAGTTGGCCCCTTAGCCCTGCAGGACGCTAAGAAGATGCCGCGGACACTGCCGCACCCCTTCGCCCGCTCCTTTCTGACGCCTTGGTTCTGTCTCCATTCGCAGCCCAGAACGTCGCGGAAGTTTCTCTAGCCAGGCAGTGTCTCTATGGTCGAGTGGGCGGGGCTAGGCGGAAGATGGCGGCGCCCGCAGCTGCAACTGAGCCCCAGGCTTCTGGGGGTCCGCGGCCCCCAGTGTGTCTGTTGGTGTTGGGAATGGCGGGATCCGGGAAAACCACCTTTGTACAGGTGATGTAAACAGCGTGGGTGTAGTGGGGGAAGCGCGAAAGGTTGCCTCCGGCAGGCGGAAGGCCCGGAAGAAAGGGAGGGAGGTCTCCGAGGAGTTGGAGGGTACCGGCGCGTGGCTTTCGCGGACTTCTCATCAACTTTAGTTCTTTACCCGGCAAAGCCTCCTCGGGACTTAGCCAGGTTAATTAAGGCTTTCTTCTGGGGCACCTTCAGTGCATACTCGGTCCAGGTTACCGCGTTGTACAGGAATTGTCTTGCTGATAAAATTGCCAGTTTCTCGAAGGCAGGGGCTTACAAGTAACTTCAGAGATTAATACAGTGCTAGCACACAGGTTTTTGGTGAAGATTTGCCAAAGAATTATTCTTTGCACGCCTGTCATGTTCCATTCATTGGGGATATAGCGAACATGAGGTTGACCAGATTTATTCATGGGACTAAATATTTAATGGAGGAGATACAGAAAACCCACATACGTAGAATCAAAACAAGTAAACAAGTGACTATGAGTAGGGGAAGTTTTGTGAGATGGGTGATGAAAACAGGTAGCATTTGAAGTAGGAGCTGAATCTTAGAGGTGGACATAATGGGTGGATATTTCAGGTAGAAGAAAATCTAAGTGCAAAACTCTTAAGGCATGGGTGGTAAAGGAATGGAAGTTCTTTCTTGTCCCCTCTTTGTCTCCTTCCAACCCTCTCCCCCATATCTCTGCAGAGGCTCACAGGACACCTGCATACCCAAGGCACTCCACCTTATGTGATCAACCTGGATCCAGCAGTACATGAAGTTCCCTTTCCTGCCAATATTGGTGAGTGAGTAAACTGGTAAGATAACTTGTGTGAAGTGCTTTAAAGAGAGTGGAAACACTCAAGCCTGCCAGTCTTCAGTGCCTTCTTTTTTCATGCTTTTTTTTTTCTAAACTATCTACTTTCATGTCCTTTGGATTTGCTTGAGTTCCTAAATATCGTAGGCGTCTTTTTTTTTTTGAGACGGAGTTCTGTCTCCCAAGCCAGAATGCAGTGGCATGATTCACAGCTCACTGCAGCCTCAACATCCCAGGCTCAAGTGATCTTCCCATCTCAGCCTCCTGCCACCATGCTGGGCTAGTTTTGTTTTGTTTGGAGAGACAAGGCTTCTCGTATTTCCCAGGCTGATCTTGAACTCCTGGGCTCAAGTGATCCTCCTGCCTTGGCCTCCCAGAGTGCTGGGATTACAGGTGTGAGCCACTGTGCCCAGCCTAATTCTTTTTTTAAAAGTCATGTCTGCATTGCTTTTTGTTGCCCTTGTTAGTAGCAGGCAATTAGTAAGAAGCTTTTTTTTCCCCTTGATTTTTGCCTCCCTTTTTCTAGGCATGTTTAAGTTGTATAAAACTTTTCACTTTGTGGAGACAAAACTCTCTACCATAACTTTAGAGCTCCTAGCCCTAACATTCTTTTGTTTGTTTGTTTGTTTTTTAGCCCTAACATTCTTAATGAATTACTTGGCATTTATTCTTTGTAAGGAAGGAAACCAGTGTGAAAGTGGAGAAGGTGGTAGAAGAGAATGGTGACAAGAGAAGGCTAGAAGTCTGTTTTACTTTCTTGCTAGTAGGGAATATATATGTATTACATTCCAGTTAATTCTTTTTCTTCTCAGATATTCGTGACACTGTAAAGTATAAAGAAGTCATGAAACAGTATCCTTTTCCACATCTACTTTGGTGTTGACTCCTTCCTGGCTTCTTGCCTGTGTATTTTGTCGCTTTGAAAAAGTGTTTTTGCCTTTTCCTTGTAAAATATACAAGCAAAAGGATGGAAGCTGACTATGGGAGAGGTAGGTGATCAGAAATACTAATTTCAGCTTGAGATTTTAGTTTCTTACCATCTCCCCAGATGGCAGACAGTTGTAATTAAAGAGCAGAGAGTATGATATGATAACTGAGAGCTACCTGGGTCCCACAAGGTAGCATTGCCTTGGAGGATCATCTCTTGGTCACCACCTCTTTAGACTGGGAAACTTGGAAAATGACTGGGTTTAGTTGGATTAATTCTTAGTAAATTGCTGTGTGAAATGTGTACTCTCTCTGTAGGCAAGTCTAAGTAGGAAGACTAATTATAATCAGTAGATTGCTTGATTTGTTTATGAAGATCAGGGCTGGAGGTATTATATAGGTGCCCTTAATGGCCAATGCTAGTGGGTTGTCACTCCCGGATGCACCTGTATTACTATCTGGCCACTTTGCTTTCTTCTTTTTGCCTGGCCATTCCTAAAATCTTAAATGAATGAGCCAGACCTTGATAGTGAATGTTTCCCTGTGGTTAGGGTTGTGTGGTAGTCAAGGATTAGGTTGCCAGTATCCATTAATGGAACACTAATTCCATAATGCCGTTTGTGTGAGTGATTCCCTAGGTGTGAACTTTATAAACTAACATATAAGCAATTTCAGTCCTCAACTTGGTGTCTAGATATGGACTTGGGCCCAACGGCGGCATAGTGACCTCACTCAATCTCTTTGCTACCAGATTTGATCAGGTATGCCTGTCTTTAATATATTAATATGGCTGTGTAAAAATCTGTGACTCTTAAATGCCTTAGATTGATTACATTGGTAAAGAAGAGCAGCAAACCTGAATATAAATATAGAAAATAAGTAGGCATTTTGTCAGACAGAGAAGTAGACTATAAGAAGATGATCAGTATTGTCAGACACTTCAGATTTTATTTTATTTTATTTTTTAAATTAATTAATTTATTTTTTTAAAGACGGGGTTTCACCATGTTGGTCAGGCTGGTCTTGAACTCCCGACCTCAGGTGATCCACCCGCCTTGGCCTCCAAAGTGCTTGGATTACAGGCGTGAGCCACCACGCCCAGCCGACACTTCACATTTTATATTTGTGTTAGATAATAAAAATCCAAAAGACCTGGGTTATTTTCTTAACCTGTTCTTTGCTTGTGGTATATTAATATGAAGCTGAGATGGGACTATTTGGGAGTGGGATGGACTAGCAGTCATGGAATGGAAAGATAATGGGGCATTTTACTTGTGGTAAATGTTTGTCATTCTTTAGGTTTTCTTTGTCACTTACTTCCATAAGAGTGTTTTATAATCATTGGGTTTTTTTACTCTGATGTCATGCCATGACACAAGGTGTAAACATTTTCTTTTTTTTTTTTTTCGAGATGGAGTCTCTCTCTGTTACCCAGTCTGTAGTACAGTGGTGCAATCTTGGTTCACTGCAACCTCCACCTCCTGGGTTCAAGTGATTGTCCTGCCTCAGCCTCCTGAGTAGCTGGGCCTACAGGCAGGTGTCACCATGCCTGGCTAATTTTTTGCATTTTTAATAGAGATGGAGTTTTGCCCTGTTAGCCAGGATGGTCTCTATTCCCTGACCTTGTGATCCGCTTGCCTCAGCCTCCCAAAGTGCTGGGGTTACAGGCATGAGCCACCACATCCGGCCCATGGCTGTTAACATTTTGTCAAGAGATACAACATGACATTGACAGATCAAAGTCTTCAGCTTCTCAGGTCCTTGGGTTGTGCCCCAGGGTGGTATTGCAGTGCTGCTGATGTGGCTGTGCTGCCTTAGTTCAGCCCGTTTATTCCTTGTTGTCCTAAGATTGCGAACATTCAGTAGGTGATTGAGGGATTCAGTAGATGATAGTGCCTGTGAGGTATGCCACCCTGGAGAGGGCCCTGTGATTTTGTGTTGAAATCGGAATTTATTGTCATTGACTTTTTTTTCTTTTAGGTGATGAAATTTATTGAGAAGGCCCAGAACGTGTCTAAGTAAGTGATCTCAGTTTAACACCCATTTATTACTCTGTAGTGGACATATTCCTAGGCCTAATGGAGGATCTGGGATACCATCAACCTCTGAAAGGGTATAGATTGAAGAGAAACCATTAGGAGTGAAAAAAAAATTCAGCAAGAAAATCGTTAAGATGCTTTAGAGTATAGATCTAAATTTAATATCATTCCATCCTCAATTACTTTGATCCCCAATTTACATGGCTTCTTAGGAAGTATTTTGAGACTGTCCAAATTCAGTTGTCCACCTGCCTTCTCTTGGGAAACCATGTTTGTTGCCATTAAAGTCTCTGAAATACCTTTCTAATCTTATTTAAATGAATATAGTCTATATGGTTCAGAGCAAATTTTTTACTTTAAAAAGTATCAGAATAGGAAATATTTATTCTTATGGTCATTACCAACACAGCTGTTCAAGGTTTACTTTTTTTTAAAAAAGTAATTTATAAAAATTCAAACCATACGTGATATTTACAAGATGAAACCATCACCCTGATCTCCACTAGAAGTAATGCCGTTATTCAGTGACTAGTATTCCACAATTCTATATACATAGATAGAAGGATGAATGGATAAACGTGCTTTTACAAAGATGGGGTACTGGAGGTAGCTTTTGTTTTGTTTTGAGATAGGGTCTTGCTCTGTCGCCCAAGCTGGAGTTGAGTATAGCAATCTCAGCTCACTGCAGCTTCCACCTCCCTGGTTCAGGTGATCCTCCCACCTCAGTCTCCCAAGTAGCTAGGAGTAAAGGTATGATCCACCACACCTGGGTCATTTTTTTTTTTAAATCTAATTTTTGGGACAGAGTCTTGCTCTATTGCCCAGGCTGGAGTGCGGTGGTATGATCTCGGCCCACTGCAACCTTTGCTTCCAAGGTTCAAGTGATCCTCCTGCTTCAGCCTCCCGAGTGGCTGGTATTACAGGTGCCTGCCACCATGCCCCGACTAATTTTTGTATTTTTTGTAGAGATGGGGTTTCACCATGTTGGCCAGGCTGGTCTTGAACTCCTAACCTCAAGTGATCTGCCCGCCTCAGCCTCCTAAAGTGCTGGGATTACAGGCGTGAGCCACCATTCCCAGGTATTTTGTATTTTTTGTAGAGATGAGGTTTTGCTGTGTTGCCTAGTCTGGTCTGAAACTTGTGGGCTCAGGCGATCTGCTTGCCTCAGCCTCCCAAAGTGCTGGAATTATAGGTGTGAGCCACCAAGCCTGGCCTAGAGGTATTTTTTTTTTAAAACAACAGCTTTATTAAGATATAATTCGTTAGAGAAGAAAACAGGTGACTTGATGGAAGGAAAAAAAAAAAGATATAATTTGGCTGGGTGCGGTGGCTCACGCCTGTAATTCCAGCACTTTGGGAGGCTAAGGTGGGCAGATCACCTGAGGCCAGGAGTTTGAGACCAGCCTGGCCAACATGGTGAAACCCCATCTCTACTAAAAACATACAAAAAATTAGCAGGGTGTGGTGGCGCACACCTGTAACCCCAGCTACTCCGGAGGCTGAGGCAGGAGAATCGCTTGAATCCAGGAGGCGGAGGTTGCAGTGAGCTGAGATTGTGCCATTGCACTCCAGCCTGGGTGACAGGGTGAGACTCTGTCTCAAAAAAACAAAACAAAACAAAACAAAACAAAAAAGATATAATTCACGTACCATAAACTTCACTCGTTGAAAGTGTATGGTTGTTTTAGTCTGTTCACAGCGCTGTGTGTTGATCATACCGTGTAACTTCAGAATATTTTCATCATCCTAAAAAGAAACCCCATACTCATTACCAATTGCTCCTTATTTTCCGTTCCTCTCAGCCCCTAGTGGCTACCCATTTTCCATTCCCATTGGCAATATGATTTCTCCACAACCGGTTCCTCCGTAACCTCGCCAACATTTGTTGTTGTTGTTGTTTTTGATTATAGCCATTCTAGTGGGTATAGAGTATTATCTCATTGTGGTTTTTAACTTTTATTTCCTTAATAACTAATGATATTGAGCATCTTTTTAATGTATTTATTGGCCATTGGTATATATTTGTAGAAATGTCTATTAAAATTCTTTGCCAATTAAAAAATTGTTGATATAATTTGTAATTATATCAAATTCACAAAAAAGTTGGTACGTTTCATAAGAATAGCTTTATTGAGATAATTCACATACCATACAATTCACCCATTTGAAGTATATAATTCAGTGGCTTTTAGTATATTCACAGAATTGTACAACAATCACCACAGTCAATTTTAGAATATTTTAATCATCTCAAGAAGCAACCTGATACTCTTCAGCTAGCACTCCCCTATCCCATTCCTCCTATTCTTCCTCTGTGCCACACACCACACTCACCCCACCCTAAGCAACCAGATATTTCCCAAGAGATTTACATCCTATTTTTGCTTCTTTCATTTTTAATGCATTGTGTTTCTGTAACTATAACAGTTTCCCCTGTGATCATTTGCAGCAACTCATGGTCTGCTGTTCCTGCCCATTAGCGTGAATATTGAACATTGAACAAAGTGTAGGGGATCATCATGTGTAGTTTGGGGGCAATAGGAGGAAGTTAGATTTGGCAATGTGGAGAGCTTATTCCAGTCTTGGATAACCAGATGTTTATCGTCTTATATGATGGAATATCCTTTAGCATAACACACATGTAACACTTTTTTAATGATCTTTCTTGGCATAGATATGTGTTGATTGACACACCTGGACAGATTGAGGTATTCACCTGGTCAGCTTCTGGGACAATTATCACTGAGGCCCTTGTGAGTATTCTAGGACTTGCTACTGAGAGTAGCTAGAGGGGCTAGACTGGGTGAGAATTCATTTTTAATTGCCTTGGATGTTATATGGCAGGGAGTTGTAGAAGCTCTGCAAACCCTGCCCAAAGTGGTATTCCCTTGCTAAGGATGGTGGCAAAAGAGTTTGAGGACAGGTTGTGAGCCCTCTGACCAAGGCTTTGATTGTTTTGTGGCTTTAGGCATCCTCATTTCCAACAGTTGTCATCTATGTAATGGACACATCAAGAAGTACCAACCCAGTGACTTTCATGTCCAACATGCTCTATGCCTGCAGGTAATTGATTATTGGTGGGCACAGCGTTCCATCAAGGTATAAGGTCTTTTTCTCTTCTTCTTCCTCTTTGTTTTTGAATCTGGTTGCTTATCCCTGGATTTGTGCTCATTCAAATTTGCTATTCAGTTGAGTGGCTGTGAGCTGAGGAAGGTCAGAGGAGAAAAGAGGAACGTGTGCTGTTGGTGTTCCCTCTAAGTACACTCTGATCGTCCTCCCTTGTTGTTACAAAAATAGGCGATGTATGAATATGAGCTGTCTGATAGTTGTTCCCAGATGAATAAAATCCAAGTCTAAATAGAATAGAGTCCTCTGGACTGGGTCTGTCATCCCAGCACTTGGGAGGCCAAGGCAGGAAGATCACTTGAGCTTGGAAGTTTGAGACGGGCTGGGAAACAAGACTCTGTCTATACAAAAAAAAAATAAAATTAGCCAGCGTGGTGGCATGCCCCTGTGGTCCCAGCTACTTGGGAGGTTGAGGTGGGAGCTTGCTTGAGCTCAGGTGGTTGAGGCTGTAGTGAGCCATGATTGTGCCACTGCACTCCAGCTTAGGGCAGTAAGACCCTGTCTCAAAAAAAAAAAAACAGAAGAAGAAGAATAGAGTCCTCTGGCCTGAATGATGCTGGTGGAGTGAAATTGTAACATGAGAAGATACCATGAATAAGAGGATTTATCCATAATTGTAAAATGCACAGATAGCCAGGCATGGTGGCTCATGCCTATAATCCTGGCATTTGGGGAGGCTGTACTGGGAGGATTGCCTAAGCCAAGGAATTTGGGACCAGCCTGGGCACCATGGTGAAACCCCCATCTCTACTAAATATACAAAAAATTAGCTAGACATGGTGGTGTGTGCCTGTAGTCCCAGCTACCTGGGAGGCAGAGGTGGGAGGATTGCTTGAGCCTGGGAGGCCAGACTACAGTGAGCTGTGATCATGTCACTATACTCCAGCTTGGGCAACAGAGTGAGACCTTGTCTCAAAAAATAAAACACACAAGTTTGCCTGAAATTTGGCACCATTAGCAGAGGAAGGTCATGTCTCACTGGATTATGTTAGTGCATTAAGACTGAGGAGCAAGGGAGACAGTTATTAAAACTGAGGGAATTTAATTTTGAGGATACACAAAAGCCATCACCAACATTTGTGTTCTAATAATTTGTGTTCTTCTAATATGACAAAGGATGTCCCTTTTTGTTGGATGCAAGAAATCTTGATCCAAATAGAAGTCTGAATATTGACAGCATTATTTTATTTTCATATTGTTTATTTATTTATTTATTTATATACTTTTTGAGATGGAGTTTCACTCTGTCGCCCAGGCTGGAGTACAGTGGCACGATCTCAGCTCACTGCAATCTCCACCTCCTGAGTTTAAGCGATTCTCCTGCCTCAGCCTCCTGAGTAGCTGGGATTACAACGCCCGTCACCATGCTTGGTTAATTTTGTATTTTTAGTTGAGATGGGGTTTCACTGTGTTGGCCAGGCCGGTCTCAAACTCCTGAGCTCAGGAGTTTGATCTGCCTGCCTTGGCCTCCCAATGTGCTGGGATTACAGGCATGAGCCACTGTGCCTGGCCCATTTTCATATTAATTGTTTAAAAGACAATTATTTGATTTGTCTGACAGTGGTAATCATTTCTTTTAAAAAAAATAATTATTTATTAATTAATTATTTTAGAGTCGGGGTCTTGCCATGTTGCCTACGCTGGTTTTGAACTCTTGGGCTCAGGCAGTCCTCCCAGGTTGGACTCCCAGAGTGCTGGGATTACAGGTGTGAGCCATCACACCCAGCTGGTAATCATTTCATTATATAAATGTACAGTTGACCCTTGAACAATTTTGGGGTTAGAGGAGCCAACCCCTTCAGTGTGGAAGACCCGAATATAACTTTGACTCCCACAAAACGTAATTACTAAAGGCCTAGTGCTGATTGGAAACCTTGCTGGTAACATAAACAGTAGATTAACACACATTTATCTATTATATACTGTATTCGTATAATAAATAGCTAGAGAAAATAAGGGGAAGATACATTAACTATTCATTAAGTGAAGTAGATCATCATCAGACTTCGTCTTCATCATCTTCACTTTGAGTAGTCTAAGAGAAGGGGTTGGTCTTGCTATCTCAGGGCTGGCAGAGGTGGAGGAAAAGCTGCATGCAAGTAAACCTTGCAGTTCAAACCCATGTTGTTTAAGGTCAACTGTGTATCAAAATATCCTGTTATACACCTTAAATATATACAATTTTTATTTGTCAAGTATACCTCAGTAAGACTGGGGGGTAGAAACATTTTTTAAATATTACTTTACAGATTGGAAAAAAATTTAATGTTCTTTTCTCAGCCTTAATGAGGTATAATTCACAAACAAAAATTGTATATACTGACATGTCATTTGTAAAGCATAAAGGAGATAATACTTATAAAAGTGCTTATTAGCACAGTACCTAGATTACACAGGTTGAGTATCCCATATCCAAAAATTTGAAATCTGAAATGCTTCAAAATCTGAGACTTTTTGAACACTGACATGATACTCAGAGGAAATGCTTATTGGAGGATTTTGGATGTTCAGATTTGGGATGCTCAACCAATAAGTATTTACAAATATTCCAGAATCTGAAATCCAAAACACATCTGGTTCCAATTTCTCAGATAAGAAATTCTCAACCTGTAATCAGTATTCAATAAATGTTCATTTCCTTCTCTGAAAAATACCGATTTGGTAAAAAACAAAACAACAAGTTCAATACTAAGGCATTACTTCAAATGAGAGTGAGAGTGTGTGTGTTGTTTCTGGGTGGTGGTTATTTTCCTGTTGGGAGAGACTATGTGAGTATTATGTAAAATGGATAGGCTGGGCGTGGTGGCTCACACCTGTAATCCCAGCACTTTGGGAGGCTGAGGTGGGTGGATCACGAGGTCAAGAGATTGAGACCATCTGGGCCAATGTGGTAAAACTCTGTCTCTATAAAAAATACAAAAATTAGCTGGGTGTGGTGGAGTATGCCTGTAGTCCCAGCTACTCAGGAAGCTGAGGCAGGAGAATCGCTTGAACCCGGGAGGCGGAGGTTGCAGTGAGCCAAGATTGCGCCGCTGCACTCCAGCCTGGTAGCAGAGTGAGACTCCATCTCAAAAAAAAAAAAAAAAAAAAATGGATGACTACTTTTTAGATTCTGAACTCATTCCCCTTCTCTCACTTAGTCCCAACATGCTGACACTGGATGAGCAAGAGCTTATGTGCTTTTTTTTAATAACATCTCAATGTTTGGTTTTCAGCATCTTATACAAAACCAAGCTGCCTTTCATTGTGGTCATGAATAAAGTAAGTGTATTCTTCCTGTTGTGAGTCACCATTTTTCATCAGCACCTTGTGGTTCCAAGGTTTGGGTGGGTGAGAAGGATTATTTCAGATGGTGGAGACTAGATTCAGGCTTTACTGAAACAAATTCACAGGCACTTTGAGAAAATGAATCAATCAAATTGAATAAATAATTGTTACTAACTTTTGTCTAAAACTATTTTAGGTAAGGTAGAGCAGCCCCTCAACCATAGTGTGTAGATTAGCCCTCAGAGTGAAGACTGCGATTACAAGAGGGACAACTAGTCTACTGGGAGTGCAATTAAAAAATACAAAACTTCCCTGTTGGTTGATGACTAGGATGCAAGAGACCTTTTGACTTCAGAGCCTGGAATGTGCTGGTGTCCGTTCTGGTCCTGGTTACTTGGCAGTGGATAGTGGAGGGTCAACTAAGAGAATACACATCTTCATTTAATTACAATGACTACACAGCGATTGTGGTTCTTTGTGGCTTATTGCAATGGAGGGGGAAATAGAAGCAGAGAAAGAAAATATATAGATGATAGGCTCTTTGCTGTCACCACTTAATTAAAATAATAAATTTTGCCTTTGTTACCTCTGGTTGCTCATAATTGACTTCTCTCTGGCACAGACTGACATCATTGACCACAGCTTTGCAGTGGAATGGATGCAGGATTTTGAGGCTTTCCAAGATGCCTTAAATCAAGAGACTACATACGTCAGTAACCTGACTCGTTCAATGAGCCTGGTGCTAGATGAGTTTTACAGCTCACTCAGGGTAAATCTTCTTTCCTGCTCACACTGACAGCCTCTCCAGATAACCTGTTAACCAACAGAACTGGCTTTGAACCTGGCTGAGAAAGGAAGCTTATTACCTATTGAAAAGTAACTTTTAAATCATTGCTTATTAAAAATTGTGGAGTGTACAAGAATAAGATAGGGACCCCAGCTTCACAGTTTACTGTCTATTTGGGAGAGAAGGCTACACATAGAATTAAAACATATGATATATTGTAGTAAGTACTTTAAGAAAGATTGGAAGTTGGGCCTGATGATTGTGAGGCAGCAGATCAAAATGACTGATTTTGGAGGTTGTAGCATTAGAGGTATGCTTTGAAGAAGGGTAAGATTTATGTAAGCAAAAGCAGAGTGAGTTAATTGCCCAAGCAAAGGCATAGACAAAAAATCATAGAAAGTGATTTGGTTTGGCTTGTCAGGGAATAGATAATAAGTCTTGTTAATTTTTCAGTTCTAATTATATCTTTTTTTTTCTTTTTTCCTCTGGAGAGGATCTTGCTTTGTTACCCATGCTGGAGTGCAGTGACATGATCACAGCTCACTGCAGCCTTGACTTTCTGGTCTCAAGGGATCCTCCTGCTTCAGCCTCCCAAAGTGCTGGGAGTATAGGTGTGGGCTACTGCGCTCAGCCCGTATCTTTCTTTTCCAATTTTTTATTTCCCATGGGCTTACTTCCATGACTTTTGACTAGGTGTGCTGTTTTGTTCTTTTTTAGCCTGGCTTTTTGCCAAAAACTTCTCAAAGTGTAAACCTCTTCATTAAGATTTTATGACACTTGAACAAGTTAATATACATCATTAAGAAATATACAGTGGTTTCTTGAGTGGCATTTATGATGCTTTTTGGCAGGTGGTGGGTGTCTCTGCTGTTCTGGGTACTGGATTAGATGAACTCTTTGTGCAAGTCACCAGTGCTGCTGAAGAATATGAAAGGTGAGGATAAAGGAAAATTCTATTGATGACATTCTTAATAAGCTACAATTCTGATATGATAGCAGTTTTTCCAGGAAAAGCATTAAGTTTTCATGATGGATGTATTGTATTTGCCTTGCATATGTGTATCGAATCAGGCCACACTTAGAGGTAACAAGTTCCCTTTAACTTTTTTTTTTTTAAATAGAAGTATAAATCTTCACTGTATCGAGTGCTTAAGAGTGGGGATCATCAGACTTTTCTGTAAAGAGTTAAATAGTAGATATCTCAGGCTTTGTGGACTATACAGTCTGTTGCAACTGCTGACTTCTGACAGTGTAGGACAAAAGTGTCTTTAGACAGTTCGTAAATGAATGGGCTTGGCTGATGTTACAGTAAAACATTATTTATGAAAACAGGCAGTGGGCTGGATTTGTCACTGAGGTTGTTGTGAAGATTGAGAAAACATATATGCAGCACTATCACAATTGCTAACATATCGTAAGCACATTTTATAATAAATGTTATAACTATTGTCACTGCTAATACTGGAAGTCCATTTAACTAAAGGAAAGTGGAGTCAGAGCACCTACATGCTTTCCTTAGGCCCATGGCATGATAGCCGGCTTATTAGCATGTGTCTTTGGCTTCATATTTTGCAAGATCCTAGCAACCACGTTTTGGTTTTCAGACATGTTATTTTGATTATGATTCATTAGATACAAGGATGTTATCAAAACCTGAGGATAGACTCTTTCCTGTCTCCTTTCATTGTTGTTATGTTATATAAAGTACATAATTGTATGTTGCATGTCCTGAGCTCAACAGGCTTACTTTTTACTTATCTCAGCCTTTTATGTCTAATGAATGAAGAGCTCCTCAGTCATGTTCTCACCAGTATTAATCTTTCCAGCCCAGCAGTCAGGATTGTGTCTCCTGGTTTCAAGGTGGAAGCAAGCACCTTGGCTTTTAATTCCATTAGGTAGACTCTGTCAGTGACTAAGATTTGTTATATCTGATGTTGAGTGAAGTGAGATGTTTTATTATTGTCAGAATCCTAGGAAAATAGAGGAGATAAGGGGAAGTGGGGAGTGGTTAGGATAGATGATTAAGCAATGGAATTTAGAAAGTGTTTCTCTTTGCAGGGAATATCGGCCTGAATATGAACGTCTGAAAAAATCACTGGTAAGAAGGGAAGCCGTTTGTATATTTTAAAAGGGACATTAAAAAAACCCAACTCAATCCTGATGACATAAGTGCTTTTGTTTTGGTTATTAATGTTTCTTTTTATTTAATTAAAAAACTTTTTGTGGCTTTATTGAGGTATAATTGGCTAATGAAGTTTCATGTATCTTATAAATACTTGTTAATTTAAATTTGTAAATTTGTATGTATGTTGTCTGAGTACAGAAAGGCTCCTTAATTTTTCTTCCCTTTCAGAGGTCAATTTAAAGCTAGTTGTAGAATTTTGTTTAAGAATATAGTGGTGGTTCACAACTCCTTTTTTAGTTGTTCAGAAAGGGTCTCACTCTGTCGCCCAGGCTGGAGTGCAATGGCACGATCATGGCTCACTGCAGCCTCAACCTGCTGGCTTAAGCGATCCTCCCATCTCAGCCACCTGAGTAGCTAGGACAACATGTGTGTACCACATCCCTGACTAATTTTATTTTGTAAATTTTTTGTACAGACAGGTCTTGCTATGTTGCCCAGGCTAGTCTCAAATTCCTGAGCTTCTGTGATCCTCCCTTCTGGGCCTCCTATAGTGCTAGGATTACAGGCATGAGCCACCACGCCCAGCCTTCTCTTATCCCAAATGATCAAGTGTCCTGCTTCCATAGGCTCATTGGGTCCTTTGTCTCTGAGCCTTCCTGTTATGTCTACTTCAGGTTTTTGTGTTTTTTCCCCCATATAATAAAGTTTATTGTGTCTTTTGTTTTTTCATTTTGTAGCCTGGGGGATAAATAAAAAGAGTAATGCTTTCTATCTAGGCATTTTCCCTAGCCCGTTTAAATGTTCCAGATCCTCCCTGGACTCAACTCAATAGTTTGGAATTGAGGGGTTCTTTTGAAATGTTTTTGTGTTCCGTTTCTGAATCCTTTAAATCAGTGTGTAGAGCCCTCCAGTGTGAACTTCTGCTGTAACCCAGGTCCATGCTGCTTAGTGTTTCTGTCCCTATACCAGATGTCCCTTATCTGCATCAGTTTTTATGTAGCCTCTGGTGTGTGTATAATTCTTCATCTCCACTGAGAAGTCTGGCATCTAATTTGGGGCTCCTTTTTGAATATGATGACATTTTTCTCTGTATATACAGGCAAATGCAGAGAGCCAACATCAGAGAGAACAACTAGAACGCCTTCGAAAAGATATGGGTTCTGTAGCCTTGGACGCAGGGACTGCCAAAGGTATTGGAGGGCTTCTTGGTGTTAGGAACTAAAAAAAGGTTACACTTATTTCTACTCAGCAGGATTCTATTTATATATGAGAGAAAAAGATAAAGGAAATATGGTTTTATATATATATACAAATACATATATTCACACACACAACACACATATATGCATACGTATATATTAAAAATAAAGGATTTGGAAAGGCAAACAACTGGAAATTTTATACAGCTATATCACTTTGGATTCCTCTTTCAGGAAGTTTTTGCTTTACTTTGGCAACACACTTGATGTCTGCTGTGGGTTTTTTTTGTTTTGTTTCTAACACTTTTAATCCTCCCCAATTTTTTTATTTTTTTCATTTTTAAAAATTTTTTTGAGGTGGAGTCTCGCTCTGTCACCCAGGCTGGAATGCAGTGGTGCGATCTTGGCTCACTGCAACCTCTGTCTTCTGGGTTCAAGCGATTCTTCTGCCTCAGCCTCCCGAGTAGCTGGGACTACAGGAGTGTGCCACCATGTCTGGCTAATTTTTTTGTATTTTTAGTAGAGACACGGTTTCACCATGTTAGCCAGGATGGTCTGGAGCCCCTGACCTCGTGATCCGCCCGCCTCCACCTCACAAAGTGCTGGGATTACAGGTGTGAGCCACCGTACCTGGCCTCCAATTTTTTTTATAATTAAACGTTTTTTTTACAGTCTGATCTTAAAATTTCAGATTTACAGAAAAGTTATATAAATAATACAAATAATTGTATAAATATTTAATATTTATTTGCATAAATACATAATTCTTCAGATTCCTAAAATGTTAACATTCTACCACATTTATTTTATTCTTTTCTCTGCCCCAGCGTCCTGAGTAGTTAGATCTACAGGTGTGTGCCACCACGTCTGGCTAGTTTTAACAACATTTTTAATAGAGATGAGGCCTCACGATGTTGCCCAGGCTGGTCTTGAACTCTTAGCCTCAAGCAGCCCTTCTGCCTTGACCTCCCAAAGTGTTGGGATCATAGGCATGAGCTACTGTCCCCAGCCCACTTTTTTTTTTCTTTTAACTTGCTTTGATGAGCAAGGACTATTTACTTTTATGCCTGTACCATGTTATTTTAATTATGTAATTATGTTTCAATATCTGCTCGGTCACATTATCCTCATAGTTTTTATTTGGTTGTCCTTACATGGTCTTCCACATGAACTGAGTATCAACTTTAGTCCCCTAAAAAGCTTTTTGGTATTTTTGTTGGGATTATATTATATTCATAATTAATTTAGGGAGAAGTGACATCTCTATGATGTTCAGTCTTGCTACCCAGTGGAGTGTCTTTGTATTTGTCAGGTCTACTTGTGTCTTTCAGGAATGTTTATGGTTTTCCTCATGTAGGTTTTTCATATTTCTTTTTAAAATGTTTTTGTTATTTTAGCCAACCTTTTTGACCAAGAGTTTTTGCCTGTTTCTTTTTAATTTTTTTTTAAACAATTCATTTTTATTTGAGACAGGGTCTTGCTCTGTCACCCAGACTGGAGTGTAGTGGTGTGATCTTGGCTCACTGCAGTCTCCGCCTCCTGGGTTCAAGCTATTCTCCTGCCTCAGCCACCCTAGTAGTTGAAACTACAGGTGCCTGCCACCATGCCTGGCTAAATTTTGTATTTTTAGTGGAGATGAGGTTTTGCCATGTTACCCAGGTTGGACTTGACCTCCTGGGCTCAAGTGACCTGCCCACCTCAACCATTTAAAGTGCTGGGATTACAAGTGTGAGCCACTGCATCCAGCTTGAAATTTATGTATGAATGTATGTATGTATGTATTTATTTTTGAGGCAGAGTCTAGCTCTGTTGCTGGAGTGCAGTGGTTCGATCTTGGCTCACTGCAACCTCTGCCTCCTGGGTTCAAGTGATTTTCATGCCTCAGCCTCCCAAGTAGCTGGGACTACAGGCTCGGGCCACCATGCCTGGCTAATTTTTGCATTTTTAGTAGAGGCAGAGTTTCTCCCTGTTGGCGAGGCTGGTCTTGAATTCCTGACCTCAGATGATCTGCCCATCTCAGCCTCCCAAAGTGCTGGGATTACAGACATGAGCCACCATAACCAGCCGACTTTACTGAATTTTCAAAAATTTTTTGAGTTAGTTTTATCATTGGCTCTCCAGGGGTTTTTAGGTTAGTTTTCATTTAGCACGCCTTCCACCCTGACCCCTGTATATTGATGAACTGCCCTCAAGGTTCAGGTGCAAGTCTGTTGTAGCTTAGTGGGATCCTGCAGCCAAATTGACTGTACTTAAAAGAAAAGCTCCATTTATTTATTTATTGTGATAAATTGGGCATATTTTTTTTTTCTTCTTATCAGCAACACCAGCATTTTTTTTCTTCTGGGACATCTTTCTTAAAGGAGTGATGTTTCTGTTCATGAAAGTTATAGCTATATTGAACAGCAAAGCTGAAAACAGACTGGGTTTACCAGTTAAGTGAACTCATTTGTGCCATCCTTGTTGCAAACCTTAGCAAAATACATTTCTATGTGCCACAGTCCTTTAGAATCACTTCTGAATATGTCAAGTGATTGTTAAAACTGCTGCTGCAAAGGGTCTGCTGTACTCCGCTAACCTGTTGTAGGGTGGGAGAGTTTAAGTAAATCATTTGAGGAAAGTCAAAAGTATAGTTGCATAATTGTTAGTTGGGCACAGAAATGAAGCATTTACTGTCAGCATGTCCTGTCATCCTCCTTTTTCACAGGCCCCTTGAGATTTGTGCCAGTTGATGTTGCTGCCTCTGGCCACCCTTATTCCCTAGCCGAGCTCTCACAAGCCTCATAGCCTCCTGAAGAGAGAGTGGCCATGTCCTCCCATGGCAGTAGTGAGTTGACTAGACTTTCTTCTGATTACTGGAGCTCAGCCCTTATTAGTTTTTCTGAATAGAGAATTTTACTTCTGTTAGTGTATTTGATTTTCTATTTTTCCCCCTGCTTCCTCTTCTTAAATAATACCCTGGCTCCTCAATATCATTTCACCCTGTATTTTCTGCAGACCTTCTCTGAACTTACATTTCCACCAGGAGGCTTCCTTAGCACTCCACACTTGCGCTGTGACTCACCAGCACGCTGGATCTGTTCAGGTGTTTTTAGCTTTCATAGGAGAAACCATCACTCCTTCCAAGCTGTGAGCCAGTAGAAAGAATGATGCTACTACTAAGACAAGCTTCTTAAAAATTATTTCCCTCAGCTTAAAAAATGGGACTCCTAGGGCTGTTTGCCGTATGAAAGCACTTTGTGAACTAAGTATAGAAATGTTAAGTGGTATTAAGAATACATTTAGAAGAGGTAAGCTCCTGCATTTACCTGTATCACGAGCACTTTCATCCTGCCAGTTTATGATCATAGTTATTAGTGATTCCGAATCAACTTTTGAGGAGGCATATGCACTCATAGCTGTTTTCACTGTAGACAGCTTATCTCCTGTGCTGGATCCTGCTGAACTGATCCTGACTCGAGGAACCTTGGATGAAGAGGATGAGGAAGCAGACAGTGATACTGATGACATTGACCACAGAGGTGAGAGGTAGCTGAGGTGGCTCATGGCAACAGAGCATCTGCCTATTCTCACATTGTTTGCCCAGGAGTTTCTTATTGTTAAGCATGTAACCAGTAATAGTGGGGGAGAGGAGATGGTAAAGGATACAGCACCAGAAAAGAGTTTCCTATATTGAAAGTTCCTGTCCTGCCTACTGGAGGGTTAATACTGAGCTGATTATAGGCCTTTCACTGGTCTTGTGTCTCCTTATCTTTAGGTCCTAACTTGGTTTGAGAGATCCAGGACTTTCGTTTGTTGTTATTAGGATTTTGTTTTAAGAATACATAAGGGCTGGGTGTGGTGGCTCATGCCTGTAATCCCACAGCTTTAGGAGGCCAAGGCAGGAGGACTGCTTGAGGTCAGGAGTTCTAGACAATCCTGAGCAATATAGTGAGTCCCAGTCTCTACAAAGAAAAAAAAATGGCTGGGCGTGGTTGCTCACAGCTGTAGTCCAAGCTGCTTGGGAGGCTGAGGTGGGTGAGTTGCTTGAGCCCAGGAGTTTGAGGCTATAGTGAACTATGATTGTGCTACAGCCCTGCAGCCTGGGCGACAAAGCAAGACTGTCTCAAAAAGAGGAATACATAGGTGGTATGGACTATGATAGAATGGCTCTGGAAACCCAAATTCCACTTGGCATGGTTTTATGGACTGTGAGCAGAATCTGATTATTATTTTTTGAGACAGAGTTTTGCTCTTGTCCCCCAGGCTGGAGTGCAATGGTGTGATCTCGGCTCACTGCAACCTCTGCCACCCGGGTTCAAGCAATTCTCCCGCTTCAGCCTCCTGAGTGGCTGGGACCACAGGTGTGTGCCACCACACCCAGTTAATTTTTTGTATTTTTAGTAGAGACAGGGTATCGCCATGTTGGCCGGGCTGGTCTCGAACTCCTGGCCTCAAGTGATCACCCACCTTGGCCTCATGCCCCTTGTTTTTCAGTCCCTGTCCTGAACACCCAGTGTCTGGCAACCACTGACTGATACTGCCTTTTCCGGAATGCCATACAAATAGAATCACAGTATTTAGCCTTTTGTATTTGACTTTTTGGACTCAGTAGTTATTGCTGATAGTCCATTATTGTGGATGTACCACAATTTGTTTATCCATTCCCCAGTGGATTGATATTTGGGTGGATTTTAGCTGTTACGAGTAAAGCGATTATAAACATTTCCAAATAGATCTTTGTGTAGACATATGTTTTCATTTCTCTTGGTTAAAAATATCTATAAGTGGGACCTTATTTTCACTACTATGAGGGAGGTATTCTTTCTACTTACAAAGAAACATTTTGGCCAGCATGATAGAGCATGCTTCTAGGAGACATTTCCTCTTTGAGAAAGGGGAGTACGGCCGGGCGCTGTGGCTCATGCCTGTAATCCCAGCACTCTGGGAGGCCAAGGCGGGCGGATCACCTGAGGTCAGGAGTTCAAGACCAGCGTGACCAACATGGTGAAACCCCGTCTTAAAAAAAAAAAAAAGAGAGAGAAAGGTGAGGACTTAGTTTCTTAGAAGTAACATACTGTTTTCTGATGGATGGGTGATAGGGGTTCTAATCAGTTTTGTCTAATGAAGAGAATTGAAAAGGAATTGTCCTTTTTTCCTTGCAGTTACAGAGGAAAGCCATGAAGAGCCAGCATTCCAGAATTTTATGCAAGAATCGGTGGCACAATACTGGAAAAGAAACAACAAATAGGACACCCTAGGACACTTCACTTGTTTCTAGAAGTCCAGAATTTTGGACCTCTGTGTGAAAGAACTATCCTTACCTCTGACTGGGGGCTACCATAAGGGACAATTTTCTTCAGGGTAGCAGAGTTTCTCTTATTAGAGAAATCTTATGACTCAGATGAAGTCAGGGAGAGAAGACCCTTGGACCTGGCAGGTTAATGCTGATTATTCCTTGGCCTTTCCCCTGTATTTATGCAAGGAAGGATATACTTCATATTCTTCCAGCCCTACAACTTCAAGTTTTATCATTTGAACTCAAGTACTTTGGCTGCTGAGGAATGGAATCAAAAGAACATAGTCTCCTGGTGACCACTTCAGATCTCTTTTAGGCTAGATATATAGCCTCTACTCGCCCTCCCAGCTTCGTGCCCTTGACCCTGCACCATGAGTTGCCCTCCTATTAGTAGCCAGGGAAAAGGGAAACGTGAGTGGCAGAGTCTTCTTGGCAATCCACCAATGTTGGTATGAAATATGCCTCACACTGTATAGCTCATTATAGGACGCCAGGTTGAAGAAAGTGGGCAAGACATGATTAATGAATCAGAATCCAGTTTCAGTGGTGACTTGGATAAAGAGTGTTTAATTTTAACTTTGTTGTAAGACTACTTGTCATGATTTCAAATTAGAAAATTATGTAATTGTGAATAGATTCACTTCTGTTCAACAGAGGCTTAAGGCCACATGTCCAAAGTTGTCTCAATAAGAAGGTGATATTTTACTAAAGTTTCCCGTGTGCACATACTGAGTAAATACAGAGCTAGGCCCAGTTTGTATTGTACTCTCAACTTAATGCAGTCTCCTTGGTGATTTACACAAAGGCCATGGATTTAGGTTAGAGGCACATTTCATACATAACAGCTATTATAAAGGTTTGCCTTGCCTCTACATTTTACAGCATCTTAAAACAGTACATTTCTTTCAGGGAATTCTATCTCTGTGAGTCACTACTCCAACTTAGTGGCTCTCACAGTCTGGACCAGGAGCATCAGCATCACCTGGGGAATTGTTAACTCAGAAACCCTTGGCGGGGGCGGGGCGGGGGTGGGGAACAGGGGGTGGCTAGCAGTCTGTTCTAGTAAGCTTTCCATGTGATTCTGGTGCATAGTAGCCTATGACATAATTCAAGACCAGGTGACTCTCAGATACTAATCCTCACATCATTTGTCTTCTCAAATTACCCTAGTCTTGGCCATCTGGTGCCTGTTCTGCAATTTAACATTCTGCAGCAATAAAAGTGTTTTATTATGAAGTATTAATTTCAATGTTCCATACTTAGTGGGAACCAGTGGTCTCAAAATTTGAAAATATTCTTTAAGACGAGAGCATTCGCAAAGCAAAACTCAAGCATACTTGGTTTTTCTCTGTAGTACTTTTGAATGCTTTATCTTTCTTACAGAATAACTTGTCTTCCCTGTGCTTTAAGCTACGAAAGAGTAAGGGCTAAGCCTTAATCATCTTTGTATCCCTTGCACAGGACTTAGCAAATAATTGGTACGCAATGTTTGCGGAATGAAATACATTCTCAGATGGCTATTTTATGGAAACTGGCTAATGGCCACTTTCATTAATAAAGGAAAATGAAGACTGCAACAGAAGCTAGGTGTAATGGCCCACACCTGTAATCCCAGCACTTTGGGAGGCCGAGGCAGGCATATCACTTGAGGTCAGGAGTTTGAGACCAGCCTGGCCAACATGATGAAACCCCATCTCTACTAAAAATACAAAAATAAGTTGGGTGTGGTGGCACATGCCTGTAGTCCTAGCTACTCAGGAGGCTGAGGCAGGAGAATTGCTCAAACCTGGGAGGTGGAGGATGCAGTGGGCCAAGATCATATGACCTCACTACAACCTGGGTGACAGAGCAAGCCTCCATCGCCAAAAAAAAAAAAAACTGCGACAGAAAGCATTTAGATAGATGTGCTAGAGTTACAATTAGCAAATGTATATATGCTAAACTACAACCTCGTTTTATTTCTATCATATTCATTTATTCTCAATACCTGGGATATTTAAGGCATTCAATAATGAACTAACTAAAGCTATGCTTGATTTTGGTCTATATTAAAGGAGTGGTCTAAATTTTACAAGATGTAGTCTGCATCAGAAAACCAAACTTCAGGCCGGGTGCGGCAGCTCACTTCTGTAATCCCAGCACTTTGGGAGGCTGAGGTGGGTGGATCACCAGGTCAGGAGATTGAGACCATCCTGGCCAGCATGGTGAAACCCTGTCTCTACTAAAAATACAAAAATTAGCTGGGCTTGGTGGCGTGTGCCTGTAATCCCAGCTACTCGGGAGGCTGAGGCAGGAGGATCCCTTCAACCTGGGAGGTGGAGGTTGCAGTGAGCCGAGATCGAGCCACTGCATTCCAGCCTGGCAACAGAGCGAGAGTCCATCTCAAAAAAAAAAAAAAAAGAAAGAAAACCAAACTTCAAACTTCAGCAGTTTAACATGATGGCATCCACCACCAAGGCATGAAGCAACACATTTGCTAATAATTCATAATCACTACAGTGCTACATCATTTACATAGTACTGATTCAGTACTTATATAAACAGATGGTCTGATGGATGAGAAACAACAGTAATGTTCAGGATGTGATATAAAGTTGAAAGGTACGTATTGTTATGCTTTAAAGGCTGCCCTTACAGTAGCAGAAGCAAAGTGCTTAATGGACTGCCGTCCTCTGATGACCAAGCAAATGCAACAAATGAAATATGCACAAGGCTGTCCTTGGACAGTACTTGTTTGCTTTTTTCACAAAGGGGAAAAAGAAACAACTGAAAAGCTGTATGGTGAAAGTATGTGAGTCTGAGCAGAAATAACAAAGGCAAAAAGGATGAGGATAGATGGAATAAGTCTAGAAAAGAAGAAAGTATGTGGATGAGATAGGAGAGGGCTGTCTGAATAAATAAGCAGAAAGGCTGTCACCACAGACCTCTGATCTTATAAGTAAGACACTTCCAAAGCAGCAAAAACAGTTTTTAAAAGGTGACTAATAGATAAGGTGTGTTGTGTTTAGCCATTTCCTGTTAGGTATTAGTAATGGATTCCCAATGACTTGAGCCAAAAATGAATCAAGTTAAATGAAAACTGACATCTGATATGAGCATATATTATGAGTCTATTCAAGCACAGTTTTGAAGTTAGCAAACATTTAAATCCTCACATCTCTACAATGTAGGTCAAAGAAGTATGATTCTTCTCAGTTGTATCAGAGAAATGGCTATAGAGAGGTAACATGTCTAGTCATAGTTAAGACAACAGTTGGGGACAGTGCTTTGGTCTCCTGATTGCCATGCCAGCATCATATTTCATCTGTGAAGGGTGGCTTGGTTGTGGGAAACTATAAAAATTGGATGCAAAAGTAAAATGCAACCTTGTTTGGTGACGTCCAGTTCCCCTGGAATTAGGAAAAACCACTTGTGTTTAAGAACAGGAGTCAAATCAATTTTTATGGAAACAGTAACACAAAAACCTTTTCTGTTGGGTCTAGTAGGTCTAGACAAAAAATATCCCTCTTTTCCTTTTATATTTTCCTCATCCTCTTCTTGTAGCGCTGGTTGAAAACAGGGGAAGACCCCATGAGGCTATCAGTGGAGTGGGAACCATAGCTGCTATCTGAGTCATCAGGGCTCTGAGGAATCCCAGCTTCACTCATGCCTGACATGGGCTCCTCGAAGACATCGCTGCCCAGCACACCATGCCCAGAGACATTGCCTTCTTCACTCTCTTGAGGCTCCATTTTCACATGGGCCAGATTCCAAAGAGGAGAAGCATTTACCTCTGCACCTAGAAACAGAGGAAAGACAGACATATACCTCGTGGTAAGCCAAGTGTAGAACAAAGGAGAGTAAATATATCACTCAGGACCAACTAATATTCTTTGAGCTCAGTTTTCACTCTGATTCTGTACTTGGCTGGAGAATGTGGTTGTTATTCTCTGCTCCAAAAAGTTAACCATCGCCAAAAAATTACCAACTCTGATTATCTTCTTTTCCATTTCTTCTACTTTTCTCGCTCTACCTCACCCAGCCCCATTTTCCCTAAGCCAGGGAAATGAAACTAGGCAGGTAGAAAGATCCCCTGTCTCATAGCCCAAAGACAGGCACAACCACAGGCCTTGTTCAGTTGTTTAGCTTGTCTGTCCTTCCTTCCTTCCTTTTATGTGGCCATCTTGTTTTCCTGCCTTTTGTTTGGGTCTCTGGTCATCTCTCTCACACATTATGAAAAGTTAATGGTCACAACATAAAGCTAACAGCAGTTCTCTACCTAGTCTCCTTTGAAGAGACATGGTCCCTAAGTCTGTAACAATTTCTCTTTGGCCCTCCCACTGCTCTATGTATTCTAGCAATGCTGCTCTGTTACGGTTATTCTTCCATAGTGAAAGGCTGTCTGCCAGCACTTTTCAAAGTATGACCTAATTCCATTTAGACCACATTTGAGGATTTGCTACTTGAGTCATTTGTGCATTGATGAAACCACCATTTATATTTGTAAACAACTGAATGCCCAGATTAATTTGCAACCTAACTGACAGGTAACCAGTCAGTTGTCCTGGTTCTGAAGCTAATCACAGAGTTTGGAAAAGAAGACAGCTACCTCTAACTGGGAAGCCCTATATCAATGTCTTTCATCTATAATTTGTTAGAGTACTGTAGCAAGGAAGCCCAACTCAGAACATCCTTGAGCAATTAACACTCCTCCATCTATCTGGCAGCTGTCTTACTCAATTAAGTATAAGCATCCAGAAGGACCAATACAGAATACTAAAAAAAAATACTAAAGGAGGAAGGGGTTATCTTCTGAACCAGCTCGATCACCTGAATCTGCCCTGGTAATCAATGGGACAACACATATTGCATCTACATCTTAACTAGGGATTATTTTAAAGAATGCCTGTGAAGCTGTGCTCATTCTCTCTTCACTAATTAGAAAGAGAAAAATGCTGGGATCCCTAGATAGCTGAAACTGTATTCGTTTCAGGACTTTTCATTCTGCCCACTGCTGCTTTTGTTCTTCTACCTCTTGAGCTTGATTCCGAAAAGCAAAAAGTACTGAAATTGGCAGATCTCCCAGAATCAAAGTGAGTAAATTTATTTGTCTTACTTGAAGCCTGTGGTGAAGCTTCAACCTCCAGGTTGGATGGGAAGCGTTCACTCTGAGCCCCAAGCACTCCCATGGGCAGTGACTGGTCTCCAGAAGTAAGGTCAGCCTCCAGTTCCTCACTGACAGGAAAGGTGATGTCGCTCACAGGTTCCTCCTTGATCTTCACAGGTTTAGTGTCCTCTGTGGCCTTCTCAGGATTAACAATCCTTTCATATTCTTCAGAGAGTTGCTTACTAATCTGTTGGCAAGAGTCAATTTTCCAAGGAAATGTTAAAGCAAGTTGGATAGTCAGCTTGTGACATCCCATGGGAAAGCCAACAGAATATGAATAACAGAATTTTTAAACATTCACTGCCAATGGAAGGGATTTGTTTAAGGTATTGAGTTTGCATTTATGAGGATAGAGACATGTAAAGAAAATTGGTTTGGCAGCTAATGTCTCTGACATTAATTAAAAGTTACGTAAAGGTAAAAAAAATGTGTTAAAGATAAAACAGAACTGGGACAAAAGATTACATTTTTGGCTATAAAAAACAGTAATAGGCTGGGCATGGTCATTCACATCTGTCATCCTGGCACTTTGGGAGGCCAAGGCGAAAGGACCACTTGAGCCTAGGAGTCTGAGACCAGCTTGGGCAATATCTAGTAGGATCCCATCTCTACAAAAAAAAAAAAAAAAAAAAAAAATAGCTGGGCATGGTGGTTCACACCTGTGGTCTCAGCTACTCAGGAGGCTGAGGTGGAAGGATCACTTGTATCCAGCAGATAAAGGCTGTAGTAAGCTGTGATTGTGCCACTGCACTCCAGCCACTCCAGCCCAGGTGACCCTGTCTAATAAAAAAAAAAGGTTGACATAAGTATCCTAGGTAAATAATCAATGGTGTAAGAAATCTGGATCACTTAGCAAAGAACTTTTTTTCTTGGGTGTTAATTCCTAATCATTATTTTAGACTTGCAGAAACGGAAACAGTGAACAAATGACAGGAGCACAGGGTTGAAGTGATTAGATATTTCTGGTTCTAATCAAAATCGTTACCTCCCGCAACCCATCCTCCAGGCATTACAATTTTACTCTGGTTTTTTCATAGCACTTAACATTATCCAAAATTGCATTTTTGTGTGTGTATGTGCTTAGAGACAGGGTCTTGCTATTGTTGCCCAGGCTGGCCTTAAACTTCTGGCCTCAAACGATCTTCCCACCTCAGCCTCCCAAGCAGCTATATTAGATATACAATATATATATTACAATTCCAGTCAAACCATTATATTAACTGCTTCAGAGGCTGAGACACCAGTAGGTGTCTCTCTTTTTTTTTTTTTTTTTGAGACAGGTTCTTGCACAGGTTGGAATGCAATGGCATAATCATGGTTCATAGCAGCCTCAACTTCCTGGTCTCAAGTGATCTTCCCACTTCAGATTCCCAAGTAGCTGAGATTACAGGCATGAGCCACCATATCCAGCTAATTTTTATTTTTTAATTTTCTGTAGAGATGGGAGTCTCATTATATTGTCTAGGCTGGTCTTGAACTCCTGGCCTCAAGCAATCCTCCCACCTCAGCTTCCCAAGTAGCTGGGATTACCGGCATGTGCCATCATGCCCAGCTCCTGAAATTGTTTTCATCATTATTTGTTTACTTGTATTTGTCTCCCTTCAACAAGAATGTAAGCTCAGGTAACTTACTAACTGCCGAACCCCACAATGCCCGACTCACAACAGGCACTCAATAAATACTTGTTGAATAAAATCAGACTAACCGCATTCTCTCAGATTCTATATATTTGTGTATAGTTTCTTCTAGAGGAAGTATCAGTGAATGTGGCTGTTCATTGACTAAAGGAGGCCCATGGTATTTGGGCGGGAATATCGCTAGGGCCATCATAAAAATAGGTTAAGTTCACTCTGTTCCATGACTCTGTGCTCTGCACTCTAGACTAAGTGTTGTGGGATCTGCTGAACACTGCTAGATCGTACAGACACCTATGCCCACTTTCCAACAGGGTCACCTCACCTGGAGCATGTAACTGTGATAGTCCTTGATGCGGTGCTGCCAGAACTTCTGGAGGGAGAGCACACTGCCAATACCCACTTCGTGGAATACCTGCTCCATCACATCAGGAAAAGGAGTCTGTCCCAACCGAGCCTCCCGGTCCACAGCAAAACGCAGCAACTTGGTAAACTTAAGGCAATACTCATGTGCCACGTCAGTTAGGGTCTCCAGGACACTTTCATTAGCACATTCAAAGCCTGTGTGGGCCAGGATTGTGGCCACTGCCTGGTAGAGGAGCTGCCGACAGGAGTGCCAGCTGAGTTCAGTCACAGGTTCCCCTTTCCCACTGAAAGTGGAGATGTGGTAGTGTTATTAATGTTCTTGCAAAGGGGTGATGACCTCTCCTGTCTCCCTAGGAGTTTTACAATTCCAGTCAAGCCACTGGCCTGGCTTTCCAGAGAAATTCCATCCAAGTTACATAGCTCAGTTTTATCCTGCTGCTATGAGAGCATGTCTTAGCAACCCACGGTCATATCTTTGAGCTCCTACAAAGACATAGTTTGAACAGGCAATACATGTCTATAATAGACAGTCCAAAAGGATATCTAGTGAAAAGAAAGTTTCCTTTTAGCAACTGTTCAATTTTGATCAGTTTTAGGATTAAGTTTAAGAGTAGAGCCCAGACACTGCTCAATGATGCCCTAATTATTTTACCACAACCTAGTTTTCATACATGCTGGGCAACATATTAATACAAACTTTTAGAAATTCACAGTTCCAGTGAAGAGATTCTTCACAGCTTGCCAAGAGTTTAAGATTCTTAGATTCTTTCAAAATTATAAGGGATCATTTCAAAAGAGGGAAGGCAACTCAATTTTATAAAAGTAATTTAAAACATATATAGCTTACAAAGCAATTCCATCCTATCCTGTGTTGTGCAATGGGTAGGGTCCCTATTATTATTATATTTGCCAGGAGAGGAAACTGAGGTTCAGAAGGGCTGACTTGCCAAAATTTGTTTACATGTCATTAATAAACAGTAAAGCTTCTGACTCCAGAAACCGTATTCTTCATAATACACCATTTTCCCCCCCCCAATCACTACTGCAGAAATCTTAATATTTCTAAGAAAAAACTGGGCTATTTGATCTAAAAATAACTTAAGAAGCTTTTAATAATTTATCTGTCTCTTGAAATTATCTACTGGCTTCTGCCTACCCCTGACAAAGGCATTTATTTTACCAGTAAAAATAAAATAGAGCACAGAAAGTCATTTTTCCTTGGTTCGTACTTGCCATGTGTCATCATGTACTGTACAAGAGTGCCTGAGGAGTTATCTACCCACTAAACTCTGACCTGTTCAATAGCAACTATTGCAGTTTACATAACAGTTTGAGAATAAGACAACTAATTGCCAAGTAGCTTTTCATTTACTATCATCTTCATTTCCATGGCCAGTGTCTCTAGGCCAAAGGCTAAAGGCCTCAAAAGTACCTAATAAACAGACAGAACTAATCCAATATCACTTTCCAAGAATAATATCTGGACCTCTTTCAAAGGAAAATAATTTTTTGGAGCCCCCATAGCTGATGCAAATTATTTTTGTTATATAGTTTCTTAAATACGTATAAAGTAAAACCAGGTACAAACTTTTGATGGTCCTAGCTCTTACTAACAATATAAATTTGACACAAAACTCAAAATGAATAACACCATCAATTTAATATATATTATATTGTTGAAATTAAATTGCCCTCAATATGTGAATACAGTATTGATTGCCACAGAGCAAGTTTTTTTAGTTGGGTGTGCATATAATTATGCCTCCCCTTTTCATTATTCCAATGACTTCAGAACCTTTGATTACAATGTACTTTGATATTATCTGGCCTTCACCTGGCCCAACTGCAATGCAACCCTTACGTTATTTAGTCTAGTTCTGTAATTTTCTCATTAGTTTGGGAACCTCTAAAATAGTATTATCAGCAACAGGTAGATGTAATAAATAACATACCAATATCACTTTTGTTGTATTCTTGCCAAACATATTTAATCTGAATCTAATCTTCAGGAAATAACCCAGTAATTGGGACATCCTACAAGTGACCTGAACTCATAAAAGACTCTAAAGAGGCATAACAACCAGATACAATGCATGAATCTTTGTTAGATCCTGGTTAGGAGGAAAATATATTTACAAAAGATATTTTGGGGACAAGTGGAAGAATTTGAATATGAACTTATTGATATTAATATTCATTTACTTTGGTGTGTTAATAGTGTTATGATTATGCAGGAAGATTTCCTTATTCTTAGGATATGCATGCTGAGGAATTTAGGGGTGAAATATGGTGATGTCTGCAACTTACTTTAAAATGTTTTGGGAAAAAATGTGTGCATATATAAGTATACACACTTACACATATGTGAGAAAGTAAATGTGGCAAAATATTAAACATTGGTGAATCATGGTGAAGGGTATTTGGATGTTTGTTGACTATTATTTACATATTTCTGTAGGTTTGGCAAATTTCAAAATGAAAAGAAAAAAGTAATTGTTTGGCATTAAATACAAACTGGCACATTGAGATCTAGTGGTAGCTCTAGGTTATAAGGCAGTCATTCAGAGGATGTGGAGCAGAGCTTCTCAAACTTAAATGCACATACAAATCTCCTGAAGATCTTGTTAAAATGCAGATTCTGATTCAGCAGGACTGGGTGAGGCCTGAGATGCTGCATTTTTAACAAACCCCCAGGTGATGCTGATGCTGCAGATCTTGGACCAGATATTGAATAGCAGGGATCTAGAACATTTTAATATTATTCTTTTTTGTTTTGTTTTGTTTTTTTTAAGACAGAGTTTCACTCTGTGACCCAGGCTGGATATAGTGGCGGGATCTGCAACCTCTGCCTCCTGAGTTCAAGTGATTCTTGTGCCTCAGCCCTGAATAGCTAGGACTACAGGTGTATGCCACCACACCTGATTTTTGTATTTTTAGTAGAGATAGGGTTTCGCCATGTTGTCCAGGCTGATTTTGAACTCCTGGCCTCAAGTGATCCACCCACCTGGGCCTCCCAAAGTGTTGGGATTATAGGCGTGAGCCACTGGACCCAACTTATATTATTATTTCTTAAACTATGTTATCAAAATGAAAACACACAATTTAAAGTTTCTTGTATAGACGAGTGGATTCCTAAAAATACCAGAATAAGCCCATGAATCCCAATTTGAAGACACTGAGCTAAACACATAATATATTTTTTACATTAACTAGAAAGACTATATCCTAAGGACTATGAGGCCATGGCCTTTTTTTACATACCAGTGTATTACCCTGCTCCTAGTAAAGTGCTTGGCACATAGTAAGCACTGAAAAAATTAAAAAATACAGACCCTGGATTCTGAAGACTGGCATTCAAAACTTAAACATCCCATTAACTACCTGAGAAGCCTTGGCCAAGTCAAGTACTGTTATCCTCAGTTTCCTTGAGTGGAAATGGAAACGCTATTGCAGGTTTAACAGGGTCATTGGGAAGATGACTTAAGAAAAGTAAGATACAGCAAAGCCTTGCCTTACCGATAAAAGTCACTCTCTGGGTCACTGTGCCGGATCTGGAATGGTGCATTGGGATTCTTACAATCTAAAGGCAGGAGGTCATCAGGGAGAGGAGGTGACCCAGGGCACGAGGGAAGAGGTTCGCTCTCTTCAGTCTTTATACCTTCTGTCTGCTGTTGATTCTGGGCCTGAGCTGTGGCAATAAGGTTGCGAAGACGTCGGTTGTGCTGGATCAACTGAATTGTATGGATGGTGAGACTACATGGCTCTGAGGGGGATGTCCAGCATAGTGGGGGGGGCTTCGGCTTGTTGGCTGAGGGTTGGTGCAGGGGTGGGTCATGGACTTCCACCAGACGGAACTCCCGTGGGAGCAAATCGAAGGAACTTCTGTTGGTCTGGCTTGATGATATTGGTATCTCTCCCCAGTATCTCAACATTTCAGAATAAGAAGAGAAGAGATCTCAGGATAAATGTAGACAATAACCTAAAAGTAATGTGTTTAAATCTCTGGCAACTTTAGATTATAGGTTTCTGTAGTGAAAAATACGAGGTCTAGCCAGTTATTTAGTAAAAAGTAGACTATTTGTGACCACTTAGAAAAATGTCAGTGTCAGCAAAACTGTAGGACTAAAGAGGTTCTCCCTAAACAAATCAAAAGAAATGTAACTGTTAGATGCTGGTTATTGTCATACTATGACAATTCCTGCTAGACTGAATGACAGGGTAGAATTTGAGTCATTAGTGGACCAACAGCTACAACAGCATCTGGGGCTCTAGTATCCCTATTTTCCATCTCACCTCACTAACTCATTACCAGAAGTACCAACATGATCAATCCTGAACAATAAGCAAGGCCTGATAAAGTATCTTGACATATCTGTGCTGGACCAATAGGAGAAAAGCAAGTAGGGTTAAAGATAATACGAAGTGGTTCTTATTTTGTGTGTCTCAGGCATGGTCCTGGTGGAAAAATTTATGAACCACTAATCTAAATGGCATTATGTTTTCAACTTTTGACATTTAGAATGTGAGCAATTTCTGCTGCCTTCTAATTGGTATCCCTTCCTCCAATCTCTCTTTGCATGTAATCTATTCTCCACCCTGCTGCTACACTCTTTAAGACTTAAATCTAATGGCTACCCATTGCCTATTGGAAAAAGTCAAAATTCCTTGGCTTACATTCAACAAAATTCACAATCTGGTTTCAACTCACCTTTGCAGATTCATTGCCCATATGTCTCTTCAAGTTCAACAAACCTTTATCAAATGCCAGGCATTCTGTGTGGGTCAAAGACTGATAATGTGAGATCCCTGCCCTGAGGTGAGGAAGAGAAACAGAAGCAGAATATTTCAATATGAAAATATGTGTTAAGTACTGTTCTAGCGGTATATGGACCTGGGGTAGTGGAAGCACAAAGGAGGAGATTTCTGGATGAAATGACTACCTTTGTTCTAACAAAATTATACTATTCCCTTTCTTGAGAATGCTATGCATTTCCACAGTTGACACTTTCAGCTGTGAACTCTGCCAGAAATGCTCTGACAACCCTGCCCATCCCTGGCAGACTCATATTCATTTTTAAGTACAGCCTAAGTCCCCACCCTCCGTTACTTTCCCAGTGCATCTCCCTTTCTCTCTTCTCACGGTGCTTTGCATGTCTATGTCACAGCATTTATCCTTGGATTTTAATTAGTACTTATGGCAATAGATTTTTTTTCTCCCCGTGTATTTCTTACGGCCATGGTCTTGTTACAGGGCCAGGCACACAGAAATATTGGGCATTTGCTGAATGTTTACTATATACCAGACTTCACCTTTTTTTTTTTTTTTTTTTTTTTTGAGACAGGGTCTCACTCTGTAGCCCAGGCTGAAATGCAGTGGTGCAATCATGGTTCACTGTAGCCTCAATCTCCCCGAGTCAAGCAATCCTTCCACCTCAGTCAATCGAGTAGCTGGGACTACAGGTGTGCGCCACCAAACCTGGCTTTTTTTTTTTTTTGGCGAGACAGGGTCTCGCCATGTTGCCCAGCCTCCTCTGGAACTCCTGGGCTCAAGCAATCCTCCTGCCTCAGCCTCCCAAAATGTTGGGATTACCGGCGTGAGCCACCCGTTCGGCTGGCCGTTATTGTTTAATTCAATTCTTCCAACAACCCTATGAAGCTGATAATCTTATTATCCCCATTTTTCAGAGTGGAGGCTGAGGTCTAGTGTCTTGCACAATGTCATAAATGGCGAGGTCGAAAATCGACAGTCTCCAGAGTCTGCACTCTTAACCACTAAACTATTCTGCCTTAATAATTAGTTTCAGAAAAAAATAAATGAATGAACGAAATAACAAGAAAAGTCGCCCTCTTCCCTAACTTTACCGAAAGGAGCACGAAGAACAGGCAGGGAGCCCAAGGAATGCTCAAGTCACTCCAGGGGTTTCTTCGGTCACGGTCCGCCGGCGCAGGCGCCGATCACAGGGTCCTGAGGTCGCCTGAGGTCCAGGGCAGCCGGAAGACGGGGAGGTCTGTCTGGACCTGAACCGAGGCAAGGAGGTGTCACTATTCACTCCTGCGTCGCAGAGCGGGCTGGGCGACTGTCTGCACCCCTAGAGGCCTAAGGCAAGGGTCGCGTCAAGCCCCGAAAGCTGGTTTGTTGATTAGTGGTCTAAGACCGCCGGAAGCGCTTCTTCTAGATCAAGCTATGCCACAGGAAGTCATTACTATCCCGTTGTATCCTCTAAAGATGTCCCTGTTCTGCACAGCATCCCGACAGCCGTTTTATCTCGTATTATGACCTTCTCGCGTTAGCATCACTTTGCAACGCTTCTCGCGTTAGCATCACTTTGCAACGCTCTAGGTCGTGAAGGAGCAACTTCACCATCGCCGCCTACGACGCCACTGGGAGCTTGGGAGAGTGGGATGTAGACAGGAACGTAAAGACCGAAGGATGAGGTTTCGAAGGAACAGATTTCGAGGTTGCACCGGTTGAGGATGGCTGACATTCTCTCTCAGTCCGAGCCGCAGGCATCGCAAGACCTCTGTGGCGACTTCAAGAAACCAGCACTGCTGGTGCCCCCAGCGGCGAGGAGTAAGGCCCCGGCCACCAGTCCTTCAAACCCTGAGGAGGTGAAGAAGGAAGGGCCCACTGCGTTGCAGGACTCCAATTCTGGGGAGCCCGACGTCCCGCCTCCTCAGCCGGACGGCCGGGATATTAGGAGTCCACAGGAGGAGCAGTCGCGCCCCCAGACAGCGGTTTCTTCCCCCTGGCTGTGCGGCCCGGGCTCCCCCCTACCAGGAGCCTCCATGGGGTGGCCCTGCCACAGCCCCCTACAGCTTAGAGACCCTGAAGGGCGGCACTATCCTTGGCACCCGTAGCTTGAAAGGGACGAGTTACTGCCTTTTCGGGAGGCTGTCTGACTGCGACGTGTGCCTGGAGCACCCTTCGGTGTCTAGGTACCACGCAGTGCTTCAGCACAGGGCGTCTGGTCCTGACGGAGAATGCGACAGCAACGGGTCGGGCTTCTACCTCTACGATCTGGGAAGCACCCATGGCACTTTTCTCAACAAAACTCGCATCCCACCTCGCACCTACTGTCGAGTCCACGTTGGGCATGTTGTTCGCTTTGGAGGCAGCACCCGGCTCTTTATCCTCCAGGTAGGTAGAAGAACCGAGAATTGAAATCTCGGGCTTGTTGGGCTGCGTTCCTGAACTTCTTAAGCTTTTGATGAGGAAGAAGAATCTCCCACTCAGCGATTACAAACGTGAAGGAATCAAGTCTGGCCTATCATCTCCAAACCTCTATACACATTGCCGTATTTCTGAAAGTCATGTCCACAATCCCGAACTCTAAAATAATTCGTTTTTGTTTTTATTTTTTGGCCAGGCACGGTGGCTCACGCCTGTAATCCCAATACTTTGGGAGGCCCAGGCGGGAGGATCGCTTGAGCCCAGGAGTTCGAGAGGAGGCTGGGTAACATGGCAAGACCCCGCCTCCGCCCCCCCTCAAAAAAAAAAATTAGTCGGGCCTCAGCTACTCGGGAGACTGAGATGGGAGGATCACCTGAGCCCAGGAGGTCAAGGCTGCAGTGAGCTATATTTGAGCCACTGCACTCCAGTCCAGCCTAGGGGGCAGAGAAGGACCCTTTCTCTAAATAAATAAATAACCTTTTTTTCTTTGGTTCATTAGGGACCAGAGGAAGACCGAGAGGCAGAATCCGAGTTAACAGTAACACAGTTGAAGGAATTGCGCAAGCAGCAACGAATATTGTTGGAGAAGAAGATGCTGGGAGAAGACTCAGATGAAGAAGAGGAAATGGATACCTCTGAAAGAAAGAGAAATGCTGGTAGCCAAGATGATGAGATGGGTTGCACCTGGGGAATGGGTAAGAAATTAAAATTACTGCCAGAGGTTAATATTTTGAGTTCATTACTAATGGTACCCTTAAATGTTTTTAAACATCATACAGCTTTTCATTGCTCCTTGAGATAGATAGGGCAAACACAATTTGCATATGAGGTAACCAAAACCCAGAGAGATTCATTAACTTTACTGATGTAAAAAATTAAATTATAGGGACTTTGGATTTAAAAAAAAATGTTTTTAATGCACTCTCTTGTTCAAAACTTCTCCTAAGCATGAACTTGCTATTTTTACAATTCTAAACTTTTGTATTTATTAAGTACTGACCTTGTGCTATGTGATTATCATTGGAGGGGTTGGAACTCTATTCAACCAAATAAATGGGATGTTATTCAATATAGGATATTCTCTTGAATTTTCTGTACTTTGTGAAAATATCTTGAAATGTGGAATCTTAATCAGAGAAAGCTGGTCCCTTAGCCAAAATAATAAACTTTCTTTAACACCAGATATTTTAAAAAATGGATATTCAGGAGATGGGAGTATAGAAAGATAGAATATGGCCTTAATATGTAGTTGGGAAGACAGGAAAAATTATGAAGTTACTTGTGCTAAGTGCCAAACAAAAGCTGGAAACCATACGTATGCTAGAGTGAAAGTTTGGAGAAGAGAGAACAGTGACTGAGGACTTAGACCTGTGTTGTCTGATATGGTAGCCACTAGCCACATGTGGTTACTGAGCATGTGCAATGTGGCTAGTTCCGACTGACGTGTGCTGTAAATGCAAAATACGCACTGAATTTCAAAGACAGTCTGAAAACAAGAATGTAAAATATCTCTCGTGATATTTTTATACTGATTACATGTTGAAATGACAATAATTTTACCTGTTTCGTTTTAATTTTTTAATGTGGCTAATAGAAAATTTAAGATTACGAATATGGCTTTCATTATATTCCCGTTGGACAGCACTGACTTAGATCTCTGGGAAACTTTATAAGCATAAGGGTTTTGAGCTGGAACTTGAAGGAAAGGAAAAGCCCTTATGAAGCTGAGTATTGGGCTTGGTATTCAGGGTAGGGATTGATGATTTTTAAGGAAGTTGTGAGTAGACCAGTTTATTTGGCAGATACAAGAAGTATTAGGAAATTATATTGGAAATGAAATTTAGATATGAGTGTGAGAGAACAAGAATGCCAGACTGAGGAGCTCAATTTTTTTTCCCACAGTGTGGTAGGTAATTTTACTTTTAAAATATTTTGATGGAGAAAAAAAAAATTAAGGTGCCATGAAAACAAGTTTCGACTTGTCACACAATTTGGAAAACGTGAATATGTTTATACTTGTGGTTTTGTGGTTGTTCCACCCCCTGTCCCTGCAAGTATGTATTTGTTTTTTTTAATCACAGATCTACTATATATATTTTTGAGACAGAGTCTTACTCTGTCATCTGGTCTGGAGTGCACAGGTGCAATCTCGGCTCACTGCAACCTCTGCCTCCTGGGTTCAAGCGATTCTCCTGCCTCAACCTCCTGAGTAGATGGGATTACAGGCACCCACCACTCTACCCAGCTAATTTTTTGCATTTTTAGTAGAGATGGGGTTTCACCATGTTGGCCAGGTTGGTCTTGAACTCCATACCTCGTGATTCACCTACCTCGGCCTCCCAAAGGCTGGGATTACAGGTATGAGCCACCATGCCTGGCCTAAACTATAGCTTTATGGAGCCTGAAAGAATAGAGGGTATCATTCAAATAGTCTCTTCTCATGTCTGATTATCTTTTCTTGGTTTCCCATATCCTGTAGGAGAAGATGCAGTAGAGGATGATGCTGAAGAGAATCCTATTGTCTTAGAGTTTCAGCAGGAAAGGGAGGCCTTTTATATAAAGGATCCCAAAAAGGCTCTCCAAGGCTTTTTTGACCGAGAAGGTATGTAAACAGATTCTGACCCTACCAGTAAAATGTATCCAGGGCAGTGTGGTTTTCTAGAGCTTCAGGTTGAGCATTATACTAAGATATGCTATAATTTTATTGCTGTCTTTCTTGTTCACTTTTTACTCTTGTGGTCAGTTGCTTTAGGTTTATTTTGAAAATTATTCCTCATTAGTATAGCAGAGGGAAAAAAAATCATAAAAATCTTGTTAGTCTTTCTTCTTATCTTAAAAAAAGGAAGTACTTTTTTTCCTGACTCATCTCATTCTTCTCAAAAGATCCTGGACTTTGATGGTGGGGAAATTTAGCCAACTTCCTGTAATTTTTTAATTCCTAATTCACCTGATCTTTTGTAATTCCTAACATGGGTTTAGACTTTATATTATATGATTTAAAAATTTTTTCCACAGAGGATTGTTTCAGTAGAAATACTTTGAGAGAATATCTATGTATTTGTATGTTTATGTATATCTGCATATATTTTATATATATATATGAATAATATATGAAACAGCTGTGCACTTAATATCTGTGCTTCTAAAAACCAGGCAACTGTGATAAAATAACCACCTAAGTCTACAACTTATAAAAGTGAAAACTACTATGCAGTGAACAAAGATATCTATGGAGAATTGATTACTTTGATCTGAGTTTGCTTTTTTCTCTGCCTCAGACTTACTCTAATTTTATTATCAGATGATAATCCCTAGGAATGAGAAGTGAAATGCATTGAAATTTATTATTCAGTGTGGTATGGGAACTTGTTCTTTTTTTGATATAGGGTCTTGCTCTGTCACCCAGGCTGGAGTACAGCGGTGTAATCTCAGCTCACTGCAGCCTTGACCTCCAGGGCTTAAGCTATCCTCCAGCCTCAGCCCTTATAGTAGCTGGGACAAAAGGCACATACCATTATGCCCGGCTAATTTTTGTATTTTTTGTAGAAATTGGGTTTTGCCATGTTTCCCAGACTGGTCTCGCACTCCTAGACTCAAGTGATCCTCCTGCCTCAGCCTCCCAAAGTGTTAGGATTACAGGCGTGAGCCACTGCTAGGAACTTGTTCTTATTTGACATTTGTTCTCATTTCTCGTTGTATCAACTAGTAATTTTTGGATTCTATTAAAATTGTTTTGTTTCTTTCTCCCACAGGAGAAGAATTAGAATATGAATTTGATGAACAGGGACATAGCACTTGGCATTGCCGGGTGAGGTATGTTATTTTCTTATTAATGTTCATTTCTGGAAAATGACCAATTTCAGGTTTAATGTATGGTTATAGACAACAACCCAAAGGGTAACTTTCATCTAATTTTAAGCTATTTCTAAGTTTGAAACTTCATAGTTTAGTAACCCTTAATGTTATTGGAGAGTGGGGTGGGATAGGTAAGAGGTAGAAAGAAAAGATTTTAAGTCCAACATTGGCAAAATAGAACAAGATGAATTCAAAGACTGAAAGGCCATCTAAGAAAACATGACTATTATCATAGCATAGTAGTTGTTTTCATGAGAATTGGAGCTTAATCCTGTGCTATAATTCTCACCAAACCAATGGAGATTACCTGTGGATGATTCAACTGGAAAACAACTGGTGGCTGAGGCCATTCACTCAGGAAAGAAAAAGAAGCAATGATCCAGTGCTCATTGGAAGCTTGTCGAATTCTTGACACTTTGGGATTGCTTCGGCAGGAAGCAGGTCAGTATATATAGGAGCACTTTTTTCCTAAAAAAAAAAAAAAAAAAAGGAAGGAAGGAAAATTTAACACAAACAGTAATAAAACTTCTTTATAGGGGAAAATGTAAATTGTACAGAATTTTTTGAAGTGAAAAGAAAAAATTCCCTATCTCAATACCCTAAAGTAGCCACTGTTTATATTCTCTCAGACATTTTCTATGCATATATAAATGTGTGCTGAGAACTAGATCCTTTAACAAAAAACAAACACTCATACACAAAGGCAGTCATATTAATTAGACTCTTTTGTGACTCACTTTTTTAACATAAGGATATATCATGGATATTATTATTATTTTGAGACAGAGTCTCACTCTGTCACCCAGGCTGGAGTGCAGTGGCATGATCTTGGCTCACTGCAACCTCCATCTCCCAGGTTCAAGCCATCCTCCCACCTCAGCCTCCCTAGTAGCTGGGACTGCAGGTGTGCACCACCATGCCCAGCTAATTTTTGTGTGGTTTTTTTTTTTTTTTTGAGACAAAGTTTTACTCTTGTTGCCCAGTTGCCCAGGCTGGAGTGCAATGGTGCAATCTTGGCTCACCGCACCCTTTGCCTCCCAAGTTCAAGTGATTCTCCTGCCTCAGCCTCTGGTGTAGCTGGGATTACAGGCATGTGCCACCATGCCTGGCTAATTTTTATTTTTAATAGAGACAGGGTTTCTCCATGTTGGTCAAGATGGTCTTGAACTTCCGACCTCAGGTGATTCACCCACCTCGGCCTCCCAAAATGCTGGGATTACAGATGTGAGCCACTGCGCCTGGCCATTTTTGTGTTTTTAATAGAGACGAGGTTTCACCATGTTGGCCAGGCTGGTCTCAAATGCCCGACCTCAGGTGATTTGCCTGCCTTGGCCTCCCAAAGTGCTGAGATTACAGGCATGAGCCGCCGAGCCCAGCCGTATCATGGATATTATATCAATACATTAAAATGTATCAATACATTGGGTATTTTGCTTTTTATTAAAAAAAAAAAGCCTGAGTAGAGCATTATTTATTAATAAGGCTTATATTAAATTTTTATTATTGCAAAGTAACTTATGTCTGGTTCAAAACTACCAAAAGGCTTATAATAAAATATACTTGTTCCTTGCCCTACCCCTCCTCAGTCTTCTTCCCCTGGAGGCTTTCAGTTCTTTCAGTTATTTCTTCTGGCATTTAAAAACACCTCTATTTCTAAGAACAAGAGTATGCTGTTGTATTTTGAGTCATTTATTTTAGACATTATCTGTCAACTATGCTAAATTAGTATTTAGTATTTACATGATTATGCTTATGTAAATATTAGTCATAACTGAACAGTTTTATTTCTTTTTGTTTTTCCTAAAGGTAATAATTATGTTTGCTTTTCATGTGTTTGGGGCTTTTTTGTACTTCTTACTCATTCTTCCCACATCTTTCAGTAGCCTCACCGCATCAAACAACCTAATGATAGGTAATTCATCATTTCTGATTTTTTTTTGGAGACACTTTTCTGAAGAGCACTATTTTTCTTTCAGGGCTTATTGCTCTGCAGATCTGCTACAGAACTGTCACCTGGGACTTGACTTTCCTGTCATCCTTGAGACTTCCTCGTTCTTTCTCCAGGGTTGACTTTTCTGTTTCTTGATTCACATATTCTCATGTTTCTTGGTTTATTTCCTTGTACAGCAATACATCCTTCTGTACTTTTAGCAGATTAAAAAACTGGTACAACATTAGAGGGCAGGGGTGATGATAGTCTTCAATGAATTTTACATCTTTCCTTTTCTTGGTTTACTCTCTTGTTTTGGTGGACATCCTCTAGTAGATTTCAGAGAAACAGTGTATAGGGAATAAACTTTATTAAACTTTATTAACCCTTCTCTTCTGAAAATATAATTATTCTAACTTAACTCCTGATTAATAGTTTGGCTGGGAATACAATTTTAAGTTGGAAATAATTTTTCTTATCATTTTACATCCAGTGTTGCTTTTGGGAAATCCTAAACTGTTCAGATTTTGATCTGATTGTATGTCATCTTTTTCACCCCTTGCCAGAGTTCGTAAGAGTTTCCTTTTGTTCTAAAGGTTCTGAAACTTAATTATAAAGTACTTTTCTGCAGGTCTATTTTTGTTCATTTTCCTGGGTACTTGTTGGATCCTTTGATCTGGATATCTTGGCTGTTCAGGAACATTTCTGCAATTATGCCATTATTTTCAGCCCTCTGTTTTCTATGGAATTTTATTAATCAGATATTGGACCTCTTGGACTGACCATTTAAGTTTTTTTCTTCTTTTTTTTTTTTTTTTTTATTCTCATTCCTAATATTGTTGATTTCTTTTTTTCTTTTTTTTTTTTCTAAGACAGGGTTTCACCATGTTGGTCAGGCTGGTCTTGAAATCCTGACCTGAGGTGATCCACCCGCCTTGGCCTCCAAAGTGCTTGGATTACAGGCGTGAGCCACCATGCCCGGCCTTTTTCTTCTTTTTTCATCTCTATGTCTTTCCATTCTTTCTGAGAGATTTCTACACCTTTATCTTTCTGCCTTCTCTATTTTGCCATCAAGATTTTAATTTCTTTCTCTCTCTCTTTTTGTAAGTTTTTAAAGTCAGGCAATCTTTCATCCTAGAGAAGGCTCAGAGACTCCAAGGTTTTAATTTCTAAAAGTTCATTTTTGGTTTTTGAATTGTCCTTTTTAAAACGTAATATCCTGTTGTTTTATGGGTTGTAAATATTTAATCTCTGTTTTCTCCAGGTTGTTTTTCTTTTTGTTTGGTCTCTGTTCTGCATGTTAAAGGTTTTTCTCAGGTGTCATGTAATTCTTTATTGTAGTTTTTCATTTGGGGATAAAAAAGGTGATTGACTGTTTGGAATATACAGGTGAAATTTCAGCATGGAATATAGTCTCTCACTTTAATAACCACATTGTAAAGAGAGCCTCCTTGCCCTATCTCTAAATATAAATATGAGGGAAGGAGTATTACTGAATTGGCTTTGGTCATATGACTATCCCTAAACCAGATAAAATGGGGGAGGAATTTTCTAGGGGAAGGAGCTACTTTTATCAGAACAAAGGGAGTAGAATGTTGTAGGGTAGAAGCAAAAGTATTGGCTGTCATAGTCTCCTATTAGCTGTCATAGTCTCCTATTGATGGACTCTCTACATATTCACTGTTATACATACTGTTTCACTGATATTTATAGAATAAATTCCTAGAAGTGGAATTGCTGGATCAATGCATTTTTAATGACAGATATTGTAGGCTTGACCATCAAAAAGTTTGTATCAGTGTACATTCCCAGCAATTACTAATCTTTTTATGTTTTTCTAGTTTTATACATGAGTAGTATCTATTTTTTAAATTTGTACTTTTTTTTTTTTAAAGTAACATCTTTTAAAATATTTATTATATTTGTTTTTCTGTGAACTGCTTTCATTTTTCTTTTTCAAATTTTCTTTTGGGTTATTGGTATTTTTCTCATTTTCCTTTTTTCTTCATTGATTTTTTTTTTTTTTTTTGAGATAGAGTTTCACTCTTAGTGTCCAGGCTGGAGTGCAGTAGCGCTTTTGCAGCTCACCACAACTTCCATCTCCTAGGTTCAAGCAATATTCCTGCCTCAGCCTCCTGAGTAGGTGGGATTACAGGTGCCCGCCACCATGTCCAGCTAATTTTTGTATTTTTAATAGAGATGGCATTTCATGACATTGGTCAGGCTGGTCTTGAACTCCTGACCTCAGGCCATCCACCATCCCGCCCCCCCAGCCTCCCAAAGTGCTAGGATTACTATGCCTGGCCATCCTCATTGATTTTCCAAAGCAGTTTGCTCATTAAATAACTATTTGCTTTAATGAAAAATTATTTAATAAGAAATTGTGGAAAAATATACATAACAGAAAAGTATACCATTTTAAGCATTGTAAGAGTACAATTCAGTGATATTAAGTACATTCACAATGTTATGGAACCATCAACACTGTTCATTTTGAAACTTCTTAAAAAATAATTCCATACTGAAATTCTGTACCTGTTAAACACTTAACTTCATTCTCTGTCCTCCCCAGCCTCTGGCAACCACCATTCTACTTTTCAGTCTCTATGAATTTGACTGCTTTAGGTATCTCACATAATGCAGTAAGTGTCCTTTTATATCTGGCTTATTTCACTTAGTATAATGTCTTCAAGATTTAGCCCTTTGTTTTTACATGTAGTTTTGTGGCTTGTAGAATCATCTTTTTCAGTAGTTGATGGTGACATTTTAAGCTCCTTGCCTACTTGCTTTTCTTTTTTAAAACTTATTTATTAATCATTTTATCCACCTTTAGTATCTCGGAAAAGGAAAGCCAAGAACTGGGAAGATGAAGACTTTTATGATAGTGATGATGACACATTTCTTGATCGGACTGGCCTGGTTGAGAAGAAGCGTCTGAACAGAATGAAGAAGGCTGGCAAGATTGATGAGAAGCCAGAGACCTTTGAATCATTGGCAAGTTTTATTTATGAAAGTAGCTGTGGTATTGAATAGTTTAATTTTTAATAAAATAATGTATTGTTGAAATATTTTATGATAATTATAATTTTTAAAGTAGTAGCAATGAAATCTGATACTAAAGTATAACTTTTGTGATCTGTTAATTTAATGGTAACAAACAACTAGTCTTATCCAAGTTGTTTGAAAAAAATTTGGCTTGCTTACTAAATACTTTCCTCCAGGATATTGCTCCATCAGTTAACATTCTTTGGGTATGATATTACCCATCTCAAAAAGAAAGGAAAAAGTTCCCAAGTTAAGGGATTGTGAGGTGAAATTGACTTTAGGCTTCTGGCAGTCAAGACAAGTCAAAGGTATTTGGAAGAATGTAGTATGGTAATATGTAGTCTGAAACAGTATATTCTTCAGGAAATTATAAGGTGACATGTGTTAACATATAGGTAACAGACAGTAATAGGTAGGTAATAGGCTACCTATTTGACTAGAAAAAAACATATATTAATAATGCAGAGCTTGACCAGAATATGGGGAAGTCGACTCTCAGTTGGTGGGAATGTATAATACAAACTTTTAAATCATCAATCCGACATCTGTCAACATTAAAAATGCATTGATTCAGCAATTGCACTTCAAGGAAATTCTTATAGTTATTAATTTATAGTAGGATTTGGAGCTTAAAACATAATCCAACATCTCCTTTTGATTATGTGAAAAAAAATGCCTTGAGCTCTTTCTTCTGAGTAAAATAAAGTCTGAGTTATTAATTCTGTTTAATTCTGTGTATTTAAATTCAGAAATAAATTCAATTTGAATTTAACACATTCAAAGTGTTAACTCCGGCTGGGTGCGGTGGCTCACACCTGTAATCCTAGCACTTTCAGAGGCCGAGGCAGGAGGATTGTCTGAGCTCAGGAGTTCAAGACCAGCCTGGGCAACACGGTGAAACCCTGTCTCTACTAAAATACCAAAAATTAGCCAGGTGTGGCAGCGTGCGCCTGTTGTCCCAGCTATTTGGGAGGCTGAGGCAGGAGAATTGCAAGAACCCGGGAGGCAGAGGTTGCAGTGAGCCGAGATCGTGCCACTGCACTCCTGCCTGGGCAACAGAGCAAAACACCATCTCAAAAAAAAAAAAAAAAGTGTTAACTCTGTAAGTAGCAGTTCAGCTGGACTTTTGAATTAATCTTCTTAAAACTTTTAGTAACAATAATGAAAACAGGAAGATGATAAGGAAACAGTTTGAAAGAAGAAAAATTTTCTAATCCTGTTGATTTGGGTGTTAACAGGTTGCAAAATTAAATGATGCTGAAAGGGAACTTTCTGAAATATCTGAGAGATTGAAAGCCTCAAGTAAAGGTAAGTTTTTCATCAAATATTTATTAGTACACCATATATAGTGCTCTATGCTAGGCACTGGGGCTACATTGTTTAATAAGAAATATCATACAGAATATGGAGCCTTTTGACGGAGCAACATGCCATTTTAGAACTAGAAAGAACATTATAAATCATTTGGTTTAATCTCTTTATTTAATAGTTGAGGGCAATGAAGCCCACTGAGACAAAATGACTTCCCGAGGTCTCATGGCTATAACCTGTTCCTTATTCCTATTATTAGTGATGTCCTCTGTCCAGTTTTATGTTAGTGACTTTTATATGGAAACTTTGACTGAATTTTAGAATACTCAGGACCATCTTTCTAAACATGTGTTATTCTTTTCTTGGACAGTTCTATCAGAGTCGCCATCTCAGGATTCTTTAGATGCATTCATGTCAGAAATGAAATCAGGCAGTACATTAGATGGTGTGTCCCGGAAGAAACTTCACCTGAGAACTTTTGAACTGAGGAAAGAACAACAGAGACTTAAAGGGTTAATAAAAATTGTAAAGCCAGCAGAGATTCCAGAACTAAAAAAGTAAGTCTTAGTTATATTTGGAATTTTAAATAAGTATGGTAGCATAGATAACATTTTCAATTATTGCTTTATCTTCTTAAATAACCGTTATAGAATACAACTATAATACAAAGAATTCTTTAAAGAATATATATAATTTATATAATACAAATATAATATAAGGAATTCTTTAAAGCACAGAAGGCAGTGGTTTTATAAAGACTTGTTTCATATTTGTGAAATATAGACTGTTAGAGGATTTTCTGAGAAAACTATATTGATTTCTGATTCATTGGAAGATTCTGAAGTTTTTTACTTAATCTTTTAGTGTAGAATAAACTCCTTTAAAAAGCGTCATGCACAAAAACCTAATTTATCTAATATAAAAAGACCTCTGAGGCTGGGCATAGTGGCTCACATCTGTTATCCTAGCACTTTGGGAGGTTGAGGCAGGTAGATCACTTTCAAGACCAGCCTGGGTGATGTGGCAAAACCCTATATCTACAAAAAATAAAAACATTAGCTAGGCATGGTGGAGCACGTCTGTGGTCCCAGCTACTTGGGAAGCCAAGGTTGGAGGATTGCTTGAGCCCAGAAGTTCGAGGCTGCAGTGAGCTGTGATTGCACCATTGCACTCCAGCATGGGTGACAGAGGAAGTCCCTGTCTCAAAAAAAAATCAAAATATTAATAAAAAGACCTCTGAATGATAAGTAGACAGCAAACCACCCAGGAGAAAAATGGGTAAAGGATGTCTACTCACAGGCCACAGAAAAAGAAATACAAATAGCATCTTTTATACAAAGATGCTCAACTTCATCATCATAAGAGAAATGCAAATGCTACAACACAATATCTTTTTTTTTTTTTTTGAGATAGGGTCTCACTCTGTCACCCATCCTGGAGTGCAGTGGCACAATCATAGCTCACTGCAGCCTTGACCTCCTGGGATCAAGTGATCCTCCTGCCTCAGCCTCCCAAGTAGCTGGGACCACAGGCATGCATCACCATACCTGGCTAATTTTTAATTTTTTATAGAGATGGGGTCTTGCCATGCTGCCCAAGCTGGTCTTGAATTCCTGGCCTCAAGCGATCTGCCTGCCTCAGCCTCCCAAAGTGCTGGGATTACAGGCATGAGCCACCACACCTGGCCTTAATACCACTTTTATCTAAATTTGATGAAGATTGTGATTTTATACTGTGCTGATGAGGCTACGACAAAAACCCACTTTCCTGTATTGCTCATTGAAGGACAAATTAGTACATTCTCTATACAAGACAAATGGGCAGTCTCTATCCTGATTACAAATACACATGCCCTTGGATCTATTTCATGTCTAGGAATTTGTCCCTCACATACTTAGGAAATGATGTACAGCATTATTTATATTAATAATAGTAAAAGATTAGAAATCCCCCTAAATGTTTGTCAAAGGGGATGGATTAAATAATTTATAATATAGCTACACAATAGAACACCATATAGCTGTTAAAAAAAAGAGGCAACTATATGTAAGATATGGAAACACTATCAAGATGAGTAACAAAAGCAAAGTGCAGAACAGTGTGTATAACAGGCACTGTCTATAAAAAATAACAGTGGGGGAAGAATACATAGGTATGTAGGCCGTTGCTTATGTGCATAAGATCTGTTTAGGTTGGGTTTCCTAAAAACAGACTGAATCGGGGGATTCATCTGCAAGTGATTTATTAAGAGAGTGCTCTCAGGAGAAATCTGTAGGGGAGTGAGGGAAGCAGGAGAGGGCAGGAGAAGAAGCTGGCTAAGATATGGTTTGAGAGCCCGAATGGCACCACAGATACCATGGAGGCAAGGTGCTTGGGTTTTATACCCCGTCCTTCCAACCCTTCATTGGTCATAGGGTGCCCGACTGACTAGGGGGTGGGAGGGACTCACAGCATTTCTCCTGGGAAGGGTGCAGGTGTGAACCTTTAAAGGCCGATGTCTGCAGTAGCTGTTTGGCCTGATAAAGGGAATCTGGGAGGGGTACCAATAGCATCTGCTACTGTATCTTGGGAAAGATTAATTAAAGACTAATAATATTGATTGCCAATGAGGAAGGCAACTGGGTGGCTGGAGGACAGCAATGGGAGGGAGATTTTTCACAGTATATGTGCTTTATACTTGAGTTTTGAACATGTGAATATAGTTTCTCTTCTATTCAGATATACTGAATTTTTAAAAGGAAATCCTATACCAAATAGCCATACCACTTTAGGTCTAAATTTATTGTAATATAGTTGCAGTTCTAGTTTTAAATAACAAATAACTGGAAAAAGCAAGAATCATATAAAATTTTGTTGCAGTAAAACTACTTGTTAATAAAAGTGGCTGGGGACGGTGGCTCACCACCTGTAGTCCCAGCGCTTTGGGAGAGTGAGGTGGGAAGATGGCTTGAGTCCAGGAGTTTGAGACTAGCCTGGGCAACATAGTGAGATCCTGTCTCTACAAAAAATAAAAACTTAGCTGGGTATGGTGGTGCTCATCTGTAGTCCCTGCTACTTGGGAGGCTGAGGTATCACTTGAGCCTGGGAAAGTGAGGTTGCAAGACCCGTCTCAAACAAACAAACAAAAACAAAAAATAAAAGCAAATCTCTGCTTTGGGAAAAAGGAAGAAAAAAAAAACCATTTGGGGCAAGAATAAAAAATATATATATATGTTTCAGCTTCCTCCAGAGCCTCTTCTCCTGTCAGTCTGTGTGCTTGCCTGGCTTTTCCTCCCTTTCCTATTTTGGATACTTGCCTAAATGTATATCTTCTTCCTTCTCTTTTCACTTAAGGGTTGAACTTTCAAACTTTCTGTCTCCTACCCTAACCCCTGCAAGCAATCTTGATTGTGATTCCGTCTTCTGCTTTTTCATCTCCTTTGAGCCAGTCTTAGCTTATCCTCCAGGCCAGCCTAGCTTTTTAATGTAGCTGAAAACATCTTTGTTGCTGTTGCTTCTGTCTTTCTGTGCCAGAGCATTCCTGAGGCCTGTGGGGAAGTGTGCGAAGGATGATGATTTGACAAAAGGTCCTTCACAGACAGGCAGGCAGCATTCTTCTGGTGGCCTTAGCAAGGGAATGGGTTTTATCTCTGGTAGGGAGAAAGGGGGTTGAGGCTGGATCTAAGAGTGCCACTATTGTGGGTAAGACCTAGGTAAAAGAAGGCAGTAGTAGCAAGTGGGGCTTCAGGGAGGCCAGGTAGTCAACATCTGGTATGGGTCACTGTGAGTCAAGAGTGCCAGTACTGTCCTTATATTCCAGCTTGCAGGGTTGTCCCATGGTCAATGTGAAGAAAGCATAGGGCTTTCTTTTTGGTCTAGTTATTCTGGGGTTTCCTCTGTCTCCTCATGCCATATTCTCATTGTCACCTCTGCCTGCTCTGAGTATCTTGTCAACTCAACTGCCATCCCTTTTGTTTTTGCTTTGTTCTCCCTCTGCCTTTCTAATTTCTACTCTCTTCTTTATACCCTTCCTCAGCTTTGCCGTAGCAGGCTTAGCTTTTATAACTATCTTCAGCCATTGAGAATGTTGACAGTATCAGCAGTTACAGTCTCTCACTATATCTTGTCATTACTACACGGAGTATCCTGCATACTCTGCCCCCATCCCCATGCACACACTTTTTTTTTTAACTTAAGTGCTCAGAGCTATTGCACTTAAGTGGGGGCTCCAGATAAGTAAGACACACTTCGGAGGTTGGTGGGAAATAGAGCTTTACACCATGGATCCATCTCCTGCTGCTTATATATTCTCCTTTGCCAGTGACTTTTGAACTGTAGTCATTTCATAGGTATGAAGTCATGTAGCATGTTGCAAATTACTAGACTAAGGGAGCAGCCACATGATACCCTTAATGACTCTGTGTCTATGACAGTCAACATGGTTCTTGTCTATTCAAACTGTTGGTCTGAATACCTCTTTCTTATTGTTGTATGCTTAGATATTAATTTTGTGGTAATTTTTATTTTGCCAGAGGTTTCTTTGTCACTGTCATGGTATTTTTAGATAAAACCATGGACTCACTGGAATAGATGTATATAATTATTCTTTCTTCCTAGGACTGAAAGTCAGACTACAGGTGCAGAAAACAAAGCTAAAAAGCTTACATTGCCTCTATTTGGTGCCATGAAAGGAGGAAGCAAATTCAAATTAAAAACTGGAACAGTAGGGGTAAGTTGTGAGTCAGGGTGTTAAACTTTTAGCCCTTGAGTTATCCCTAAACAAATTTTTCTCTTTTCTGTTTTGAAAGCACAAATGACTCATTCCATAGTAATGTGAGAAAGGGTTGTGGGCTTGGTATGATCACATCTTTCCCAGAACTTGGTTCTTGGATTCTCTTTTTTTGAGACGGAGTCTCACTCTGTCGCCAGGCTGGGGTGCAGTGGCGTGATCTTGGCTCACTGCAACTCCGCCTCCCAGATTCAAGTGATTCTCCTGCCTCAGCCTCCCGAGTAGCTGGGACTACAGGCACGCACCACTATGCCCAGCTAATTTTTGTATTTTTAGTAGAGACAGGTTTCACCATGTTGGTCAGGATGGTCTCCATCTCTTGACCTTATGATCTGCCTGCCTTGGCCTCCCAAAGTATTGGGATTATAGGCATGAGCCACTGCGCCTGGCCAGTTCTTGCATTCTTTTGCTCAGCTTAGGGTTATCATGAAATGGTGAATTTATTTCTGCCAATCAATTTGCAAGTAAATTATTTGTAAATTGGAATACTAGTTTATTAATTTTTCATGAATGTTGCATTTAAGAATGGGTCTCCTGTATTAAATGTTTTTCCTCAGGTGGATATATGTAGTATTCAGACTCACCAACATTTGTTAAGAACATAGTGTATGCACCTGCCTCTGCCATGTGATTTTTCTTCATTTAATCCTTCCAACACCTTGTGCTGTATGGGAATTATTACCTCTTACAAATGAGGAAATAGAGTCAGAGAAGTTAAATACCAGTCACACCAGCATTACGTAACTAAGCTGGTAATCAGATCTAGGTCTGTCTCTTGAGTTTTATGATTTCCCTGATATTCTACAATATATATCTGTCTGTGTGTTTTTGCTTTATATATATTCCTATTCATAGATTCAGCTTTTAAAAGGTTTTCATTACCCCTAACTGAACCTTGAGTATTAGTTTGCTAGGGCCATATAACAAAATACTAGGGATTGGGCAGCTTAAACAACAGAACGTTTATTTGCTCACAGTTCTGGAGGCTGTAAGTCCAAGATCAAGACGCCAGCAGGGCTGGTTTCCTCTAAGGCCTCTCCTCGGCTTACCAATGGCTGCCCTCTTGTTGCCTCTTCAGATGGCCATTTCTGTGTGCTTGCACCCCTGCTGTCTCTTCTTATGAGGACACCAGTCATAGTGAGTTAGGGCCCCCACCCTAATACTGTCATTTTAATTTAATTCAATTTAATTTACAGTATATTCTGAGGTACTGGGGGTTGGGACTTCAAACATGAATTTGGGGGGGTAGAGGTCATAATTCAGCCTAAAACACTCTGAATTAGGGTAGACTGCCCTCTGGTGGCAGAGATAAGAAGTCCTAGCTATGTATTCTGCATGAGTTATGGTTTACCTAACAGGAGGCTTTTCAATCTGTTGTGGTGGAGGCTTTTCAATCTGTTGTGGTGGGGACTTAGGTTTTAAATAGAAAACTTTTTACTGAAAAGCCCTCCTTAGAGGATTGCTGAATTAAGTCCTATATTTAAAAGATAATGTAGGCTGGTGTGGTGGCTCATACCTGTTATCCCAGCACTTTGGGAGGCTGAGGTGGGCAGATTGCTTGAGCTCACTAGTCAAGACCAGCCTGGGCAACGTGGTGAAACTCTGTCTCTACTAAAAACAAAAATTAGCTGGGCATGGTGGCCTGTGTGCCTGTAACTACTTTGTGGACTGAGGCAGGAGAATTGCTTGAATCAGGGAGGCAGAGGTTGCAGGGAGCTGAGATCACACCACTGCACTCCAGTCTGGGCCACAGAGCAAGACTGTGTCTTAAAAAAAAAAAAAAAAGGTATAACCAAGATAGGCTTTGGTTCCTTCCCTCTATTCCATAACTGTGATTAATTTTTTCTAATAAGTATTTTTATTGAATGGCTTTGATTAGAATATTTGGCCTTATTCTTTAGAAATGTCTTTATTTTCTTCAGGATCTGTTTGACTGATTTACATGCCTTGTTTCCTTGAAATTACTTTAAGTCTAAAATGAAAAGGCAGCACAAATGACCCATTTCTGATTGTCTAATTTATTCCTTAGACAATTTTATGATCAATTAAGATCCTTTAATATCATGAGCTATAACAGGACAGAATTCCTGTAGCTGGCACTCATCTGGAATAACTGGTTTAGCTCCCTACAAGCTATTTTCAAGTGTTTTGTATTTAGTAATTTTTGACTCTAGGAACTAATAAAGACACTTGTTTAGGGTCCATAGATGGGTAAAATTTCATGTGAAAGTCCCAACTCCAGCAGACTTCTGTGGGATTCATCAACCTAAAGAGGATAAACATTCAACACATTTAGCTTGACCTCCTTGAAAAGATTTTTCTCTTGTTGTCATTAGGTAGAACTACTTGTTCATAGTTTTGTTTCCCTCTTAGAAGTTACCCCCCAAGCGTCCAGAACTCCCTCCAGCTCTAATGAGAATGAAAGATGAGCCTGAAGTAGAAGAGGAGGAGGAAGAGGAAGAGGAAGAAGAGAAAGAAAAGGAGGAGCATGAAAAGAAAAAACTGGAGGATGGAAGCCTCAGTAGGCCACAGCCAGAGATAGAGCCAGAAGCAGCAGTGCAGGAAATGAGGCCTCCCACAGATCTCACACATTTTAAAGAAACCCAAACCCATGGTAATATCTTCTTCTCCTTCCTGTGTTGTTCATTGGGCAATTACATTGATTGTGGATAGGTTTAAAAAAGCAAGGCCAGTTCTTGTCTGTGCATTTGACTTTGTATGTGATACTCTGAGTCTGTAATAAGGTCTTCTCCCTTTGGCTTCCAGTCATTATTTGTCCTCATTGCAAATTAAGGGCAGTTATTTCCAGTCTGTTCTGGAATTACAGAAAATGTAAGGCTGTGGAATCTGAAACCATAGCTGCTGTGGAGTAATCCTGAGCTGCTGCCACTGTGTAGTTGGAAGGCAGTGGAATAGGGTAGCTGATGGGGCCTGATCAGGTGGTCTCAGTATAAGTCAACCCTTACTAATTTTTTTTCCCCATCCCTGAAACACAAGCCAAAAAGTTCTGAAGAAGGATCTTGCTTCATTCATCTTTTTGTTTGGAACCTAGCAGAAAACCTGACACATATCCATCCACCTCAGCAAATATTTGATGAAAAATGTTGAAAGATGGAATTGATTGATACATATATCAATTCTATATTTTCTATATATATGGAGAATATATGTATATTTTATAATTACAAAGGATTATGTGTTCATTTTAGAAACTACAGATCACACATGAAAGTCCAAAGGAAAAAAGATAAATCCCCCACAACCCCACTCTTAAAGATCATTGTTTATCTTTTTAGTATCCTTTCATCCCATGTCCACCATAGGGGTTATTTTCCTGCTGGTTGGCCAAACTGGTAAGCAAGGTAAAGATCTCAGAAAATAAGGAGCATGAGGAGAAACAATAAAAATTGGCATTGAATGTACGGGAATGCATGCATGTCTACTTCCAGAACAAACCAGGCTTGTCTACATAAAAATGCCAGGCCTGGCCCTTCTCTTGACTCACCTTTATTTGTCTGGGAAACAGAAAAGTTATTGTTTCCTCATCCGTGAGAGGTAAGTATTCTGTATCTACATTCTCCTTTTTAAAAAGGTACTTATGTGAGCTTGGTCTATGGGCCATATATTGCGAGGGTGGATATAAACAGGTCAGCAGGAAGGGGGAGCAATAATAAGTATTATAACTTTTTTTGTTTAATGGACCAAAGTAAATATGTGTGTGTAAAAATAGCTTAGATTTTGAAACCTGGTTTATAAGATGAAATAATTAGTGAATTTGGCCAGGCTCAGTGGCTCCACCTGTAATCCCAGCACTTTGGGAGGCTGAGGCGAGCGAATCACCTGAGGTCAGGAGTTTGAGACTAGGCTGGCCAACGTGGTGAGACCCCGTTTCTACTAAAAATACAAAAAAAAAAAATTAGCCGGGCATGGTGGTGCATGCCTGTAATCCCAGCTACTTGGGAGGGCTCTGAAGCAGGAGAATTGCTTGAACCCAGCAGACAGAAGTTACAGTGAGCTGAGATCGCGCCACTTCACTCCAGCCTGGGTGACAAAGTGAGACTCTGTCTCAAAGACAAAAGAAAACACAAAAAAGATTAAATAATTAGTAAATTTGCAGTGATGAGGGATTACCCCAGGCCTTTCTTCCTGTGGTTTATTTTTATTTTTACTTTAATTTTTACTTTTATTGAGACAGGGTCTTACTCTGTCACCCAGGTTGGAGTACAATGGTGTGATCTTGGCTTACTGCAGCCTTGACCTCCTAAGGCACATGCTTATAGAGAAAATTAGAGTCATAGGGTCTCCCTATGTTTCTCAGGCTGGTCCCAAACTCCTGGCCTCAAGCAATCCTCTCACTTCTGCCTCCCAAAGTGCTGGGATCATAGGTATGAGCCACCATGCTCAGCTTATATATTATATATTGCTGTTTTATAACCTGTTTTTTTTTTTTCCTATCCCTTAAACTACTCTTTTTAAAATGTGGTTTTGGAGAAGGACATAGTGGTTCATCACATGCATGTGCCATAATGTATTTAGTCAGCTCTCAATTGTTAAACATGTAGATTACTTCTTAATTTTTGCTATTACAAACACATGTATAATAAATTTTGGGGCCAGGCTGGGTGACTCATGCCTGTAATCCCAGTATTTTGGGAGGCCTAAGTAGGAGAATCACTTGAGCCCAGGAGTTTGAGACCATCCTGGGCAAGATGAAGAGACTCTATCTTTACAAAAAATTTAAAAAAATAAACAAAAAATGGCTGGGCATGGTGGTGTATGCCTGTAGTCCTAGCTACTCTGGAGGCTGAGGCAGGAGGATCTCTGTAGCCCAGGAATTCAAGTTAGCAGTAAGCTATGATTGCACCACTGCACTACAGCCTGGGCAACAGAGAAAAACCCTGTTTCTAAAAATAATAATAAATTTTGCTGGTCATCTCTGATTTAAAAAAAAAAAAAAATGTTCCTGGGAGTAGAATTTCTAGGCCAAGGAATATATACATTTTTGAGGCTTTTGGTAAGTATTGCTAAAAAAATTTACCTCAATGTTTGCTAGTGTTTTAAGTGGAAAATTGGCAGTTTTCTGTAATACATTTGGAGCATATTTATTAAAACCGTAAGACTGGTTGAAGCTGATGATAATAAAACTGGATGATTATGTACTTAGCTTCTCTTTCTCTTATTTTTGTTTTTTTGGCTTTCCACCATGAATTAAATAATGACAATATGCTTCGATATCGCTTTTTACAGAAAACATGTCTCAACTTAGTGAGAAAGAACAGAATAAAGATTATCAAGACAGTAGCGAAACCACTTCATCATGTGAGGGACCTTCAGGCAAGTACTACAGCAGCCTTTATTTATTGCTGCTCCGCACACAGGTGACCAACTGGTTTCATAAGGGGAGGGGTTGGCACCTGACCTGAAGGCAGCACGGATGCTGCTAGGCCCCTGGAAAAAGTTGGAATATAAAAGAGGTTTGTGTTTGGTGCCATCCCATTTGCCTTTCTTTTACTCCTCTTCCACCTTCTGGGGTTCCCTCTCCCTTCCCCATAAAGCACCATGCCTTGATGCTTCCCTCTGGCTGTGCAAAGCTCGCCACAGTTTTACATCTTCCAACGTCAAATGTGTACCTGTCATGAGAGTGATTCCAAAACTCTCTTAAAAGAAATTGTTAAAAGGACTGCTTTACTCTGGTTTTACCTGTAATGGTTAAACTGTGTACTAGTAAAGTCAGCCTCTTTTTTTTTTTAACTTGTTCACATAATATGGTTATATTTAGCCTTAAGATTTAAAAACTAGGGTTATTCATCCAGGAAAAATTTTCTTAGTATAGGTTTTATAGCAGGAGAAGGAATTGTTGAGAATTGCATTGTCATGAGCATCTTTTCTTCAGTAATTACAGTGTTCTTTTAGGAAGAATTTTTCCTTTTTATTTTACTTATACTGAAAATAGCTATTACCAGTTTTGTTTTTTTCTTAAATTAGCATCAAAGAATGAATATGAGAAAAGCAGAGATGAATTGAAGAAAAAGAAAGTACCTGGTTCAGCCAAAGTAAGTATTTCACTTGTCTGGGAGTAAAAATGAATCCCCTTGTCATAGACCACATCCAAAAGAGTGAATCTTTGGAGACTAACAGAGTTCCCAGCAGCCTTATCCCCCTCTCCTAGAAATCTAGATTCTTTGTTTTTCATTTTTTAATTCTCTGTTGTCTTTATCACTCTCTTCTCTATAACTGCTCACATATAAGCTATCTCTTTTATTAGTTTATTAATCTTTCTTTATATCCTAGTATGCCATATAAAGACATTTGAATAACATATTCTTATTTTCCTCCTTTTATTACACAAAAGGTAGAATGTAATGTACTCCATTCTACATCTGTTTTTTTGTTTTAGTTTTATTTTTTTAAACCACTCATGAAAATTATTTTCTGTCAGTATATTGAGAGCTTCTCACCCTATGGAGCACTTTAACCAGTTCTTTATAGATGAACACTTGGGTTGTTTTTAGTCTTTTATTACAATAATACTATAACGAACAATCTTGTATATGTATAATTTTGTGTGGGTATGGCAAGCTCCCAGAAGTGCTAGGTTGTATCAGGAAGTCCCCCAAGACCACTCATGGGTTAGGTAATTCACAAGAGGACTCAGATCTCAGCATATGATTGTACTTGCGTCTACTATACTACAGCAAAAGGATTCCAGGCACCATCCGCAAAGGGAAAAGGAACATGGGGCAAAATATGGTGGAAACCTGGCACAAGCTTCCAAAGATGTCTTCCAGTAGAGTCACGCAGGACATGCTTAATTCCCCTAATAACAAGTTGTGGCAACACTTGTGAAATGTTGCTAACTAGGGAAACTCCTTAGAGACTCAGTGCTTAGGGTTTTTATTGGGGACTGATCATGTAGGCATTTCCTGCCTGGCATCTACAAAATTCAGACTACCAGAAGGAAGGCAGGTGTTCAGCATGAACTACATTGTACAAATAATTTAAGCACAATGAGCCATTCTTGTCAGTTAGACTAGTAGAAACCTTCCCCAAATCTAGATTCCCAGATGCCAGCGAAGGGCAAACCCTGCAAACAGGTTTTCCAAGGATAGCAGTCAGGCTTGTTCTGTTAACTTTTCTAAACCTTGGTCAAAAGGTAAATGCCAGCCAGGCGCGGGGGCTCATGCCTGTAATCCCAGCACTTTAGGAGGCTGAGGCGGGCAGATCACGAGGTCAGGAGTTCAAGACCAGCCTGACCAACTAAAAATATAAAAATTAGCTGGGCGTGGTGGTGCACACCTGTAATTCCTGCTACTCAGGAGGCTGAGGCAGGAGAATTGCTTGAACCCAGGAGGCAGAGGTTGCAGTGAGCTGAGACTGTGCCACTGTACTCCAGCCTGGGCGACAGAGTGACACTCCATCTCAAAAAAAAAAAAAAAATGTAAATGCCAGATTTCCCTTTCTGGGTGCTATGCCATTCAGCACTCATACCTGCACTGTGTTAACCTCCCCTTTTAAGGATTGTCACATAACTCATTGGCTGAAAATCAGCTTGTGATGCTTTATGGAAAAAAAAGGTTCAGAGAGAAAATATTCCCCCAAGTAGGTTACTTATGTCAAGATCATTAATAGAAACTGTGTTCTCTTAATTTTTGTTTGCTAACAGGCATAAGGACAATAATTCTTAGAGTTAAAATTTATATATATATATATATAAATATATACACACACATCTATCTATATATACACACACGTATATGCAATTTTTTAAAAATAGCTTTTGGGGTACAAATGGTTCTTGGTTACATAGATGAATCATATAGTGATGAAGTCTGAGATTTTAGTGCACCTGTCACCCAAGTAGTGTACATTGTACCCAATATGCAATTTTTTATTCCTCATCCCCTTCCCACCCTCCTCCCTCTGAGTCTCCCAAAGTCCATCATACCATTCTGTATGCCTTTGCATACCCATAGCTTAGCTCTCACTTACAAGTGAGAACATATGGTATTTGGTTTTCCACTCCTAAGTTACTTTACTTAAAATAATGGCCTCTAACTCCATCCAAGTTGCTGTAAAAAAACATTTATTTTTTATTTTATGTTTTTGAGACAGGATCTTGCTCTGTCACCCAGGCTGGAGTGCAGTGGTGTGATCATGGCTCACTGCAAGCTTCAACCTCTTGGACTCAAGTGATCCTCCCATCTCAGCCTCCTGAGTAGCTGGGACTACAGTTTTGCACCACAATGCCTGGCTAGTTTGTATATTTTTTTGTAGAAATAGTCTTGCTTTGTTGCCCAGGCTGGCCCCAAACTCCTAGCTTCAAATGATCCTGGAATGCTGGCTTTTACTGAATGCTTTGTCTGCATCTATTGAGATGATCATATGGTTTTTGTTTTTAATTTTGTTTCTGTGATATATCATATTTATTGATGTGTGTATGTTAAACCATCCCAGCATACCTGGGATGTAACCCGCTTGATCATGGTGTATTGAATAGGGTGTATTATCTTTTTGTGCTGTTGGATTCAGTTTACTAGTCTTTAGTTGAGGATTTTTGCATCTGTTCACCAGGGATGTTGGTCTCTAGTTTCCTTTTTTTGTTATGTACTTTCGCAGTTTTTGTATCAGGGTGATATTAGCTTCATAGAATGAGTTAGGGAGCAGTCCTTCTTTCTCAATCTTTTGGAATACTTTCAGTAGGATTAGTACCAATTCTTCCTTGAATGTCTGGTAGAATCTGACTATGAATCCATCTGGTCCTGGGCTTTTTTTGTTGGTGGTAATATATTTTTTTATTACTGACTCAATCTTCCTGCTTGTTACTGGTCTGTTCAGGATTTCTGTTTCTAACTGATTCAATCTAGGAGGGTTGTGTGTTTCCAGGAATTTATCCATTTCCGCTAGATGTTCTAGTTTGTGTGCATAGAGGTGTTCATAGTAGTCTCAAATGATCTTTTGTATTTCTGTGGTGTTGGTTGTAATGTCTCCATTTTCATTTCTAATTGAGCTAATATAGAATCTTCTTTTCTTGTCTAATCTAGCTAATGGTGTATCAATTTAGTTTATCTTTTCAAAAACCACCTTTTTTTTGTTGATCTTTTGTAATTTCTTTTGTTTTAATTTCATTTAGTTCTGCTCTGATCTTTGTTATTTCTTTTATGCTAGCTTTGGGTTTGATCTGTTCTTTTGTTTTGTTTTGTTTTTTGAGACAGAGTCTCATTCTGTTGCCCAGGGAGTACAGTGGCGCAATCTTGGCTCACTGGAACTCCGCCTCCTGGGTTCAAGCGATTCTCCGGCCTCAACCCTCCTGAGTAGCTGGGATTACAGGTGTGTGCCACCGCACCCAGCTAATTTTTGGTAGAAATGGGATTTAGCCATGTTGGCCAGGCTGGTCTCAAACTCCTGGACTCAAGCGATCTAACTACCCCGGCCTCCCAAATTGCTGGGATTATAGGCGTGAACCACCACACCCAGCCTGTTTTAGTCTGTTCTTATTTCTCTAGTTCCTTGAGGTGTGACATTAGGTTGTCAGTCTGTGATCTTTCAGACTTTTTTTTCTTCTCTCTCTCTCTTTTTTTTTAAATAGAGCTAAGGGCAGGGCGCAGTGGCTCATGCCTATAATCCCAGCACTTTGAGAGGCCGAAGTGGGTGGATAACCTGAGGTCGGGAGTTTGAGACCAGCCTGACTAACATGGTGAAACCTCGTCTCTACTAAAAGTACAAAAATTAGCCAGGCCTGGTGGCGGGCACCTGTAATTCCAGCTACTCAGGAGGCTGAGGCAGGAGAATTGCTTGAACCTGGGAGGTGGAGGTTGCAGTGAGCTCAGATCGCACCATTAATCTCCAGTCTGGGTGACAGAGTGAGACTCCATCTCAAAAAAAAAAAATAGCCAGATGTGGTGGCGCATGCCTGTAATCCCAGCTACTTGGTGGCGCATGCCTGTAATCCCCCGCTCAAATGATATACAAATTTGTATATCATTTGAACCCAGTAGGAGGAGGCTGTGGTGAGCTGAGATCACACACTCTAGCCTGGGCAACAAGAGCAAAACTCCGTCTCGAAAAAAAAATAGAGATGAGGTCTCACTATGTTGCCCAGGTTGGTCTTGAACTCCTGAGCTCAAGCTATCCTCCTGCCTTGGCCTTTTAGAGTGCTGGGATTATAGGCGTGAGCCACCATGCCTGGCCCAAGACTTTTTGATGTAGGCATTTAGCACTATAAATTTTTCCTCTTAGCACTGCTTTTGCTGTATTCCAGAGGTTTTGATAACTTGTGTCACTATTACTCATTTTGAAGAATTTTAAAATTTCCCGTGATTTCATTGTTAATCCAAAAATCATTTAGAAGCAGATTAATTTCCATGTATTTATATAGTTTTGAGGGTTCCTTTGGAGTTGGTTTCTAGTTTTATTCCCCTGTGGTATGAGAATTTACTTGATATTTCAATTTTTTTAAATTTGAGATTTGTTTTGTGGTCTATCATATGGTCTGTCTTGGAGGGTATTCCATGCGCTGATAAGAAGATTGTATATTCTGCAGTTCTTGAGTAGAATATCCTATAAATATCTGTTAGTCAATTTGTTCTGGAGTGTAGTATAGGTCCAGTATTGGTTGACTTTCTGCCTTGATGATTTGTTTAGTGTTGTCAGTGGAACGTTGAAGTCTTCCACTATTATTGTGTTGTTCTTCTGGTTTCCTAGGTCTGGTAGTAATTTTTTTTTTTTATTTGAGATGGAGTCTTGCTTTGTCACCCAGTCTGGAGTACAGTGGCATGATGTCAGCTCATCACAACCTCTGCCTCCCGGGTTCAAGCGATTCTCCTGCCTCAGCCTCCTGAGTAGCTGGGATTACAAGCATGCGCAACCATGACCCGCTAATTTTGTATTTTTAGTAGAGATGGGGTTTCCCCATGTTGGTCAGGCTGGTCTTGAACTCCCAACCTCAGGTGATCCGCCTGCCCTGGCCTCCCAAAGTGCTGGGATTACAGGCATGAGCCACTGCACCCGTCCGGTAATTCTTCTATGAATCTGGGAGCTCCAGTTTTAGGTGCATATATATTTAGGATTATAGTATCTTCTTGTTGGATTGATTCTTTAATATAATTGCCTCTTTGTCTTTTTTTTTTTTTTCTTGAGACCAAATCTCGCTGTGTCCCCCAGGCTAGAGTGCAGTGGCAGGATCTCAGCTCACTGCAACCTCTGCCTCCTGGGTTCGATTCTCCTGCCTCAGCCTCCCGAGTAGCTATCATTACTTGTGCTTGCCACTGCGCCCGGCTAATTTTTTTGTACTTTTAGTAGAGCTGGGGTTTCACCATCTTGGCCAGGCTGGTCTCGAACTCCTGACCTCGTGATCTACCCACCTCAACCTCCCAAAGTGCTGGGATTACAGGCGTGAGCCACTGTACCAGGTCTTTTGTCTTTTTTTTTTTTTAACTGTTGTTGCTTTAAATTCTGTTTTATTTAATATAAGAATAGCTACTCCTGCTTGCATTTGGCTTCCATTTGTGTAGAATATCTTTTTCCATCCCTTTACCTTCAGTCTATAAGAAATCTTACGTTAAGTGAGTCACTTGAAGTCAGCAGATATTTGGTTTGTGATTTTTTTTTTTTTGAGATGGAATCTTGCTCTGTTGCTTAGGTTGGAGTGCAGTAGCATGATCTCTGCTCACTGTAACCTCCACCTCCTGAGTTCAAGTGATTCTCCTGCCTCAGCCTCCCAAGTAGCTGGAACTACAGGTGTGTACCACCACGCCTGGCTAATTTTCATATTTTTAGTAGAGATGGGGTTTCACCACATTAGCCAAACTGGTCTTGAACTCCTGACCTCAGGTGATCCACCAGCCTTGGCCTCCCAAAGTTCTGGGATTACAGGTGTGAGCCACTGCACCCAACATGTGATTTTTTTCTTTTTTAAGTGGCGCATTTAGATCATTTACATTCAGTGTTAATATTGAGATGTGAGGTACTGTTCCAGTCATCATGTTGATTGTTACCTAGATTCTTTTCTTTCTTCATTGTATTATTGTTTTATACACCCTGTGAGTTTTATGTTTTCAAGAGGTTCTATTCTGGTGCATGTCAACCTTTTGTTTTAAGATTTAGCATTTCTTGTAGGTCTGATCTGGTAGTGAGAAATTCCCTCAGCATTTGCTTGTCTGAAAAATATTCCTTTTTCATTGATGAAACTTCATTTTGCTGCATATAAAATTCTTGGCTAACATTTATTCTGTTTAAGGAGGCTAACAATAGGACCCCAATCCCTTCTGCGGTTGTAAGATTTCTGCAGATAAATTCTTGTCAATAAAGCAATCCATCTTTTCTTTGCAGCTTCCACCAATACTTTCTTCCAAATATCCTGAAGATGACCCAGACTATTGTGTGTGGGTCCCACCTGAAGGTAAATTGTTTTTACTTTTATTTCCTCTAAGGTTTATTTATTTATACTTTTGAATAGGTAATATACATTTAAGGTTCAAAATAAGAAAGTTACGAGAGTATGTAGTGATAATTTGTATATCCTTTGTGGATCCTTATTCAAACAAACAACTGTTTAGAAAAATTATTAGATAATTTTGAACACTACCTGGATATTTGATGATACTAAGAAATTATTGTTGATTTTTTAAAAGTATAAATGATATTGAGTTATGTTTTTTGGAAAAAGTCTTTATCTTCTAGGAATATATACAGAAGTGTTCATAGATGTAATGTTATCTGGGCTTTACCAAGTCTAAAGAAAGGAAAACAATTCTGCTGTGTCTCAGTTACTCAATTGTTTTCCTCACAAGACAACCAGTTGTTATTAGTTTCTTATGGATACTTGTATATAAAATGCCAATTATAGAGGTGCATCTATAGAAAAAAATTCATAAAAGTTAACCTGTTGGATCAAAGGGATAAACATTTTAAAGATATTATAAATTGCGTTTTGTAGAGATTGTATCAGTTTTATGCTCAGACACACACCCTTAAGGAAAGGTATGAGATACTTCCTCATATGTTCATCACACCTTGAGGTTTCTAATATATAGTAACTAATAGAATTTAGTTACTAGAAATGTCTGCTTTTCTTTGCTAACAAATGTTAGGATAGAAGTGAAAAGAGGACTATTTTCAAATTTCATACAAAAAACAAAATTTCTATCATAGAATAAACCTTTTTGTCTGCTTTACTTTTTGGCCTTCTGATATCTGGATATCTTTTCTCTCCTGACTTTGGAAGAGTAAATAATGTATTTCTTACTTTTTAAATATTCTGCTCTAGGTCAAAGTGGAGATGGCAGAACCCATCTTAATGACAAGTATGGCTATTGATTGCTTCAGAATCCCTTCTAAAGAAGACCCTGTGGACCATGTGACATGGGATATTTGGGATAATACATCAAATTGAATGGCCAGAGAAGTTTAGATGACCATTTGTAAGACCTGCTGACTGGCCTTTCTTTCTGTGTTCTTGGCTTCCTAAATTTATCTGCCCGTATGATTCTCATGGATATGATGTTTATGTTTAAAAGTGTTTATATGTGTATGTAAAAAGGGAACTATATATTTTGAGAATTTGTAAAGTGAGAGACATGACCCTATTAAAATAAGAAGGTATATATGTTCCTAATATTTTATTTTTTATTAATTTTTTTTTTTAAGAGACATGGTCTTACTCTGTCACCTAGGCTGTGGTACAGTTGTACAATCCTGTAGTCTTGAACTCCTGGGCTCAAGCAATCCTCCCACCTTAGCCTCCCAAGTACCTGGAACTATATATGTGTACCACCACCATACCTGGCTAATTATTTTATTTTAATTTTTGGTAGAGATGAAGTCTTGCTATGTTGCCCAGGCTGGTCTTAAACTCCTGGCCTCAAGTGATCCTCCTGCCTCAGCCTCCCAAAGCACTGGGACCTATTTTTTTGTGTTTTTTGTTTTTCTTTTTTTCTGAGAGAGGTTCTTACTCTGTTGCCCTGAGTGAGTGCAGTGGGATGATCTCATAGCTTACTGCAGGCTCAACTTACTGGCCCAAGTGATTCTTCCTGCCTCAGCCTCCTGAGTAGCTGGGACAACAGGTACATGCTGCTGTGCCTGGCTAATTTTTGTATTTATAGAGACAAGGTCTCACCACGTTGCCCAGGGTGGTCTCGAACTCCTGGGCTTAAGCAATCCCACTCTCCTTGTCCTCCTTAAGTGCTCGGATTACAGGCCACTGCATCCAGGACCTAATGTTTGGAACCTAATGTTGATCAAAGGTAACAGCCTCTTTCATTAAGACTTAAGGACTATGCTTTTCCTGAGCAATAAGGTGCTTCTGGTGGTTGGGTTGCAGAACTCACTGATACTGCCTCCTGAAATAACTGTTGAAATATGAGGTTATGCTATGGGTGTGACTCTGGGTGTCCCTGTCATTCCTGGTACTAAAAGTAGGTTCACAGTGGGGGGCTTCCTACAGCCTTCAACTATAATCTTCTTAGCAGGTTTGAGAATAGCCTGACTTATCAGGACAGAGTTAACTATGGCACCGCCTTGTGCATTCAGGCACTAGTCCTGATAAAAACTCAGCCTGCTGAAGGTCCAGAACTCTGAGCAGTCATTCCTCCTCTTGTGGAAGAGTGCAAATAAGGCCATGGAATGAAAAGCTGCATGTGTTCTGCCCAGCGTGGGACTTCTTACCTCTGTAGAGAGGGGAGTAGGAAGAATTTCTCTGGAAACAGGAAGAAATGCAAGATGTCTTATTTTCTCCCCTCGCTCTCCCCATCATTAGTGCTTCACTTCCACAGAAAGGAAGGCGCAAGAGTGAAGCAAAGTGGAGAGCATTTGGGGTAGGCTGAGGCAGACATAAGCAGGAGGAGAAATGCTATGGTCGATCTGGAGAGTGGATGAGGCTGATGCTTCCTAAAATGGACTACACAGTATGCACGGAGGTAGGCAGGAAGCAGTAATGAGCAACTTCAGTTATCCTGACAGATGTGGGAAGTCTGCTCTGCTGAAAGTGATAAGTCCTTCATCTCTCAAAAAGGAATGTTGGTATTATGAGAAACTATTATTTTGGACTTCATGTAGACCAACAAGGAAAAACTGGTTGATGATGTAAGAAGTGACAGGAATTGGGTACAGAATGACTATGCCATCTTGGATCAAAACAGTGAACAAAAGTCTGAGCTAGATCAATGATCTTCAGAGATGAAACTCTATTCAAACAAAATTGTATGTGGGACCCTAATACTTGAACAGGTAAAAATATACCTGCTCTGGTTGAAGTGAAGGCAAAAGGATTAGAGACACAGGCACACACACACACACACACACCCCCGCACCACAGGAGACACCCCCCCCCCCGCACCGCAGGATTAGAGACACACACACACACACCCGCTCCACACACACCACTCCTCCCTCTACCCTTCAGTGACCCTGAGGAATCCTAGGCACATGTCTTAAATTCTTCAAGTCTCAATTCTCTCATCTGTGAAGCAGGGACAGTAATGCTTCCTGCTCTTGAAACCTCAGATTGTTCTAAGGATCAAATGAGATAATGTAGGTGAATATAATTTATAGCGCTTTATAGATATTAATAGTTGTTATTACAAAAGGGGGATAGATCCTAACATCTGGACCTGACTTTTCTCATTTGTGAAAGAGGAAATAGGATTAGATCAGTGATTCTCAACTGTGGCTACATATTAGAATCAGCTGGAGAAACATAAAATTTTTTAATTGCAATACTTGGATTCCCACCTCAAACGGATTTAATCAGAATCTCTGAGGTGATTTTTTTTTTTTCTTGAGGCCATCTTGCTTTGTCACTTAGGCTGGAATACAGTGGTGTTATCATGGCTTGCTGCAGCCTCTGCCTCCTGTCCCCAAGCAATCTTTCCACCTTAGCCTCTCAAGTAGCTGGGACTGCAGGCACACACCACAATGCCCAGCTAATTTTTATATTTTTTTATAGAGATGAGGTTTCACTATGTTGCCCAGGTGGTCTCAAACTCCTGGTCTCAAGCAGTCTGCCCACCTCAACTTCCCAAAGTGCTGGGATGACAGTCTGGTGAGGTGATCCCTTTTACAAGCACTCCAGGTGACTCTAATGTGGAGCCCACGGTGGGAAACCTCTAGAGCACTTTTTTGTATGACAACCTTTATCTGTTCAGGGTCAGATATTTTAGGCTTTGCAAGCCATTTAGTCTCAACTCTACTGCTTTGTGCAAACAGCATTGGCAATACACAAATGAATGAGTGTGACTGTGTTCCAATAAGTGTTTGTTTATCAAAACAAATGGCAGGTTGGATTTGGCCCACAGGCTGTAGTCGGCCAACTGCTGCTCTATACTAATTCATCATCTTTAAGGTCTTACCTGGCTAAAAATGTTCTTTGTGATGTCTTTAAAAAATGTATATCTCAGCCAGGTGCGGTGGCTCACACCTGTAATCCCAGCACTTTGGGAGGGCAAGGCATGCAGATCACGAGGTCAGGAGTTCAAGACCAGTCTGAACAACATGCTGAAACCCTGTCTCTAGTAAGAATGCAAAAATCAGCTGGGTGTGGTGGCGCACGCCTGTAATCCCAGCTACTCAGGAGACTGAGGCAGGAGAGTCACTTGAACCTGGGAGGTGGAGGTTACAGTGAGCTGAGATTATGCCATTGCACTCCAGCCTGAGCAATGAAGTGAGACTCTGTCTCAAAAAAAAAAAAAAAAAAAGTATATTAGTTCATGGATATTTGAAAGTTTCTATTCAGAAGGCTAACTATCCCTGAACTATATTATAGGGTTGCAGTTTTATGGGTACCAGAAATCAAAGTAATCCTGTCTCCTTTTCTCAGAAACAAAAGTAAGGTTATTAGTCATGAAATAAAATATTCTGCTACAGCAGGAACACAAGAGGTTAACTGTAAGCAAGCTGTCCCTGGTCTGCCGTCCTGGCCTTCCTGGAAGTTCTGTAGTATATCTGTCTCTATATTTAAAGAGCAATGGGAAGCCACTGGGTTGTTGGTGATGGTGAAATGAATGGGTTTGGATTTTTAAAAGAAGACTCAAGCTACAGTGTGGAAGAATGATGGGAAAAGGCAGGAGGGTGCAGGAAAAACCAGTTAGAAGTCTGCAGCAGACATGCAGGTGAGAGATAATGGTGGCCTAAATTAAGTGGAGACTGAGATGGAAAGAGGTAAATGGGGCCCAACAATATTTCAAAAGGTAGAATGGCTAAAACTGGGTGACAGGATTGTCTGTGGGTAAAGGGAAGGAACTGAGCATGTTTCCAGATTGCTGGCTTGTACGTCTGAATGGGTGATAGGTCATTCATTGAGGTAAGGGAAACAAGTTGAGCTTGATGTCCCTTTGAGACACCCAAGTAAAGATGTCAAGAAAGCAGTTGGTTGGATATATACGTCTTGATCTCGGAAGAGAGGGCTGAAGAACAGTTGTGGGTGGGTGGGGGTTGGATGGCAGGTACTAGTTGGTGAGGTGAAGACTAGGTGACAAGAGTTTTGAAAGTGGACTTACGTCTTGGACAGCTGGATCTCCCCATCTTTGGTACAAGGAACAAAATTTTTCCTGGTTATGGGTACTCATTTATTGGGGGACAAAGGCAAAACATGTATATCAGAGTGAGCAGCATTTTGGAGAGAAAAAGTCAGGCATATGTATTTAACATTAAAACAAGTCTCTGTCCATTTTAATAATTTTTTTTTTCTTTTTTTTTTTTGAGACAGAGTCTTGCTCTGTTGCCCAGTGCATGGTGTGATCTCGGCTCACTTCAACCTCTAATTCCCGAGTTCAAGTGATTCTCCTGCCTCAGCCTCCCGAGTACCTGGGATTATAGGTGCAGACCACCAAACCCAGCTAATTTTTTATATTTTTGGTAGAGATGGGGTTTAACCATGTTGGCTAGGCTGGTCTCAAACTCCTGACCTCAAGTGATCCGCCTGCCTTGGCCTCCCAAAGTGCTGGGATTACAGGCATGAGCCACTGTGCCCAACGACTTTAAGAATTTTCAAGGGACCTAAAAACGTGTCTAGAAAGCCAAAACTTTCTTATTTTGTATTAAAAATTTCCAATTAAAAAATAAAAAAAAAATTCCAATAATAATAATAGCTAAAGCTGGACGTGGTGGCTCATGTCTGTAATCTCAGCACTTTGGGAGGCTGAGGTGGGAGGACTGCTTGAGCCAGGAGTTTGAGACCAGCCTGGACAATACAGTGGGACCCCATCTCTACTAAGAAAAAGAAAAAATAGGCCGGGTGCGGTGGCTCACTCCTGTAATCCTAGCACTTTGGCAGGCCAAGGCAGGCAGATCACCTGAGGTCAGGAGTTTGAGACCAGCCTGGCTAACATGGTGAAACTCTGTCTCTACTAAAAATACAAAAATTAGTTGGGCATTGTGGCAGGCGCCTGTAGTCCCAGCTACTCGGGAGGCTGAGGCAGGAGAATCACTTGAACCTGGGAGGCAGAAGTTGCAGTGAGCTGAGATTGCACCATAGCACTCCAGCCTGGGCAAGAGAGTGAGACTCCATCTGAAAAAAAAAAAAAAAAAGAAAAAAAATAATAGTAGCTAAGATTTATTTAGTGCCCTCAGTGTACCAGGCACTATGCTAACTGCTTTGTATGGATTCTCATTTAATCTTTAAAATAGTTCAGAGGTAGTGAGATAGGTGCTATTCCTTCCTTCAGTTATACAGCTGAAGAAACTGAAGACTTAAAGGTTAAACCCTGGTTTAAGGCTGCTTAGCCAATGAATTAGACTGGAGCATAAGCAATCTAATTTCTGAGTCTAACTCTTAACCCCCAGTATATTGCTTTAATTTTTAAAAATAGAATTTTTAAGGGCAGTTTTAGATTCACAGCAAAATTGAACAAAAAGTATAATACAAAGAGTTCCCATTTACCCCTACCTCCTACCCCCCCCTACACACACAATCTCTTGTACTAGCAAACTCCTATAACAGAGTGGTACATTTTTTACAATTAAACCTGCATTGACACGTTATCAACCAAACTCTACAGTTTACATTAGGATTTACTCTTGTATATTCTGTGGGTTTTGACAAATGTATAATGAAATGACATGTATTCACGATTATAGTATCATACAGAGTAGTTTCACTGCCCTAAAAGTCATGTGTGCTCCTGCCTATTCATCCTTCCCTCCCCTCTCAGCCCCAGGAGCCACTGATCTCTTTACTATCTCCATAGTTTTATATTTTCCAGAATGTCATATGGTTGGATATTGGCTTTTTTTTTTTTTCCTCACTGTTCTTTTTTTATTTTTTTATTTATTTTATTTTTTTTATTGCATTTTAGGTTTGGGGGTACATGTGAAGAACATGGAAGATTGTTGCATAGGTACACACATGGCAGTGTGATTGGCTTTTTTTTTTTTTTTTTTTGAGACAAAGTCTTGCTCTGTTGCCCAGGCTGGAGTACAGTGGCACCATCATAGCTCACTGCAGCCTTGAGTTCATGGGCTCAAGGGATTCTCCCACCTCAGGTTCCCAAGTAGCTGAGACTACAGAGGTGTATCACCACACCCTGCTAAGTTTTAAATTTTTTGTAGAGATGGGGGTCTAACTATGTTGCCCAGGCTGGTCTTGAACTGGCCTCAGGGATCCTCCCCTGTCTTGGCCTCCAAAAGTGCTAGGATTATAGGCATGAGCCACCTCACCTAGCCTAACCTTTTATTACTAAAACGCTTTTATTTCTAAAATTAATATTTTGAAAAGAGGAAAATATTTAACAGTATGGTAATTTTAAAGATATTTAGAGTAAAGGTAAAAAAATTAAATGCTGGCTGGGTGTGGTGGCTCATGCCTATAATCCTAGCACTTTGGGAGGCAGAGGCAGGATGATTGCTTGAGGCCAGGAGTTCAAGACCAGCCTGGGCAACATAGTGAGACCCCATCTCTATAAAAAATTAAAAAATTAACTGGGTGTAGTGGCGGCACCTATAGTCTCAGCTACTTGGGAGGCTGAGGTGGGAGGATCACTTGAGCCTGGGAGGTTGAGGCTGCAGTAAGCCATGATCTTGGCACTCCAGCCTGGAAAACAACAAACCCCTGTCTCAGAAAAAAATAGAAATATGGCCAGGCATGGTGGCTCACGCCTATAATCCCTGCACTTTGGGAGGCCAAGATGGGCAGACCACGAGGTCAGGAGTTCTAGACCAGCCTGGCCAACATGGTGAAACCCTGTCTCTACTAAAAATACAAAAATTAGTTGGGTGTGGTGGCACACACCTGTAATCCCAGCTACTCAGGAGGCTGAGGCAGGAGAATTGCTTGAACCGAGGAGGCAGGGGTTGCAGTGAGTTGGGATTGCACCACTGCACTCCAGCCTGGGTGACAGAGCAAGACTCTGTCTCAAAAATAAATAAATAAATAAATAAAAATAGAGGCTGGGCATGGTGGCTCATGCCTATAATCCCAGCACTTTGGAAGGCCAAGGCAGGCGGATCATGAGGTCAGGAGTTCAAGACCAGCCTGACCAATATGGTGAAGCCCCATCTCCACTAAAAATACAAAAATTAGCTGGGCATGGTGGTGCGTGTCTGTAGTCCCAGCTACTCAGGAAGCTGAGGCAGGAGAATCGCTTGAACCCAAGAGGCAGCGGTTGCAATGAACCGAGATTGCGCCATTGCACTCCAGCCTGCTGGGTGACAGAGTGAGACTCTGTCTCAAAAAAAATAATAAATTTAAAAGAAATAAATAAATAAAAGTAAATGCTTAAGCATCTCAGCATCACCATAACATGACCACTGTTAAGATTCTGTTTATTGGCCGGGTGTGGTGGCTCACGCCTGTAATCCCAGCGCTTTGGGAGGCCAAGGCGGGCAGATCATGAGGTCAGGAGTTCAAGACCAGGTTGGCCAGCATGGTGAAACCCTGTCTTTACTAAAAGTACAAAAATTAGCCGGGCATGGTGGTGTGTGCCTGTAATCCCAGCTACTCAGGAGGCTGGGCAGGAGAATTGCTTAAACCAAGGAGGTGGAGGTTGTAATGAGCCAAGATCACACCATTGCACTCCAGCCTGGGTGACAGACCAAGACTCCATCTCAAAAAAAAAAAAAAAAAAAAAAAACTGTTTATTTTAGCTGGGCATTGAGATTTCATTGTATTATAAAGGAAAGAACACTATTCCACTGGGACTGGATGGAGTTAGCCCTTTTGGGAAATATGACACAATTCCCAACAAACATTGAAGCCATTAGCCACAGCCTTAGGATCTGTTGCTTTACCACTGAAATGCTGCCACCTCCCAGATAGGGTGTGACAAGTGGCCAGCAGCTGTGGATGGCTTCCTGAGAGAGTGGGGAGCCAGAGGGAAGCCTGCCAGCCCTGTGGCAATCAAAAGCCAGAATCAAAGCCTCTGGAGGGGAGGGGGGAGCCAAGTTCCCATACAGGGTTTGGTCCAACCAGATTCTTGACTGCTGGGAAATGGCAAAACTCCTTGACCTTTGAAGAGTGGGTCCAGCATCAAACTGGTATAGTCTTCTTGTGATAGGCCACTCTTTCTTCCTGAGATTCCTTACTTGATGTGGCCCTTTAACAATTTTCAGGATTTCACCTCTGGTGTCTGAGAAGACTGCCCTGCTTTGGTTTTAGAGGTTTGGCACATCATAGTCCAGGCTGGAACCAAGACTTCTATTCAGTAGGATTCTGGAAATCTGCCCCCACCCCCACCATAGGACCTGGCATTGATGAGGCAGGTTGGAGGGCTCAGTATGTATGCAGTGTTTCCCATCAAGGGTACCTCTGCCTTCTTCATTCCCCTAGCCCATTTTAATTTCTCCATGTGGAGGTTTTAGGATCTATGCCTCTGCATTGCCCACTGCCCTAATCTAAGCTCCCTTCACATCATGACTCCACAGGTCTCCCTCTCATCTCTGCCTTATCAACTCTCCTCCACATATGTCAAACACATCCCTGAGCAGAGTCCTTGCTCTGAAATCTCAAAAGGTTTTCTGAAGTCCAAAGGGTGGGGGTCCAAATTCCTTTGAGGCTTTGAAAGCCTTATCATAGGGTTCCTTATCATAAGGTTGCTTTTGAAAGCCTTATCATAGGGTTGATCATCATGAGCACACACCTACCCTTGTCCCTCCCTTTCTGCCACCCAATGAGGCATACCTGCTACTCTAGGAATAACAGGTTATTTGCCCCAAACACACCTTTGCTTTTTCTTCTCTCTACATTTTCTATCAATCCTTGCTGTATAGGCCTTAGTTTTCTTGTCTATTACATAGAGATAATAATACCTATCCAACAGTACTGTGGAGATTAAGTAACAAATATAAACCTTTAGCCACATCCAACACATAATCACCTCCTCTCACCCCATGTAGTTATTGTATCATTATGGTCTTCCTTGCTCACATTTGGTAAGTACTACTTTAAAAAGAACAACTTTTATTTTTTAGGGCAGTTTTAGGTTCGCAGCAAAATTGAGCAGAAGGTACAGAGATTTTCCCTTGTCCACACTCTTCTCATACACAGCCTTCCCCACTATCAGCATTCCCCACCAGAGTGGTAAATTTGTTATAACTGATGAACTACATTGACACCTCACTATCACCCGAAGTCCACAGTCTACATTAGGGCTCACTCTTGGTATTGCACATTCTCTGGGTTTGAAGAAATGTATAATGTCATGTATCCAACATTATAGTGTACAGATAAAGATGGTTTCATTGCCCCGAAAATCCTCTGTGCTCCACCGGTTCTCCCTCCCTCCCCCCAGGCCTGATTCATTTTTAACACAATCGGCTTGCCTCGCACTACCTTCAGGAGGCCTCCCTGATCACCATGACTGTCACTAATCCCTCCTTCCCCCACTAGTGCAGTAGCACTTTATTTCACTTCTATTATAGCCCTTACTCCAGCGGCTTGATGTTCATTTCTGATCTGTGTGCTTGGGTTACTTACATTTGTAACTTGAGTTCCTGAGGACAGGAACTACATATCTTGTACCCCATCCATGGCACCTAGCAGTTCACAAATTGGTGCTCAGTTAACTGTTGGTTTCAACAGGTGGAGGTTTCAGCAGGTCCTAGTCCCAGCCCTTCCTATCCTTGGGTTTTTCTGTTAGAGAAGGGATACCTTCTGGCCACCTTCAGTTCCAGGACCTTGCTCCAGACAAGCTGGACCATCTAGGAACTGACCATTTTAGCAAGATTAGTCCATACAGAGGGCTGGATTTATGTCCTACTTGGGGGCAAAACCAGTCAGGAACTACTCCTTCCCATCAAGGAGCTCTGCACTCCAGCAGCTGGCTTGAATTTGGATTTTCCAGGGCTAAATAGCTAAATAGCCCTGGAAAATCCCCGATTTTCCTGAGCACACCCGTCAGAAGTTAATGCAACCACGGCAGGGAGTGACCACTAGGGGCAGTAGAGACCCATTACAATGCGGTCAATTTGCACATGGGGGTCAAAGAAGATAAAGGTTTCAAAGCAGAGGAAAGATTAAGAATCAGGAAAAAAAAAGGGTGGGGGGGGAGGATTGTGAAAGAGTTAGGAGCAGCAAGCTGGTTTCGCTCACCGACATTCCTGGGCCCAAGACCTGGCAGCAGCAAGTTAGCCAGGGACACTGGTCAGGTCCAAATGGTGCTCCCAACTCTCTTCCCAAACTGTCTTTTCCAGTGCTTAGTTTCGCCTAGAGAAAGTCGCTCTCCATTTATAATGCCTGTATTCTATGGAGGACTCTGGCCATTGCCTATTTATTTTTTATACACTACATTGCAGCTTTACAGTTTACAGAGGGCTTTTTTCACACACGTTAAAAAAATCCGAATCCCCTATTAGACTTAAAAGGTAAAAATAAATGTTATTATCTCTGTTTAAAGAAACAGAGGTGCTGAGCATGGTGGCTCATGCCTGTAATCCCAGCACTTTGGGAGGCTGAGGCGGGAGGATCACTTGAGGTTAGGAATTTGAGACCAGTCTGGCCAATATGGTGAAACCCCGTCTCTACTAAAAATACAAAAGTTAGCCAGGCATGGTGGCACCCACCTGTAATCCCAGCTACTCAGAAGGCAAAGGAGGAGAATTGCTTGAACCTGGGAAGTGGAGGTTGCGGTGAGCCCAGATCTCAGCATTGCACTCCAACCTGGGCGTTGCAGCAAGGCCCCATCTCAAAAAAAAAAAAAAGAAGAAAAAAAAAGAAACTGAGGTTAGACACATGAAGTGACTTGCTCAAAGGCACGCTGAGTTTGTGGTTCAACCAAATCTAGATGTGAGTTTCCTTCATTTCTGTTCCTTTGCTTATTCCTTCTAGTTTTCAATTGCTTATGTTTGTAAGCTTGGTGAGTTTTTAAGAGCAAGGACTGCATCTAATTCATCTTTATATCCCTGAATGGTGCCCCTTAATGTTTGGGGCTATGGCTGGGTGTGTTGTGTATTACCCTCTCCAGAGTTAGAGTCCGTGATCTATTTGTTATCCTCCATGATTCGATAATTCTGTGCTTTTGAGGTACGGCCCTAACAAAGACAGTGGTGGCTATGAGTGATCCTACTGGCTGAGCATTTCAACAAGGGCAGCCACGTGGCTGCATCCTTAGTAACGCAGGGAGGGTGTACGACAGTTTTCCAAAGTGTGTATGAGTGTCCCTGGTGTCATGAGAGTTGACTTTAGGAAATTAGGATGAAAATGTTTAATTTTAGTAGCTACACATATAAATACAGATAAACAGTATAAATGTAATGTGTCATATTACATATATATTAAAATATGTATGTACACATATATACACACAGATGTATTTATTGTAGCTTAGAATGAAGTTAACTTTTTTATTTCAACAGATTTTAGGATACATGGGTAAGTTCTTTTTTATTTTTTAAATAGAGATGGGGTCTTGATATGTTGCCCAGGCTGGCCTCAAACGCCTGGGCTCAAGAGAGTGTGTGAGCCACCACACCCGGCCCATGAATAAGTTCTTTACTGGTGATTTCTTTCTTTTTTTTTTTTTTTGAGGTGGAGTTTTTTCTGTCACCCAGGCTGGAGTGCAGTGGTGTGATCTCGGCTCACTGCAACCTCCACCTCCTGGGTTAAAGTGATTCTCCTGCCTCAGCCTCCCGAGTAGCTGGGACTAGAAGTGCCTGCCACCACATCCAGCTAATTTTTTTTGCATTTTTAGTAGAGACAGGGTTTCACCATGTTGGCCAGGATGGTGTCGATTTCTTGACCTCGTGATCCGCCCGCCTCGGACTCCCAAAGTGCTGGGATTACAGATGTGAGCCACTGCACCCGGCCCTTTAGTAGCAATTTCTAAAGAGATTTTAGTGTACCCATCACCCCGGCAGTGTACACTGTACCGTTCACCCTCCTCTCAACCTTCCCCAGCTGAATCCCCAAAGTCCATTATATAACTCTTAAGCCTTTGCATCCTCGAGGCTTAGCTCCCACTCACAAGTGAGAACATACAATGTTTGGTTTTCCATTCCTGAGTTACTTAACTTAGAATAAGGGCCAGAATGAGGTTAACTTTTAAATTGTGTTTGTTTAAGAAAAACATTACGTAAATAATAGTATGATGGTATGCAACAAGGCAGAAAGCCTGGAGCAGGTATACCAACGACAAGTTCAAGGAACTGTGGTGAGCTGGGAAAATATAACAAAATTCATTAGTCACAAAACTCACTTCAAGTCTGGCTCTGTCACACTTAAGCCATGCAACCCTGATAAAACTACTGACCTTAAATGAGCCTGTTTCCTCAGCTGTGAGGTCAGTAAAGAACTCCTACCCTCCTTAACTTACATTAAAATATGTAGAAGCATGCTGAGGCCCAGAGGACACTGTGCAAATAGCCCATGGGGCTGATATCCCAGTTTCCTCTCCTATCAAAGTCTATCCAGGACTTCCTCTTCACCACCCCAGAAAGTGCCTCCCAGCTAGCCCCTACTTTCCAGGATCCCAAGGACTGAGTCCCGTTCAGTTTGTTGTTCACACCTGGGTCTGCCATTCTGAGGGTGGGGGAGGCGGGAGGGGCTGGAGAAACCCTGGAATCAGTCTGGGAACAAGTCCTAACACATGTCACTGTTTGCTTTGTCATCCTGATTCAGTGACCTCATACAAGGAAGGGAGGGAGCAGAAGGCGCTGTTCCCTTCCAGATACCTAAGGAGGCTTCTGACATCTACTGTTTTCCTTGGCACGAGAAGAGCAGGAGCTGGGCTGTGATTTTTAAGGTCTGAGCTAATCTTGGAAGTGGTGAACAGCACCTCCCACAGCTGGCCAGACTGCTGCTTGGGGGAACTGCCTTGAGCAAAGGGGTAGAGAGAGCTGGAATGGGCATCAGAACCCAGGCTGCTGTCCCTGCTCCTCGAAGGGGCTTCAGAACACACTGCCCTATCCATCCCCAGGATCTCACCAATCTTAGTACTAAGAATGCTAAGAATGGGCATGTCACCCAATTAGGGAGAAAAGCCTGAGGCTAGGACACCTTTATTTTTTTTTTTGAGAAAGAGCCTCGCTCTGTCTGTCGCCAAGGCTTGAGTACAGTGGAGTGATTTTGGCTCACTGTGACCTCCACCTCCTGGTTCAAGTGATTCTCATGCCTCAGCCTCCCAAGTAACTGGGGTTACAGGCAGGTGCTACCACGCCTGGATAATGTTTGTATTTTTAGTAGAGACAGAGTTTCACCATGTTGGCCAGGCTCGTCTCAAACTCCTGACCCCAGGTGATCCGCCCGCCTCGGCTTCCCAAAGTGCTGGGATTACAGGTGTGAGCCACCGCGCCTGGCCTAGGACAGCTCTTGAACTGATTCTTAGCCTGGCTCCTCATGGGACATTTAGCTGGGGTTAACAGAGGCTTCAATGAACACAGGGCTAGAGAGTGTAATCATCCTCACGCACTTACACATTTAATGCATACTTTTTGAGCACCTACTATGTACCAGGCCTTTTGAGGTAATGAGGCAGCCATGTTGTATCAAAAGGCTAGATAGGACCTTCAAGTCACCTTTTTACCACCAGGAGTCCTTCTGTCATCCTTATCCCATTCCCTCTACCATCCTGAAATTAAGGTTTAAATACATTATTTTGTTGGCCAAAAAATTTGAATTTAGTAATTATTCATTTCCAAGTTTTTGGTAATAACATATTTTCATATCTGCAAATAACTTCTGACCAAATAACACAAGATAATAGCTAACATTACTACACTGAGTTAATATCCAGTCAGAGAAAAGCAAAGAAATTCAGCATTTTAGCTATCCTGTTTATTCTGGTTGGGCTTTTTAATAATAAGTAGCTGGCTGGCTACCTGGGGAATCAGTTTAAGGCTTTAGAAGTGGTGATATACCAGCTGGGTTTTGAAGGAGAAGTAAGAGTTCACAAGCAGAGAGACAGGGTGTTGCTGGCAGAGGAGGCAGAATGGTCCAGGTGCTAGTCCTGACACCTCCATCCCCAGGCTGATTGATTCAATCAAGCTGTGGCTTCAATGGGTAGGAGCCAGAGTTTGGAATGGAACTAATGGTGGAGGTGAGAACCAGAAAGTGTATGGTTGAATGTTCTAGTCCTTCCATATCATAGTCCTGGAGAAATCAAGGCAGGAAATCCTACTGAAGTCCTTTTGGTTCCCAAGGCAGGAGGAGAAAAGAACACAGTGAAGAGTAAGCCAAAATTCTGCCCCAGAACTGGCCTGGAACCTGTCTCCCACCCCGGCTGCCCCACCCTTCAGCTCCAAGAGCACACCATTTATTTTCTATGATTTTTAAAAATTGGCTCATCTCATAAATGTTCCAGAGTCGGAACAAGCTGTGCCATGGAGAAACAAAACTGCTGAGCAAATAAACAAGGCAGGCTGCGAGGCCGGGGAAGGCGCTAGACTTGGGCCCCGGACCAGGTCCATGGGCTTTGGCAAGTATGTTCCAAGTCTGGGCCTCTGCTTCTTCCTCTCAAATCGGAGGGATGGGAGCATGGGAATTTTGGGGCTCTTCCAGTTCTGTGATCTAAACAAGTTGCACGTAGAGGGGGAAGAATGCAGAGCTGCCAGTTCAGAAGCCTCTTTACCTTTCACTGCATGGTGAGGCTAAGAGCTGGGAGCTGGGGACATCTCCTTGTAGGCAAACATTGAAACCAGAGGTCAGCCATTAGCTTGTTCACCCACCCAACATGGAGTGCTGGGTGCTCTGCTGCCCCTTCCTTCAAGGAGCACACAGGGAGTTATGAGGTGCTCTAGCAGAGGAGAGCAGAGACAGGACAGTTCCTTGGATACACGGAGTCCTTGCCCACCCCGGGGCCTTTGTTCCTGCTATTCTGCCACCTGGATTGTCAGCCTCTCCCTCCTTCTTATTCTTTAGGCTCAGCTTAAATGTTATTTCCTTGGAAGTCTTTCCTTGCGCACCCCGAATATGGCGGGGCCCCCACCTCTCCCCATCTCTACCGCCACACTCCATTACCCTCATAGAATGCAAACTGTTTGTCACGATGCCTGCCTGCTTACTTAGTCATTTATTTTCCATCTTTCTGACTAGAAGATAAGCCATGTGAGAGTAAGAATTCTGTTTGTATTTATCACTTCTGGGCAATTAGCAGCACATACTTGTAGAGTATGTGAATAATTTTTTGGCAAGTGCCAGGTTTTTTACATAGACTAGCGGATTTAAGTCCTCTTAACCCTAAGAGAGAGACATTGTGTTATTATCTACCTTTTAGGGTAAGGAAACAGAAGGCAAGGGATGAAATATCTTGCAGTTGGAAGCTTAGATTTGAACCTGTCTCAGTCAGGGCTGTTTCTACTTTGCCATGCACATGATGCCAGGCTCTGTGCATGGCACCTTGGCTCTTTTTTTCTCTTTTTTACTTTTTACTTTGAAATAATTTTAATTTACTGAAACGCTGCAAGACTGGCATATAGAACTCCTTCACTCAGGTTCACCAAATGTTAACACTTTGCAACATTTTAATATTCTGAGTGTGTATATACCTGTTTGCACTTATTTTCTTTTTTTGAACCATTTGAGAGTAAGTTGCAGACATTATGCCTTTTACCCTTAAATACTTTCTCAAGAACACAGACATTATTTTACATAATCAGGGAATTTAACATTGATATAATACTATATTTTATTTTATTTTATTGTTAGAGACAGGGTCTTGCTCTGTTGCCCAGGCAGGGGTGCAGTGATATGATCATAGCTCACTGTGGCCTCAAACTCCTCCTGGGCAATCAAGCAATTCTCCTGCCTCAGCCTCCTGAGTAGCTGGGACTATAGGTGCACACCACCATGCCTAGCTAATTTTTACAATTTTTTTGTAGAGACAGGATCATGCTTTGTTGCCCAGGCTGGTCTCAAACTCCTGGCTTCAAGCAATCCACCCACCTCAACCTCCCAAAGTGCTGGGATTACAGGCACGAGCCCCATTTGAAACTATTATTTAATATATACTCAATATTAAAATTTATCCAGTTCTCCGAATCGTGTCCTTAATAAGAGATTTTTTCTTGTCCAGAATCCAATCCAGATCATACCATTCCATATAGCCATTGTATCTCTTTAATTTTCAATTTAGAAGAGTTCCTCAGCCTTTGTCTTTCATGACATTGATTTTTTCAAGAGTATAGGCCGTTGTTTTATAGAATACCCCTCAATTTGGGTTAGTCTGATGTGTGCTGATAATTAGACCCAGGTTAGGCATTTGCTGGTGGGAATCTCACAGAAGTGATGCTGCGTCCTCAGTACATCGTATCAGGAGCCACGTGACGTCTGTTTGTCCCAGGACTGGTGATGTTAACTTTGATTTCATAGTTAAGGAGATATCTGTCCAGTTTCTCCACTGAAAAGTTATTATTTTTTCCTTTTGTAATTAATAAGTAATGGGAGGGGAATATTTAAGCCTGTGACTATCTTGTCCTTATCAAACTTGCACCCTTTGATGATTCTTGACTGAATCAATTGTTACTATGACAGCTGCAAAATAGAGTTTTTGTTGTGTTTTGTTTTTATATAGAGACAGGACCTCACTCTGTTGCTCAGGCTGGAGAGGCAGGATCATAACTCACTGTAACCTCAAAACTCCTGGGCCCAAGTGATCCTCCCGCATCATCCTCCCAAAGTGCTGGGATTATAGGTGTAAGCCACCACACCTGGCCCTAAATCAAAATCTCAGTTCTGATTTTCAGGCTCGTGTCTCTATTCCAAGATGATAGGGTAGACTGGAAGGGCAAATGGAGCAGATCTAATTAGACACAGTTGGTTTCTCAAATGGCTATTGAGGTGGAAGGTGCCTGCTATTGACTTTCTGACCTTACTAAGTAAAAAGCTGGAGAATCAGATGGGATTTTACATGATAAAAGGCATTCATTCCTAATGGAATGACTTCCATTTACCTACCCAGCACTTTCTAAATCTCAAACACGACACCAGCCATTTAGCGTACATGATTTACTTAGTCCTCAGGACAACTCTATGAGAGTGTACTGTCTCCATTTTACAGATGAGGAAACTAAGACTCAGAAAGGTTAAGGCACATGCCTAAAGTCACACAGCTGGGAAATGTAAGACTCTGGATTCAAATCCAGATCTGCTGGGCTCCAAAGCGCTTGCTGTTTTCAGTGGGAAGGAGCTCTGGGCGACAGCCTTGATACACATTCCAGGCAATGCCAGTTTTCAACTATTCATCAGCTTAGAAGTGAGGTATGCTCCAAAAGTGGATGTTAAACCTGGGTGTCCAAGTCTTGCAAAAAGGCTGGTGAGGTCCTCAGTATAGTTATCTATGGCACCAGCCAGGCAGTCCTTAACTTATAGATAACTCAGCTCTGTGAGCAGTTCCCTGGCTGGGAGATCTTCTTGGGTCACTCTGCTGTTGACTCCTTCAGCCCAGGTGGCAGAACCATCCCCAGACATTGACTCATCAGTTCCCCTTGCCCAGTATTGCTGCATCTCCTGTGCTTAGAAAGGCAGGAAACTGAGCTCTGGTATTTTAGAAAGTCTCTCAACAATAACCTTAATTAAAAGGGGATTTTCCAGTAACCCTGGAGAATTTTAATTAACCAAAGACTTATTGTATTCTTGTTCTCTGAAATGTAGTAATCCACATACAGTATGTATTTATGGTAATTCTCATTCACCAGACAATTCAATTAAAGAGGATTTCCCCACTATTTAGAATAAGCCACAGAACCACAGAATTACCAAGTTAAAAAGAAGAAAAAAGGGCCTTGGGGATCATTTAGTGGGGATCCTTAATTGTATAGATGTGGAAACTGAGGCCCCAGAGAAGGGATATAACTTATTGAAGGTTATTTAGTTCATTACTGGCATAACCAGAACTAGAAACTCCCAATTCAAAGTGCTTTCTGCCACCTAAGAATTATTACAAAGCAGGGAATCTTTAAGTCGAGGGTTACCTGCAGGCTGAACTTAGCCTGCAGCAATATTTTGTTTGGTTTGCACAGTATTTTAGAAGTAGAGAAATTTAAAATCCAAATTTGGTATTTCTTTGAAAAAAAATGGGACACTCTGGACACACTGGGCCTGATATCAATAAAGGGGGCCTAAGTAGTAACAATTCCTATAGGCTGGGGACTGGGATCTAGATGCCACGTCTGGCCACTCCCTATCACTTCGCTCCTTCCCTGCCTCACCTATTTTATGACCTGCCTGGTCCCTGCAGGCATTGGAATTTGGCTCTCTGCTTCGAGTGAAGGGTGCTCCTTGGTTAATTTTAAAAAGAGCGCTAAAGTAGCCAGATTGAAAAATAGGGGAGACCATGAGGAATCAGAAGCACTTGTGTTAAGTGCCAGGTTGTAGCACCAGGGTCCCAGCTGGCCCTGAGCAAGCTCATATCAGGGGCTGGAAAAGACCTCTAGGAGCTTCTCATTTGGATAAAAAATGTGAAAAGCTGGCTGGGCAAGGTAGCTCACACGCCTGTAATCTCAGCCCTTTGGGAGGATGAAGCAGGCGGATCACCAAGTCAGGAGTTCGAGACCAGCCTGACCAACATGGTGAAACCCGTCTCTACCAAAAATACAAAAATTAGCTGGGCATTGGTGGTACGTGCCTGTAATCCCAGTTACTCAGAAAGCTCAGGCAGGAGAATCGCTTGAACCCAGGAGGCAGAATTTGCAGTGAGCTGAGGCCACTGCACTCCAGCCTGGAAGACAGAGCAAGACTCCATCTCAAAAAAAAAAAAAAAAAATGTGGAAAGCTAAATAACCACAGGAGGGATGTCTCTTGGCAAGACTGGAGGAACCAGCAGAGTGAATGGAACAGGCAAGATGTGCTAACGCTGCTCAAAGGGTCTATATTTAAAGGAGGTCTCTGATGGAGGTGGGTCTTGGTTCAGATGTCAACCCATTTTAGAGGATGGAGAGACTATGCGCAGAAAAAAAACAGCCATGGAGCTACTGTGACTGTTGGAGCTGAGGGCTAGGAATAGGTGGATAGAGACGGGAAAAGGAAGGAGGAGTTGGATACGGAGCAAGATCCCAAGGGACGCATGGACAGGGTTTGGTGCCTACGTGGAGGTGGGAGAAGAGGAAAGGAGAGAGTTAAAGTTGATTGAAGCTTTGTGCCTGGGTGAGAATGGTCATGTACCAAACAGAAAGGGAAACCAGCTGGGACAGCTGCTTTGGGGGAAGATGAGGAACTCATTTTTGGATATGTTTAGTTTGAGATGACAACAGGGCTTAAGCTTAAAGTTGTCCAATGGGCAGGTGAAATTGGGACTGGGAGTCAAGAGGTCAGAGCTGGTAACCTAGAGGAGATAACTGGAACGATTAAAAGCAATGAGGTCCTTCTCCCAGAGGCAGGAGGCTGAGGACAGGGAGCTGAGGGCAGCATGGTAAATGCTGGGTAATAGTCACCCTTAAAAAAAAGAAAAAAAAAAAAAAAAGCTCAGGGTTGGGCACAATGGCTCACACCTGCAATTCTGGCACTTTGGGAGGCCAAGGCAAGCAGATCACTTGAAGTGAGGAGTTCAAGACCAGCCTGGCTAACATGGCAAATCCCATCTCGATTAAAAATACAAAAATTAGCTGGGCATGGTGGCGCACGCTTATAATCCCAGCTACTCCAGCTACTCAGGAGGCTGAGGGCGGGTGAATCACTTGAACCCGGGAGGTGAAGGCTGCAGTGAGCTGTGCCACTGCACTCCAGCCTGGGAAACAGAGCGAGACTCCATCTTATTAAAAAAAAAAAGGCTCAGGAAAGGAAGAGGAGCCAGCACTAGAGAAGGAGCAATGAGAGGGTCAGGAAGGGAACCAAGCTGGAGTAAAACTGCAGACATCTCCCAAGGCAGGGAGAAGGCGTCAGGACAGTAACCAGAGGGCGCGCCAGAGAAAACGTAAGCTCTAATAAAGATGGAGGAAGGAGAGTTTGCAGGTGGTAGGGACGGAGTCCATGGGGTGGATGAGACTGTGGAGCCCCTTTTAACACCCGTGGGAAAAGGGTCTGTGGACTGACAAGCAGGCCAACTTCCAAGGCTCACTCCCGAGGCTCTGCATTTGCCAGAGGATGGCTCATCTCACATCACTTCCTTATTTTGGACTCGGTTTACCCATCTTTATTTTTTATTTGTTTATTTTTTTGAGATAAGTCTTGCTGGGTCACCCAGGCTGGAGTGCAGTGGTGCCATCTTGGCTCACTGAAACCTCCATCTCCTGGCTTCAAGTGATTCTCCTGTCTCAGCCTCCTGAGTAGTTGGTATTACAGGCATGTGCCACCATGCCTGGCTAATTTTTGTATTTTTAGTAGAGATGGGGTTTCACCATGTTGGCCAGGCTGTTCTCGATCTCCTGACCTCAAGTGATCCGTTTGCCTCGGCCTCCTAAAGTGCTGGGATTACAGGCGTTAGCCACTGTGCTCGGCCGAGGTTTACCCATGTTTAGTTTAAAAAATGACCACATGGCCGGGCGCGGTGGCTCATGCCTATAATCCCAGCACTTTGGGAGACTGAGGCAGGTGGATCATGAGGTCAGGAGTTCGACACCAGCCTGGCCAATATGGTGAAACTTCGTCTCTACTAAAAAATAGAAAAAATCAGTCGGGTGTGGTGGTGCACACCTGTAGTCCCAGCTACTCAGGAGGCTAAGGCAGGAGAATTGCTTGAACCTGGGAGGCAGAGGTTGCAGTGAGCTGAGATCACGCCACTGCACTCCAGCCTGGGTGATAGAGTGAGACTCTGTCTCAAAAAAAAAAAAAAAAAAAAAAAAAAGGCCACAAAACTTTACTGGATGCTGCCCACCCTGAGGGGCAATAGACAAGTGTGAGTTACTCAAAAGAAGTAAACTAGGCCTTCTCCTTTGACAGGGAGGTGTCTTTGAAAGGCGCCTCCCTGTGCACTGACTCCCTTAGTCTGGTGAGGGAAGCTTTATTACAGTTCCCATTGCACAGATGAAGTGTGGGCTCAGGGAGGCCAAGGGAACGCAACTACTAACTATGGAATTGGAACCCAAGTCTCCTGGAATCCAACTGCAGTGCCCTTTCCACTACCAGATGCTGGCAGGACCCAGGTAATGAACTAGGCCAGGCACCTGAAGAGCAGGCCAGCGACCTCCCCTAGCGGTGTGCAATGTGGCCTCCATCTGCCCACTGTGGGGTAAGAGCCTTACGCATACAAAGGAGTTTTAAAAACGTTTATTAAATGTTATAAGGCTGAAGCTGGGGCACGCTGGCTCACGCGTGTAATCCCAGCACTTTGGAAGGCCAAGGAGGGTGGATCCCTTGACCTCGGAGTTCGAGACCAGCCTGACCAACATGGTGAAAGCTGGTCTCTACTAAAAATGCAAAAATTAGCTCGGTGTGGTGGCGTGTGCCTGTAGTCCCGGCTACTCGGGAGGCTGAGACAGGAAAATCACTTGAAGCCGGGAGGCGGAGGTTGCAGTGAGCGGAGATCACGACACTGCACTCCAGCCTGGGAGACAAAGTGAGACTCCGTCTCAAAAAAAAAAAAAAGAAAAAAAAAAGTAATGAGGCCGATAGAGGGAGAGGGTGGAAGTAGCGGGCAGTGAGTCGACCTCGGAGCTGGGCTTTTATTTAGCCTGGGGTCCTGGTGCCCCTAGGGTGTCAGGAGGTGACCGGCCTGAAGCCACAGGCAGAATCGCAGTGTCTGTGTGGGCTGTCGGCTTGCTCTGGACACTTTCTGGGGACAGGGTGCAAAGCCTTAATCATGTCCTCAAAGGGACCCGTGTCCAGAAAAAAACCGTGTTAAACCTCATGGAAACATCTGCAGTCCCCTGCCCGGATCGGGACACCATGTTGCAATGTGTCCCGTCTCTGTCACTTTATCCAAATCCTTGCCTAGCAATCCCTCGTGGCTGGACTCTTTCACCCTGCGCCGGGGAGAAGCCCTCCTCCCGGGAGCCCGTTTTGGGGCGGGCCTGGCCGAGTGGCTCCGCGAAGACGCAGGCGCGGCCGGAGGTCGCCGGGCTCGGGCGGGATCGCGCCGCCGCCGGGCCGGGAGGGGGCTGCGGGCGCGCGGCGGATGTCACAGCTTACCTCAGAGCCCGAATTAGAAGGCTGAAAAAAATCACAGCAGGAAATAATGTGCTGCCTAAAATAGAAGCATCAACTGGGAGAGAGGCCGGGGAGTAGGTGGCATCTGAGGCTCCCGCCGCGTCCTCCCCAGCGGCTGCTTGACGCCGCGTCGAAGGCGTGTGGGTGGCGCCCGGCCTGAGGGGCCGAGAGGCGGGGGCGGCGCGGGGCGGGAGGGAGGCAGAGGCGGGGCAACGCCCCTCCGCCCCCCTCCCCCGCTCCCCCACGCCTCTTTCTCTCCCCCTCTCCGACGCCCCCTACCTTCCCCTTCCCTCCACCCGCTCCCCCCCCCACAACTGGGCTGGTCCTCCTCCATCCACTCCTGCACACACTCCCTCATCTCCCACCTCCCTCCCCCATCCACTCCTCCCCCACATCCCCTCACCTCCCCCTCCCCCCTCCCCCATCCACTCCTCCCCCACATCCCCTCACCTCCCCCTCCCTCCCCCGTGCCCCAATCCCCGCAAACCTGGGCTGCTCCTGCCCCTTCCACGCCTCCCTGCTCCCTCCGTCCTGTCCCCTTCTTCTCCTCCCCCTCCCCCATCTCTCCTTCACCCTCTTTCTTCCCAAACCCCTCCTCCTTCCTCCCCTTCCCCCACAGGCCACCTCTCCTTTCCCCCTCCTCGTGACCCCCGTCTCCTCCTCCCCATCCCCCCACCCCGGCTTTAGTCCCATCTCCCCCTACACCATCCTGCCGCTGCCTCCTCACAGCCCCCTGCTTACCCTACTGCCTCCCTCCTGGGGCCCCTTCGATCCCTAGGGCCTCTCTGTCTGTCTCTCCCTGTTTTCTCCCATTCCAGCCCCTGATGACCAGGCCCCGCGCCTCTGCTGGGGTCGGCCCCACACAGTAAGCTGCCTGGGAGCCCTCATTGCCTTCCTGGGCAACCCAGCTAAAGGCCCCCCAGCAGCTGCAGCCCTGGAGGTCAGTGTTGCCCTGGCTGACGGGCAGGGGCCCCTCCTCACCGCCCGTCTCTTCACCTTCCCCATCTGTTTGCCTGGTGTCCGAGGAAGGCCCGGCAGGATGGCATTCCTTTCCCAGGGTCTCCCTCAGGAGAAATGAGAGGAAGCAAAAGCTCGGTCTGCAAACAGGGCTGGTCCTCCCAACGGCCACATCCGCAGGGATGACCCTCAGAGGTGCTCCCCAACTGCCTGGGAGGTTCCTCCAGCTCCGCGCTCTGCTACACAGCCGGGTCAAGGGCAAACAGCCATGTACAAAAATGGCAAGAGGTGGCCCTTCCAGAGCATATATATGTGCATATTCACTCCTTCAAACCTCACAACTCCATCAGCGAGGCACTTTTATTATCCCCATGTTACAGATGACAAAACTGAGACAAAAGATGAATCAGCTTGGCAGTGTTCACAGAGCCAGCCTGTGGAAAAGCCAGAATCCAGAATCCAGACCCAGGCCCTGCCTTCGGCGTCCGGGCTCTTACTGACACCTAAACAGCCACTGCCTTTTAGTTTAGTGCTCTTCCTTCTAAAAAATGAGTTTTGCCTTTGTTTTTGCTTTTTTTTTTTTCTGAAAATAAGCATGAACATTACAGGTGCTTGGAGATTTTCAGTTTTTAAAAGATCTGATATTCTACCTAAAAAAAAAGATCTGATATTCTTATTTTTACTTCTCTGGGTGTTTTCCCCCGCCAGCTGTTGCTCTCCTGAAAACAGTCTCGCTCATTTTTCCAGTTCCCAGTGCTGTGTGTCCTCACCGCCATCTGGAATGGAAGGAGCACTCGTGCGTGCTCCAGGGCCTTGCCCACACACAAGTGTGCTGCATTCCTTCCCCTCCTGCCTCTGTGTTGTCCTGGGGCTGACAGCTTCTGATTTGCCAAACAGAATCGTAAGGAGAGGTGTGTGGCTGATGTGGCATCGGGCAGGCTTGGTTCCCTGGAGACTACTTGTTACTGGGATAAGCAGTAAGAAATAGTGGCTGAGATTGTGAGTAGGGCAGTAGAGGCCTCCACAGACTAAAAGAAATGTCAGAATAAAATAATAATATAGCTAGTATTCATGAATACTTACTAAATGCAAGGCTTTGTGCTAAGTATTTTCCAGGAATTATTTCAATTAAGTGACACAATAACCCTATGACACTGATACCATCAGCATTTGACAGAAAACTCAAGGTCATGTAAGGTTTAGAGCGGAGATTCTGATGCGCTTAACCAGCACGCTCACTGCACGTGAAAACAGTAATGGTTTCCGTGTTTGTCTCTAAAATGGAAATACCTTTGTCATTTGGCAAACTGTAAAAATAATATGTGTTCATCGTAAAAGATGAAAACAACACAGAAGTGTATGCAGTAAAATATAGACATTTTTCTCCTGTAAGCCCCTTCTTCATAGACTTTAATACATGTGTACCTTTTTTTTTTTTTTTTTTTGAGACGGAGTCTAGCTCTTGTTGCCCAGGCTGGAGTGCAATGTTGCGACCTCGGCTCACCACAAACTCCACCTCCGGGGTTAAAGTGATTCTCCTGCCTCACCCTCTCAAGTAGTTGAGATTACAGGCGCCCACCAACCCGTCCAGCTAATTTTTTGTATTTTTAGTAGAGACGGGGTTTCACTATGTTGGTCAGGCTAGTTATGAACTCCTGACCTCAGGCGATCCACCTGCCTCGGCCTCCCAAAGTGCTGGGATTACAGGCGTGAGCCACCGCACCTGGCCATGTATACATTTTAAGATACCTAATATCGTACCATCATATTCTTCAGTGGGTATCCTGACATATGTGCCCTGACATCAGGGCATACCTGATGGTTATTTCCAGAATTCTTATGGAATTGGTGAGTCAGAAGGTATAAACATTTTGGTCACATGTTGAAATGGAGAAATTATTGTTCTATTTAAAGCATAAACTGTTTCCCAGGCTGGAGTGCAGAGGCGTGATCTTGGCTCACTGCAACCTCAGCCTCCCAGTTCAAGCAATTCTCCTGCCTGAGCCCCCTAAGTAGCTGGAATTAAAGGCACATGCCACCTTATTTTTGTATTTTTAGTAGAGATGGGTTTTCACCATGTTGGCCAGGCTGGTCTCGAACACCTGATGTCAAGCGATCTGCCCCCCCCTAGACCTCCCAAAGTGCTGGGTTTACAGGTGTGAGCCACCATGCTCAGCCTAATTAGTACAGTCTTAAAGCAATTTGTTAACATGTACTGAGAGACTTTAAAATGTTCACACCTTTTACCTCATAGCAACTCCATTTATGGAAATCTCTCTATCCCAGAGAAAGAAATAAATGAAAACAGCAATATCTAACATTATGTTAGTCATATTTAGGGCATAACTTAAATGTCCTCCAATAAGGAAATGATTAAGTCATGAAAAAAATTAAAAACATCTCCTTGCTGGAATATTACATAGTCATTAAAATGATGGTTATGAAGAGTAAAAATGTGGTGGAAGTTCTGAGAACATAAAGTCAAATTTAAAAAGTAATATACAAAATGGCATGTATTGTGTGATTACAGCTGTGTGAACAGAAATTGTAAAGAAATAGTAGCAAAATGATATCAATAGTTATGTTAGTGTATTGAGATTAATGTGGTTTTTCTTTTTTTTTTTTCTGAGGCAGAGTCTTGCTCTGTCCCTCAGGCTGGAGTGCATTGGTGCAATATCAGCTGACTGCAGCCTCTGCCTCAGGATTCAGGAGATTCAACTGCCTCAGTCTCCTAAGTAGCTGGAATTACAGATGTGTGCCACCACGCCCAGCTAATTTTTGTATTTTTAGTAGAAACGGGGTTTCACCATGTTGGCCAGTCTGGTCTTGAACTCCTGACCTCAGGTGATCCGTCTGCCTTAGCCTCCCAAAGTGCTGGAATTACAGGCATGAGCCACAGCGCCCAGCTGGTTTTTCTTTTTGTTTTCTAATGTGGTTTATTTTTGTAGTAAAAATTATATTTACTTAAGGACTGGAAAATAGATGGAAATTATCAGAAGACTTCCTTTTTCCTCTCTGGATTTGAGTTTCTACTCCTACAAAATGAAGCAGTGAGCCTGGAATTAGATGACTTCTAAGTTATCCCAGTTTGAGTATTGCATATTTTCTTATATAATCAGGTGGCTCTGCTGCTGATTAAAAGCCAAAATTCAGTCTTCACACTGAAAACAGGTCAGACCAGAACGTGTTCTGTGGCCATTAGCCTAGGCTATTCCTACATATGTCAAAGTATCCACATCAATTGGAAGAAAAAGGAAAGGATGCTGTTTGGGTCTGTGTAGACGCACCTTTAGGCTTGGTGTTCCCACTGGAAAGTAGAGGGGGACCAGGCTTGGGAGTCCTGGGACCAGATGTTTAGAGCAGTGGCTTCTTGACTCATCCCACTTTGAGGGTCTGTGTCCCTCATTCCCCCTTCTATCAGCCCAGATACTGATGCTATGTGAGGTGTTCCCATGGCCATGCCTTGCTCCCTCTGCAGTGACAAGGCATGGTTGGAGACTGTGTTTCCTCTGCTGGGTGGAGAGCTCTTTGAAGGCAAGGACTGGGTTTTTATCCCAGTACCTGAACAGTGAATGAATGAATGTGAGCATGAAGAAAGCCTATTACATGGGAGACTCAGTGGGATTTCACTGAACCTGTGAAGTAAGTGAGGCTAGCAGTCAGAAGCATGTCGTGAGGTCATAGGTTTGTAGGGGTGTTTGTGTGTGTGTGCTTGTGTGCACGTGCATGTGTGTGCATGTGTGTGTGCATGCATGTATGTGCATGTGTGTCTGTGTGTGTGCATGTGTGTGTGCATGTGTGTGTATATGTGCGTGTGTAGGGAAGGGGCAAGACTGGAAGAATGCCGCTGTGCTGGCACAGCCTTCGTCAGAGCTCTGAAAGGGGTTGAGTGGGCTCTGACTCAGCTCCATGACTCATTCACTGTATTGCTGTCTCCATCCTCTGGGCACATCCTCTGGACCATTTCAGCTTAGTCTCAAGTGGAGGAGTTGAAGATTTGGGCCAGCACCTCCAGATGACTCACCTGGCTGAGCTGGAAGGAAGGGGCCTAAGCCCCACCATCCTGCACCCCCTTGTCACCACCCCTGTCTCCCTAGGGGTTTTCATGCAGACACAGACCTCACAAATAAGTTATTGCTGCTCCAGTAATAATGCCCCGCGCCCCCACCCAAAGCATTACCCACCCAGGACACTTCCCAGCTCAAATGCCACAGTTTCCCCAGGCCCCTCACACGCTTGTTCTCCTGTGCTTCCTGTGGGCCTCTGAGGTCAGCTGATAAGGAAGCTTATAAGGCTCTTCCAGACCACTGGTCATTTTATTCTTCTTCACCTCTTACAAACTTTTTTCAGTTTACAAAATAGTTTTACATCCCCTTTCTCATTTGATTCTCTCTTAGACCCTAGGAAGCCTTTTAGGAAGGCAAAGATCCTCATTCTTCAGGGATGGATGAGGGAGCTCTGCTAATCCTTTAGCAGATTAGCTCTGCTAATCTCAATGAAGGGCATTGAGAGACCAAGGAATGCCGGGCAGGGCGGGCTGGGCAGGAGACAGTGGGATGGTGGGCCGGAGGCATTTGGTGGGATAGTAGGCTGGAGAAGAGGCACAGTGTTGGCAGTTGGTGACATGACAAGAAATATGGCTGTAGGAGAGCAGAAGACACGCAAGATGTTTTGACTTTATCACAAGACCAAGAGGAAGCCATGGAAGGTTCTCATGCAGAGGAGTGCCATGGTCAGACTTGGATTTTAAGAAACTCACCCCTGGGTGTGATGTGGGCAGGGAACTGGGGCAGGGCAAGCTGGGGGCTGTCTCCGTTATTCAGATAAGAGCTGGCAGAGTCTGCCTGTGGGCAGCGGTAGAGGGGGGCGGGACAGGGACAGAAAGGCTCTTGGGATGGTGTCTAGTAGGCACATGAAAATAGGGGTCTGAGGCTGTTTCCCCTGAAGAAGTGGTGTATATTTATTCTACTGTAAAGGGGGCCGGAGTGCTAAGTGGGTTGCCATCCACTTATAGCTATGACTGGAGCCAGGCAGTGGGTGAGATGACTCAGGGAAAATGGAGGGTCAGTAGGGACGCCAACCCTTAAGAGCTGAGCAAAGGCAAGTGCAGGCCCTACCACGACGCCCCTGACAGGGGAAGGGCACTTGTAATGTGAAAGTGCTTGGCAGCCATGACCTCCTTTGATGTGGACAAGGCCCTGTGAAGGTGACAGGTGATTCTCACCTCAAAGCGACTCAAGGGTGAAATCTAAGGGGACCGCTAGTTCTTCCCTCTGCCACGTTCCCTTTCCTCTTTCCATTGGTGTTGGGCTGCTAGGGTCACTACCTAGGAACCGAGGACACAACCTGGCAGGCAGCAGGAAGCGTCCTCTTGGGAGAATGCCCAGAATCTCCAGTGGGGTGTGGCTGCGGGCGCCCAGCCCCCAGCCCTTTTAACCCTGGAGGGTCTGGAGGGTTTCCAGATAAAATAGGGGATACCCAGTTAAATTTGAATTTCAGATAAATTACAAATAATGTTTGGTATCAGTATATCTCAAATATTCCGTGGGACATACTTACATTTTTAAAACACTGATGTTTATCTGAAATGTGCATCTAAGTGGGGTGTCTGTCTTGTATTTTTATTTGCTAAATTTGGCAATGCACAAGGGGCGTCTCACTACTCCTGCACAGCAGGGCCTTGGGCATTTTCCTTTGTCTGAGACCACGTTGAGAAGCAGCCTGTGCACCCCACACTTGCCCTGGTCCTCATGTGGGGCTCAGGGTTAAGTGGTGAGGCAAGCTCTGTCCCTGATGACCTTCCAGCTTCTGTCTCAGCCCAGCAGGCGTCTAACCCGAGTTTCTACGGCCTTCCACGTGCCAGTGGCTCCCCACCTAGATAGATGAATAGCTGCTGCCTCTGATTATGTGACCTAAGAAAGAAGGGGACTAGGGCTCCCCTTCTCTAGTCAGCAGCATCTGCCAGGGTGTCACATCCAGGGCCTTTTGATAGCCCAGCAGCCTGCAGTCAGCCAGAGCTTGCACAGAGCAGCTTGGGCTAAGGGGCTATGGAGGAAAAGGCACCTGCTCTGCCTTGGGTGTAGACAATGAAGGTGTGGATATTTGTTGTTAGTTCAGTGGCCTGAACTAACTAGAACAGCAGCCCCACAGCTTTGCAGAGCCTGACAGAGGCAGGGAACTGTCCCAGTTCTGCCCTCATTTTTAGTTTTTTCTTGTTATTGCTGTTGTTTTGAGAAGGAGTCCCACTCACTCTGTCGCCCAGGCTGGAGTGTAATGGTGTGATCTCGGCTCACTGCAACCTCCACCTCCTGGGTTCTAGCAATTCTCCTGCCTCAGCCTCCCAAATAGCTGGGATTGCAGATGTGCACCACTACGCCCAGCTAATTTTTTGTATCTTTAGTAGAGATAGGGTTTCACCATGTTGGACAGGCTGGTCTTGAACTCCTGGCCTTAAGTGATCTACCTCCCCTCAGTCTCTCAAAGTGCTGGGATTACAGGCATGAGCCACTGCACCCAGCTAATTTTTGTATTTATTTATTAATTATTATTATTATTTTGGAGATGGAGTCTCACTCTGTTGTCCAGACTGGAGTGCAGTGGCGCGATCTTGGCTCACTTCAACCTCTGCCTCCCAGACTCAAGCAATTCTGCGTCAGCCTCCCAAGTAGCTGGGATTACAGGTGCCTGCCACCACACCTTGGCTAATTTTTGTATTTTGGTAGAGACAGGATTTCACTATGTTGACCAGGCTCGTCTCGAACTCCTGACTTCAAGTGATCTGCCCACCTTGACCTCCCAAAGTGCTGGGATTACAGGTGTGAGCCACTGCACCCGGCCATCTGCCCTCATTTATCCTCGCCATATCGTCGTCAGGTGATCAGGGATGGCGTTTTTAGCTGTTTCCTACCCCCTTTATGATGAGTGAACTGAGGCTGAGAGAGGTGAAGCTTTGCTCGTAGTCACATATGCTAACCCATGTGAGCGTTGAGACTTCAACCCTAGCTCAGAGAAAAGTGATAAAGGATGCTGAACTCCAAGGAGCCCGGGAGTTGTGATCCGGATGAAGTTTGTCCACTCCCACAGTAGGGGGCGGGTCTGAAACCTTCCTTGAAGAACCGGGAGGAAAAGTCCACAGCCCTGCCTGGCCACAGGCAAAAGACAAGTGCTAGCAGCTCTCACTGTGGAGCTCGCAGAGCTCCCCGGAGGGAACCAGGGCTTTAATGCTGGGCACGGAGTGGGTCAGCCACAGAGAAGTCTCTGTGAATATTAAGCCAGACTTTGAAGAAAGGATGTGACACAGAGGTGGGTGTGGCAGAAATTGCAGATGTAAAGAGTTTTGTGTGTTTATTCCACAAATATTCTCTGAGCATCCACTGTGTGCCCGACACCGTTCTAGATACCGGGGATACAGCAGTGAATGAAGCAAATATGCACATACAGGTGTCTGATAGACAGCTCGCTTTTGACCCCAGCCAATGTAATGCAAAATTCAGCCCCTTTAGCAGCTTCCAGAAAGCAGTTCTTTCCCACCAAAGATGGTGGGGCAGAGGATTCGTTTTACTGAAGATTTACTGGGTCATCATGAGAGCTGCAGTTGCTCCTCTTGCGTCTCCCGCTCTGTGAATGTCAGGGTACATGACCCTTCTCCCAGCTCTCCTGGTCATGCACTGGTGCTGGGGGCTCACTGGACCTCCCTCCACCTCTTGCACCGAGGCTCCCAGCCTGGCTAGCCTTTTCCAGCAGTTTTCTCGCAGACATATAATCTTGGGAGGGGAGGATTTGGCTCATTCCTCTCTCACTGTTTGGCCGTGAAGGACACAGCCTCTTTCCCCCAGGGTCCCTCCTTTCTGAAAATGGGGATGTTGTTTCTACCCCATTCCGACTTCTCAGAATCATTCCAGGGAGAAATGAGCTCATATCTGAGAAGGGTTACACTTAGGACTCTCTAGCACCTTGGGTCGTGGCCACTGGAGACATCATTTGACAGCGTCTTGCTCTGAACCAGGCCCCAGTGTCCTACAAATGGGGGACCTGGTGTCATTATGGGAGTAAGTATTGAGCTGCTCTCCTTTTATTTTGGGTTGGGTATAGTTTAGCACCCTCTTCTCACTCTTTTATTAATAAAATAAAACAACAAACACATACTACCATCAAAAGAACACTGACAGCCTGTGTTTATGTGTTTATGTTGTGTCTGTGTCTAAGAAGCTGCAACTGCCATGTAGATTTTTAACAAAATGAGTTTTCACTCAGTGTTGGGGGGCGGGGTATGCTAATCAAAAACAAAAGGGAGAGCAGGTTCTTCCACTGTGTCTTTTAGTTTTTGCTCTCTTCCTCTTTCTTTTCTTTCTTTCTCTTTCTTTCTTCTTTCTTTCTTCCTTTCTTCCCTTCCTCTCTCTCTCTCTTTTTCTTTCTCTTTTTTTCTGTTAAAACAGAGACACTAACCTAAGTCCTAATCACAGAAACTAAGAGTGCCTATGTTCACTCTGGAAAGATTCCACAGGGGATCCGGCATATGTCCCTCCTGCCTCCTGTTCCCAGGGGCTTTGTTTCCTGCTCTCCTCTGCCCTCTCTGAAAAGGACCCCACAGGTGATCTGAACCCCCTGAATATGGTGCCTGGGGGAGAGCAATGTGGGCATGAGGAAAGTAAAGAACAAGGAGGAGAGGAGAAATGGAACAATGAGAAAATAATCAGCATAAACTTTGTGATCTCAGGGTCAAGGATGAGAGACACAATGGTCATTTATACATTTTAATAATGAGTTCAGTCTTTTGGCTGAAAGTAACAGAAACAAAATTCTAATTAGCTTGAGCGCCAAAGGTGAAGGTGTTGGCTTACATAAACTACTGTGGAGACAGCAGGGATACAACACCTGGGTTCAAGAAGTGGACATCCTCGGGACCTCCCCCTCCCCTCTGGATGTTGGTTTATCCACCACCTCTCAAGGCTGTGAAGCTCTGTGTGCCCATCCTCACAGCCCAGTGGCCAGAGAGGAAAGCACTCCTCCTTGCCAGCTCCAGCTAGAGGACAGCAAACAGCAGCATGCCAGCAGACAGTCATTGCAGTTCAAAAATGTTAAACTCTTTTCTTCTCCAGTACTGAGGAAGGAATGGAAAATGGAGACCCTAATGTTCTGATACACTATTCAAGGGAACATAAACTGTCCCAGTCCCTTTGGAGGGAAATTCGTCAATATCTCTTATAATCTGAAATGTGGTTATCATGTATCTCCTGATGCCGTATCTCAAAATCCAGGTCAGCAACTCGCATACATGTACACAAGGAAACACAGGCCAGGATGTTATTTGAATTATTTGTAGTGAAAACTAAGAATAACTTAAATGTCCATCTTTAAACCATGGCATATTTTATACACTGAAAACATGGAAACTATTAAAAAGAATGAAGTATGTACTGACATAAACCCCTAAGACATCTTGGTAAATGAAAAATGTAATTTGTAATACATAGATACAATATGATATCACTCAAGCGTAAACCAAAACAAAACCTTGAAATAATAATACATATTTCTCTATAAACGCTTATATTTCTAAATGTATGAAAATGCATAGAGAAAGGTCTAGAGTCACTAAATCACCTTGGTTATCTCTGGTGAAGCTAAGATTAAGCGTTGAGACTGCAGGAGACTCTCAGGTTTGAACTTTTTCAATGATAACATATTCATGTATAATTTATGCATTTAAAATTAATTTTAAACATTTTTAAAGGAAAAAGCTATGGAAGCATTCTGATTTGTTCAACCCAGATCATGTGACTCTTCCTGGACCAATCACTGTGGCCAAGGGGCTCTAGACGTTCAGTGACTGGCCCAACCTGGGTTTCATGCTCATTACTGTGAACACTGGAGCAATACACAATAATTGGCAGCTCCTTCCGTAATTACAGCTGGATTGGTGAAGGAGCAGATCCCCCAAAGAAGGGAGGTGCTGTTCTGAGCAGACGAAACAATAAGTTTTCTCGATGGTGAAAGCGTTTGGGCCTTCTCATCTTCATGGGTTTAAGCATGTGTCATCCAAGGCTGAAATACTTCGTTCAATACAGCTCTATTACAATATATAGAATAAAAATTTGTTCTGCGCCAGGTGTGATGGCTCATGCCTGTAGTCCCAGCACTTTGGGAGGCTGAGGTGGGCGGGTCACTTAAGGCCAGGAGTTCGAGACCAGCCTAGCCAACATGGTGAACCCTGTCTCTACGAAAAAATACAAATTCCATAGCCTGTCTCTACTAACCCTATCTCTACTAAAAAATACTAATTCCATAGCCAACGTGGTAAACCCCGTCTCTACTAAAAAATACAAAAAAATTATCTGGGTTTGGTGGCGCATGGCTGTAATCCCAGCTACTCGGGTGGCTGAGGCAGGAAAATCACTTGAACCTGGGAGGCTGAGGTTGCAGTGAGCTGAGATTGCATCACTGCACTCCAGCCTGGGTGACAGAGTTTGACTCTTATCTCAAAGAAGAATAAAAAAAAAGAATTTGTTCTGCTCATTGCTATATCCCTAGAACCCAGGAAAGTTCTGGGTATATAGTAGATACTCAGTGTAATAGATACTGGTCAAATGGCAAGAGCACTACTTTAGCCTATGTTTTGTTTTTTTTTTTTGAGATGGAGTCTCACTGTCACCCAGGCTGGAGTGCAATGGCACAGTCTCAGCTCACTGCCACCTCTGCCTCCTGAGTTCAAGTGATTCTCCTGCCTCAGCCTCCCAAATAGCTGGGATTATAGGCATGCACCACCATACCCTGCTAATTTTTGTATTTTTAGTAGAGACAGGGTTTCACCATGTTGGCCAGGCTGGTCTCGAACTCCCGACCTCAAGGTGATCTGCCTGCCTCAGCCTCCCAAAGTGCTAGGACTATAGGTGTGAGCCACCATGCCCAGCTGCCTGTGATTACTTTAATAATATTCTGGAAAAGAAGAGACTACAGCTCCTCCCTCCCTCAATGCTCTCAGCAGGGGAAGAGGGGAGAAAGGAAGAGGAAGTCCGATGGACAGCTCGGTATTCCTCCCAAGGCCAATGTTTAAGTCACGTCAGGGAGTGGCCATGACGCACAACTGGGACAGCTTGACAATGATCTGGCCATGGCATGGGGTTGGGCGGGAGGAGTTGGCCCAGCACTCATGATTAAGTGGCGCTTCCTTCTGAGGTGTTATAGCCTCACAGGTCACTGTGGGGGGATGGGGCCACAATGGAAGAGAAGGTGGTAAAGGGCGGGTTGCCTAAGGTGGGTGACCCTTGGGTGGGTCTCCTAACTTATCTGAATTTTTTTCTCATCTACAAAGTGAGGATGATATTATTATTATTATTTGGAGACAGAGTCTTGCTCTGTTGCCCAAGCTGGAGTGCAGTGGCATGATCACAGCTCACTGCAGCTTCTGCCTCCTGGGTTCGAGATTCTCCTGCCTCAGCCTCCGGAGTAGCTGGGATTAGAGGCATGCACCACCATGCCCAGATAATTTTTGTATTTTTAGTAGAGACGGGGTTTCACCATATTGTCCAGGCTGGTCTCAAACTCTTGACCTCAGGTGATCCACCCACAGCCTCCCAAAGTGGAGGATGATATTATTTTTTAAAAACCTATCCCCTACCCAGTGGTGACCATGACTCTCTACTGTCCATTATGTTGTTGATGTGGAAGCATCAATCCCAGAAGAGCTGACTTTTCTAAGGGAGCCCACTGTAGAGAAGAAGAGCAGAATCCCAAGTCCTGCACACTGGCGGTTCCCACAGCAGGGACAGAAGGGCTTGGCAAGAGCACAGTAAAGGAAGAAGGGGTGACCCAAGGGGAAGAACACTGGGGAGCTTGAGGCCAGGAAGGCCAAGCATGCAGAGGGTTCCGGGAAGAGGGCACTGGCAGTGTTAACACTGGAGCTATTGGATGGAGGCCTCTGGGACTCTGGAAAGAGAATGGTCCCAGAAAACAGATGAGGCTGGAAGCCAGACTGAAAAGTGCAAAGGGGGAAACAGCTTCCAGTTCTCCCTTGAGAAATGAGAAGAGGCATTTCCCCCATGCTTGACTTCCCCGGCTGTATCTAGCCTGCTGAGGTGAGCCCTGGGGGAGACTAACTGGGAATCCCTACCATCTCTCATCCGCCTCCCCTGTGCTGGCCTCTGCCTGGGGGAAAGCTGGTCTGCACCAATTCTGCAGGCAGAGCAGGCTCAGTCATAAGCCCCAGGCCTGGCCCCAGCCCTTGCCACCCCTCTCTAAGGGAATGGATTCTGCTGGGTCCTGCACCAACCCCATCCCCCCACTCCTTCCAATGGGCTGAGGTCCTACCTCCAAGGGCCTGACCAGCTGAAACCAGTTTTCCCAAGCCTGGCCTTCCCAGGGAACTACATGAGCTTCCTTTAGCCAGACCTGTACCTGTCTGGGGGCCTCTGGATCTTGGACCATGCCGTTGTCCTCCCTGAGGGTCTCCCTGCCATACACACGCCCTCAGCCCCTGTGCGTCCTCTGCTACTGAGTGCTCAGAATCCCTCTCATCTGAGCACATTTCCTTTATAACAGAAGGAGAGAAACAGAATGGTCTGAAGACAGAGCAAACATCAAAACATTATGTTTGTGTATATGTATTTCTACATGTTTTATATTTTGGGGTTAAGATTACTATAGATCTACAGTTGTACATGCATGTGTGCGTGTGTGTGTGCATGTATGTCCTAATCAACTCACAAGCATTTTCCAGATCATAAAAAATCTGTGAAGGCATTTTAAGGACAAGAGAGACCAGTGTAGAAACCAGCGCATGTTTATGGGCCAGCAAGAAGGTGTGAGTGGACAGGGAGAGCTCAAGATACTAGAGGGTGACAGAGTTCAGCCAAAAGTTCAAGTGGGGCCAGTGCCTGAATGAAGTGTATAGGGGACAGTTAGGGCCGGAGGTATCCTTGGCAGGCAGACCGACTGACCCCTGCTTGTACTCTCACTTCCTGACCAGTTCCAGTGACCCCTGGAGACCAGGCTACATTCTTCAAGAGTGATGGATTTTCTGGTTGGAGAAAGTTGAGAATTTTAATTGCTGCAACCACACTGATTTAGTTGCTGAACCTGGGGCTGAGTTTGGCTTGGCCAAGTCTTCCATAAGGAACAAAGGGGAACGAGAGGTGTGCATGGCTGGTAGTGACTAGCAACCCAAGCCAGACAGCCCCTGTGCTAAGCAGATCCAGGATACATTCTCAGACACCTCTCCTGTTCTCCCCTAATCCTGGCCCCTTACTAGCCCTTTCACTGGCCCACTTCACACCCACAGCTGAGACCCTGCGCCAATATTCATCTCCACCCTTTGCTGTCCTCATTACCCAGCATTTGATGAGTGTCATTCATTCATTCACTCAACAAACACTGAGCCTCTACAGTGTGGCAGATACTATGCCTTGCTGGTGTTAAAGGCATATCCTTGGCCTTGAGAAACCTCCATCTGCCCAGCACCCAGCTCAAGGGGCCCAAGAGGCCACCTAAGCTTCTGTCTGGGTAATAAATCCCTCTGTGAACTAATGCCAGCTTTGCATACCTCTGCAGAAAATTATACACATGCACATTGTATATTTGCATACACTGGAGGGGTGGCAGCAATCCCCTGAAGCCCATTCATGATTTAGGGATCTATGTACCCCAAGTTACAAACACTTGATTTCATTTAACCCTCTCATATTACAGATAAGGAAACTCAGGCCTAGAGGGAAAGGACTTGTCCAAGGTCATGCTGTGGGTGAGGGGCTGAGCTAGCCCTAGAAGCCAGGATCCCTGGCTCCCCAGACCCTGCTCCACCAGGCCTCCCTGCACCCCTGTCATCTGGGAAAACCTGGCGGGGGGAGCCTGCGTGCCCGGGGCCAGTTTTCTTTTCAGCTGCCAAGCCTAGTCCCTTCTCTACCACCCTTCTGGCTTCTTGGGGGACAGGGGCAGGAGCTTCCTGAACGCTTGCTCTGACCCTGAGCATACCCCCCAGTTCCCCCCAGACATCAAGGGAAATGTTCTAGAGGAAACAGGATATGTTTTCCTGCAAAATCATTTGTCTCGTAAGATGATTTGCATACCGGTGGGGGACACAAATGTCATTCCCTGCCCACTTCCTCCCTAGAGAAAAGGATTTCCATCACAGTTTTCTCCTCAAGAGAGAAGGCAGCTGTATGGGCCCTGTTCCAGCCCTGGGGATGCCTTCCTGACAGTGGGGGAGGAGGGATGGGATGTTAGTTAGGAGTCCCCAGAAGTGGTCGGTAAGGAGGCTCCTTTCTTGACCCCTTCCCAAGTCTCAGCGTTGGCTGCAAGCTCCCCAGCTCCAGCCCTGACAAACAACCCGCTCCTGCAAACCAGGGCTCTAGGCAGCCTACCTTGCTCTTAAACTTCCTTGGGGTTAAATTACAGAAGATTCAGCTGCTAGAAGAGAGAGTTGAGGTGATGGTAGATGACAAATAACAACAAATACTCAGTGCTTACTGTGTGCCAAACATTTGCTTATAGCATGTTACATGAACTGTAAATTCATTTAATACTTACAGCAACCCAGAGAGATTGGTTCTATTAATTTTTTCCATTGTTGGCAGGAGGAATCAAGGTTCAGAGAGGTTAAGTAACTCGCCCAAGGTCACACAGCTTGTAGTTGCACAGACAGGGTTTGAACTCAGCCGATCTGGCTCTGAAGTCTGGGAATCTAAATACCGTGTAATGAGAGGAAGCCTTGGAAGGCTGGCGATCTGTTCTAACTCTTGAAGACTGTGCAGTACTCAGAAACATTAGCACGGCATTTAAGGCCCCTTAGGAAGCTGGTCCCAGTCACGCTGCTGTTCCATCCTGCCTTCTGCTATGATCCACCTACTGAAACAGGCCAGACATGCCCCAGCTGGCCTGCACATCGTTTCCTCTGCCCAGGTAGGACTTCCCCATTTCTCTGTCTGAAACGTCTCTTTACCCACTGAGAACCTCTGAAAAGCCATTTCAACATCTCAAGGCTGAGCTGAGCAAATCCTTCTTTGTATCAAGGTGATTTCTATCAAATTGTCTCCTGTAATTATTGGCTGATAAGCCTTTCTAACTTCTAGATTTCACTCATTCCCAAGAGTAAGTGTCTCTCCTATTCATGTCAGAACCCTTAGCACTAAGCTGAACACCTGACATGGTAAATAGTAAATGTCTGTTATGTACAGTGAACAAAGCAAGTTATAAAATAATATTTACAATATGCTAAACGTTGTAAATACATCACAGCCCAGAAGAATATATTCCAAAGTATCAACAGCAATTTTCACAGAATTTCAGGTTACAGTGATTTTTATTTTTATGTCCTTGTTTGTATATCTGTATTTTCCAAAATTTCCATAATTAACACGTATTACTTTTGTAGGGCAGGGCGCAGTGGCTCATGCCGGTAATCCCAGTACTTTGGGAGGGTGAGGAAGGCGGATCACGGGGTCAGGAGATCGAGACCATCCTGGCCAACATGGCGAAACGCTGTCTCTACTAAAAATATAAAAATTAGCTGGGCGTGGTGGCAGTGCCTGTAATCCCAGCTACTCCGGGAGGCTGAGGAAGGAGAATCCCTTGAACTCAGGAGCCACCTGGCCAGGTGCGGTGGCTCATGCCTGGAATTCCAGCACTTTGGGAGGTCGAAGCAGGTGGATGACAAAGTCAGTAGTTCAAGACCAGCCTGGCCAAGATGGTGAAACCCCATCTCTACTAAAAATAAAAAAAATTAGACAGGTGTGGTGGCAGGCACCTGTAATTCCAGCTACTTGGGAGTCTGAGGCAGGAGAATTGCTTGAGCCCAGGGAGGGGTGAGCAGAGGTTGCAATGAGCCGCAATCACACCACTACACTCCAGTCTGGCGTCAGAGCGAAACTCCATCTCAAAAAAAAGTATTATTTTTGTAATAAGAAAGGAAACGACAAATTATTTTAAAATTATTATTATTATTTTTTTTTGAAACAGGGTCTCTTTCACCCAGGCCGTAGTGTAGTCATATGATCATAGCTCACTCACTGTAGCCTCAAATCCCTGGGCTCAAGAGACCCTCCTGCGTAGCTGGGGCTAAAGGCACACGTCACCATGCCTGGCTAATTTTTCAATTTTTTCTGTAAGCCTGGGGATCTCACTTTGTTGCCCAGGCTGGTCTTGAATTTCTGGCCTCCAGTGATCCTCCTGCTTCAGCCTCCCAAAGCACTGGAATTACAGGAATGAGCCACTGCTCCCAGCCTTAAAATTATTTCAAATGAACAATAACAGCTAATATTTATTGAGCACTTACCACATGAAAAAATTTAACAGCTTCATGTGTACTATCTCTAATCCTCTGCAAGTTCTCTGCGGTAGGTACTATTGGTGTCATTGCCATTTTACAGACAAGGAAACTGAGGCCCAAGGCAGTTAGGTAACTCACTCAAGGTAATGCAATTTATTTTTAAAATTTTTATTTATTTATTTTTTGAGTTGGAGACTCACTCTGTCGCCCAGGCTGGAGTCCACTGGTGCGATCTCGGCTCACTGCAACCTCTGCGCCCCCTCCCCGGGTTCAAGCAATTCTCCTGCCTCAGCCTCCCAAGTATCTGTGATTACAGGTGCTTGTCACCGTGCCCATCTAATTTTTGTATTTTTAGTAGAGACAGGGTTTCACCACCTTGGCCAGGCTGGTCTTGAACTACTGACCTCATGATCCACCTGTCTTGACCTCCCAAAGTGCGGGATTACAGGCATGAGCCACCTTGCCCGGCCAGGTAATGCAATTTAGGTAACAGTGGAGTTGAGCTTGGAGCCCAGATTGTCACACTCGTGAACCTGTACTGCAACCTCTCCTTGACCAGCCTCTAGATGGAAGGTGGGTAGATTGGTAAATTTCTCTCTTTTAAAAAAATCAACTCTTAGGTCAGGCGCAGTGGCTCATGATTCTACTTCCAGCACTTTGGGAGGCTGAGGCAGGTGGATCACTTGAGGTCAGGAGTTCAAGACCATTCTGACCAACATGGGAAACCCAATCTCTACTAAAAATATGAAAATTAGCCGGGTGTCATGGTGAATGCCTGTAATCCCAGCTATTCAGGAGGCTGAGGCAGGAGAATCACTTGAACCCAGGAGGCAAAGGTGGCAATGAGCTGAGATCTTGCCACTGCACTCCAGCCTGGGCAACAGAGTGAGATTCTGTCTAAAAAAAAAAATCAACTTTTAAAATTTTGAGGTAATTTCAATCTCAGTGTATTAGTCCATTCTCATGCTTCTAATGAAGACATACCTGAGACTAGGTAACTTATAAAGGAAAGAGGTTTAATTGACTCACAGTTCAGCATGGCTGGGGAGGTCTCAGGAAACTTATAATCACGGCGGAAGGGGAAGCTAACAGGTCCTTCTTCACATGGCGGTAGCAAGGAGAAGTGCCAAGCAAAAGGAGGAAAAGCCCCTATAAAATTATCAGATCTCGTGAGAACTCACTCATTATCATATCTCGTGAGAACTCACTCATTATCATGAGAACAGTATGACGGTAACCACCCCATGATTAAATTGCCTCCCACTAGTTCCCTCCCATTATATGTGGGGATTATGGGAACTACAATTCAAGATGAGATTTGGGTGGGGACAAACCATATCACTCAGGACAGATACAAGAATAGCACAATTAATTTCTGAATATCCATCCCCCAGTTTCAATAGTCATTAACGTTTTGCCACATTTGCTTTATCAATCACTTTCTCTTTTTTTCTGTCTACATAAATACATATTATCATTATAACAGTTTTCTTGAGATACAAGTCACATATCATATATGTAACCATTAACAGAAAGTCAGTTTTAGAATATTTTCATCACCTAAAAAAGAAACCCTGGGCCAGGTGTGGTGGCTCATGGCTGTAATCAACCCAGCACCTTGGGAGGCCAAGTTGGGGGGGAATTGCTTGAGCCCAGGAGTTCGAGACCAGCCTGGGCAACAAGGCAAGACCCTATCTTTATAAAAAATAAATTAGCCAGGTGTGGTGGCATGTGACTTGGTCCCATCTCCTGGGGAGGCTTAGGCAGGAGGATCCCAGGAGGTTGAGGCTGCAGTGAGCTGTGATTGTACTCCAGCCTGGGTGACAGAGTGAGACCCTGTCTCAAAAAAAGAAAAACGAAGAAACAAAACCTTGTACCTCTTTTAGCTATCACCTCCCTAAACCCAATTAACCTCAGCCCTAAGCAACCACTGACCTACTCTCTGTCTTTATAGAGACTATAATATATAGTCTCTATATAGACAGAATAGACTGTAAGGTCTATTCTGGACACTGCATATAAACAGTCATATAATCTGTAGTCTTTAGTGACTCACTTTTTTCACTTAGCATAATGTTTTCAAGATTCATCCATTTGTAGCATGTATGAGTCCTTCATTCCTTTTTATGGCTTTATTACAGTCCAATATATGGATGTATCACATTGCAGCTGTCCAGCCCTTGATGGACATTGGGCTGTTTCTATATTTTGACTATTATGAATACTGCTGCTATGAACATTCCTGTACAAGTTTTTGTGTGGACATACGTTTCATTTCTCTGGGACATACACCTAGGAGTAGAATTTCTGGGCCATGCAATAGCCATCTGCTTAATTGTTTGGGGACTAATAATGTACTTATATTTTATTTCTGAACCATTTTGAGGTGAAGTTGCAGACATGATCCTTTATCCCTAAACACTTCAGAGAAGCCAAACCAAGGCCATTCTTTTTCATAACCACATTTCAGTGATCCAATTCAGGAAATGTAACATTGATACAATATTACTATTATATAATCCGCATGCAAATCTTGCCAATTAGGTCCTTAACAGCAATTTTCCCCCCATCCAAGACGCAAACTGGGGTGACGCACTGCATCTAGCTGTTCTGTCTCTTTCCTTTCCTTCTGTCTGGGGCAGTTCCTCAGCTCTTCTTGTCTTTCTGTAGTTCTGTGAAATGTCCCTCAGTTTAGGTTTGTCTGATGTTTGGACGGATGAGTTTCAAGGCTTGTCCGTGTGGTGGGCACTGAGGTCGAGTCGCGTTGCTGCCCAGGCAGAGGAGGAGCCTAGGGACCCGCCGCAGACCGGGACCCAGGGCGGGGCCGGCAGTGGAAAGTGCCCCACCTGGACACCTGGAGGGTTTACTGGGAAGTGCCAGAGAAAGGAAGGGGTTGTGCGGGGGCTTCGTCCACGCCCTTTCTCAGGAACAGCTCAGGGGCCTGGAGGGCGCGAGAACGTGTTCTCGGGCCGCGCCGTGGGCAGGCACTTCCCATCGCTGCACCGAGGGCTCCCGGACCTCGCCGGCCCGAGCCGCCCGGGAAAGGCGGCAGCGCGCACCGCCGGGATATCCGGGAAGGGCGGGGCGGGGGAGACCAGCCGGCCGGTGCTGGGAAGGAGCTGCCCCTTCTGGGAAGGGCCTTGATGCAAGGGCCCACCCCCGTGCCCGCGCCCTGCACCCCCGCTTCCGTCAGCCCCGACGGGGCTCTTGGGGGAGGCGCGAGGCGGGGGCGGCTGATTCAAATCCGAGGCCCGAAACGGAGATTGGGCGCCAGGGGGCGGCTGGCTTCACTGGGTCCTGGCCCTGAGCCGATTTGCTGGGCTGGGACTCCCAAAGGCCGCACCAACTTTTCCAAGAGGACTCCTGGGTGCTCCCTCAATGTGATTGAGAAGAGCCCCCAGAGACTCTCCCAATCCTACCGCACAGCTGCCAAGTTCCACCTATGGCAGCGGTGGTTGTGCTGTTTATTGTTAATTAATTCATTCATTCATTCATTTTGTGGCTGCAGGTCTCTGCCTGCTCCTCACCTTTCCCCCTCCCTGTCGGGGAATAGGCTCTGTAGGGCTTCCAGGTAGCAGTCCTGTACCTAACCTGTTTCTGATGAGAACACCTGTCCTCATAGTTAGTGCCAGCCCACCTGCCCTCCCTCAGCCCCAGGGCCTTGAATTCTGGCTACCCCAGGGCTGAGCTGGCTTCTGCCCACTTTACAATGAGGGTGACAGACACCAGGGGGAAGGGAAGGGCCTTAGGGAGCTAGCCAGGAAGAGGTAGAATGGGGAGAGGAGGAAGGAAACAATACTTTGCCCAGGCAGGGACCAGGCCAAGAGACCTGCAGGAACGTCATAGTCGTCCAAGTCTGCACCCTGACAATCTGCAGACATGCTTTGCTCTGTCCTCACAGGCTTTTGAAAATTGGGAAAGTTCACATAAAAATCCAGATATCTGATTTTTCTTGACAAATAAAAAGATCCAGTAACTCTGAGCTTGCATTCCTGTGGCAGCCAGGGCTGAACCAAGAACCTTCCCGGGACCTGGCTGTGGCCACGCCCACACCTTCTTACTGGTTAAACCTTCTGCACTAGCTCCATTACTTGCCTCTTCCCCAAGGGAACCTGTGAGCTCACTCAATCCTCACCCTACCACCCTTTGAGGCCGGGAACCCGATCCCATTTTATATAGGAAGAAAGCAAGGGGAGGTCATAGCCAGGGAGAGGTAGCGCTGGGTTATCTGCTCCCGGTGGATGCTCCCTTCACTCTACTGTGCTGTTTCTTTGTGGGCTATCCGGTGTCCCCAGCAGCAGCTGGGTGGATGTCAGATGTAGACAGCAAGTGGAAAGCCCTTGGCCATCGTAGTCTGGGGACTTCTAGGCCACCACAGAGTACTGAGCTGGGCTGCACAGCTCTTGGCTGAGGCTCTGAAGTGGCATCACCAAAGCATGGAGCAGGAAGGGTCGGTCACAGTCCCACAGTGAACCCAGGCAGGCAAAAGGACACAGGCATCTCTGTGTGGGGTGTTGGCCTCTAATCAGTTAGGGGGTGCTCTTTGTTGCTTCTCTTTCTTTGCTGAAAGTGGGCTCCATATGGCCTTCTTGCCCTACATGGGGGCAGTTGCTGGAGAATAGTGCCAAGACTTTCTTAGTCTGTAAATCACAGTACATTATGGTCAGACTTTCTTGAGCAAAGCTCTTTCTGCTCGGTTACGCATTCTCCTCCTGGGAAGGTTTGCTGACCCTTTTCCTGATTGGACTTGTCCGATACTTCTTAGCAGTTTCTTGAAATGAATCAAGGGCAGTACCTTACAGTCACAGGGGGTTGGAGGAAGCTAAGGTAACTGCCTTCTAAGAATAGTTCAGCTGAATATGGTACTCTACAGTTTATAAAACCCTTTCACACTCACGTGTATTCATTTGGCTCACACAACTTTAGAGCAGGATAGAAGAGCAATTTGCAAACTTACCTTGAGTAAATTCCCTTCCTCTTCTTCTGTTTTGATTTCCTCATTGATGAAAAAACAAGATGATACTCTCTTTTAAGGTATTTTCAGGCAAAGCTACTCTGCTTTCTAACTCCTGGGAGTGCTGTTCACATTGAATACCATGTGACAGTCCTCCTAGGATTGTGCAATGGGTGGAACTCCTCATATGCGTGTTGTGAGGATGAAATGACATCATTTATGTGCTAGCACAAGGCCTGGGAGATAGCAGGTGATGAATAAATGCTTATCAAGTGAGTGAACTACTCACTTGGTCATGAGGAATTCTGAGGGAAGCTCATAGGAAGAAGGAAGTCGTACGGCCCCCTGTGGCTGGTGTTGCCTTCCTGCCCATTTTTCTGGATCTCTTGCCAAGTTGCCCTTTGTCCTAGGCCTCTGGGCTCCCAGCCGGCAGAAGGCACAGAGTTATCTACGGGGCCTGGAGTGCTGGGCCTGGGCTGTGTAATGACCAGCCTTCCGCTTGCTTGAAGTTTCCGCTGGGGGGCTGGAAGCCACAGCATCCAGATGGCTAATTGCTTTGTGCCTGTTTCTGCAAATCACAGTGATTCACTGTCCCTGCTGAAAACACGCTCTCTTTTCAAAGATTTAATGGTTTCCAAAATTAATTTAGCCTCATCTGTTATCCCCCTGCCCTTCTGCACTGTCCTCTCTCTCCCCAGCACCCTCTTTTTTTCCCTCCCTGCTCCCCCATCCCACAATGGAGCATTCTGTGTCAAAAGCCGGCTTTTAACTCTGCAGGGCAACGTGGAGAGGGATGGGAAGCATAGAGCCCTTCCAGAGTCACCTGAACACAAGCTGAGTGTGGCATGTCAGATGGAAGCCCGGGAGGGGAAGAGCCAGTGGTAGTTTCTCCCACCACCTTACAGGCTCAGGCCACCAGCTCTGGTCTGAGTGACACCTTGGTTGAAGAGGTGTCGGTCAGCCTCCCATTCGTACTCCAAGCAGCCTCCCATTTGTACTGTTTTCCTAGCGAACTCCCAAGGATCAGCTGCTTTTTATGTGTGAGGAACACGGTCAGTTTTGTTTGCTTTCGACAGCTCATTATGGGTCCACGACGCCAGAGTCCTGGCTAAAAGGCCACAAGTTTAAGGAGTCTATCTCCATCTGATACTCGCTTGTTTCTTGACCATCTGTGGATGGTCATTTATTGGAGCTCTCTCCATGCCAGGCATATGGTAGGCCCTGGGGGGGCCAGGGGGTAAAAAACTGCTGCAATCCTGGCCTTTCAGGAACTCAGTCTACAGGGAGAAAGAAAAGGCCTGCGATCAGCAGGCCTCTCTCTGATCCACTTCATCTATTTCAAGGCTGTGTTGTTAACTATATTGAATTTCCCAGTTATTATATCTTCCTAATGAATTGTTGATTTTATCAGTATGGAATGTCCATCCCACTTTGACCCTTGTAATGCTTTTTACCTTAAATTCTATTTTATTCTGCACATCACTAGGGAACTAGTTGAATCAGTTATGGTATATCCTCACAATGGAGTACTATGCAGTTGTGAGAAAGAATGAGGGCCATCTTTATGTGCTGTTATGAAGTGATTTCCAGGATATATTGTTAAGATGGAAAAGAAGGAAGGAGAAAATATGTATTGTATAAAGCTGTTTAAGAAAGAGAAATATTCATCTGTGTGTGTGGTTTGCTTGTATATCAAAATGCAGAAAAATAAATCATTACATCAAAGTAAATAAATTGATAAAATGGGGTAGAAAGGGAGAAATGTTTGTCAAAGGGTGCAAACTTTCAGTTTAAGATGAAAGAGTTCTGGAGATCTAACGAATGGCATGGTGACTATAGTTAATATCACTGTGTTATATATTTGAAATTTGCTAAGAGAGTAGATCTTCAATGTTTTCGTCACACACAAAAATGACATTGATGTGAGGTAACACATGTTAATTAATTTTATTGTTGAAATCATTTCATTATGTATACATATATCAAATCATCACATTGTATATCCTAAATACATACAATTTTTATTTGTCAATTATATGTCAAATAAAGTCTTGGGAAACCAAAAGGAAAAAATCCTCATAAAAAATAAAATACAATAAAAATAAATAAATACAAATATTCCTTTTGGAAGAGGGAGAGACTGGGCAGAGGGGGTCAGGAATAGAAGCAGGCTTCTCTGAATAGACAACTTTCTAGATTTGATTTTGGAATGTAAATATTATGCATAGTTATAAAACAAAATTAAATGGAGAAAGCACTTCTTAAAAAAAGACAAATGATAACAACTATGTAACAGTTCGGTGGCAAAACTCACAGAATTATTTCAAGAGGCTCTAAAATATAGTATTAATAGTATGACTATTGAGAGATATACTCTATGTAGGGAACAATAGCAAAACACCCTGCAAAAATAAACCCCCTTCGGTAATCACATTGTTAGTAATATTACTGCTACTATTATTCTGGAACTATTATAAGTAGGTAGGATGAAGCAAATAAGCAACTATGTTAACATTAGGATCCAAGATTTTCACTATAATAGGACAGAAACACAAACATAAAAATCAAATATGTTAAGCAAAAATTCTAAATTTGAAGAAGAAATATTATAACTATGGACTTACGATTAATTTAAAATAATCTACTTCCTTGCAGAGTCAACTGAGAAGGCCTAGAAACAATAATCAATCCAATAAGAATGAGCACTTCTGAACCCCAGATTTGTGATTTCTAACTACCATGTTCCACTAAAAGGACCAGGGCTTCTCGGGGAAATTTTTCCATGTTTGTCTTGTACATTATCCTACCCTGTGTGTTATAGGATACAAATTTATCAAACCAGATAGAAGGAAGTTGCCAGAGATGATTAGAGTCTTGTCAAAAGAAGAGCAGCATTGACTTGAAGAGGCACCCACTGGCCAAAAGTGGGATAATTAAGCACCAATAGAATAATAATTGATTGCATTGATTGCAGCATTATTCACAGTAGCCAACATATGGAATGAACCCAAATGTCTGTCTACCCCTCCCTCCCTGACTGCAGTTTCCCCTGGATGAGATCATTACTTCAAATCTTCTAGCTGTTTCTTTTTCCTGTGATAATTTCTTTGTTGTTGTTTTTATTTTATTTTTTGAGAGAGGGTCTTGCTCTGTCACCCAGGCTGGAGTGCAGTGGCACAATCTCAGCTCTCTGCAGCCTCTGCCTACCAGGCTCAACTCAAGCAGTCCTCCCATCTCAGCCTCTCCAGTGGATGGACCACAAGCGTGTGCCACCATTCCTGACTTTTAATTAATTTATTTATTTTTGAGAGATAGGATTTTGCCATCTTGCCCAGGCTGGTCTCAAACTCCTGGGCTCAAGCAATCTACCTACCTGGGCCTCCCAAAGTGCTGGGATTACAGGCAAGAGCCACCATGCCCAGCCTCTCCTTGTTTTTTTTTTTTTTAAAGATGGGGTTTCACCATGATGGCCAGGCTTGTCTTGAACTACTGACCTCACGTGATCCACCCACCTCGGCCTCCCAAAGTGCTAGGATTACAGGCTTGAGCCACCGCACCTGGCTCCTCTTCTTGTTTTTAAGTGATATGCTTATTCTGTTAATTCTTGATATTGCAGGGACACAGCTCTGCATGGCACCTGTTGACCTTGCATATATCCAAATAGGGCACCAAGGCAAAGGGTTGAACCACAGCGAATATGAGTCTTGGCAGAATGACTTGTGGTCTTCTCAGAATATAAGAGAGTATGGGAGATTTGTAAAGAGCTGCTAAGAAACCATTTTCCATCCACTCTTATCTCCCCCTGGGAGGCTGTCATAAGACAGACAAGACAAGGCACTTGTCTTGTGAACCACTTCAGATTTAGACAGTTTATTACTTATAGACAGAGAAAAAATAAGAATAAGCTGAAAGTGCTAGCTGCCTGTGATCCTTTTCTCACACATCAAAAAGGATGACACAAAAAGGAGCCCATGACTGAAACATGAGTTGTTGGACATCCATTGCTGAGGAACCAGTCTTAGACTGTGGCTAAGCAGTTTTACATTCTTCAGCTTTATTCTGAGGTATGGGGCTTTAGTGATTCGATTTTTTTTGGGTTTTTTCCTTTTTTTTTTTTTTGTCTTTAGTGATCTGAAAAGTCAAAGTGAGGAAGTGGTTTATTGTTTCTTTGCTGATCGAATCAGTCAGGCCTTGGCCTTGACCCTTGCCTTGTAGGTGATAGACACCATCTATTGATTTCCTGTGTGATAATTAAGGTTTTAGTTTTCTTACATTTTCCCTCTCTCATATAAATGTAGTATGATTTTTTAAAAAATTAAGTCAGTAGTCAATGTTTATATTGTTCTGGCTCTGCTGAAGATGGTATTGCATAACGACATTCCCTCCAACTTTGTGTTTTTCCTGCAGTTAAGAGTTGCCATAGTTTTTCTTTTGCTTAGTTTTCAAAAATAGCTATTGCTAATATTTTCCAAATGTTCTGTGTATATCTGTTAAACATCTAGCAACGTTTTTCTTCCAAATGTCCAAGTGTATGAAATAATCGCTCACTATCCCCTCCTCTACTGCCAGAGATCTCCCTTCTTTGCCCTGTCATCTTGCTACAATTTGGATGTGTTACTCTCTACACCTGGGGCTCGGGTGTCATCTTAGGACTTCTTACCATCAGTCTTCTCCTTTGCATTGCTTCTCTGTTTTCTGGAGTCCCTTTGTTCCTTGTTCTTGGCTTAGTCTTTCATTTCACTGAATCATATCCCTCACTATCTTCCTAAGAAAAGGTGTGTAGGAGGTAAAAATTTTGAGTTTTTACATATCTGGAAATGTCTTTATTCCACAGTTATCCTTTATTTGGCTAAGTATAGAATGCCAGGATAAAAATAATTTTCACTCAGAACTTTGGGTGCCCAACACTACTCCCCCTCCTGAACTGATGTTGTACTCCCTCATACGTGACATGATTTTCTCTCTAGAGGTTATTAGTTTATTCCCATTTTCCTGGAATTCTGAAATTTAAAATTATTGCCTTGGTACTTTCCCCCCATTCTAATGGACACATTTAGTGGACACTTTCAATTTGGAGATTTATATCCTTCACTTCTGGGAAAATATCTATCTATCTATCCATCCATCCATCCATCTATCAATCATTTATTTATTCATTCTATCCTTTGTTTTCTCTGTTTTCAATGCTGAATAAAAGTTTTGAAACTTTTTGAATATACTTTTAACAGTCTTTGCTTCTTCTAACTTTTATTTCTTTTATTCTACTTTCTGGGAGATTTCTTAGCAACTTTATTTTCCTACTCTTCAGACCACTTTTTTTTTCTTTTTAGAGAAAGAGTCTCACTCTGTCACCTAGGCTGGAGTGCAGTGGCATGATCATAGCTCACTGTAGCCTCAAACTCCTGGACTGAAGTGATCCTCATGCCTCAGCTTCCCAAAGTGCTGGGATTTCAGGTATGAGTCACTGCACCCAGCAGTGATCACATTTTTAATTTGTAAGAGCTCTTTATCATCCTCTGATTATTTCTACTTCACATCATCCTGTTCTTTTTCATAGATATGTATCTTTTTTTAAATCTCTGAGACTATCAGTTAAAAATTTTTAAGTTTATTTTTACATCATCTCTGTTTCCTTTAGCTCATTTTTTTCTGTTTGTTTGTTTTGGTCTCCCTCTTTCATGTGGGATACTTTTTGCAAATTTCTGGTGATCCTGGGTTATCCAGTTATATGTAACAGTGAGGCATCACAATGATTGACGACTCTGTTATGTGGGCAGATATTTCACTGGGAGTTCTCAATCTCAGACTATTTCATTGGGAAACCATAGAAGTCCATCCTTCAGAGGTCGAGTAAAGGGTGAGTTTGAGACATTTGGGTGGGGGCATTTTGACAGCATGGCTTCTCCTTTGGCATGTTTAATTGTGATGTTTGATAGACATCCTTGTAGTCAAAGATGACACTTTTAAAATAAATTATTTCCTAATGATGACTTAGGCCCTGTCACTCAATGGGAGAATCAGCAGAACCTATAGAATTTTATGTGGAATTGACATTCTCTATTGTAATTTTGTTCCTGTTTATTTTAAAATTTTCTTTGTGTTTCACCAGAAAAGAAAAATGATGCTCAGTTTTAAACTTAACAGTGCACAAGTTGCTTTGTTACAATAAAACCCAATGTGTATTCACACACAAAAAGTCCATCTTCAGGGGACTTTTCTCTGGAGCTGACAAACTTTTTTTCAGTGAAGAACCCTCCAATCTTCTAGCCAGACTACCTGATAGTCCTTTTCTGGGAATGGGGTAAGGGAGGGAGCCTGGCAGTGGGCTCCACTATGAACGTGAAGACTTAAACCTAATCCTCCGGTCTCAGCCAGACACCTGCCCTACTGTTGCTGGGATCCCTGCACCTGGGGGTGCTCTGGTTCTATTTCTCTAGAGAAAAAACCTCCAGTCAAGTGCAAGGACATAGTTGCCTGATTATATGGGATTGGGAGGGGATATGGAGTTGTAATTTCTTCATATATTTCTTTCAACTGCTTCCCTAGGGTTTAGCCTATGCTTCCAACTCACTTCCTGCAGAAGCTGCTGCCTCCAAGTTCCCAGCTCTCAGAGCTCTCTGGGGAGAATCTGCTCAGTTCTCACCATCAGTGCCATCCTTGGGTCTTTCAAGCCTTCCCGTTCTCCACTCCGCTAATTCAGTTACCACTATGGCAGCCACTTTTAATCATCCCCAAATTTCTAAGTTATTTTGTCCACTGAGGTCCTCTCCCATTCTCTGAATTCTCATGGGTTTATGCTTTTGTGGGGTCTTTGGAGAAAAAGGACATAAAGATATATGGTCAATTTCTTATCTCCAGTATTTCTGACATCACGTGTTGTCAGCCACCCACTTTTAAAACTAGAATTTATTTTTTTAATTTAAATTTTATTTTTAAATTGATAAATAATTGTATATAAAGGGTACAATATAATTTATATATATTTATACATATAAATATATATAGTACTTGTATATACATGTATTGTACAATGTGTGTATGTGTATATATATATATATATATCACATACACACATACACACACACACACATTGTACTTAAGGGATCCAATGTGATTTATATATATAAAAACATACTATATGTTATTCCCTATTTGTATATGTTTTATGTGTATATAACATGTATATATGTTTTCTTTTGTTATTTAGTCTTTATTTCATAATCATAAACTTAACTCAACTCTGCAATCCAGCTAGGCATGGAAGGGAACAAGGAAAACATGGAACCCAAAGGGAACTGCAGCGAGAGCACAGATTTTAGGATGCTGTGAGCAAATGGGGTGGAGGGGTGCTCTCCTGAGCTACAGAAGGAACAGCCTGGTGGTTAAGATAAAACACCAGTCAAATTCATTAGAGTTGTCCACAGTCGGCAATGGCGATCTTCTTGCTGGTCTTGCCATTCCTGGACCCAAAGCGCTCCATGGCCTCCGCAATATTCATGCCTTCTTTCACCTTGCCAAAGACCACATGCTTGCCATCCAACCACTCAGTCTTGACAGTGCAGATGAAAAACTGGGAACCATTTGTGTTGGGTCCAGCATTTGCCATGGACAAGATGCCGGGACCTGTATGCTTTAGGATGAAGTTCCCATCATCAAATTTCTCCCCGTAGATGGACTTGCCACCAGTGCCATTATGGCGTGTGAAGTCACCACCCTGACATATAAACCCTGGAATAATTCTGTGAAAGCAGGAACCCTTATAACCAAATCCTTTCCAGTGCTCAGAGCACGAAAGTTTTCTGCTGTCTTTGGAAACTTGTCAGCAAACAGCTCGAAGGAGACACGGCCCAAGGGCTCACCATCAACGGCAATGTCGAAGAACATGGTGGGGTTGACCATGGCTGATATTATAAGGCTTCAGGCGGCGGCAGCATCTGCAAAGCGGCCAATATGTTTTATATATACATATATATTTAAAAAAATCACATTGTACCCCTTAAGTACAATGTGTGTGTATGTGTGTGTGTGTGTGTATATATATATATACATTGTACAATACGTGTATATACAAGTACTATACACACACCCACACATTGTGGAATGATTATATCAAGCTGGTTAACACATTCATCACCTCACACACTTATTTTTTGTAGTGAGAACATTTACAATCCATTCTTCTAGCAATCTACATGATTATTAACTATGGTCATCATGCTGTGGAACAGAGCTGGAAAACTTCTTTCTCCTATCTGAAACTTTGTACCCTTTGGTCAACATCTCCTTCCTGGCCTTCCCAGCCTCTGGTAACCACAATTCTACACTCTAAAGTAGGAATTTATTTAAAATGTTCCCTAAACATTTATTTCAAGCATCCAAGATTCCATAAAAGTCTTTATGTCACCTTCTCCTTAAAGGTCTTGATCTATTCCCAGCCTTCACTTGGCCAAACTAAAACCTCAGTTCGCACATTGATGTCCTTGCCAGGCTCTGAGTCCTCTGGTCCTTTTTCTCTGGCCTCCCTTCAGTTGTCCTTCTGGAGGTCCACTGACAAGAGATGCAGGCATGCTAGGCATTCCCTGGATGACAAAATCCTCTTCTACAAATATCTGTGCCCTAAGTGGTTGCCCAGGCAGGGTAAAAGGCAAGGCGTGTCTTTGGTGGGAGAGTGTGTTCTCTGCATTCTTCCCTACTGTGGACAAAGTTCTCAGAAGCCACTTTGGCTGCAAGGAAGTATCCCTTAAATGGTGTGTTCTCACATCACCACGCACCACATTGCCCAAGGGAACACTGCTATAATTAGCACATGGGCTCCTCAGCAGTCCATCACATTTTAGTAAACCCAGATGTAAGGGAGACTTGGTGGAAAAGAGGAGAAAGCCAAAAACCAGACAAAACAAGAAGAGGGGGAAGAAGCATGATGGGGGAAGGGTGGTGATAATATTCATAATAAGGTTTGTAACTAATGATTATAATAATTACTTGCATTTGCAAAGAATTTCCACATGCATGGTTTCATTCACTACATGTAACAACATAAAAAAGTACACAGTCCCTTTAAACTACCTTATGGGTTCAATCAGCCATTGTAGATTCTAGAACTTAATTATGACTATCATCTATGACTTTCTTATGGAGAAATTTGCTCCGAGTTTCAAACAATGACTTACAAATGGAAACATACACTGCGTGGAAGTTTAGGGCTGCCTGAGTAGATGAAGGCACACCATGATTTCTCTGAAAATGGAGGACTCATTCCACAGGGGTTGATGGTGAGTCTCCTCTGAGCCAGCTGTGGTGCTGAGTGCCGAGGTGAAGGTAAAGGTGAATAATGCTGGATGCTCCTGCCCACAGCGAGTGGGTCTAAGAAGAGAGCACCTGATGCTGCCAAGGGACTGCAAAGGAAGGATTCATAGACCAGAACTTTGACATGGATCTATCCATCAGAAAGGTAGGGTAGGGCATTTTTGCAGAGAACGTGATGGACAAACACATGAAGGCACAGTTAATGATTTTATATGGACAAACCCAGGGCGGCCCTATAGCAGACATGGGAATTGTTGCCACCCAACAAAGAGTCCTCCTTGAGTATTAATACACTGATTTTTCTCAGGGGAGCTATTTCTCCACACCAACTTTCAGTCCACATGATTGGGTAGGACTGGGTATAACACTCAGGCCTGACAATTCATCAGAGAGATTCACTCAGAAATCGGCGTGTGACCCACTCTGGGCCTCTGAGAGTGGATCCTGAGATTTTTGCTAAAACTCTTGGAAAAGAAGCGTGTTCTTTCTCTGCCAGGATTGTAGAGTAAGTGTAGGTGGATATTAGTATATTGGATTGTTTGCTTGTTTGCCTGTTTGTTTATATGCATTGAGTAAGAACAGAAAGAAATATCTTAAAATATTGACATCAATGAATTTTTGGTAGGGGGGATAATGATGACATTTAGGGTTTTTGCACATTTACATATTATTTATATTTTCTACAAATTTATTATATTTGTATTAAAATAGATTTTTTTATTTTTTTTATTTTTCTGTGACACAGTCTCATTCTGTCACCCAGGCTGGAGTACAGTGGCACCATCTCAGTTCACTGCAGCCTCTGCCTCCCAGGTTCAAGTGATTCTCATGCCTCAGCTGCCAGAGTAGCTGGGACTACAGGCACGCACCTCCACACTTGGCTAATTTGTTTTTGTATTTTTAATAGAGGCAGGGTTTTTCCATGTTGGCCAGGTTGGTCTATAACTCCTGGCCTCAAGTGATCCACCTGCCTTGGCCTCCCAAAGTGCTGGGATTACAGGCATGAGCCACCATGCCCTGCTAGTTTTTTGAGACAGAGTCTTGCTCTGTTGCCCAAGCTGGAGCGAAGTGGCGCGATCTCAGTTCACTGCAGTCTCCACCTCCCTGGTTCAAGTGATTCTCCTGCCTCAGCCTCCTAAGTAGCTGGGATTACAGGCGTGTGCCACCATGCCTGGCTAAATTTTGCATTTTTAGTAGAGACAGGGTTTCACCACAATAGCCAGGCTGGTCTTGAACTCCTGGCCTGAAGTGATCCACCCGCCTTGGCCTCCTAGAGTGCTGGGATTACAAGTATGAGCCACCATGCCCAGCCAAAATAGATTTTGATATTATAAATTATTATTTTAAAAATATTTAGGCTGGGTGCAGTGGCTCATGCCTGTAATCCCAGCACTTTGGGAGACCGAGGTAGGTGGATCACCTGAGGTCAGGAGTTGGAGACCAGCCTGATCAAAATAGTGAAACCCCATCTCTACTAAATATACAAACTTAGCTGGGCATGGTGGTACATGCCTGTAACCTCAGCCACTTGGAGACTGAGGCAGGAGAATCGCTTGAACCCGGGAGGTGGAGGTTGCAGTGAGCAAAGATCACACCATTGCACTCCAGCCCGGGCAATAAGAGTGAAACTTCATCTCAAAAAGAGACATATATATAATATACATATATTTTATAATACATTATAAAACAATATAAATATGTGCTATAATGATTATGTTTATATGAATAATAGATTTGTGTAATTTTTACATTAATATAAAACAGAAGTGCTTTAAGCCCCAAATGCCCATTTATTCCTTCCCTTGGTTCCAGTTTTAAACCCAACTCCTGAAACCTGGCAGGACCTACTTCCTGAATCCCAAGTTGATTCAGTTTCCTGTAACAACTTTTCCAAAAGAAAGCATTTTACCTTTTCAAAGTCAGGTATTTAGCAAAAGAGACATTTCAAAGTAAAACATTTAGGAACTCAGAGGTTACACTGGAGTTGTGCATGCCCCATTAGACCTCAGGCCTCCTCACAGCACAGAGTGGGGAATGATGGGTGGGACTCTGTTCTCAGGAGGGGCTCTGATTCCCAGCCAGCTGTGGCAAGGGGACCAGGGGTGGCTGTGCCTGTTTGAGCTGACTTTGTAGTCCTTTTAGGAAGAGCTCAGTGGGTTGTTGAACTGGCCTACATGCCCTTGGTAGCCCTGCCAGAGAGAGGAAAAGACACAATCCGCACCCACCCTCCTGTCACTTGCCTTCACAGTCACAGTCCCTGCAGTCACCAAATGGGAACAGCACAGCTCGGACCTTCCTGGGTTTCCTCTCCCCTTGTTTGCAAGGACTCCTGAGAATTCACACACATCCTGGGTGCCCTCCTTGCTAGTCACCAGCTCAATCCTGCTGGTGCCCAATGCAGAAAGAGACCTCTCTCTCTCTCTCTTTTTTTTGATACGAAGTCTTACTCTGTCACGCAGTCTGAAGTGCAGTGGTGCCATCTCAATTCACTGCCACCTCCACCTCCTGGGTTAAAGCGATTCTCCTGCCTCAGTCTCCCCTCAGTAGCTAGGGTTATAGGTTCCGCCACGACACCTGGCTAATTTTTTGTTTTTTTAGTAGAGGTGAGGATTCATCATGTTGGCCAGGCTGGTCTCAAACTCCCAACCTTGTGATCCGCCCGCCTTGGCCTCCCAAAGGGCTGGGATTACAAGTGTGAGCCACCGTGCCCAGCCCAGGCCCCTTTCTTAAATTCCCCAAGCACAGCTTTAACAAAACTCCCTATAACCCCTGCAGAGATGCCATTCTCTCTCAAAGAAAGCCACCTTCTACAGTGACTAAGAGGAGCCTCTGCCCTCACACTGTCCTGCATTGCACTGTCTCCTTTCCAGAAAAGGTTCACGCTTTATCCTTGCATAACCCAAAGACCATTAAAATCTTTTCCTAAAAACAAAAGGGATTATTCCCACAAGAGCAAGTTGCTTCCAACTTCACCGGAGACAAAGAAATTGGAATCAAACCCCAAGCCCGTGTGGCTCAGAATAGCAGTTTGCTCTTTTTTCTTGCCATTGCTTTTTTCAGAAATAGCAGAGGCCATTTTTTTGCACACCACATTCTATACCTGTTTGGAAACCAAAGGCTGAGTCTGAAAGAGGGACAGGGACGGGGCTGGGAGAAGGCTGCAGGAGAGACTCAGGAAGAGGGAGTGAGGTCAATGAACACAGAAACTGCCAGTTTTTCCAAGGTGGGACCTTTTATCTTGGAGTCAGATAGGGGGAGAGGGGGCCGGGCGTCAGCTAGCTGTGGGATCATGGGCAAGTCTTAGAGGTGCCTCTTTCAACTTCAAAACTCTGTACTAAGGGGAGGCAGAGGGTTTGCTCCCCAGGTGCAGGCTTCCCACCTGCCTCGTCCTGGATTGCATCAGAGCTGCTCAGGACTCATTTCCCCACCTCCACAGGCGCCTACAGCCCCCTCCCCCTCCCATAACTTATTAGCTACAGATAACATCCCTTTGTTCTCCCAGTGACTCCACACCCACGGAAGGAGAGGGGGGATGAAGAAACCTGCCAGGAAGGTGCCTCCCGCCAGTATCTGATGAAGGTAAGAGGTAAGAAGCTGCCCGTTTACTGCTTGTAACTTCCAGGGGAAGTTTCTTCCCCAGGGCTACCACCCGTTTCAGGAGGCGTTTTTGGGCTAGGCTTCCTGGCAGCAGAGGCTCTCAGGCATTGGGGCTGCTGAGGGTATGTGGTGAAGGCCCTTGGCTTGGAAATCTTCACCTTAGACTCATTAAGAATTTTTTCCAAGGAATCCTCATCAGGTGTCTTCCAATGGCTCCCACCAGATCACAATCAGGCCCAAACTTCCTAGCCTTTTTGCCAATCCTCTCAATCCAGACCCACTGAGCTCCAGTTACATAGAACCACCTGCGATTTCCTTGAACATGTTATGCATTTTCATGCTTCTGTGACTACTTTGCATATGCTGGTTCCTTTGCCTGGAGTGCCTCCTGCCACTTCTCTTCTTAAAGAACTCCTATTCATCCTTCAAGACCCTACTCAAAAGTCAGGTTCTTTTTCAAAGCCTCACTTGACTTCCCAGACAGGGTTGGATGCTCTGTGCTCCAGGTACAGGGTTCCTTCCCTGGCTCATCTCGGATTAGGGTAATTATTAGGATTTGCATGTTTATCTTCCTTCTAGTTGTTCCTCCAGGGCAGGGCCTGTCACTCACCTTGCAAAAGTGGCGTATAGCACAGTGCCAGGCCCTAGTCATTCCTCAGCCAATATTTGTGGAAGGAGAAACACAATTTCTCCTGGATTTGTTGTATTTTTGAGTAGCATGAAGGGGGATGCTTTTGTCACTGCGGACATTCCCTGGCCTCCAGTGCCATCTCTCCAGACAAAGGTCACATATTTGTGGGTCTGTATATTCACACAGGATCAGTATGGCACTTTTCAGGCCTACTGATCCTGTGTGAATATACAGACCCACAAATATGTGACCTTTGTCTAGTTCTGATTTATGTATTTTACACATTAACCTTACAGGTGGTTGTTATTGTTACCATCATAAAATAAAGAGATTGAGTTGCCAAGAAGTTATGTTCAAGGTGACAGCACTTGGATGGCAAAGCTGGGACCTGAACCCAGGCATTCTGGCTGCAAAATCTTCTTTTACCTACATCGAGATTCTCAGTAAGTGGTCTTTGAATCAGTAGGTCAGCATCACCTAGGAACTTGTTAGAAGTGCAAATTCTTGGATCCCACCCCAGACCTGCCAAATCCAAAACTCTAAGGGTGGGGCCCGGCAATCTGTTTTAACCAGCCCTTCTCGGGTTTGAGAACCTGGCCTGTGCCACAGCTGCTCCAGTAGCTGCCCAGAGCCAGGGGAGGGCGCTCCAAGGCCGACTTTTACTGCTGGGAACCTGTCAGGCACCGCAGAAGGTAAGAAATGCGTGAACTGAGAATTGGGAGACAGAGTTCTAGTCCCGCCAGTTCTGCAATTATTGGTTGAGTGATTTGGAGCACATTATTTTAATGTTTAATCTCCCTGGGCCTCAGTTTTCTCATCTGTAAAATGAGGATAATGACTAAATGTTCCCACCTCTAATTTTCCTTTAAATTCTGTTATTCAGCTCTCCTTTGGAGTAATATGTTGTCTGGGCCAAGGATGGAATGAAGACAGAGTATGATGGCTTATTTTGACTTTTTCCAGACTTAGAAATGGAGAGCCCCAGAGTCCGTATCCTTGGACCCACCTTCTTCCTTAGGGCCAGAAGATAAAAGGAAGCAAACATTTGAGTTGATTCATGAAACTTTACTGGGCAAAGAATAGAAAATGTTGGTTTGGACCCTCCTCCACTGTCTGGGGCCCTCCACACGAGCTCTCTCACTGGTTCCTTCACCTGCCTCCCCCACTGTGGCTCTACCCGTCCCTCTCTGTCTCCTCTGTGAGCCTGAGCACTTTCCCTGCACCCGCATCTGGGGTTGCCCAATTCACATGCTCTTGTTTATTCACGGTTCTTCTGCGGAAGGGTGGGGCTGGAGTCAGGGTGACTTACTAGGTCTGACAGGGGCTTGGTGGCCTCATGGGGAGCCCCCTCAGACACACTGAAGCCCCATCCTACTGGCTTCACATGGACCCAAGGGACCTCCCTGGAGCCCACCCCCACAGAGGATGGGACTGTACTTACTGGACACTGGTGGAGCCCAGCATTCAGCTGACAGCTGAAAAACCTCAGGTCTACATTGGGCTAAAAGAAAGGAAGAATGTTTCTTGCCCCTTTGAGATGTTTACAAAAATTCAAAAAAAGCAATTGTGCTGTCAAAGTAGAGCCCTGAATCAGAAAGGTGGTTAGAAGAATTTTTTTTTGAGACAGAGTCTCACACTGTCACCAGGGCTGGAGTGCAGTGGTGCGATCTTGGCTCATTGCAAGCTCCGCCTCCCAGGTTCAAGTGATTCTCCTGCCTCAGCCTCCTGAGTAAGTAGCTGGGATTACAGGTGCCCGCCACTACGACCAGCTAATTTTTTGTGTTTTTAGTAGAGACAGGTTTCACCATGTTGGCCAGGCTGGTCTCAAACTCCTGACCTTGTGATTCGCCCGCCTTGGCCTCCCAATGTGCTGGGATTACAGGCATGAGCCCCTGCGCGCAGCAGGAGAATTGTAATCACCCAGGAGCTGATATTCAAGCGTAGAAGGACTATGAGAACTGGGGGAGTTTCAGAAGTTGGTCAAAGAGCATGTTGCCTTTGGCAAAACCACACATGTCAAAGAGCCCGAGTGTCTGTTCAATGTGTATTACTCTCAGAGAGACTTTCAGCACAAGGTTTTCAGAAGCCAGGAAAAGCCTAAAAGTGTAGGACATCAGGTGTCCCCAGCAACCCTCGGGCGAAAAGCCAAAGAAGGTGGTTCTTAAACAAGGGCTCGGGGAAGACCAGAAGTCAATGTCGACTCCTCCTCAGTTGAAGGTCACTGAAGCTGCATTTCTTAGCTGCAAGTGACCCGGGGAAGCTGGCCACCCTTAGATGATCAGTGGAACTACATGCTAATAAGAATATGCATGTAAAATTGTGTGGAGTTACGGCTTCTGTGCCTTTTAAATCAATACACATTGTCTCAACCTAGTGCCCTGGAGTCCCATGTTAACACCTTCTGCTGATGGCTGCTTTCTTGACCCATTCTGAGCACCCAAAAGTGGCCCTGGTAATTGAGTTCAACCTAGAACCTGCTGACCTGCCTCAGCGGTCTTGGAACTTCCCAGGATCCCAGGGGGCTTGAAAACCTGGGGACCACCCAGGTATAGATTAGGATTCCTGGACTGCTCCAGGATCGGCCCTCTCCCTCCCCCACAGTCAGGGCCTGTCCCATCTCAGCCTGCAATTGGCCTGCTTTCCTCCAAGACGTGGATGGAAGATTCTTCTGCATATGTTCCAAATGTATTTCAACTCCGTAGTCTCCTAAGCATCTCACTGTCAAGCCTCTATGACTTCACAGACACTGAACACTTCTCTGTGGTGCTGTCTTCTACACGAAGATTGGCCATGTCTGAACACGAAGTCTCAGCATGCTGATGCAATCTAGCTGTGGCCCTTCGGCAGGTCACTTTACTTCTCTTGGCCTCAGTTTTATCATCTGTAAAATGGGAATGTTGCTTTAGATGCCCTCTGAGATCTTGGGGGCCACCCTGGCCGAAACAGATTCAGAGGTGCTGCACATCACCCTACACATGGCCATGAGGATGTAGGAGAGAGTCCACGTGGTGTCAGGACAGTGGGGATGACCCTCGGGCAGATGAGTACTTTTCCTTCATGGACTTAGATTTGAGGAGAGCCTGTTGGGTGGGTCCTGGCTGGAAAGAGTGAGACAGCCTCCCTCAGCCTCCCCCTATGCTTGAGTGGTTGCCTCACAGGCTGTCACTTAACCCTCCTCACCACTTCCCAGGGTGGGAAAGGGAAGGGCAGATGGGGGACAGCTGATGAAATAGGCAGACACAAGCGTGTGTTCTTCAAAGACAAAGCCAGGGTCAATAGAGCTGGGCCAACTTGGGCTGCAGCTGCAGGCCCTTCTCTTTGCAGTTTCAGCTTCCTCTTCACTCCTTGACTCTCTCCTAAGAACTTAAATGGGGTGTTTTTTCTGAGCACCAGAGCCAGTGGTTGATACTTTGTGTTAGAATTTACCCATCGTCGTCCACTTGTGTTGCTCTTAAACTGAAGCCAAAGAGAATGTCCTTGGCTGCTGGGAACGTGTATAATGGGGGCACCCAGGAGTGGGCTGGTTGTTCTGAGACTCTGATCCCATCAGACCATACTTTCTGTGTGCTCTTCCAGGAGGAAATGGATCCAGCCAGAGGATCAGAGAGTGTCAGAAGATCCGGAAACTTTCTCTGTGTGGCCAAAGTCTCAAACTATGCCATTCTATTCTGGGGAATGCCATTTCTATTCAGGGCTCCATCCATCAAATAGAAATGGGACTCTAGGCTACTTTCCCATCTCCCAGGAATGTGGATGCCTAGAACACAATAATTCTTTTAATCTTCTAAGTTATATATTTAAAAAAAACACCAGATTCCAGGACAGGTACAATGGTCCGCATCTGTAATCCCAGCAGTTTGGGAGGCTGAGGTGGGCAGATCACTTGAGGCTAGGAGTTGGAGACCAGCCTGGGCAACATAGTAAGACCCTATCTCTAAAAAAAAAAAAAAAAAAAAAAGCTGAGCGTGGTGTTTCATGCCTGTAGTCCCAGCTCCTTGGGAGGCTGAGGTGGGAGGATTACCTGAGCCCAGGGATGTTGAGGCTGCAGTGAACCGTCATTGCACTACTGCACTCCAGCTTGGGCAACAGAGCGAGACTCAGTCAAAAAAAAAAAAGATTCTAAAAGGGGAAAAGAGAAGGCATATTAAGTCCTCGACAAAAGGAAAATTGCTAAATATTGCACTTAAGCTAGCTTAATAATGAGCAACTATACCTTCATCATAAGTTGCAAAGAACTTTGTCATACTAAATGCACACTTGGACAGCCTCAAAAGGCTTCATAAGGAAAGTCCAAGTATAGTTAAACTACACATCAATCATATTCATCATAATCTACTGAACACTTATCATGGGGCAGGCCCTGTACTAAGTGATTTAAATGAATTATCACATTTCATCCTCACAAGAACCCTATGAGACTAAATCTACTATTAACCTGATTTTATAGATACCGACACTGAGGCAAAGAGGCTTTTTTTTTTTTTTTTTTTTTTTGAGACAGAGTCTTGCTCCGTTGCCCAGGCTGGAGTACAGTGGTATGATCTTGGCTCACTGCAATCTCTGCCTCCCTGGCCCAAGCAATTCTCTGAGGCACAGAGGTTTGAATAACTTATCCAAGGACACAGAGCTAGTAAGCGATAGAGCCACAGCATTGAGCTGCTTTCCCTGACTTTAGAGCCTATGCTCTTAACCAGCTGAAAATTTCACATACACAAATAGAGAATTTAGGGGGGATAGAATCCTTAAAAATACAAAAATTTTGCTAGAATGTTCTCTAAACCCAAAATTCCCCTATAACTTCAGTAAATAAGACCTATGGCCCGACATGGTGTGGCTCACGCCTGTGATTTCAACACTTTGGCAGGCCAAGGTGGCAGGATCACTTGAGCCCAGGAGTTCGAGACCAATCTGGGTAACACTGTTAGACCCTGTCTCTACAAAACTTTTTTTATAAATTAGCTGGGTGTGGTGGCACATGCTTGCTGTCCCAGCTCCTTGGGAGGCTGAGATGGGAGGATTGCTCGAACCCAGGAGTTCAAGGTTGCCAAGACTGCACCACTGGACTCCAGCCTGGACAGCAGAGTGGGACCTTGTCTTAAACAAACAAACCAAAGAAACCCACCATAGTTTTCTTTTTTTGTTGTTTTTCTTTTGAGATGCACTCTTGCTCAGTTGCCCAGGCTGGAGTGCAGTGGTGCCATCCTGGCTTACTGCAACCTCTGCCCCCCTGGGTTCAAGCAATACTCCTGCCACAGTCTCCCAGGTAGCTGGGATTACAGGTGTGTGCCACCACGCCTGGCTAGTTATTGTATTTCTAGTAGAGGTGGGGTTTCACCATGTTGGCCAGGCTGGTCTTCAACGCCTGACCTCAGGTAATCTGCCCACTTCAGCCTCCCAGAGTGCTGGGATTACAGGCATGAGCCACTGCACCCAGCCCATAATTTTATTTTCTGAAATTTGTTTTAAAGAACATAAATTTTGAATGCAACATATAGATTTCTGCTCTATGGGAAGGCACACACCTAAACCTTTCACCCAGTCAGTTAATTCTGATATGATTAATTCTGTTAATAGTGAACAATTGACTTATTTTCTTATTGGTATTGAATAACCATATTTAGAAAGGGCCTAGGCAAGGTAGTTTATAATTTAAGTATGAATCTTCTAATTACACATTTGTTTGTATATATTCATGCATAATCAAATTTAATCAAATGGAGAACCTGGAAGAATGAGATCATAGTGTTAGCCTGGTAGATGAGGAGTTGGGGGCATTCTTCTGGCATCAGCCATCAACTTGATTTATAGATGTTTTATCTCATTAACCTTTAAGTCATAGAGCTAATTAGTGGCTCTGGGAACTGCAAAACACACTTGAAGCAATCATGTAGCTCTTTAACTTCACCATGCACCAAATTAAACTGGACCCAATTATTCTAAATCATAGAAGACATCTTGTGAAAGACTTTGCCTCCTTCATTTCAAATGGCTTATTTTCTGGGATGAAAATCATACTTTATGAGAACCCAGATTTGCTCTTCTAGCTGCATGCCATATTATATTGAAACCATCTGAATGCTTCAGAAGCTCTTGCTTCACAGAGAGACACATATATGCAGATTGGTGTGATTATCCCTGTTTGGGTAAAGTTGTCCCAGGACGCTATGGAGGGTGTCACCCTGAGGATAGCACTGCTGGCCTTCCACCTGCAGCGAGGGATCAGGGCAGCCATGCTGGGACCCAGATTGTTCAGCAGGCTGCCATCTTGAAGGTGGAGATGGCCCCTTGGCACTAACAGACCTATAGGCATCCTTTTGTTTTCGCTTCCCTGTTCTCATTTCTGGATAGAAGCCCTCACAATCATCACTGGTCATTAGACAAATGCAAATCAAAGCCGCAATGAGATACCATCTTATGCCAGTTAGAATAGTGATCATTAAAAAGTCAGGAAACAACAGATGCTTGAGAAGATGTGGAGAAATAGGAATGCTTTTACACTGTTGGTGGGAGTGTAAATTAGTTCAACCATTGTGGAAGACAATGTGGTGATTCCTCAAAGATCTAGAACCAGAAATACCATTTGACCCAGCAATCCCATTACTGGGTATGTACCCAAAGGATTATAAATCACTCTACTATAAAGACACATGGACACGTATGTTTATTGTAGCACTATTCACGATAGCAAAGACTTGGAACCAACCCAAATGTCTATCAATGATAGACTGGATAAAAAAAATGTGGCACATATATACCATGGAATACTATGCAGTCATAAAAAAGGATGACTTTATGCCCTTTGCTGGGATATGGAAGAAGCTGGAAACCATCATTCTCAGCAAACTAACACAGGAACAGAAAACCAAACACTGCATGTTCTCACTCATAAGTGGGAGTTGAACCATTGAGAACACATGGACACAGGGAGGGGAACATCACACACTAGGACCTGTCAGGGGGTGGTGGGCTAAGGGAGGGATCGCATTAGGAGAAATACCTAGTGTAGATGACAGGTTGGTGGGTGCAGCAAACCACCATGGCATGTGTACACCTATGTAACAAACCTGCACATTCTGCACATGTATCCCAGAACTTAAAGTATGTATATATATGAAAGAAGCCCTGCCAAAACTGTTGTGACAAAGACCCAGACCTGGAAGCCTAAGTAGGTACAGCCTTCCTTCTCTTTCCAGCCTTCTGATGGGAGGATTTTGGACTTCTTGGCTCCCCCACTCCCTGTGGCTGAATTAAAGTAATGGCTAGGGCCAGGCGAGGTGGCTCATGCCTGTAATCCCAGCACGAGCATAATCAAATTTAGTTAAATGGACAGCCTGAAAGAATGAGATTATAGTGTTAGCATGGAAAGGAAAATTGCTAAATATTGCACTCAAGCAATTGGGAGGCCCAGGCAGGCAGATCACTTGATGTCAGGAGTTTGAGACCAGCCTGGCCAACATGATGAAACCTTGTCTCTACTAAAAATACAAAAATTAGTCGGGCGTGGGCACACACCTGTAATCCCAGCTACTTGGGAGGCTGAGGGGGAAAATCGCTTGAATCCGGGAGGTGGAGGTTGCAGTGAGCCCGAGATCGCACCACTGCACTCCAGCCTTGGCAACAGTGTGAGACTCTGTCTCAAAAAAAAAAAAAAACAAAAAAACAGAACAATGCTAGGATGAAAGGATGAGAGAAATCTAACAGGCTAAATTAATTTACATAAGAAAGGGCATGAAGCTACTTTCTGGATGGAGAATGGACTGGGTACAGTGGCTGAGTGGACTTTGTGTAAGAAAACAGTCTATCTCTCCAAGACATTTAGTAAAGACTTATATTATTTTTAGGGTATTTGGAGTTCAACTTATGTTTCTGTTGAATAGGACATCACAAAAGATGAACCTTCATAAGGGAGGAAGAAGGCTCAGGCTTATTTAACTTACATTTCAAATAATTTTCTGATAGAGGAAAGGGATTTGTGTAGAAACCCCTAGGATGATGACTTACAATGGGGTTTTCTGAATTCTCATGGTCTTAGAACAGGACAGTGAAGTGTAGAAAGCAGGAGCCAGAGGCCTGTGGGATGCAGTCTTATCAGATGGGGGCCTTCACTTCCACTGGACATGTGGGTGAAGCTGAGGTTTCTTCTGGGGTTGATTTCACATGAATGAGTCCTAGTGTCAGGGGACACCAAACTTTAATTTCTTTCTTGGATTTAGTTTGAAAATGGACTAGATTGTTAACATACAGAAGAATTTTTGTGTGGGTTCTTGCTCCTTAAATGCCAAACTGATGTTCTAATGCCTTTTGACATGTCTCCTGCTGAGTGACTCAGCCCTGGCCTCATGGACCCTCCACAGGCTCTCCCTCCCTCAGGGTTGCAGGTGTGTCCCCACCTTGGATCAGAGGCCAGGAAACTAACCACAATCTCCTGGCTATGAGACCTGGCTCCTGCCTCAGAGGCAAAACAGGGTGAAATGCAGGCAGGCAGGATCCCAAACCACAGAAGCTCAAGTTAGGTCATTCTTGTGAACATGACAACTCACTGTCTCTCTAGGTCAACAAAAAGAGACATAGATCCATTTGAAAATGGCCTTAAAAGACTAAGAACATGCATGACTGTTATTGCCATTGAGTGCCATTCCAAAGCAACAGAGAAAGTTAATTATCCGTTCCTTTCCACAAGCCAACAGAGGTGCTGGAGAACATTCATACTATCTATAGCAGGAACACTGAGTACAAGTAGTTTAAATCACCTATCCAACAGCCAATAAGTGCAATGTCAGATTCTTGTTCCCTATTCACATCTTTGGGGGAACTACACACTAGGCAGGAACCATCTTTCGAAGCCCCTGGAGAAGCTGCAGAGGCACTTGCAAGATCATCCCTCTTTGGGACAGCCTCTCTGGGACAGTTAGAAATGAGGTTGAGGGGCCGGGTGTGGCGACTCACGCCTGTAATGCCAGCACTTTGGGAGGCCAAGGAGGGCAGATTGCTTGAGATCAGGAGTTCGAGACCAGCCTGGCCAACATGGTGAAACCCCGTCTCTACTAAAAATATAAAAAAATTAGCCGGGCATGGTAGCACATGCTTGAAGTCCCAGCTACTCAGGAAGCTGAAGCAGGAGAATTGCTTGAACCCGGGAGGTGGAAGTTGCAGTGAGCTGAGATCGCGCCACTGCACTCCAGCCTGGGTGACAGACTCCCTCTCAAAAAGAAAAAAAAGAAAGGAAAAGAAAAAAAAATGAGGTTGAGGACCAGGATCAGTGCAGAGGAAAGAGTAATGGAAAATTATTGCTCCTCTGAAATAATGGGAACTTTGCCATGGCTGGTGTGGCTCCGAATGTGGTCATTTTTCCTTAAACATGGGAATCCAGCCCAATGCAGAAGTAGATTAATCCTTGGAAATGCACAATTACTATTCACTCGGTTCACTGTGGGAATCAAGCAAATGAAATTGCCTGATGAGAAAAACAACACTGCCTTAAGAAGCACTCCCTCACGTTCACAGTGCATTTAAAATAATTATTAGGAAAAAAGGCCTGACAATATGAAGGATGTGAGCAATCTTCAGCCCAGTTTGTTCCTAGGGCATGATGAAAATGGGTCTATTTTGGCTGAAATTTTAACATCTCCTCTCAGGGCTACTCAGAAAGTCTGGCTAATACTACATACAGGAAAAACAAACAAAACTTTTCTTTCCTAGACTAGCACCCTTGAGGCTTAGGAATAATAACCACTTCAAATATGAGTGATTGATCCATTCCTCTAAGGCTAGTTAATAACAAACACTGTTTGTTCTTTGTAGTATCTAACATTTGCCCAACCTGCTTATATCACATGGAATTTGGACTGAACCCACAAGACACACACTGGTTGCCTTTGACCCTGGGATATGGCTTACTGACATCTATTTTGAACGGAGGGGAAGAGTGGAGTACTAGAATTGATGGTGGGTGAATTAAATTCTACATGTTATCAACCTTGTTTGAGGCAGCTCATGGGATCACTCCATAGACCAGATGAGTTATTTCTAGGCCTGGGGCTTCTCTGACTGCCCACCTCCCCACTGGTTGGCTCAGCCCCTGGTCCTTAGAAGACCTTTCTGAGAGGCCAGTGTATCTTCTCGGCTACATTTCTATGCAGCCTTTTAATAGTCACACGAGACAACTTAACATACTGCTGCCTCACATGGCCATGAGTTCTGTTCTGTGCCAGCATCAGGACCCATCTTGTCTTGGACAGGGGGCTAGAAAGACCTTTGCCCTAGTAGTTAGCATCAAGTCATGGTAGTGACCAGCCTCAGGCTGGATTCATGCTCTGACTCCAGAAACTGAACCCTTACCTTGTTCATTCATTTGACAAATATTTGTAGAGCATCTATTATATGTCAGACACTGTACTAAGCCCACAAATAGAGCACTAACTAAAAGAGATAAAGATGTCTGCCTGGCCAGGCATGGTGGCTCACGCCTGTGCTGAGGTGGGTGGATTACCAGGTCAGGAGATCGAGATCATCCTGGCCAACATGGTGAAACCTCGTCTCTACTAAAATACAAAAATTTAACTGGGCGTGGTAGTGTGCACCTGTAGTCCCAGCTACTCGGGAGGCTGAGGCAGGGGAATTGCTTGAACCTGGGAGGTGGAGGTTGCAGTGAGCTAAGATTGCACCACTGCACTCCAGCCTGGCGACAGAGTGAGACTGTGTCTCAAAAAAAAAAAAGTCTGTCCTTCTTTAAATTCTACTCTATTTTAAGGAACTGAATCTTGTTCTCTCATTCTCAAGTTTCAGTCTTGGTTCTCTAATCGTAAGTCACTTATCCCAGAATGATGTTTCTCAAACTTTAATGTGCATACAGATCATCTGGGAATCTTGTTAAAATGCAGATTCTGGCTGGGAACAGTGACTCATGCCTGTAATTCCAGCACTTTGGGAGGCCAAGGTAGGAGGATTGCTTGAGCCCCCAGGATTTGGAGACCAGCCTGGGCAATATAGCAAGAGCCCATCTCTACAAAAAATACAAAAATTAGCTGGGCATGGTGGCAAATGGCTGTGGTGGCAAATGGCTGTGGTTCCAGGCACTCAGGAGGCTGAGGCAGGAGGATCGCTTGAACTCAGGAGTTCAAGGTTGCAGTGAACCAAGATTGCACCACCGCACTCCAGCTTGGGTGACAGAGTGAGACCCTGTATGAAAAAAAAAAAAAAAGGCAGATTCTCATTCAGTAAGTCTGGAGTAGGACCTGAAATTCGGTATTCCTGACAATTTCCCAAATAATATTGCGGAGCTGCTAGGGATGCTGCCTGGGTTACACTTTATTTTTGGGATGGAAGCTGGCTCTGTTGCAGTGAAGAGGGAGACCCAGGCATCTCAGGTCAACTTCCCCCTTTTTTTTTATTCCTAAGACTGTAAACCGTAGCCCTTTTCATATGTAATTCCTAAGACTGTAAACTAAAACCCTTTTCATATGTAATTCCTAAGACTGTAAACTGAAACCCTTTTCATATGTAATTCCTAAGACTGTAAACTGAGACCCTTTTCATATGTTAAGCTATAAACCTAAGATTCTTCCACGTGTAACATCTAAAGTATAAGCCTATATAAAGAAGGAATCTTCCTTTGTTAGGGGAGCTTGGTTGTTAAGGCAACTATGCCACCTTGCTCCCGGCGGAATTAAACTCCTTCCTTCCATATTCGGTGTCCAAGAGATCCGTTTCCCACAGCCGCTCATGCTACAGCAGAGACTGGAGAGCAGTGGTGCAATCTTGGCTCACTGCAGCCTCGGGCTCCCGGGTTCAAGCGATTCCCCTGTCTCAGCCTCCCGAGTAGCTGGGACTACGGGCTCGTGGCACCACGCCCGGCTAATTTTTGTATTTTTAGTAGAGACGGGGTTTCACCACGTTGGCCAGGCTGGTCTTCAACTCCTGACCTCAAGTGATTCTCACGCCCCAACCTATCAGAGTTTTAGAAGGACTAAAATCCTCCCAGGTTCCTGTGACATCGCAAAGGAAAAAGGCTTAGAAATGATCTGACGATCATCATCTGAGATTGCGGGCTCCTCCGAAGTTACCCCACAAGTCTCAGATCAGAAACTGAGGCGGGGCTTGCCCAACGTCACGTGGCTGGCAATTCCGGTGGCCTCCAGCGCATGCGCAGTTCCTATCTGCTCCGCGGCCTTGCGGCCCTGCTCCACCCACTGCAGGAATGCCTCTCCTTGATCAAGACCCAAACCTTTTCCTCTTCCAGCCGACAGTTTCAGGCCATTACCTCTAAAGCGCCACACCCTCACAGGTGCTGGACTCCCACAAATGCCATCCTCTTCCCACTCCTGTGACCGATCAATCAAGCCACACGTTTAATTGGTTGACTTTCCCCAAAGACCGATGCCGTCAGCCTTTCAATACTGCTTGGGGCTCTTCTTGAGGCAGGTGAAGTATGTGGGTGGGAAGGCTGTTTGCTGGACTTCCCATTCATCTTTAAGGAAGGCAATTAAGTTTCCTGCTTTGGGTCTTCTATTTCAGAACCTCTTATTTTGCTGGGTTCTACAGCTTTCTGGAATGTTTGTGAACACCTCCTCTCTTGGCTTACAACTTCAAGACTTCCTCATTCTTTCAAATTAGCCACTTTCTTTCTTTCCCCTCCCTACCCAGATAGGTGCTGTTCACCAAGTGGAGTGAGTTGAGCACACCTGGAGCTTTATAGTGTTTGACAGGGGGTTTAACCTGTCCATGAATCCCAGTAGTTTTCAATCTTGGCATATATTAGAATCTCCTGGGGAGTTTAGAAAACCCGAAGTTAAGACTGCACTCAGATAAATTATTTTGATTTTTTTTTTAAACAAAAATAGAGGCGGTGGCGGGGGGGGGGGTCTCCCTATGTTGCTCAGGCTGCGCTTGAACACCTGGCCTCTAGAGATCCTTCCACCTCCACTTCCCAAAGTGCTGGGTTGAGAGGCATGAGCCACTGCACCTGGCCTGCACCCAGATAAATTAAATCAGAAACTCGGGGGGTAAGAAACAGGCATAAAGAGTTTATGGCCAGGTGCAGTGGCTCATGCCTGTAATCCCAGCACTTTGGGAGACTAAGGCGGATGGATCACTGGAGATCAGGAGTTTGAGACTAGCCTGGCCACCATGGCAAACCCCCCCATCTCTACTAAAAAATACAAAAATGAGCCAGGTATGATGACACGTACCTGTAATCCCAGCACTTTGGGAGGCCAAAGCAGGCAGATCACTTGAGGTCAGGAGTTTGACACCAGCCTGGCCAACATGGTGAAACTCCGTCTCTACTAAAATTACAAAAAAAAAAAAAAAAATTAGCCAGGCATGGTGGCGTGTGCCTGTAGTCCCAGCTATTTGGGAGGCTGAGGCAGGAGAATCACTTGAACCCGGGAGGTAGAGGTTGCAGTGAGCTGAGATGCGCCACTGCACTCAAGCCTGGATGACAAAGTGAGACTCTGTCTCAAAAAAAAGTTTACCCAGTTCCCCAGGTGATCCCATTGTAGAGCCAATGTTGAGGCCCTCTGGAAAGTGCAGGTGAAATTGTTTGTGAGTGGGCATAAGTGCATTTTCTTCTGGAAAAGCTAAGCCATATCTCTCAGCAGATTCTCGGAGAGGTATACAACATCCTTCTCCTTTCTTCAAAAAAGGCTCAGTGACTGGTCTAAGACAATAAGGAAGAAGAACTTGCCAATTATTAAGGAAACACTAAACACATGTGTTGACTAAATAAATAGGTATTAACACGAAGAGGAAGAAAAGTGTCTATTGTTCTCTAGGGGACCTTTGGGGGCCTTTGGATGGGATGGGAAAGTCATTGCCTCTTTTCCAACTAAGTGGGAAAATGGCTGATTTCAGATGCTGCCACTGCAGAAATCTGATTACTTAACTCTTAAGCCTTCCTGCTGCCCACAGAACTAAGCCTGACTCCCAGCTATAACATCGTGGTTCTTTCATTGCCTCGCCCCAGCCATCCTTTCTAGCTCACCTCCCTCACTTCACCCCACACTCTAGCTCCACGAGGATGCTCACTGTGCATTTTTTAGATGCCCTTTTTAAGGTGCCTTCCTCAGTTCCTTCTGCTCTGCCTGTCTCAGGTGGACCTGGGAGGGGAAGTGGGACTGAAGGAACAGAATAACTCAAGGCAGAGCCCCTTAGTAGAGAAGGTTCAGTCTGTATTTGTCAAAAATATGAGTGGGATAGCAACCTTCTGCTAGGTGTTCCTTCTTGGGGGAGTGGGGGAGATTCAGAAGGCCTGGTCCTCGAGGGACTTAGGTCCCAGAGTAGGAGGCAGACCCATGATCCAAAGAGTGCAAGGAAGCCTAATGGGTGCTTTGAGAGGAATCTGTGGAGGGGAGATATGAGGTGGGATGGGGCATGCAGGGTCAAGAAAGGCTTCATCTCTAAAGAGATTGGCAGCTGGGCATGGTGGCTCACACCTGTAATTCCAGCACTTTGGGAGGCTGAGGCGGGTGGACCATGAGGTCAGGAGATTGAGGCCATCCTGGCCAATATGATGAAAAAGATACAAAAAAAACTAGCTGGGCATGGTGGCGCTTGCCTGTAGTTCAGCTACTCGGGAGGCTGAGGCAGGGAAATCGATTGAACCCGGGAGGTGGAGGTTGCAGTGAGCCGAGATTGCACCACTGAACTCCAGCCTGGCAACAGAGCAAGACTCCGTCTTGCAAAAAAGAAAAAAAAAAGAGAGAGAGAGAGATTGGCACCCAGCAGGCCTCAGTGAAGAGAGATGGGACTGAATTAGGAGGGTGAGGCCAGATGATAGAGGGCATTGAATGCCAATTGGAGAACACCCAGTATACATAGATTGAACCCAGTTGGTGGCCCCAGCTTTGCCCGTCTTGCTCCCTCAGGTAGTCTTTGCTATAATACTAAGCCACTGAGGCAAAGGGCCTAATTTTAAAGATATCCCATCTGCCTGGTGGCGTCTGAGCTTGTAAAGGTACCAGCTCTTTTCAGGAAGCCCCAGCTTTCTCCTGTAGCATCTTCCTCCTGCCACTGCCCATGTTCCCGGGCCCTTGGGACAGGTCAGGGAGCCAGGATCACTGACTCTGCGGACAAGAACGGTGGCTGTACTTCCCAACCACAAGTCAGGCAGGACGTAGGCGTGACAATGGGCTGGACGATAGGCAGTCAGGGGCCTGCCAGCACAGCAGGGGAGGAGGGTTACAGCTTCTAGATCCTCGGGTTTGAATCCCATGGCTAAGTGCTAGGAATACAGTGTCTACCAACCCGATACAGATGCTGTGCATAGAGCCCTGACCCAGAGTAGATGTTCTCTTCCTCTTGTCTACTTCTCTGGGCTGAGAATCCAGGTGAAACAGCTGGATCATCTCCCCCATAGCACCCTCACCTCTCAAGAGGGTGCCCCTTCTCCAGGGACTGCAAGTTTTCCATTTGGGCTGCAGGATGCTCTAATTGTTAGGCACTTTCCTCTAATGAGGCACAGAGGGCTTATTATGTAAATTGAAGGAAAAAAATCCCCCAAATCATGAATTACATCTGTATTATAATAATAAACATTTTAATTAACACTTACCAACTGCCAGCTATATTAGGTGTAAATAACAGGTGGATGCAGCATGAACTCATGAGGCTAGAGATGAGTCACTGCCTCCAGCCTACTCCTTCAAGAATTTCAAGAAACAATTCATATGCTATCTCCTTTCTTTTCTTTTCCTTTCATTTTTTTTATTTTTGAGAGACTCCCTCTGTTGCCCAGGGAGGCAGTGCTGCGATCTCGGCTCACTGCAACCTCCGCCTCCCAGGTTCAAGCAATTCTGCCTCAGCCTCCCAAATAGCTGGGACTACAGGCATGCACCACCACACCCAGCTAATTTTTGTAGTTTCAGTGGAGATGGGGTTTTGCCATGTTGGCCAGGCTGGCCTCTAGCTCCTACCTCAGGTGATCCACCCGCCTTGGCCTCCCAAAATACTGGGATTACAAGAGTGAGCTACCACACCTGCCATTTTTCAAAAGCAAGCTTATACAGTCTCCTGGATCCTGAAACTATTGACAATACTTATAGTTTTTTTTTTTTTGCCATTTAAACATAAATATTCATGACTTAACATTTGTATGGTGCCTCTCATCTCAGTCAGTAATTCAACAGATATTTAATAGATGTAGCAGGCATTGTTCTAGGAACCAGGAATACAGCAGTGAGGGAATAAGCTGAAGTTCCTTTTTTAAATTAAAGAAATTTTTTAGAGACAGGGTTTTGCTATGTTGCCTAGCATTCTAGTATACAAAGACAATAGGGAAATCAGCAAGTACACAAGTAACATTAAATGGCAATAACTGCTATAGGAAAACATAAAGAAGAATAAATAGAATAGAGTTGGGGGGTGGGGGCGTGGAGTTTAAGAACTGCTATTTGGCTGGGCGCAGTGGCTCAATTCTGTAATCCTAGCACTTTGGGAGGCCAAGGAAAGCAGAGAGCTTGAGCTCAGGAGTTCAAGACCAGTCTGGGCAACATGGCGAAATCCCATCTCTACAAAAATTACCTGGGTGTGGTGGCGTGTGCCTGTAGTTCCAGCAATTGGGACGTTGAAGTGGAAGGATAGCTTGAGCCTTTGGAGGCGGAGGTTGCAGTGAGCTGAGATCATGCCACTTGCACTCGAGCCTGGGCTACAGAGCCAGACCCTGTCTCAAAAAAAAAAGAACTGCTACTTTACATAGAGTGGCCTCACTGATGAGATGCCATTTGCGTGACAGGATTTACTTGATGGGTGTGAAAGAGGTAGCAAGTTGTCTCTGAGGTTTTTGACTTGAGCACCTAGAAAAATGGAATTGCCACATACTGAGATGGGAGAAACCTGGGGGCGAAGGGTGCAGAGCAAGTCTGGTAAATTGATTGTGGACATGAGATGTCAACTAGACAGTTAAATACGCCAATAACTAGGATTCAAAGGAGAAGTTGGGACTGGAGGTGATAAATATGGAAGTTTCAACTATACACTTTTTAAAATCAGGAACCTGGACAGCCTGCACTGTATAGTATATGTATACACACATGAACACACCATCTACACGCAAACATCAATATGCATGTCTGGCAGAATAACATTTGCTGAATTGGGTATATGATTTTTTGTTGCATTATCCTTTCGACTTTTTGGTATCTTTGAAATGTTTCTTTATACAAAATTGGGGGGAGAAATACAAAGCCTGGACCTCACCCCTGGTATCTGAGTTTTTGAAACTACCACAGGTGACTCTTATGCACAGAGAAACACTGATCCAATATCCACATTAAACATGAAATTGAGGCCTGAAAAGTTAAAGTTGTTTTCTAAAGAACAGAACAAGGACTAGAAATCGTGTTCCTTGGCTTCCAGTCTTGTGTTCTTTTCTTGTAAATCCTCTAAAGGAATTTCTCATATAAGAAATCTTATCCTTTTGAACATCTGAAGCTCTTTTTTGCCAATGCAAGGTAAGGAAGGATTTGGGCACCTGGAAGGTACTCAGTTGCTGGAGTCAGGTTATGGGAAGGTGAATATCAAGAATGATTAGAAGGAAAAAAAATATAGGTACTAAGGAGGACAGTCTTAATTTTAAAAATTGAATTGTATTGTATGGAGAGCTGATTTTTTCCCCCTCATCTTGTTTGTGATGGTATAGAGAGCTAAACCCGGAGGGTTTAGCTAATCTTTGTAGTTTTAGTAGAGATGGAGGTTTTTGCTACATTGGCCAGGCTGGTCTCAAACTTCTGATCTCAAGTGATGTACCTGCCTCAGCCTCCCAAAGTGTTGAGATTACAGGTGTGAGTCATGAGATTAAATCTTATTTCACCTGTAAGACTTAATATGTAGATACAAATCACAGATTAGAAAAAAAATTCAAAAATCCTGATTATTAGTTGGGAAATGAGGTTACTGATGAGGTCCTTAGTGTTGGAGGAGCTCCGGTTCCTAACAGAGCCATGAAAAATTAATGATTGCAGACTGGTAGGTCCCAATGTCTACTGGGAAAGTCTTTGGAGTCGATAAAATCTAGGTTTAAATTCTGACTCTGCCACTGGGTAGTTTTGTGATATTAGGCATGTGATATGCATGCTCTCAATCTGTTATTTGGAACATGTATTGTGGGCCTTTTGGCCAGTGACAGAGACTGCCCAGGTGTGGTCGCCATGTTCCTCTCTGCGGAACTGTGTCAGGAACTGTGTGTGCTTGGTGTTTGGATACAGAAGTTTTGAGATGCAAAGGGTTCAGCCCTCCTAGAGGTTCAACAGATAATTAAGGAAAGCTAGGGTTCCTAACCCCGAAGGGACTGAGAGTAGTGAGAGTAGGCTTTAACCAGGCGGAGAGGGAGCTGGGTCGGGGAAGCAACATTTTAAGAAAATATGAGAGGGCCTGATAGGATCGAGCAGCCAAGGTACAACACACAGTTGTTCTTGTGGGTCTAATGCAGGTGGTCGTGATTATTTCGTGAAACAAACATGGAAAGCACCTAACTCTGAAAGCACTTGACCAGAAATAGGAGTCAGGGCCTGGCCGCGAATCCTAAGCTGTAAATCCCTTTCCAGAATGAAGAGGATTCCAACCTCCACCACGACAAGAGCAAAACGCTGTAAGGAACGGAGGAACCAGCCGGACGATTAGGGGCGGGTTCCAGGCGGGAGGCGTGGTATCGGGCGACTGCCGGATGTTCTCTTCCGGAACTGGCCCGTGCCCCGGAAGCAGTTGTTGTTTGTTGTGGGCCTTTTGGCCGGTGAAGGAGAGTGCCCAGGTGTGGTCGTCATGTTCCTCTCCGCCGTCTTTTGTAAGTGGGGCTGGAGGCGCCGGCAGGGGTTACGGCAAGGGCGGGGGTGCTGTGACAGGCAGGGCCGGGGAATGATGCAGGGCAGGATGTCCGAACAGGCCGGGAAGCTGCAACTGTGGACTTCCCAGGCCTTCAGGACTACAGCGTCCGCCATGCTCCGCGGCGCGCCTCCCTGCGCGGACGTGTGGGTGCCTGAGAAGGGGTCCGCGGTGTCTGGATTTAGTTGCTGTCCTCATGGAGTATTGAGTCTGGCTCTGGGGTGTTTTTCTCCAGCTCGCGTTAGGAGAATCACTGGATGTCCTAGCTGGGAAGAATCTCAGAATTTATAGCCCACCCGTTTCGAACTCTAAAGATAAGAAAACAGCTCCCAAGAGGGGCAATGAATTGCCCGAGTTATATGGCTGGGCAGTGAAAGAAGTCCTCGGGCTCCCAAGTCAGTGCTCTTCCTTACACCTGGCTGACTTCCCAGTTACATTTAGCATCTGGTTTTCACCACATGTATGGTTGTTGTAGTTTGCAAAGGTTAACTTGTCAAACAAGAAGCTTGCTCCAGTGCAAATACTTGCACCTACGAAGAGGGAAAAAATGGAGCAGATATTACTTTAGAAAGATTTAAAAGGTAGCTAGTCCAACTGACATGAAATTATGCAAAATATTACATCTAGAATTGTGTTGGTCTGATTGGATCTTTTAACCTTCCTTCTATAAAATCCTAAGGGGGGATTTCTAAATATCTAGGGAATAGCTATTTGAGTGACACCTCATGGCATAGTTCCTGAGTTAAATGTTTTTGGTTATTACTGACGTTTATATGAACTTTGCATAAGAAAGAGAATAAATTTATATTTTTATTTTCTTTTCCAACCTTTCCTGTCTACAAAAAAGTTGCCAAGAGCAAATCAAAGTAAGTAAAGACTTTTCTTTTTTTAAACGTCACTTGTTTAAAACAGATTTGTTAGTCTAGCTGCTCCCAATACATCCTTATATAAAATTAAGCATTGGGCCTCGATTTCCTAAGAGTTGGTTTGTGGATTACTTATTTGATTATTTTTTCTCTGTGAACTCTTTCAAAAAATATTTTCCTTCCTGCTCAACTGAGCTACTTCGTGAGCATTGAAATACTTAATTCAAAGGAGTCTTTGCTGCTTTTCTAGTCTCAACATTTGTGAGCTCACTGTCTATTTCTAAACAAACCACTGGGCTGTGCTGTATTTGAACTACGACCATATTTCCATTTCCTCAAATTGAGGACCAGGGGCCATTTGTCTGGAGCTCACTACAGGAATCCATAATAACAAACTGTGCTTCGATTAAATCATAGAGTCTGTTTTAATGAGTTTTGTAATCCTTTGCATTCATGGTATAAACATTTCAAAAATAGCCAAGATTGAAGATTCCATGCTGTACCGGAGAGACTGGAACTACCAAACTTGTATTTCAAAATAAATGTAGACAATATCTGAAGATTTTGTGGTAAAAGTAGGGAAGTTCCAAAGCAGCCCTTCCTTACAACTCAAGACATAGAAAATCCTTAAAGCTAGTCTTTTGGATTAAAGTTAATGAAAAATATATACATTTGTGCTTTCCCCTGAGTATCTTTCAGTGGTTCATGTAGCTTTCCCCCACAATCCAGTTATTTATGTTAGAATTCCCCACCCCCCAGGATCTGTAGGAATCCCTTGCCTTTGGTTTCTTTAGAGCTATATTCTGCCTCTCGTTCTTTGTACCCTTCTTGTGACGTATTTCATGTATGTCTTGCCTGATAGACCTCATGTAGCAACTCACTTTCCATACTGTACTGTTAGGTCCTACAGAACATATACATAGCCTTATAGAGCTTTGTATTTCCCATAGTGCCTTCCACAGAGTAAGTGCTCAATGTTTGTTGAATCTCTGTTGAATGAATAATTATCGTCTATCTTAATTACAAATAAATACTGTATGCCTCTTATGAAGCACTGTGCTGAATGTTGAAAGCAATGCAGTGATGTGAAATATAGTCTTAGATGCTTCCAATTTGTTTTGGAATTACATGAGAAATAAAATAACATGGTCTACATGGGGAGATGACACATGAAAAAATAAACAGTACAGATATTAAAAGATCTGATGAGGCAAACATGGACGTTCTGCTTTGGATGACTGTGACTTAAATGAAATATGAAGGGGTACATGGTTTTGCTCATTAGCAACCCAGAAGCTTCAGTCCCTTTATTTTGTCCATTCCTGATTATAATCATATATGCCCTGGAAGAGAGGGCTGTTCTGAGACAGCTGTCTTTACAGTTTCCTCACTAGCCAGCTGTGGTTACCAGTACTTTGATATTTTCCCCCTCCTGACTTCTGCTCGTCATGAGAGGTGGGTGTCTGAGGCTAGTCCCGCAATATGGCTTGATTGTTACTGTTTTGGTTAGGTCATTGCCAAGTAACTGTGTAGTGGAGCAAATACTAGAGATTTGAAACCATTGAAACTGTTTCATGGAAACCTTAGGCTGTCTTACAACTGAACGGTCTTAGGGCCAAGTGATATCCCACAACTAATATTACCCTACAGGGTTCTCAAAATGTGCCATCCTCCCATGACTGATTTTAGACTATATTGTCAGCTTTTAACAGTGTACTTTTTAATCTTAGAAACATTCTGGTGAGAATGGTGAGCCAAGCTGGGACAGGTACTTGCTTCAACGTCAAGAGAAACCGACTGCGGGAAAAACTGACTCTTTTGCGTTACGATCCAGTTGGTAAGATCTGGGGAAGTGACCCACCGTAGACTGAAATGCTTCCAAGAACTGTTGCCCCCTTTGTAGGCTGAATATCTGAACATCTCCTGGAAGTTTTTTGGCCTCTGACACTAGCATTCATTTAACAAATAGGTGTTGAATGATTATTATGCTGTTTACCATCCTAGGTACTGGGCTACACCAGGACGCAAGACAAGTCCCTGTATTCTTGGCACTTAGTCTAGTTTGAGAGGGAGAGAAAAGATGACAAATTGTAAGTGCTATGAGAGAAGCAATCTGGATGCTGAGGTGTAGGATGAGGTTGGGAGTGGTGGGGAAAGTCATATTAGATGGCTAAATCAGGGAATGTCTTTCCAGGCGGAGATAGTTAACTGAGACCTGAAGATGAGAAACCAGCTATGTTAAGAGAGTAGGTGTGTGTTCTGGAAACAAGTGTCTTGAGAAGGGGACGGTATGGTGTCCTGGCATCATCTGTCTGACAGTGGCTGGTTTTTGGGTCCTGATATAAGTTAAAGGAATATGATTTCTATATGTTAGTGCAAGAGGGTGTGAAATTTGATTTTTCCATTTTGTGCCATCCACTAAAATGCTGTACTGTATGGTAACTTTAAATAGTCTCATTAGATGGAAGTATTTATCTAGAAGAAACAAGTGTTCCCAATGCCAGATTAACTGCTCACAAACAAAATAGAGTCAGCACCTGATTGCTGTTGGTGGTCACCTATCCTGTTTCTGGTTTTTATGTGCAGATGTATTAAAAAATAAACATTTAAATTTTAGAGCTCTGACTGTTCATTTTTGTGCTCTTTATAATTAATTTCTTTTTTTTTTTTTTTTGAGACTGAGCCTTGCTGTCACCCAGGCTGAAGTGCAGTGGTGCGATCTTGGCCCACAGCAACCTCCACCTCTTGGGTTCTCAGCGATTCTCCTGCCTCAGCCTCCCAAGTATCTGGGACTACAGACATGCACCACCATACCCAGCAAATTTTTATATTTTTAGTAGAGATAGGGTTTCACCGTGTTGGCCAGGCCAGTCTTGAACTCCTGATCACAGGTGATCTACCCGCCTCGGTCTCCCAAAGTGCTGGGATTACAGGCATGAGCCACCATGCCTGGCCTTTGCTTCTTAATAAGATAATGGCTATAATAACACGAGCAGACATTTTTAAAAGGCTCTGAGAAGCACAGTTGTCAGCTTAAAGTTTCTTATGTTCCATCCTTTAACAGAAATAAAATTCCTTGCTGTTTTTAATGGTGTTTAAATTTCTGTTTATTCATTATCACAGTAAAAAGGGAAGTCTAGGTTTGTACCTGATAAGGAGTCTGAATTTCAGGATGATTCCTTGTATGGTGGAAAAATGATTAGGTTTGATATCGGAATAAGGTTTGGTATTGGATTGGTGTGTTTTTCCCTCTCTGATTTATTTTTATTTTTATTTATTTTTTTTTGAGATGGAGTCTCGCTCTGTCACCAGGCTGGAGTGCAGTGGTGTGATCTCGGCTTACTGCAACCTCCACCTCCTGGGTTCAAGCAATTCTCCTGCCTCAGCCTCCCGAGTAGCTGGGACTACAGGCGCACGCCACCACACCTAGCTAATTTTTGTATTTTTTAGTAGAGACGGGGTTTCACCATGTTGGCCAGGATGGTCTCGATCTCTTGACCTCGTGATCCACCCGCCTCAGCCTCCCAAAGTGCTGGGATTACAGGCATTAGCCACCGTGCCTGGCCCCTGTCTGATTTCTTTGTGTCAGCTGGTGAAAACTCAAAGGGATGAATTTTACAATAAAGTAATTGTTTTTCTACCATATTTAACTCTCTTAGTAAAAGGTGAAAGATTTGTATGCGCTGAAGAGAAACCAGAGTATATATATTTATTTAACTCTTTTAAAGTTTATTTTTAGAAATGTGCACAACACGAATATTGATTGAATAACCTGTGATATTTTAAATATAAAAAAATGTATTGGCCTTTTCATCTTTAGTATGGAGGTATTAGGAACTTAATATTTGTCAGTTTGATTTTAAGTTTTGAGATTGGGAAAGGATACAACCATAAACAGTTCTGATCATAAGTTCAAAGTGGGAGAAAAGATTCATAGATAAATTTCAAACAGATGCTTAGAACTTTTCTCATAAGGAATGGCCTTAGCTTTGACAGCACAACTTTGTCTTTTCTGAAGAAGAGAATGTTCTAAGGGGGGAAGACCGCCTGGCTTTCTGCCCACCTGCTGAAGCTCTGCAGGTGTTCGTGATGATGATGTTTGCCTCGGGGCCTGCCCCCATTGCTCAGGGTACCAAATAGCTTGGCAGTTCTCCCAGCATATTTTACTGTGATAAGTAAATTGTTAAGTTTGAGGACAATGATGGTTGGTCTGCTTTATGAAGGAACTAGGTAAGGAAACGTGGAAAAATTCCCAATTATTTGAGCATTTCATAATACAGTCTCTGGCAAGAAGCCGCTGTATATGCTTGTCCTTTCAAACTCCTTTTCCTCATATAAAACTAGATGCTAATTTCCAAAGAGGAAGGATTAAAGGCTGAGGCATAAGCTTATTAAACTTTCTTAGATATATTGAAGGTTCATCATAAAGAGAAGGAAAACTTGTCAGTTTTAATTCCTTGGATGACTAAACAAGACAATACAGACTTTAATTGAAGCAGAATCGATTTTGGTTACATGTAGGGCGAGAACTTGACAGATTCATTCTTCTATGAATTAAACAGCAAATATTTTGACAGAAAATTTATGTTTACAATTGTGGATCTCAGTGTGTTGTTTCAACTCACGTAACACATGTTGAGTGTGCACTGTGTGTCCGCAGCAACTCTGTGAGGGGCATAGTTCTCTCTTCCACAGAGAAGAAAGCAGGGTAGGTAGAGTATTTTGAGAAATTTTCCTAGGGACTCATAGCTGATAAACGGTGGAGCCAGAGTTGGAACCCAGCCTTTCTCCAAGTCTCTGTTCTCTTATTTATTTATTTATTTATTTATAATAGAGATGGAGTCTCATTCTGTTGCCCAGGCTGGTCTTGAACTCCTGAGCTCAAGCATTCCACCCACCTTGGCCTCCCAAAGCGTTGGGCTTACAGGCCTGAGCCATTGTGCTTTGCCCTTCTGATTTAAATATATATAAATTTAAATATATATTAAAAATATATATATATTTTATATATATTAAAATATATATAATATATATATTAAAATATATAATATATTTAAAAATATATAAAATATACATATTAAAAAAAATATATATATATATATTTTTTTTTTTGTAGAGACAAGGATCTTCCTATATTGCCCAGGCTGGTCTGGAACGCCTGACTTTGAGTGATCCTCCTACCTCAGTCTCCCAAGTGCTGGGATTACAGGCATCAGCCACCATTCCTGGCTAAGTCCCTGTTCTTTCTATTACATGGAGTCAATCTTTCTAAAACTCTTTTTTTTTTTTTAATCAAGACCTATCCCTGTGGTCAGGCCATGGATCCCCCACTGAGACTCGTACCACCATCCCTCTACTAAACCAGGGGCTCATTCCTGGTTCAGTTCATCCAAACACTGATCTGTCTTCAGGGACCAAACTTGACCCTTTCCATGAGGCCTTCTGTCACCATTCCTGTCCCTTGTGACCTTTAGGTTCCTCTGGGGTTTACTTGACTTTTCTTTGGGCATCTGATGTGTACTGATGTATTAAATCAGGGACTCTCCTTAAACTTTTGTAAACTCTGCATTGCCTAGCACAGTTCTATGGACTTAAATATTTATTCTTTGAATTAAAGGAATAGATGCAGTGAATGAATCAAAGAATTTTCCTCAATATAGCCTTGCTCTACTAATCTTAATCAGTTACTCCTGCTCAGGGTCATTTAAATAGTCTCCAGATTGCTTTTCAGTGAGACAATCCCCCTCCCCCTTTTTTAAACCAAGTTTTTAGTTCCGTGTAGAAAACCATGTGGGAAATATTTCTTGTAATTAATAATATTGATGAGAAACTGTTTTGGTTCTTCACTACCATCTTGTAATGCATTAATGCATTGTAGTTCTCCTTGGAGTTTTAGGAGGATCAATCCTACTTACATTTCATATGATTTGAAGTATGTTAAAAAGATCCCTTATGTACAGTGTATTAATATTATAGATAGAATTCTGTTGACAGGTTAATGGTTCTTACATTCAGCTGCCCATCAATTGAGGAGTTTTAAAAAATGTAGACTTCCAGTGCAACTCTACCTTTATTAAACCAGAATTAAGGTAGGAGTGAAGGTGAGAATGGACTTACTTAGTTTTTAAATAAGCAAATTCTTAATCATAGAAAGGTTGGGAATCTCATATACAGAGTATTCATATTGACTGTAGAAGAAAAAAGCTAAAATCTCTGTATGACAAGGACAAATGAGGAGTTGTTAGGTCATAGTTCTTTAAGTTACTGCATCTTCCTTGGGTGATTGTTGCATTTCTGGGGTGTGTGTGTGTGTGTGTGTGTGTGTGTGTGTGTGTGTGTGTGTGTGTGTTTAGCAAAGAGGAAATAGGTGGTGTGTGAGTGTGTGTGTGTGTGTGTGAGAGAGAGAATGTTGGAAGTTAATGGAGTGCTATAGGGCATTATAGAACTATTACTGCCCAGCATCCAGTCTTCAGTCTTTCATCCAGGCAGGTAGCACTTTGTTTCAGAGAACTGTACTCTGTAATATTTACAATAATGAGATTTTGGTTATGATATTAATTATAGTACCAAACTAAAAACTCCATCTTTGGGTGTATTAACCCATCTCTGGGAAGTAGAGATTTAGTGTCTATTACTCTTCCAGACAGGCTGCCTTTTCTTGTGGTCCACTTGGCTCCTGCTGCTCTTTTTCTGGAGTCCACCTCCCAGTCTGTCTTTGCTTACCTCCTGCAAGAGCGGACATTAACTGGGTGAAAACATTGTTTTCCATTTTTGTCCCTAGTTTTCTTTCTTAATGTGAATATTTCTACATTGGTTGAAATATGAATGTGGGATACCAGGGATGCCACTGATGAGCTAGTGGCCGTAGCCATTTTCTCCAGTCTGTGCTGGCCTCTGGGATGGAGGAACTGAGTGCAAATCAGCTCCATCCTCATGTCAAGGAATAGTAAAATAAGAGAAAGGAAAGGTATTTTTTCTAAAAATGGCGATGATACTTTATAATAATTCTCTGCTACAATTCTTTTTTTCTCCCTCCATAGTGAAGCAAAGAGTCCTCTTCATGGAAGAGAAAAAATACGCTCCCTTTAAATGGTGGATTGAAAATGACTTTGATTTATAAATGAGAAGACTGAGGGGCGGGAATACTGATTCAGAAATCCTGTAGCGTATAATAAAAGAAGAGGAAATGGCCTGGAATCACTGCCTCCTGTGATTTGAAGGCCATTGTGAAGGAAAACAATGCAGTGAAAGAAAGTTCTTCATATTAGGACAGATATCATTGCATCACATTTATTTATCTTTCTGGGTATTTTTATAGCTCTTAATAAAAAATATTAAAATAGCCTATGCTATTGTGTCTTAGTGATGTTTTTCCCCACTATTTGAGGTTTTCAACCACATTACTAAAAAATAACCATTGTTTCATGTAATAAATGTTTCCATAACAACACTTATGTAAGAGTTTCCAGCCTGTTCTGTACTTCGGAGAAAAAGTAGAGTAACATTCCAGAGTGATCTTGAAGAAACTCCTATGTAATAACAGAGATGGTAAGGGGGAACAGGATGACAATAAAAAGAGCCTTGTAACACAATAAATGAAGAGAACTTCTGTTTCTGATTTGTGCTTATATAATTAGGAAAAATGCCACTGGCCTATATTTTCAAACCCAGGTGACCAAAGCAGTATCCAGGATTTTCTAGGACAGCTTTGGATTCCTTTATTCCCTAGATTTTTCTTTCTTTTTAAAATGAAAGGTGCCATAGTATATTTCCATAAAGTCACTGCTAGGACTTCTAGGGCATGGTGGTACCACACAGCTAACTAGCATGCAATTCTGTGAGTAATCCCTGATATTCAGATACGGACCTCTGTCCTGCCAGAGCCACACACTTTCTCACTCAGGCTGTTGTTTCCCACAAGTTTTCAAAATTATCCAGTTTTCTCCTTTGCCAAGTTCCTGGTTGGAAAGGATCAGCTTGTTTTAAGCTCTGTTGGTTCACATTCTACCCCATTTAAAGCATTTGTGTGGGAGAATGATAAGAGTGCCCACCCTGGCTACATAATAAATTCCTTCTCCAAGGCCCAAACCTGACTCCAAGGGAAATGTAAGAGCAGCTCTCTGGCAGTGGAATTAGAAGTAGATACTTGCTGAATCTTGGGCTTGTGACCTCATGGACAATCAGCTATTTTGTAGCATCTTTTGATAAAGCTCTGGTTCAAAGCAATGATAGGTGAGATCTTGACACTTTTTAGGCTAAAACTGTACATAGTGTTGAGTTACAAGAAAAATCTTTCACTTGATCCTAGCTAAGCTGATGTAAAGGGTCTGTGACATGCATGGATTGGGTTTTTTTTTGGTTTTGTTTTTTTAAAACATCTGGTTTAACAAATGACTTGTACCTATTCAGCCCATGTGAATGTGGCCTGTAGGTGGTGGTTACTTTTATTTATTTATTTTTTTTGATACAGGGTCTGCTTTGTTGCCCAGGCTGGAGTGCAGTGGTGTGATCATGGCTCACTGCAGTCTGGAACTCCTAGGCTGTTATCCTCCCACCTCAGCCTCCTGAGTAGCTGGGACAACAGGCGTGTGCCACCATGCCTGGCTAAAATTTTGTATTTTTAGTAGAGATGAGGTTTCAGCATGTTGCCCAGGCTGGTCTCAAATTCAAGCAATTCTCCTCCCTTGGCTTCCCAAAGTGGTGGGATTACAGGCATAAGCCAGCATGCCTCTGTGGTATTTCCATTTTAAAAAAATTAGTTGCTGATACATAAACATTGAGGGGTTTCAATAAATAACCTCTGGCTTCCCTTACAAAACCAGAGGGTTTGACAACACTAAGCTAAAGTTAGTAACAGCTGCCTCTCTTAGAAAGTGTCCTTCCCCGTGTTTAAGAGTCTGTTCTGGCTCTGGACACTACTGTCCACAACCTCCGCAGTATGGTGCACATGGGGCACTCATCCGTTGACAGTGAGGTTGCTTGTCCCTGAAGAGTGGTAATGTTTGTACAGATCTTGGTTGTGGAATCTTTAATTCTGGTTGGCTTGTGTAAATGCATGGAAAGCAAAAGAATCATCGTTATAAATCAGTGGAAGCTTGAGGATGACTTCATAAAAGAACATTGTATTTGCAAAGAAGGGATGAGGACGTTTTCTAACAACTGTTAGGAGCAGCCACCCCCAAGTACATTTTATTTCCAGGTATGTTTTGGGATTAATAGCAATCAAAACAGAGTAAGTGGAAGGTCTTCTCTGTAAGAGTAAGATGACTGTGTTCCTGCAGCCTGGACGCTGACTGCTGCAATGAAATTGGATCTCTTGAGCATTTCTTCCAAGGACAAATTTGGATAGTAAGCCAGGTAGAAGGCCAAAGCTCCCCACAAAGCTGTCACCAGCACCCTGTAATTAAAAGCACAGTTGTGAAGATAAGCATGTAGTCAATCTGTTGCCCAAACTGCGTATTTTAAAAATATTTAAATAAACTTAGATTTACAGAAAAGGTACAAGGATAATACAGTTTCCATATACCCATACCCAGTTCTGTTAACATTTTACTGTGGTACATTTATCACCACTAAAGAAATATTGATATTAACTGAACTTCATACTTTTTCAGATTTTACTAGTTTTGCTTAATGTCTTTTTTTCTGTTCCAGGATCCCATCCAGCATACCATATTACATTTAATTGTCATATTTCCATAGACTTCTGTAGGCTGTGATAGTGACTTTTTTTTTTTTTTTAAAGAGACAGGGTCTTGCTCTGTTGCCCAGGCTGAAGTGCAGTGGCGCAATCTTAGCTCACTGCAGCCTGGGCTCAACTCCTGGGTGAACTCCTGGCTGGGCTCAAGCAATCCTCCTGCTTCGACTGCCCAAGTAGCTGGGACTACAGGCACGTACAACACCTGGATAATTTTTGAAAATTTTAATTAAAAAGAAGACAGGGTCTTACTGTGTTGACCAGCCTGGTCTGAACTGCTGGCCTCAAGCAATCCTCCTGCCTCTGCCTCCAAAAGTGCTGGGATTACAGGTGTGAGCCACTGCACCTGGCTGTTATTGATGACTTTGATGGTTTTGAGGAGAACTGGTCATGTATTTTGTAGCACATGCCTTAATTAGGATATGTCCATTTTTCTCATGGTTAGGCTATGGTTATGGTTTTTGGGAAGAAGACCACAGAGGTGAAATGTCATTTTCATCACATCATATTAAGGGAACATACAATCAACATGACTTCTCACTGTGTTAACTTTGCTCACCTGGCTAAAGTAGTCTTTGCCAAGCTTCTAAACTGTAAAATTACTTTGCTTCCTCTTTTTATGTTGTACTTTTTTTTAAACATTTAATTATATATATATATATTTTCACGTTGCACTCTTTAGAAGCAAGTCATGAAGTGTATTCCTCTCTTAAGGGTTGGGGAATTATTCCCTGAATTTATGCTCTATCTCCTTAAGGGTGCAGTTTCTACATAAATTATTTGGAATTCTTCTGTATGGGAGATTGGTCTCTTCCATTTATTTATTCAGTCATTTATATCAGTATGAACTCATGGCTGTTGTATTCTTTGGGCTATAATTCAATGCCACATTATTTTATTGTTCAAATTGTTCCAGATTTGGCCATTGGGAGCTTTTCCAGTTGGCTCCCGTGTCCCTTTGACATACACCCATCCTTTTGGTTTTGAGTACTTTTTGGCATTACAAGATACCCCAGGTGGCTGGGCATGATGGCTCACCACTGTAATCCCAGGACTTTGGGAGGCTGAGGTGGGCAGAGGGCTTGAGCCTAGGAGTTGCAGACCAGACTGGGCAACATGGCAAAGCCCCACCTCTACAAAAACAGAAATGAAATCCCTCAAGATGCTCCAGAGTCATTTTGTATAGTCCCTGCCCTTGCCCTAGAATTAGCCATTTCTTCATTAAAAATGCATGCAGAAAGAGCTGAGAGCCATTTGATGCTATTTTTAAACCAAATATAGGGACACATCAAGTTTCTTTCCATTTTCTCTGAAGCTCCAAAGATCCTAGTTGGTGTAGGCCATGGAAATAGAAAACATCCTGAGAAAGTCTGTGGACCTGTGTCTTTGGACAAGGCAATACCTGCTCGTGTTTGTCTAACAAATGTGTTCAAAAGAATTTAAATGTGACTACACAGTCTCACTTGAAAAATCATTCTTGTATTCAACAGCTTTCAGGATCATTTTCTAATTCTTCCTAGTTTTCTAGTTCCTTAGACCTAAGGGCTTTCATAACAAATCTTGAGGCTATACTTCAGGTTTTTTTAAGAACCTTGGCGTGCAAGATTGTTTCTCAAGATTGTTTCAGTCATAGCTGATGTATTTAATGGGCTATGTGCCCAGCACAGTGATGGGTGCTGGAAAAGTACTAAAATCCATTGTGGATTAAATGCTAAATAGTATGGCAGAATTTCTAAGTGCTGTTAGATTTTCAGAAGGGGTTTGAAGAAAGCTCCATCCTGGAGTCCTTATAGAATGAGCCAGATTTACAAAAAGAAGGCAGGCCTCAAAGAATAAAGACACAGGAGGAAGAAGGACCAGAGTGAGCTCATGAGACCATAAGTGGCTTTAAGGAGAGGGACATTTCCCCTTGTTAACACAGATAAAGCCATCAATATAAAACTTGCCAAGGAATCAAGAGTAACGCAGGTGTGAGTGCAACTTTCATTCCCCCTCATGAATGTTGTCTGAGTGCCTAAAATGTGTTAGGCCCTATGCTAGGTGCTTTGCAATGTTTACGGGTCTTTCCTGAGGATGCAATGGAGAAACAGACAGACATGGTTCCTTCCCACTCTCAGTTTACAGCATAGCAGCGTGACAGGAGAAAGGTCTGAAACCGGAGGAACTATGAGCTTACTGGAAGGTTATTAGGAAAACATGGAAAATGCCAGAAGATAAGAAGAGTTATGGCAAACTCCGAGATTCCAAGTCTTAACTCCTCCTTACATTACACACAAAATTAAATTCCAGCTAAAGTCTTGAATGTAAAATATAAAACAGTAAAATAATAAGATGAAAATTTTGATGAATATTTTTGTATAAACCCAGACAGGGAAAGCACAAGTCAGTAAACAAAAAAAAAGCTGAAAAAATGGATTTTTAATTTTAAAAACATATTTATATATCCAAAGACACTATAAATAGAGCCAAGTGAAAAAGTACAGATTTGGTGAAAATCCTCGTAATACATGTAAAAGATCCTCAGTATTCAAAGAATATCTTCAAACTGCTAGGAAAAAGACAAATCTAGGATAAAAATGAATAAAGATATAGACCTGCAATTTCAGAAAAGGAAATGCATATGGTCAATAAGTAATAAACATATGAAAAGATGCTCAATGACTAGAAAATGTGTAACACTCTTTGATTCAACAATCCTGCTCTCAGGAATATCCTACAGAAGGAAAAGCTCCTGTAATATAGGAATATAGGTACAAAGATGTTTATTGCTGCATTATTTCAAAGGCAAAAGACTGGAAACCATCTGACTGTCTATCAAATAGGATGAATAAACTTTGGCACTTTCTTATTATGGAAAAGCATGCAGCTATTAATGAGAAAAGTCTATATGCACACACTTGGAGAAATGTCCATTAGTTAAGCCAAAAAAGGAGGTTTCAATGTCCATGATCCCATCTGGGGGAAAATACTGAGACCAACTCTGCTGTAGAGACCCCCACCCAGGTGGCGCTGAAAGAATTAAGCAGCAGACACAAAGAGTGCGAAGTGGGACTATCGGGGGGATAACAGCTTTCCAAGCTGAGAGCCTCAGGGGGCTAACAGCATTCCGGGCTGAGAGCCTTGAGCAGACGCTGACCCACGTATTTATTCTCTCTGAACAGGTGATTATTATCAACAAGCAGGTGTTCTATGTTTTCTCATAGAACCAAGATAAACTAGGTAGGCAGCTGATGCCTGCTTACCACTGATCAAAGACAAACTAGAAAACATTCTCCATGAGGGAGCCACAGGGGCAGGGTCACATATCCCATGCTTAAAGAACTAGTTTAACTGGTGTATGATATACACATACTGTTTACTACTTTAGAACATCCTAAGCAGTTTTCCACTTGGGGGCCAGCTCGGTTTTCCTTACCATCATTCTCAGCAAACAATATAGTCCATCATACACTCAGCATGAAAAGAAATAGAATGAAAAAAGACAAATACCTATCTATATGAGTATATGTGTATTTTTTTTAAAGAAAATAGAGAAAAATGAAGGATATGTATCAAATTGTGAATATTTGGTTTTCTTATGTGCAAGGTACAGGGACAGTGGTCTTTTTTTTCTTTATGTACTTTCATATTGTTTGATTTGCTATAAACTTATAATATTTTTCCAATAACGTTGAAGATAATAAAAGTATGACTAGGTTAGCCATGCATCTGTGCCTCCCTACCTTGCACACTGACCAGAGTGGAGGCACAAGGTGGAGGGGAGACATTCTGGCATCGCTGATAGAAATCAGGTCTACCTACTCCTCTGTGAGCTAGTGGGGTAGTTTTGGCTGCAGACAAGGTTTTTTAGAAAGTTTTAAAAACTATTGTACCTACACCTGAAAACACTCTTAAAATCACTTAAATTACTTTTCACTATAGCCAAGGCCAGGGAAACAGGGCTTGGTAGAACTGTGTGTGCTGGAAGCATTATTTAGGAAGCAATGATTTTCACACTTGATTATCCTTCATTCTCAGGGCTACATTATATATTGCTTTTTTCTTTCTTTGTTTTGAGACACAGTCTCACTCTGTCACCAGGCTGGAGTGCAGTAGCATAATCATAGCTCACTGGTGCCTTGATCTCCCAAGCTCAAGCAATCCTTCCACCTCAGCCTCCCAAGTAGCTGGGACCACAGGTGTGCACCACCACACACAGCTTATCTTTTTATTTTTTGTAGAGATGAGGTTGGGCAGGCACAGTGGCTCACGTCTGTAATCCCAGCACACTGGAAGCAAGACCAGTCTGGGCAACATGGTAAAGCTCTGTCTCTACAAAAACAAAAGTTAGCCAGACATTGTGGTGTATGCCTGCAGTCCTAGCTACTCAGGAGGCTGAAGCAGGAGAATCACCTGAGGCTGGGGATGTCAAGCCTGCAGTGAGCAGTGATCATGTCACTGCACTCCAGCCTGGGCAACAGAGTGAGTTCCTGTCCAAATAAACAAACAAAACAAATAAACAGACAAAGGTTTTCCCATGTTGTCCAGGCTGGTCCCAAACTCCTGGGCTCAAGGGATCCTCTGCCTTGGCCTCCCAAAGTGCTGGGATTACAGGTAAGAGCCACTGTGCCTGGCCTACACACTGTGTTGATAGAGAATAGAAGATAAGTCCTTTCTGTATTAAAAATAGTGGGGTTCTCAACAAAGAAACTCAAGACTAGATGGCTTCACTAGAGAATTCCTGCAAATATTTAAGTAAGAAGTAATCCTAATTCTATACAAATTCTTTCAGAAAATAGAAGAACCAAGGAAACACTTTATAAGGCTAGCATCACTATGATACCAAAACCAGAAAATGACATTGCAAGAAAAAGAAAACAAAAAAGATCAATACCTTTTGTGAATATAGATGTAAAAACCTTAACTGTTTAAAGCAAATTACATAAATATATGAGTGTATATATATATATGATAATACTCACGACTAAGTAGAATTTATCTCAGGAATGCAAGATTGATTTAATATTAAAAAAAATCAATGTAATTCAGTATATTAAAAACCTTATGACTGTATCAACAGGAGGTGGAAAAGCATTTGACAAAATTCTACATTTATTCATAATAAAAGTTCAGCAAATTCAGAAAGAAGGTGTAACTTGATCTTCTTGATAAAGAGCATTTATACAAAATCTACAGCTAACATCATACTCAACCAGAAAGACTGAATGCTTTCTCCCTAATACTGGGAACAAATCAAAGATGTCTGTTCTCACTACTTCTACTTAACATTGTACTGGATTGCCTAGCCAGTGCAAAAGGACAGGGGGGAGAAAAAAAAAGGCATACAGATTCGTAGATAACATAATGACCTATGTAGAAAATCCTAAGAAGTTCAGCAAAAAAAGCTACTAGAAATAGTGAGTTTAGCAAGGTAACAGGACACAAGGTCGCTATTAAAAAATTGTATTTCTATATATTAGCAATCAGTAAGAACTCAAAGTTATCAAAACATTTGCAACAACATTTTAAAAATGAAGTATTTAAGGCTGAATTTAACCAAATATGTGTAAGATCCATCCACTCTTGCTATGGAAAGTAAAAGAAAAATTAAAGAAAAACAAATGGTGAGAGTTTCATGGATTGGAAAACTCAATATTCTTGTTATCAGTTCTCCCCCAAATTGATCTATAGATTAATGCAATCCCAATAAAAATCCCAGGTGGCGATTGCTGTAAATTAATAAACTGATTTTAAGATGTATATGGAAATGCAAATGACCTAAAATAGGCAAAACAGTTTTGAAAAAGAAAGTTGGAGGATATAAACTATCTGATTTCAAGGCTTACCATAAGCTACACTAATTAGACAGTGAGATACTGACATAAGGATAGACATGTAGCTCACTTGTAGCAGACCCCTGATACAGACCAACAAATATATGGTCAACTTATTTCCAACAAAGATATAGGTTGAGTATCCCTTATCTGAAATACTTGGGATCAGAGATGTTTTGGATTTCAGATTTTTTTTTCTTTGGCTTTGGAATATTTGCATTATACTCACTGGTTGGGCATCTCATATCCAAAAATTTGAAATCCCTTTTTTTTTTTTTTTTTTGAGATGGAGTTTCACTCTTGTTGCCCAGGCTGGAGTGCAATGGCATGATCTCGGCTCACCACAATCCTCCTGGGTTCAAGCAATCCTCCCACTTCAGCCTCCTAAGTAGCTGGGAGTACAGATGTGTGCCACCACACCTGGATAATTTTTTATGTGTGTGTATATATATGTATTTTGGTAGAGATGGGGTTTCATCATGTTGCCCAGGCTGGTCTTGAACTCCTGGGCTCAAGGGATCTGCCCACCTTGGCCTCCTGAAGTGCTGAGATTACAGCTGTGATTACAGGGATTACACTGTGCCCAGCCTATGATTTTGAAGCATTTTGGATTGCAGATTTTGAATTAGGGAAACTCAATCTGTATCCAGTAATTCAATGGAGGAAAGGGCAGTCTTTTAAATAAATGGTTCTAGAACAAACGGATATCCGTATGCAAGAACACAAACCCTTACCTCACACCATACACAACAATTAACTCAAAATGGGTCACAACTCTAAATGTAAGAGTTGAAACAACAAAGCTTCTGGAAGAAGGAGAAAATCTGCAACCTTGTGCTAGGCAGACTTCTAGGACATCAAAAGCACAAACAGTAAAAAATCTGAAAAACTGAAATTTATCAAAATTTAAAGCCTTTGCCCTTCAAAAGAATATCAAAAGATAAGCCATGGACTGAGATAACATATTTGCAAAACATGTATCTGATAAAGAACTCTTAAAACTCAATAATATAACCCAGTAAGACAAACAATACAATAAAAATGGGCAAGATATTTTAAAAGACGCTTCATCAAAGAATCTTCATCATGCATATGGAAAATAAGTATATGAAAAGATGCTCAACATCATCAGACACTAGGGAAATGCAAATTCAAAACACAACAAGATGGCATAATATATCTAGTACAAAGACTAAAATGTTTAAAAGTGAAAGTACTAAGGGTTAGTGTAAATGTGGAGATACAAGAAGTCTTATTCATTGCTTGTGGGAATGCAAAATTATACAGACACTTTGGAAAATAATTTGGCAGCTTCCTAATAATGTTAAACATATACTTGTAAAACTCAGCAATTCCATTTCTAGCTATTTATCCAAAAGAAATGAAAGTATATATCCACATAAAGACCTATATGTGAATGATTATAGCAGCATTATTTATAATCACTCCAAACTGGAAACAATCCAGACGTCCTAGAACTGATGAATGGATAAACAAAGTATGGTACATCCAGACAAGGCAGCACTACTTAGCAATAAAAACGAAGAATCTGCTCATAAAAGAGCATGGATGAATCTCAAAAGACTTACGCTAAGTGGGAGAAGCCAGGCACAAAAGACTACATGTCATATTGTATGATTTCCGTGATGGTGAATTTTATGAGTAAACTTGACTGGGTTGAAGGATGCCCATGTAGCTGGTTAAACATGATTTCTGTTTAATAGAAATAATGCTTCTGTGCCTGTGATAGTGTTCCTGGAAGAGACTGTCATTTTAATTTGTAGACTAAGTAAAGAAGATCGGTCCTCATCAATGTGGGCAGGCATCACCTAATCTGTTGAGGGCCTAGATGGAACTACAAGGCAGAAGGGCAAATTCTTTCTCTCTCCTTGAGCTAGGACATCTATGTTCTCCCCTCTCCCCTCCACACACTAACTGGGATCTCAGGCTTTTAACTTCAGACTAAATTGTACCACTGGCTTCCTTGGTTCTCCATCTTGCAGATAGCATATTGTGGGCCTTCTTGGCTTCCATAACTGCATGTGTCAATTCCCATAATAAATCTCCACATATATATTAAAAATATATAAATCTCCATATATATATGGATATATATACATACACACATACATATACATTATACATATACATATACATATATATATGTTATCTCCTCTTGGTCCTATTTCTCTGGTGAACCTCAACTAATATCATTTATACAAAATCCTAGAAAAGGCAAAAGTGTAGCAACAGAAAGCAGGCCAGGGGCTGGGGAGTACTGACTGCAAAGGGACTGCACAGGAACTTTCTGCGGTGATAAAAATACTCTAGGTTATGATTATAGTGGTGATTAAATGACTATAATCACATACATTCATCAAAACTCACTGAATCATACACTTAAAATGGGTAAAATCTTATTCTATAAAAATTATATCTAATACAACTGACTTTTTAAAAAGGCAGAGGGGTGGTTATGTGTATTGAGTTATACAGGAATGGCAGGTTTGAAAACCTTGACAGTTATTTCCTGAGTTTACTATTGATTTACTCCCAAGTGTGTGGTTGAGATGATGATTGAGATTCACTGTGGGCCATGCTTAATTGTTTTCATTGGCATATGGGAATTTATTTGTCCTTATATTGAGAGCTCCAGTTCACATACTGGTGAATCTCGGCCTCTCCACTTACTAGCTTTATGACACTCGAGAAATTAATGTAAATTCCCTGTGACTTTGTTTTCTTATAAATAAAATGAAGTTATTAACATCTCTCTCATAAGGATTTTGTGAACATTAAAAAACAGCTCAACTTTCAATAGAAGAGAGAAATTAAAAAATAAAAGCTAAGCAACTGTTCTTTCCTTTCTGACCAAAAGCATTTCTAGTCTTTTCCCTAATTAAAAGTTGATGGCTTTGTTTCCACTGAATCTATCATTCCCTGCTACTCAACCTTTTTACCTAAAATCAATGAACAGAACTCTTAACACACGTCACTTCTTCATTTACTTTTCCCACTTCCTCCCTTGACCTCCCTTGCTGTTTTGCACACCCTCCACACATACTGGGCATGCTCACTTCATCGCTGGTTCACTCTCCACCCTTCTCCCACTCCTTCTTGCTCTGCCAACTCCCCCTTTCTCTGTGTCTGGTTTGGAAGCCATTGATCCTGACAGTCTTCTTTACTTTTTCAGGACTTCATTCAAAACCCTTTGCTTTCTTTCTTTCTTTTTTTTATTTTATTTATTTTATTTTATTTTTTATTTTTTTATTGCATTTTAGGTTTTGGGGTACATGTAAAGAACATGCAAAATTGTTGCATAGGTACACACATGGCAGTGTGATTTGCTGCCTTCTGCTTTCTTTCTTTAGAAGGCCCTGCTCCTTTATGATATCTTCCCAGAGTACCTCATTTTGCCAAAGCTACTCAAAACACGTCAACAACCTATGTGTTTAACCTAACAATTCCCACAAAAGGTCAGCATTCTATTTCCTGTTTGCCTTGGTATAGAGCGGAGTATAGATTAAATGGTCAAGTCCACATCAAGAAAGAGCTCTTCTTGCAATTAGGTTGATTCATTCACAAAATGCAAAAGCAATTTATTTAAAGGATTCTGAGAATAGATAAATTGTTAACAAGTCACTTTAAATTTTATTAAGAATCCACAAGTCTATACTTGATATAAAATAAATTAATAAACACTGGAGAAAGAAAAATTCTTCCTTACAGTAGAAAGCCAACTAGTAGAAACATTTAAAAAGTCACTATTCTGCGACTATCCTAGTACTATGATGCATTAACACTGCTGGGTAAAGGTAGGATGAGGGTAGGATATTAACAAGTTACAAATGATCCCCCCACAGATTACGTATTAATTACAGAGACAAAAAGAATAACTGTACAGTTGAGAAACCTGGTAAGCACCACCTTAACCAAGTGACCAACAGTAGCATCACCAATAATAAGACAAAGTGACACCACGTGCTCCCTGATGTGGGGCCTGGAGAAGGACATAATGTCACTGATGTAGTTTTCCTGCCTCAAATGCATAAGACAGACCTAAATTGACCTACATTCTACAAAACAATGAGCTTGTGCTTTTCAAAAAATATCAATATCATGAAAGACAACATAGTTTAAGGACCTGTTTCATTTTAAAAGACACTAAGGCAACACATAGTCTTGGACTGGATCCTGAACCCAAAATTATTTAAAAAAACCACTACTGGGACATTATTGGACTGTACATGTAAGATTATCTCCATGTTAAACTTCGTGAATTTGATAATTATATTGTATTTTTGTTATGTCCTCTTTTTCAGGAGACATATCCTGAAGTGTTAAGAGGTAGAGTCATGTCTGCGACTTACTCTCAAATCGAAAAAAGGATGATATTTATGTATTTTGAGAGCCAGCAATGAAACAAATGTGGTAAAATGCTAATATTGGGGAAATTAAGTGAAGAGTTTATAGGATTACTGCAACTTTTCTGTAAGTTTTACTTTTTAAATGGAAAAATTTTATTAAAGAAGTTTTAAAAATCCCAAGTGTGAGAAAGAAATCAGTATCAGTAACACTTTGTGAATTTGCAAATGGGCCAATTTCTGCCCTGGAATGATTTCTCTCTTCTTTTTAATTAAGTGGACATCTGCTACAAGTTGGGATAGACTGAAGCTCTTTCTCACCTCATTGAGGCAGTTTTCCTTATAACCATGAACTAGACAATGACACCCCCATGAACGTTGAGAGGATTGGGAGGAACATTTTCTAGCTGACAGTGATTGCCAAAAAACTGAGGCCTGGGATGTTAGTGGCAGCCCTGCTGTGATGGTATCCAGCGCTCTGTGCCAGGACCACAGCTGGTTTCTTCTGTTTTCAACCAAGAACCATGACAGAGGCAATCTCCATGCGTAAAATTCTTATGAGAGGTCAGAAATCGTGTCCATGTCTTTTCCTGCTGATTCCTTAGAGTTTTACAATCCCTTGAAAGTACTGTGCATTCAATTAATGCTTGCTGATGGACCGTCTCTCAGTTGCCCCAGTCTCCACCTTCTCACCAGATGTGAGATGCAGGGGTTCTGTGTTTTTCTTCACAAAGAGGGCTTGTTGGGCTACTGAGCCTCAAACCACAAAGAAGCAGGGAGGCTCCTGGCTGACACGGGCCTTCGGGGTCAAAAACAAGAAGGCTGATCTGAAAAGTCACATTACATCCAACAACGGAAAAACTTTTTGAAATTTAAACATAAAAGGTTTGGCAAAAAAGGCCTTCTACGTTTTGCAGAGGAGTGGAAAGGTAAGGAAGAGAGTGAATTTTTACTGTTTGCTCTGCATCAAGAGGCAGCAAAGCTGGGTATTTATATACACACACAAAACACTGACCTCATTTCATCTTCACACTGACCCCCCCACCACCCTCTATTGAAACTTGAGGGAGCTGAGTCTCAGAAACATCCAGTAATTTGTCCAGAGTCATGGAGCTGGTAAATGGAACAGCTGCCCTTTGCACCCAGACCCAGTGATTCCTGCTTTCATCACGTTACACCACCCCGGTGAAGGTTTGGGGCAAGCAGGCAAGAAGGGAGGGAAAAGCAAGGAAATCAAGCTGAAAAGAATCTCCCTCCCTTTTGACGTCCTGTAATCTCTTTGTATTTCTCTTAGGACTCTGAATTCATTGTGCTGAACATTTTATATACAAGCCTACTATCTGAGACAATTTGAAAACTCTTTAGGGCAGGGACCACTTCTCTGTCCCCTCTCTTCTCCTGCTGCCTTGTCCCTTGCTTTGAGTTGACCTGACTTATTGGTCCTGGCTCTATCATGTTCTTCTCTTCCCATGATCTCTTCTAAGGTGACCAGATGGCCCCTGCTGAACTACATGTGACTTTCTTTTGTGTTAGTGAAAATGAAGGTTAGGTTGCCATGGCCCAGAGTTACTTCATATTCTCATTGTTGAATCTATTTATACCACAAAGCTTTCAAGTGCCAATAAATTACTTGGCTGTTGATTCACATCTTCAGTATAACTATTTTTATACACTGGTATGATTTTTTTAAATGGAAAGTGCTTTAAAAGTAGAAGCTGTATTGTATCACTGTGATTTTCCTGTAAGTCAATTACTTTCCAATCAATCATTCTTGGAATAATGAAATAGTTCTCATTGATACAACATGATGGTTTTAACCTTTTACTGAAAATTATTTTTGTGACAAAAGGGGTGATGGCATAATTCATCTTCCTTCAATATAATACCCATGTGGCTACTACCCTTTGCCCTCTCACAGTGATTTCCTCTTAAGGAAGAGCTGCTCTTACGGAGTGGGTGTGGCATCTGAAACCTCTGCCTTCCTGAGGGGCTTGACGTTCCTGGGTTCTGAGTTCTGGTGGTGCCCATGGAGGAAGCTGGAGAATCAGGGAAGTGCAAGGACAGCAAAACACACCCCATGGAATACCTGAGCCTTCTAGTTGGGGTAGGAGGGTTGGTGGGGAAGGGAGGGTTGAGGACTTGGCAGTGCTGGTGAGAGATGACACTCATGAGCAGCTGGGTGTGAGTCTGGGTGGGCAGCCTCTGCTGCTAGGGCCTGAGGCAATGTTGCCATGGGGTGGCTGTTTTCTCATTTCCCTTCCCCTCAGTTTCAGACAATCCTGTCTGTCCACAGTTGCCCTACTCCCCTTTCCCTTCCCTTGTCCCTTGTCTGCTTGGCCCCTTGACTCTGGCCATGGATCTCCTCCTTCACTGAAAATACCTAACTCATGTCTCTGCTTCTCAAGGCTCTGCTCTCTAATAAACGCTGTGGAACTGGCATAAATGCATGACATCCCCAGCAGAGCACGCCTACATGTTAAGCTGAGTCCACTCGTCTCTGGTGGCTTTTGTTTTGAGGCTCTGCTTGGAGTCAGGCTCTCTGCTGAGTGTTTTGCATGTTATGGCCTTTATTTTCATTAGAACCCGGGGGGGGATGTAGGCTTATTTGGGGCTGCGGTGTACGGTTAGGCAAAGTGGCATTGCACAAGGGTGCCTAGCTGAGGGCTGAGTGTGGGCTGCGGGCCATGGCCAGCTCACCAAGCTGTGTGCCTATCCAGAGGGGCAACTTCTTCTATAATAATTTACACAGACTGTCACAGAGGTCAGCAGCAACCCTGGGCCATCCTTATTTTATGCTGAGGAAACTGGGATTCAAGAAGGTTAAATCACTTGCCCAGTGTAAAGGAAAGGTGGTAAATGGCAGTTGAGATTTGTACCAAGGTCATCTGTGCAGGAATCCAGCAGCAAAGCAGATGGAGAAGCTATTTTGGGGGAAAGAGACTGCCCACATTTTCCCATTTCCCCCAGGGAAGGCTGATGTTTTCTGCAGTGATGAAGAATGACAGGGACGGAGGGAAGGCTGTGAAGCTCTGTTGAGGCTCCCCTGCATGAGGGGCCCATTTTCCTGTGTGCTTGGGGCTGGGGCAGAGAACATGAACTAGTGTGGTCCTGGGCAGGTGTAGGGGAGGAGCAGGGGTATGAAGGAATCAAAGGTCTCATGAAAGAATATTTCAGATGAACAACCAGAGTTTGACCTGGATAAGGAAAGGAGAGAGGTCTGGAGAGGGTCAACAGGCAAAGAGAAAGTGCAGGGAACTAAGGAAAGTGAGAACAGCACAGAAGAGGCAAAAGCCAGAGGTTGCTCAGAGAGGATGTAAGGTTTCTACCGCAGAACTAAGTGGTTCCAAGGAGGTACTAGCCATGTTCTGGAGGTTGTCATGGGAGTCGGAGCCTGCAGCGGAGTGCAGGTGAAGAGTCCCTGGAGTTGAGGGCATCTAGGAGCCATGAGACTTGGTAACGGTTCATCCTTACAGCACTGAAGCCATCCCACATCATGATAGTGCTGAGGCAGAGAGAAAAATGGTTTGGAGATGCCAAAGTCCTAGATAAACAGACATGGATCGGGAAAGGAAGCTGGGGTATATGTAGCTACAGAGTTCCAGCTGCTATGAATATAATGGGTCCTAAATCAATATCTTTAGCTCAGATTCACCTCTGTCTTTGGATTTGTGTATCTACCTACCTATGAGCCTGCTCAACCTGGCTCATGTCTCTTGCAGGCAACTCTAACTCAACATGGCTGGAATGAACTCAAAACTCTGCCTTAACATGGGCCTCTTATTTTGTCTTCAGCTTGTGACACCTCCACATTGAAAACACTGGGTCTCCTGGGTATCTCCTTCCCATATACTTAATCAATCACCAGTGGCTGAGTTTAAATCCTAAATATTGCTCAAATCTGCCCTCTCATCTCCTCCACCCATACCCCCACTGCCCTGCTCATGTTCACATCACCTCAGAGGGCCACGTTAACTTCCTAGCCAATCTCCCTGCCTCTGGTCTGGACCCTTCAAGCCCATCCTCTACACTATTACAAATCTGTCCATGTGGCCTCCATGCTGTCAACTTCTTAACATGGCACACGAGGTTCCCTAAACCACTTTTCCAGTTTCATCTCTTACTTCCTCCTATTCACTTAAGGAACTTACTTCTTCCTACTCACTTATGGGTCTCAGTACAAGGGGACAACTCGGCTTGGACTTTTCCCTAGACTAACTCCTATACTCATTTTTGAAGACTCAGTTTGGGTATTAGCTTGGTCATCACATATTTATTGGCACTATATTCAAAGCACTGTGCTGTCCCTGAAACTACCTGTCTCAGTTAGGTCCTCCTGGCTGCCCCCTGCCCTCCCCTTGAGAGTAGAATGACTGTCTTCATCACCTCCATGTCCTGAGACCTACTGCAAGGCCTGGACTGTAGCTGAGGGACGCGGTGACTGAAACAAGAACTGTCAGGAGGATGGGTACTGAGCGATGAGGTGAGGAGCACACACTGTCCCAGGAACGCCCTGTAGGAGGATGACAATGGAACAGACTCGTCAAAGTCCTAGTTTGCCAAATTCCAGTTGATAGAAAAGGGGACAAGTTGGAGGAAATGATGGGCAAGAAGTGTAGCCGGGAAACTCCCCAAGTGATGAAAATCCCCAAGGTAAGAACTTGTCAGGCAGCTCTAACAGATCCCAGACAATCTCGCAAGAATGACGTCACCACCGAGCTTGTTAGGAATCCGTACCCACGCTGAATGAGTCACTACCCAAACTGCCAAGGGACCCTAACAGTTACAGCCCTTGCATTCCTCCTCAATGTCTTCATGCATTCCATCTCACAAGTGATGCCACTTTCTTCTCTTTTCAAAACCTCTCCCTACACAAAGCTATTCAGAGCCTACACTGTGGACATGAATTCCTCAACCATGCTTGTGGTTTTAGAAGCCAGGGAAAAGCAAATGGGATGAAACATGACTAAATTATAAGTCAATGCATTATTTCTTAAAAAAGAATATTACCAGGGGTTCAGGAAAGGGAGAGAGGGCAAATGTAAACCACCAGGGTCCCTGCTACCTCCCACCACCATACTGGGGCCACCAGATTCCACCGACAGGGTCAACCTTGCTGGCTACACTGGGTTTAGGTCAGAATTTCTTCAAGGGAGAGTGTTTCAAGGAGGCTGTGCCAGCTGCTGATATGGCTCACACTTAGGCTGGCCTGGAGGCCAGGCTTGCTCTGGTCTGCTTCCAAGTTCTAAAAATGGGGTTTTTGCCTTGTTCCTCTCTGCAGGAGGCTGAGGTATGAGTATCTAGCTGACTGGGCCTGGGAATGTATAAGTCATTCTTTGTCCTCCAAGGGTTAATCATTGACAGGCAGAAGACACAGGTGTCAAACCAACCTGGTTTTAAGTCCTGCCTCTGTCCCTTTTTGTAGCTGTGTCATCTTTTTTGTTTGTTTTTTGAGACAGGCTCTTGCTCTGTTACCCAGGTTGGGGTACAGTGGCGTGATCACGGCTCACTGCAGCCTCAACCTCCTGGGCCCAAGCGATCTTCCCATTTCAGCCTCCTCAGTAGCTGAGACTACAGGCACAGGCCACCACTCCTGGCCGACTCTGTCATCTTTTAAGAATGGTAAATTCATTGCCTTTTCACTGGTAATGAAGCTCTTGTGTCATTTTTATTTCTATTCATACAACTGGATAAAGTGGTTTTATTTCTTCTTTAAACTGGGACAATGAAGTAAATGGTTTGGAGTCAGACAGCCCTGGGTTTAAGTCCTGATTTCACCACTTACTAGCTGTGTGACCTCTGGCAAGTTACTCAGCTTTTCTGTGGGTTTATTTATCTGTACAGTGGGAACTTACCTCATAGGGCTATTGTGAAGACAGAATTAGGTAATGTATGTGAAAAGGCTTAGCACAGTGCTTGGCACAGAGCAGGTGTTAACAAAGGTGAGGCAGACAAAGATGGTATTATCTTGGCGGCCCCTTATGTTGCTCAAGTTTTTGGCAGTGAAAGCCCATGACCTACCTAGGTCAGAGGACGTCAGACAAGGCTTCTGAGAAACAAAGAAGGTCGCCATCCTAGGGCACAATCCATAGGATTGTGAGGCAAGGGGTTTATGCTGTGACTGGCGTTATGTTTCCATCACAGAGTAGAAGGATAAGGATGGCCAGGAATGCACTTGGAGCCAGTAAGAGGTGAAGGCCAGTGTCCTGTGGCCCTTGTTTATGAGGGATGCCAGGCTCTAGAGAGTTCTAGCCATGGTCGCCACTGTGTGCTGGAGTCTCTGAAATCTCATTCCCCTCTGGGGAAGGGGGAGATGCATTATGAGACCTTTAGAGAGGCTGTAAGGAGGAGATGAAAGCAATGTATAGTCAAAAGTATAAAGGTGCTGTTGTCAGTGCAACACTAGGGAAGCCTGGCAATTTTCATGCTTTCATTTGGGGAGGAGGTGTAGAGGAGAACACTGAGAGAGGCTTCCGGGCAGAGGCCTAGAGCTGGGGCAGGTGAGGCTGCAGGATAGGATGGGAACAGGGTTACTGCTGGCAGGGACAGCCTGCACATCCTCAGCAATGCCAAGTTGATGGGGCATTCCATTGTCTACCACAGCTAGCCGGCCACTGGGCAGAGGGCTGCTGCCCATGGAGAGGAGATGTAGCAGAGGCTGGAGGAAGGGGCAGGCAGGCTGGCTGAACAGACGATGCAGGAACAATGTGATTTTGGAGGATGTTCCTCTAGCAATGCAGTGCTGGAACCTGAGGTCAGGGCCTATCCTGATTAATGATGGATATAGGGTCACCTGATCCACCTACTCCATGTGACCAACCTCACCACTCACTCAGAGTGAACAGAAGGGCCCTGCCTATAGCCTTCATTTCATCCAGGGCATGCATTCCCAACTGGGGCTATATGTCCCTAAAAGGAGTCAAAATCCATTCTTGGTGGGGGTGCATGGAAAAAAAAATCTTAGATATTATATAAATGCTCTCCAAAGGGCCACAGTACACACACACGTTCACACACACACACATACACAGATGGTGCCAACTCCAACTTATGACAGTTCGATTTATAAGTTTTCAAGTTTATGACAGTGTGAAAGTGATACACATTCAGTACAAACTGTAATACAATGTTTGGTAGGTGTGTTAAGCAATTCTTGCATTGCTATAAAGAAATACCTGCTGGCTAATTTATAAAGAAAAGAGGTTTAACTGGCTCATGTTCTGCAGCCATACAATCTGCTTGGTTTCTGGGGAGGCCTCAGGGAGCTTTCACTCATGGTGGAGGGCAAAGCAGGAGCAGGCATGGTACATGGGGAGAACGGCAGCAAGAGAGAGTGATGGGGAAGATGCCACACACTTTTGTTTTTGACACAGGGCCTCACTCTGTCACCCACGGCTCATTGCAGCCTCAACCTCCTGAGCACAAGCCAGCCTCCTGCCTCAGTTTCCCAAGTAGCTGGGACTACAGGTATGTGCCATCTTACCCAGCTAATTTTTGTATTTTTTTAGAGACAGTCTTGCTAGGTTGCCCATACTGGTCTTGAACTGCTAAACTCAGGTGATCCACCTGCCTTGGCCTCCCAAAGTGCTGGGATTACAGGTGTGAAGCACTGTGCCTGTCACCACACTTTTAAACAACCAGATCTCAAGAGAACTCACTCACTGTTGTAAGGACAGCGGCAAGGGGACCGCCGAAACCATTCATGAGAAATCCACCCCCATGATCCCATCACCTCCCACCAGGCCCCACCTCCAACACTAGGGATTACAATTCAACATGAGATTTAATGGGGACAACATCTCAATTATAGCAGTAGGTTGGCTGTATTAAATGCATTTTCAGTTAATGGTATTTTCAATTTACGGTTGGTTTATCAGAATGTAATCCCATTGTAGGTCAAGGAATGTGTGTGTGTGTGTGTGTGTGTGTGTGTGTGTATGTGGTATAGCTGTGGTATTAAAATTTCATGGGGGGAAGAGGGAGGGTGATTAGGGAAAAAAGTCTCATAAGTTTCCTTGCCATGGGGTGATGATAGAAAACAAAGTCTAGAAACAATAAAGCAGGGCCTCTTGTCCCAAGGAACTACCAGTGGCCCAGTCAGGGTCTTCTAGTGAGTTAAGAAGCCCTAGGCAGCAACTCTAAGTTCAATGCATGCTATCTCTGTCAGCCAGTTCTTCTCCCGTTTACCTCCATCTACAGTCTCCATGGCCACCAGTGAGTCCTGGGGAATCTCAACCCCTGGAGTGAGGAGTTTAAGAAGAAGATGAGAACGAGCATGGCATGGCCTAGCTTTCTCAAAGTGGGAAAGTGCAGACAGGACTGAGTGGTCTGTTTGTGAACACGCCATTGGGCACAATGCCACTTACACAAGAGCCCAGTTCCACAGCTCAAATCTGAATTTTTCTTTTTCTTTCTTTTCTCTTTAGAATATATTTTTATAGAGACAGGGTCTCTCTTTGTTGCCCAGGCTAGTCTCAAACTCCTGGCCTCAAGCGATCCTCCTGTCTTGGCCTCCCAAAGTACTGGGATTACAAGCACAAGTCAGTGTACCCAGCCAAAATCTGAATTTTTCTAACCTCTCTTATCCGTGCATATTTCTATCATAAGGATGAGATCACATCCTTTCCTCAGCCTCAACCTTCCAGCCTTCCCTAACCAGGTCAATTTATGAGCATCATGAAGGACTGTGAGAGTTCAGTTTTCTCTTTTTTTCTTTTTTTTTTAGACAGAGTCTTGCTCTGTTGCCCAGGCTGCGTGATCACGGCTCACTGCAACCTCCACCTCCCAGGTTCAAGTGATTCTCCTGCCTCAGCCTCCCAAGCAGCTGGGACTACAGGCGTGTGCCACCACGCTCGGCTATTTTTTTGTATTTTTTTAGTAGAGATGGGGTTTTACCATATTAGCCAAGATGGTCTCGATCTCCTGACCTCGTGATCTGCCCGCTTTGGCCTCCCAAAGTGCTGGGATTACAGGTGTGAGCCACCGCGCCCGGCCAAGAGTTCGGTTTTCTAATCATTATTGTGTAAGTGCTCATTTTTTCCCCAAAGCAATCTGTAGGGAACATGACAAACCATTATGCTGCAAATGTCTGTGACTTTGCCTTCTACTACCAGCCACCTTGACTTTTGACATTTAAATTTTAATTATTAGCTGGGCATGGTGGCTCATGCCTGTAATCCCAGCACTTTGGGAAGCTGAAGTGGGAGAATCAGTTGAGACCAAGAGTTTAAAACCAGCCTGGGCAACATGGTGAGACCCCATCTCTACAAAAAATACAAAAATTAGCTGGGTGTGGTGGCATGCACTTATAGTCCTGCCTACTTTTGAGGAGGAGGTGGGAGGATTGAGTCAGGAGGTGGAAGTTGCAGTGAGACAAGACTGTGCCCCTGCTGGATTGTGCCACTCCATCTTGGGTGACAGAGCAAGACTCTGTCTCAAAAAAAATTTCAGTTATTAGTTTCAGATAATCCATTTTTTAATTACTCTGCAATTAGAATACAGAGCAGGGGCCAGGTGCGACGACTCATGCCTGTAACCCCAGCACTTTGGGAAACCAAGATGGGCAGATCACTCGAGGTCAGGAGTTCAAGACCAGCCTGACTGACACGGCAAAACCCCATCTCCATACACAAAAAAGTACAAAAATTAGCTGGGTGTGGTAGTGTGCACCTGTAATCCCAGCTACTCAGGAGGCTGAGGCAGAAGAATCACTTGAACCTGGGAGGCGGAGGTTGCAGTAAGCTGAGATCGCACCACTGCGCTCCAGCTTGGGCGACGGAGCGAGACTCTGTCCAAAAAAAAAAAAAAAGAAGCAAGTATTTTCTGGCTTAATCTATTTCAAATGACCACTTTTCTTGAATCAAGTCTGAAACTGCACGCAGCAAAGTTTTGATACTATTTTTGCTTCCATCTTTTAAGTAGGCACAATTTATTTTCTTGGCTCTACCATTCATTAGCTATTGGATTTAAAAAATGAGCTTTGAGATATGATTAATATACATATAATACACCCATTTAAAGTGTACAATTCAATGTTCCTTAGTATAGTTACAGAGTTGCATCACCACAATCTAATTTTAGAAATTTTCATCCCCAAAGAAACGTCATACTCATTAACAGCCACTCCCCATTCCTCCTCACCACCCCAGACCTAGGAACCACTTATCTACTTTGTCTCTAGAGATTCCTTAAGTGGGGACACATTTTTGAGCACAATCACTTCATATTCTAATTCTATAGTTAACCATTAGCTTATTGTTCCATAATTATCCAATAATGTAACCATAATTAACCAATTATTAATATAGTCACACCTAATCTTGATTTTAGCTGGCATTTTGTGTGAAGAGTGAAGTTGGTGTTGGCCAGGTGGTGGCAAATTTCTGTGTTACTGAAACTTCATTCCCAGTAAGCACTAAGGCAACAGGTTTAGCTTCCTTCCTGCCCAGAAGTGTTCACTGAAGAGTTTGTAAAGTTTTCAAATTAAATTATAAATACACCAGGAGCTTGCTATTTAAGAATTCCCAGCTAGTTACAGTGGCTCAAGCCTGTAATTCCAGCACTTTGGGAGGCCGAGGCAGGTGGATTGCTTGAGCTCAGGAGTTTGAAAACAGCCTGAGCAAGATGGTGAAACCTCGTCTCTACAAAGAAATGTGAAACTTAGCCAGGCATGGTGGTGCACACCTGTGGTCCCAGGTACTCTGGAGGCTGAGGTAGGAGGATTATTGGAGCCCAGAAAGTTGAGGCTGCTGTGAGTTGTATATTCTAGCCTGGGTGACAAAGTGAGACCTTGTCTTAGGAAAAAAAAAGAATTCCTATGATGAAGTTGTTTGTAAAGGCTAATCTCCAAGGTAAAAATCCATCCACATTCTTCTCAAACACAGGTACATTCAAGGGTGTCTAATCTTTTGGCTTCCCTGGGCCACACTGGAATAACTGTCTTGGGCCACACATAAAATACAGTAACACTAACAGTAGCTGATGAGGTTAAAAAAACCACAAAATTCTCATGATGTTTTACGAAAGTTTACAAATTTTTCTTGGGCTGCATTCGAAAGCTGTCCTGGGTTGCATGCAGCCCCTGGGCTGTGGGTTGCACAAACTTGCATTAACTGGTTTGGTTTGTAAATCTTGTTTCCACAGATGTGATTTTCTGGAGGGCTTTTCTTTTCAGTGCCTCTGCAGTGATTATTGTGTGACAATGAGCACTGAGCTTCCTCTTTGAAGGTCCAGACTCCCCCTGCACAGGGATAAAATGATGGTTTTAGGACAGACCCTTGCACTGCTGGTGTGTGCCATGTTCCAGGCACGAGCGCCTCAGTATCCACACAACATAGTTGGCCCTGAAGGCTCATTTCTGAGCTTTCCTGGGTTCTTGCAGGGAACAGCAAGTTTGAAAAGTGATATATTTTTATTTTTATTTTTTTTTGAGACTGAGTCTCACTCTGTCGCCCAGGCTGGAGTGCAGTGGCGCGATCTCAGCTCACTGCAACCTCTGCCTTTTGGGTTCAAGTGATTCTCCTGCCTCAGCCTCCCAAGTAGCTGGGATTACAAGTGCATGCCACCATGCCTGGCTAATTTTTGTATTTTTAATAGAGATGGGGTTTCACCATATAGGCCAGGCTAGTCTCAAACTCCTGACCTCAAGTAATCTGCCCACATTGGCCTCCTAAAGTTCTGGGATTACAAGCGTGAGCCACCGTGCCCAGCCAAAAAATGGATATATTTTTCTTTTCTTTTTTTTTTGTTTGAGACAGGGTTTCACTCTGTTGCCCAGGCTGGAGTGCAATGGCACAATCTCAGCTCACTGTAGGCTCAATCTCCTGGGCTCAAGTGATCCTCCTACCTCAGCCTCCCAAGTAGTTGGGACTACAGGCATGTGGCTAATTTTTTTGGTACTTTTTTTGTAGAGTCAGGGTTTCACCATGTTGCCCAGACTGGTCTCAAACTTCTGGGCTCAAGGGATTCACCTGCCTTGGCCTCCCAAAGTGCTGGGACTAATGGCATGAGCCACCAGGCCCGACCTGAAACTGGATATATTAATATTTTTCTAGCCTTTTAGAGCTACTAATCAGGCAATGGTTTTCTTCTCTTAACACCAGATGAATTGGTGGACTGAAATGGCAGAATCTGAGACACATCCATAAGGCCATTTTATAGACAAAAAGTGTATCTGGCCAGGGAAATGATAAATGTAAGCCTTTGCCTCACTCATTTCCCTGACATAATGCTTGGGCTACCAGAATTCTGCCTGCAGAGTGACATGACTTTCACTTTTCCACAGCACTTTCTGGTTTACAGGGCATGTTTGCAGATGTGATTAAATTTGAATTTCATTGCAATCCTGTGAGGGAGGTAGGGTGGGTCTTTGAATTTCCAGATGAGAAACCAAGTGTAAGAACTTGCTCAAGGTCAAATGGCTAGGTGACAGAACTGGAACACCTAGGTTGAAGCCCAGTCCCCATTAAAGCAGTCCTCTGGGGAGGGCATAAATGTATTCTAACTTTGCTCAAAAATATTTTGAAACTTCTCTTTCAGTACCTTCAAAATCTGTAGTACATCTTTGAATATCCTCAGTGGAGGTATATTTTATCTCAGTCAGTGGTTCTTAAACTTGAGCGTGCACTGCAATCGCCTGGAAGGCTTATTAAAACACAACTGCTGGGCTCCATCCCCAAAGTTTCTGATGCATTAAATCTGAGGGGGGCCTGGGATTTGTATTTCTAATGACTTCCCAGGTGATTCTGATACTGCTGGCTTTCGGGTCATACTTTGAGAACAATTATCCTAAGGAATTTATTTCTGCAAAGAGTGAATCGTTTAAAGCCAAGTCTACTGATTAGGGTGAGGAGTCAGGCTAGGGAACTCCACCATTGGCCAAAATCAATGGGCAACTGTAAAGAACAAAATCAGCTCTGGCAGAAATTCATAAAAGGAGCTCCAAAAAGATTCTGAAAATAGCATGTGGTCTGAATGTAAAGCTTCCCAAAGGAGGAACACTCCTGGATGTGTGCTAAAGAATTCTCACAAGTGTATGGGAACATCTTGCATAAAATTACATTATGAGATGTTCACTATCAACCTTTTATTCTCTAGCTTAGGAAAAAAGAAACCATGGAGGTAACAACCACATTAGTACTGTAATAAGGGGGATTAATAGTTATCTACAAAGCTGAACTCATCACACTGGCATGGCAGGTCTTTTTTTTTCTTTTTTTTGAGACAGGGTCTTGCTCTGTCACCCAGGCTGGAGTGCAGTGGTGCAATCACGGCTCACTGCAGCCTTGACCTCCTGGACTCAAACGATCCTCCCAACTCAGCCTCCTGAGTAGCTGGAACTACAGGCACTTGCCACCATGTCTGGCTATTAAATTTTTTTTTTTTTTTGTAGAGATGGGGTCTGTCTATGTTGCCCAGGCTGGTCTCCAGCAACTCCTGGGCTCAACGAATCCTTTTGTCTTGGCCTCCCTCAAAGTACTGGGATTGCAGGAGTGAGGCACTGCGCCCGGCCACCAGAGGTCCTTTCTATGCTGCAAAAGTGTGGAAGATGAGGGGGGGAAAACTTCAACTCTTCTACCCTGACTTTTTGGTTGTGATTGGAATGGAAAAAGTGAAAAGATATAATTTTGGATGCCAGAAATAAGTATGGAGTATTTTATGGGGGGGATCCCAGCAGAAAAGAAAAAAAATGAACTACATTAGGTACTTAAGCTGAGAGAAAGTCAATCCTTCATGTCACAGCAGGGTAAAAGAGGTGGAGGACTGCCTAAATATTGGTTCTATTTTAATTCCAATTCTACATTACATTAAACTCTTCTTGTACTCCTCTCTAATTTACAGCAAATGCTGACACAAGTTGGTATGCCCTCTCTTGACATAAGTGTTTCTCTTGAATTATGTACTTCTATCTGGAATGAGGTTTATGAGGCTAAAGCCTTCTTTCATTAAGATAGGTGAGAACAGAGAAGGATCAATAAGGGGTTGAATGCAAAATCAAAGTAAGGTGGGGCCAAGACATGCTCAGGGCAGCACTTCACTGCCCAAAGCGACTGTAAGTGATATTACAAATGACACTGATCTTTTGATTTTCAATACACTGATTACATTGCAACTCCTAAAGAACAAGGAAAACTCTATTAACCTTCATCCCAGAACTGCCATATTCTTCTTTTATTGGTACCCTACAAGTATTTAGTAACCATTTGTAAGGATGAGTACAGATGATCATAACTGCATTACTTGGATTCCATCTAAAACTGAGTCAAAGACAAAAGAAATGCCTTGCCTGACACAGTGTGTCTTGGCCATCTCGACCTTCACACAGGTTGAGGTGCTTGGTTGTGGTGTTCAACCTACCTCATTTGGTGCCCTGGACAGATCTGGCCCCACTACTGGTGACAAATGGCTCCCCGATCCAAGTCAGCGATCAGTTCATATTGACAGAGGGCACTGGCTGGCTCCATCTGGGGCCTGACCATGTCTCAGGGTCCATTTTCAACTTTGTTAGTTTGTGATGGGCTCTGGGCTGGCTACTCAGACCAGGACTGAAGTGGGGCATTTTGATGAAGCTGTTTTAAGATAAAATTTGCATCAAAATTACCATGTAAAAAATGTAGATATACGCTCTCGTATTACCAAATAATATACAGAACAGACATGCCTGATCCTTTCCCTTTCTATACTTCATTCCACCCTCAGACCAAGCCTGAGCCTCACCCTATAGGCAATCTTCAGCCATCTCTGAAAACTCTTCCATTTTTAATCTTTATCACCCACTTCACCCCAGGAATGGGAACTGGAGATAAGATGAAGCTCTTTGTTTTTTCACATTTCTTGATAATTTAAAAAAGAACATTTTATGTTTTGCTAATAATGTAAAAATTGTCCCTGAGTCATACAGCTACATTAATATAGCTCAACCATCATGTTCTTTGGCTGAAACTGGCTGTGCCCAGCAGCCGTATCGTGATGTAGCTTACCCACTGGCATACCCCTTGCTTGGCCAGGGGTTGGCCAGCTTGAGGAACATGTGAAGGGTGCTGTCACCCTGAGAGTGGGTTCAGGCCAGGAGCCCAGTGGGCTGCTCTAGCCTTTCTTCAAGTTCATGGGCAGGTGCCTCTCCCAGACGGGGCCCTCACCGCTCTGCTGGCTGATGAGCTGCTGAGAAGAATGGCCTGTGGAGGCTGAAACTTGCTGAAAACCCCATTCTGCCCAAAATGTCTGTGGTGGATTAATTTATTCTATAATTTAAAGAATTCCACATTAATGAAAGAGAAGTGGAATCCTGAGTGTGAGCTAAAAATGGAATTAAAAAGGGCCCATTCTTCAGGCAGTATTAATGAAAGCTTTGTATATATATTGGTGAATAAATGGCAATTAAAACTAAAATGTCTGTTAGTGATTCACAAGTTCTAAAGACTGGCCTTGCCTTTTGTGGTCAGCAATCCCTTTTCTTTGTGACTCTACTATTCTAGACAGAAAACAGTTAATCCAATAGGACTTAGTATCTTACAAAAGATTCACTAAAATATTTTCTGCCAAATGTTCATCTTCTAACAGCTGCTTTTTCATGTCAGTGAGAGGTACTTGAAATTAAATCATTGTTCTCCATGAAAAATGCATGCTAAATAATATACAGTTACCAGATTATTAAACAGCAAAGGCATTTGATAGTATTAGCACCAACCACAGGTTCCACTTCTGCTGATGCACAAAATTTTGAGCAATTAGTCATTGCATGATATTGTATTTATATTCGTTTTTGCTTGAGCTGTTAGGCCACAAAATCAGTAGGCAGTTGCTGTTATAAAAGGATTCTCTTGGTTATTTATAATGTTTCTGGTTCTTCACACTTGCTGCTTCACTCTTGGGTCTTGAGCCAGGTCTACACTGTGAAAATGAAGGAAGGAACTGAGCAATTGTTCTGTGAATCTAACTGTACTGAAAGCTGGTGTGGATGATTCACAACAAACCATGTATGTCTTGGCTGCTGCACCTGGTATATTTGTCTACACAACCCACATTTGTCATATACTGGCTGATTTGTCACTTTATCAGGGAAGGATGCATAGTTACGTGAAGGCTGTGTTTCTACCAGGAATGAGCTAGTGTCTAAGGCACAGGTGGTAGTGCAAGATATCTGAACTAGCATTATATTGCCAAACAGTTACCTTCAAATGTCAGTTACTTTAAATGAAGAATCGATTTCTGCTCCAAATGCTTGCCTGTTACACAGATCAGTGATTCCCTAGATGGCAGGCATGCCAGACAGAAGGGCATTTAGGGATCACCTGAGATTTTAATTTTATTTTTTGTAAGTTATATAGGCGTCTTTCTGTGCGATCTGCAGAGAATCACTGATGGCATGAACGCTTTCTAGTGGGAGTACGTTTTAGCCTTTACGTGAGTCAGAGTAAAAAAAAATGCTGAAAACCACTCAGACTGACAGAATGATCTGTTTGTTTCAACTATGAAATAACCATCTTCGTTATCTCCTCCCGCCCCACTGTTTTTAAGGAAATGAACTATCTTTATGTCATCTGAATTCCCATGAGCTCCCAAACCCACTTCTCAGCATCCCCCATTTCCACTTCCCTAGTCTAGGCTGCTACCATCTCTCACCCAGATCAATTTGACAGTCTCTGGACTGTTCTCCCTGACTCCGGTCTTGTAAACTCCAATTTATTCTTCACACAGCAGCCACATTAATCTTTTTATAAAGTATAAATCTGATCAAATGTATCCCCTACTTAAATTCTTCAATGGCTCCCCATTTCCCTCAGAAGTGTGAATTCCCAGAAGTGGCAAAGGAAACCCTTTACAACCCAACCCTGCCACCTCTCCACCTCATCTTGTCCCACTCTCACTTGTACTCGGCTCTTTCCAAATAGAACTATTTGAAACAGCAAAAAATATGCCATGCTCCCTCTAGCTGTTTGACCGGAGAAATAAAATAATATAACATTTGCAGTTTTTAGAGCATCTCTTAGGGGAGATGTACTTCACCTAACCTCTGGATCCCTTTGGTCTCCAAATCCATAGCGTTTTCAGGGGTTGTACCACAGTACAGAACACTTCCGTATTTGTTCTTAAAGGAATTGAAATAGGAAGGGGAAAGCAAGAATGAATTGCTTTATAGCTGCTTTAAACTCTGTCCACTGCAGTACATTCTGCTCACACACACATGTACACATAAACACATGGCATTCATGCAATTAATAGTTTATTCACAGTACATGCCACCAACATAGATATGCAAAGTACACACACCATTAGCCTACAATACACACACATGCACACACTTTTATATAAAGGGTAGAGTACAGCAAGCAATGAACCACACATCTCTTTTCTACTTCCTTGTCCAACTCCATCAGCAGCAATGGGCACTGAGGGCAGTGGGCATGGATCCCACTGCCATGGGCTCTATAGTTTGGCTCTAGGTATTTTTGATGTTTTTTTTGAGACAGGGTCTTACTCTGTTGCCCAGGCTGGAGTACAATGGCACTATCTCAGCTCACTGCAGCCTTGGTCTCCCAGGCTCAAGTGATCCTCTTGCCTCAGCCTCCCAAGTAGTGGGGACTACAGACATGCGCTAGCATGCTGGCTTTTTTTTGTCGAGATGGGGTTTCGCCATGTTGCCCAGGCTGGTCTTGCACTCCTGAGCTCAATCTGCCTACCTCTGCCTCCCAAAGTGCTGGGATTACAGGTGTGCACTCTTGTGCCTGGCTCTAGGTGGTTTTTTTCACCTCCTCATAATTTCAGGTCCACCCTAGAAACATTGTCACTCAATGGAAACCACTTAGAAACTATCTATTGTGATGTCCTGACAGGTTTACTCCTGAGAACACCATTACAGCATCCTAGGAAGATGGGTGAGGAGTAGACCACAGGCTCATTACCAGTTATCACACCAATGTCTTAGAAGCTTAAGGAGGGTGGAGAGGTGGGTCTTAGATGTAGGAAGCTAAGAGGAAGCAAAATCCTAATGTAGATGGATAAGCAAGCTCCCATAACCTTATACAATCCCCTCTCACTGGGCAGAGGGACTATTTCATGTCCAGGCCCCTAGAACATTCTAAATCTAGATTTAGATCTTTCTCTCTTGACTTCTTCCAAAGCTGAAATAATGGTTCCTTTTCTGTACTCTACATCTACTTCCATGCCTGTCTTCTCTGCTACCATATTCCTCTTTCAGTCCCTGGCCGTATTTAAGTTCTGAAGCAGGGCCAGGGGCCCAGATCCCCTCAGGGAGCCCCTAATCTGTCAGGTGGTAGGCACATGTACACACATGTCCAGGTCTGACTATGGGACAGTACCTTGGGAAAATGGAAAAAACAGCCTTACATTTGGCCCTGGTTCAGTTCTTCAAAGTGAGGATGACATTTCTGGTAAGCAGTTATAATTAAATTTCTAGAGCCCTGGGAATTCAACTGATCACATGCAGGATTAAGAAAGATAATTTAAAATATTGAATTCTGCCTGATTAGCTAATAAATGAGATGATCTGTTGATGTGGAAGTAATGTAATGGAGCTAATATGGCCCCCTGGGCATGACAGATGTCTTGTGCCTTGTCTATCCATCTCTTCTGCAATTACCTTGGCCTCTGTCCTTTCTTTATAGTCAGTGAACTTCTTTTTGTCTTCCTTCATTTTTTCTAGCCACCAGAGTCTGCAGAGTTTTACTGACATCGTTTCTAAGGTTAAGAGGGCTGTTTCAGAACCTCATTTGGGTTTTCTTTATTCTATGATGCTGATTTCAGAGATGTCATACATTCTCTGTAACTTAGTTTCTTTGGCCTGGCCTTTGTATGACTGTAGGTAAAACAATCTAGGAATATGTTTTAAAATGGAAAACTGGGTAATTATTCTGTTTTCAAATCATTTATAGGGAGCATTTATAGCTAAGATTTAGTTTCTCTGGGCATCTTAAATGTAGAACTTAAGGAATGTAAGAAATCCAGTTGACACCCCTAGTCCCCTGAGAAAACTAAGGCTCATGGAGAGTAAATGACTCTTAACACTCAAACTAGTTACTTTCCCAGAAGCAAGTAGAACTCTTTCAGTAGTTGCAGAGGGCCTGTTATTATATGTCAAGCATTGTATTAAGCATTGGGGTTGCCCAAAGAGAACTCTCTGAGATAGACCTTAAGGATGGGAAGGAGTTTGCCTCAACTAAAAAGCTAGTTTGTGAATGTTAAAAAGAATCACATTTTCACTAGCCTTTATAGTTTAGCAGTTTAGTTTATAGTTTAGCTATTATTTAAAGAAATTTAATGAAAAAATGATTTGGTTATAGTCTCTAGGAGTGGTACACCATGCAATGAAGAGAATGAATGAACATGAGTTGTTCCAGAACCTTTACTGTCTGGTATGGGCATGATCCTGCAACATCACTGTCCATGCGTATTAGTCCATTTTCACACTGCTATAAAGAAATACCCGAGACTGGGTAATTTTATAAAGAAAGAGGTTTAACTGACTCACAGTTCTGCGTGGCTGGGGAGGCTTCAGGAAACTTACAATCATAGTGGAAGGGGAAGTAGGTACATCTTACGTGGCGGCAGGTGAGACAGAGCATGTGAAGAGAAGGAAGAAGAGCCACTTATAAAACCATCAGATCTTGTGAGAACTCACTTGCTATCACAAGAATAGCATGGGGAAAACTGCCCCCATGATCCAATCACCTCCCATCAACTCCCTCCCTCAACACCTGGGAACTACAATTTGAGATGAGATTTGGGTGGGTACACAAAGCCAAATCATATCACCATGTGGTCCTGCTACTTACCCTGGCAGAACGAAGCTGGAGTTGCATCATGGTGAGACATGTGTCCTCTTTACTAATGTACAGAGTCAAGAGAATATCCATTCTGCTTAATGATGGGTGATACAGCTCCTGGTCTATGCTACCTGGTACCCTGAATGATCCATAAAGTGGTTAAGTGAACAATCAGATATATAGGGATGTACTAACGACAGCTAACACATACTAAGTGCTTACATGTGCCAGGCACTGTTCTCAGGGTATACACAGATTATTTCATTTAAATGAGGCTGCAGTGTACTGTACAAAGTAAGCAAGGCCTTTTCAAGATCTGGCAGCTTCTGAAGATCTACAGAAAAGGAGCAATTATAGACGCTTGTATCATGACAAGTGACAAGGAAAGTCAGTGCTGGAATGTCAAATAAGAGAGAGTGAAGGCTAGGCAGACTGTCACCAAATCAAGAGGCAGGGTGGTGAGTGCAGTAGAAAGTACATGAGTGTTAGAGGCAGACAGGCAGACGGGCAGACCGACCAACCTAAAATCAATCCTGGCTCTGCCAACTTACCAGCTGTAGGCCCCGGGGCAGGTCATGCAACCTTTGAGAACCATAGTTACCTCCTCTCTCAAACAGGCAAAACCCCATCTTGCAGGGTTGTTCTGAGAATGTCAAGTAATGCATAGAGTCTAGCATGATGCCTGGCACAGAGTGGTGCCCAGTTTTTATTATTAGACTAAAGAATCCTCACATCCCCAAAGAATCATTTAACCATAATTATTTTCTTTTCCTATCTCCAAATACAGACACATTAGGAGCTAGGGCTTCAACACAGGAATTTTGGTAGGAACGCAATTCAGTCCACAGCACGGTGTTACATGTTCCTCCGTCCCTCATAAGCCATTCCATTCAGGACTGTTTCAAATGGGAGATATGAAGTGTGTGACCTATGAAATACCTAAACATACATGAGGCATCACCTATTGGCTGGTCCTTTTTACAACTCCTCCAGATAATCCATCAACTGAAGACCAAGCAATGTGGCAAAAACCAAAGTTAAGATCACTCAACCTATGATTAATTGTGAGACTGAGGATTGAAGAGTTAAATGGAGATCTACAAGCAGATTCATTCATTCAGAAAACCTGACCATGACGGAAATTTGCCTGAAGATCTGCTGTACATTTGAATGATGAACAGAAACAGTGATGCTTTGACATTTATTCTGATATTTCCAAGAACTGCATAAAATAACATGTTTTCTGAGGAATGGTTTCTTTAAAAAGATTAAGAAAAAAAACATGTCGAAGTACGTAATAAAATATCCAGACTGAAGGAGCCTCAAGTGCCCTCAATAGGAAGGCAATGGAGATCTACGTTTTTGGCACCAGGAGTCTGTCCATTCAGAGGTTATCCTAAGTCAAGGGGCTCCTAGGCTCAGTTATATGAAGATTATGAACTGTTTGAGAGGTTCTCTGTAAGACCAAGAGTCAACTGACCAACTACTGGCACACCCTCAGAGAAATGATATCACCTATCTTATTTGCTAGGTGTGGCTCCAAATAGCTTTTGGCCATGTCCCAAAGTCGTATTTACTCCAAATTACAAAGTAATACACAAAAAATACAGGCTTATTGAAAAACCCAAATAATTCAGTAGAGTATGGAGTAGAAGAGTCCCCTTTATATCACCTTCTCCCCCAGCCTATACCCCTTCCCATGAATAATGATCATAAGAGCTGGTAAGGCTTTTTCTAGATTTTAAAATATGAATTTACTTAGAGATAGCTAGAGAGTTACTTTCAAGTAAATGGCACTACATTATTATTATAACTTGCCCTTCTCCTGTTGATGATTAGGAAGACACACCTTCTCAAGTTTTGGTTATTGCAAACAAAGTTGAATTAAACATTCTTGTACAAATATTTGTATGTATGAGCATTTCTGTAGGATAGACCGTTAGATGGAGATGTACTATTTTCTTTCTTTCATTCTCTTTTTTTTTTTTTTTTTTTAATAGAGACAGGGTCTTGCTATGTTGCTCAGGCTGGTCTTGAACTCTGGGCCTCTAGCAATCCTACTGCCTTGGCCTCCCAAAGTGCTTGGATTACAGGTGTGAGCTAGCATCGTCAGCCAAAATTTGCTATTTTCAAAGGGAAAGTATATTTTAAAGATTAGAACTGTCAGCTGGGCACGGTGGCTCATACCTGTAATCCCTGCACTTCGGGAGGCCAAGGTTGGTGGACCACCTGAGGTCAGTAGTTCAAGACCAGCCTGACCAACATGGTGAAACCCTGTCTCTACTAAATACAAAAAATCAGCATGCCTGTAATCCCAGCTACTTGGGAGGCTGAGGCAGAAGAATTGCTTGAAACCAGGAGGCGGAGGTTTCAGTGAGCCAAGATTCCACCATTGTACTCCAGCCTGGGCAACAAGAGCAAAACTCCATCTCAGGAAAAAAAAAAAAAAGATAATAATTAGTACTGTCAAATTGCCCCTCTGGAAACACTGTACAAATTTACATCCCACCAGAATTACATGATTGTATAATATTTGTTTTGTGATCTATTTGGACTTAGACATTCTCAAGTTTTAATTTTGGCCAATCTTATGGTTGGCCAAACCATATAAAGAGGACCTCATTGCTATTTTAATGTGTATATTCCTGACTTCTAATGAGGTTAAGTATTGTCTCATTTCTTTACTTTTTTTTTGGTATTTCTTCTTCAGTGACTTGCCTATTTATATTATTCTCGAGAAATATTTGATTCTTTTTAGTTCTAATTACACTATTTTTAGTTGTAATTTTTTGGTTGTAATATGTGCAATTATACATATTAGTCCTAAAATATTGCAAATATTCAAATTTGCTGTAAGCAGATATTAAAAAATGTATGACTATGCATAGAAAAAAATCTGTAAGGATTTACACCAAAAGTTTAACAATTACTTCTAAGTGGAAGGATCATGGATACCTGACTTTCTTCTTTATACCCTTCTGTGTTGCTGCTCTCACTCCCCCTTGAACACTAACGTATATATTAATTTCATAAGTAGAAAAAACCCGATTAAAGTGATTAGTGGGATAAAGGTGATAATGAAGGCTCTCAAGGCAATTCTAACAGAGGATTTCCAAAGGCACTTTGAGTAGTAGCTGTATCAACAGAGTAAGTCTCCTAAAATCAAAATTGGAAGGAAACGAGTCACTGTTTGGATAAAAAATTGACAGTGCATGGTCATTAGAGAAATGCAAATCGAAACCACATTGAGATAAAATTTCATGCCAATTAGAATGGTGATCATTAAAAAATCAGGAGAAAACAGATGCTGGAGAGGATGTGGAGAAATAGGAATCCTTTTACACTATTGGTGGGAGTGTAAATTAGTTCAACCATTGTAGAAGACAGTGTGGCGATTCCTCAAGGATCTAGAAATAGAAATATCATTTGACCCAGCAATCCCATTACTCGGTATATACCCAAAGGATTATAAATCGTTCTATTATAAAGACACATGCACATGTATGTTCACTGTGGCACTGTTTACAATAGCAAAGATTTGAAACCAACCCAAATGTCCATCAACAATAGACTGGATAAAGAAAACGTGGTACATATACACCATGGAATACTATGCAGCCATAAAAAAGATGAGTTCATGCCCTTTGCAGGGACATGGACAAGTCTGGAAAGCATCATTCTCAGCAAACTGACACAAGAACAGAAAACCAAACACCGCATGTTCTTACTCATAAGTGGGTGTTGAACAATGAGAACACATGGACACAGGGGAGGGGAACATCACACACTGGGGTCTGTTGGGGGGTGGGGAGCTAGGGGAGGGATAGCAGGGAGTTGGGAGATTGGGGAGGAATAACATTAGAGAAATACCCAATGTAGGTGGTGGGGGGATGGAGGCAGCAAACCACCATGGCATGTGTATACCTATGTAACAATCCCACAAGATCTGCACATGCACCCCAGAACTTAAAGTAAAATTTAAAAAAAAATTAAACATACAAAAAAAAATTGACAGTGCAGTTCAAAATCAGATTATTACTTTATAGTTGCCTCTTCAGCATCCAAGATTCTACCATTTTTAAACGATATAATTTTACTCACCCAGCCCTTTCTCAAGTATTGCCAATCAACAGTAAGGGACATCGAAATATCTTGGCTATAACAGAAGCTTCTGTACAGAAATATGCCAAGGCAAGGACAAAATGGCTTCTAAGCCACAAATCCCCTCAGAAACTCAACTAATTAACACATGTAAAGAAAGTATATGTTGATCAGAAAGAAGGAGATGAGAAGAATAGTCTGCTGGGGAAACACAGTTCAAGGAGAGTCACAGAGACCAGCACTGGCAGTGCCCATGTAAGAACTGCTGAGTATTTGGTCCTCCCAGCAGGGCTATGGCTAAGCATGGAATGGGGCCTCAGGTTGCCTGGGTGGGTAACGCCTCTTGAGATCACCTCAATTCATTAGTTCTAAGTACATTTTGCAATATTAATTTGGCTTTCCACTAATGGAAGTGACAAGGGTGGGGAGAGGAGAATATAGGGTGGAGGAAAGGTCACACCAAGTGGGAATAATGGCCCCTCAGATGCTAGGTTTTCAAAGATTGAACTGTCACTCTGGTTGGGCCTAAAAGGTGGGTCCATTAACCCTATCCTTTAGACAGCCTGAATGGCTGCGGGCCAGACCCCAGGATGAGGGGGAATGCAAGAGGCCACCTGGGAAATCTGTGAGTAACCTGCCAGCCCCAGCAATCATCTCACCCTAAGAAAGTACTTCCGTGCAAACTTTAACAGAAATTATCTCTACTTCTTACCAGTGCAATCCTAATTTAGAGTAAACTCTCAAGCCCTGAGTAGTTATGGGGCACCCATGCAGCTGGCTGCCACTGCCTAGTGCCTCATCAGCAACTCTGAACACTATAGGACACAAATGTGAAAGATAGAAAAGAGAATAAAGAATAGGAAAGATAAATTCCTTGTGCCCCTGGCTTTTGTTTGTTCTCTGCTTACTTACATACCCTGAATTATGATGCATTGTCACAGAGTGAGTGATTCTTGAGAAGACAGATTTAGCCTATGGACTAAATTCTTGAGAGTATTATTGTAGATTCCAGGACTTAACCATTTATATAAAGAAAAGCAATTTATATATCAAGAATTTCAGCACTTATAAGCCAGGGATAACTAATGTTATAATATATCACAGTAGCACAATAAGCCTAAAATATACCATGCTTAGGTGTGTGTCTCTGACTAGGGAGTGCTTATTCAGTGCAATCCTAAATGCAAGCAGGCAAACCCTCTTAACACTCAGGTTGGAAGAATAGAGGGGCGGACATGCACGCTCTGTCATTTGGAGGCTGAGATTCAGATAACATATAGAAATGGGAGAAAGACACATCTGTCATGTCTTCCAAACTGAGCTGAGGACATCTGCAGCTACTGCTACCATCTCACTCTAGTACAACGGGAAAAACAGATGTAAAAATAGAAGTGGTATATTCAACTATTAACAGTGAGGCAAAACTGAATATAGCAGTCTGCAGAAGCACTGACGTAGAACGGGAAATGGCTTCTTCTAGGGCAGGCTGTCTGCCTCCAATGGACCACATGCCAACGAACTAAAGATGTTTCCACCATCCATGTCAGCCCTGAGTTTTAATAAGGGATTAGGAGGAAGAGAAAAGCAGGAAGGTTACAAACTGACTGAGAGCAAGTAATACCCTCCTGACAGAAAACTGAAGAAGCCCATTTGTTCAGAAGAAAATGCCTCCCTGGGAGCTCCTCACTCGCCATATGAATTATCTTCTCTTTATCAGATTAATGAAGAGGCTGCACAGCTGTGTGCAGAACAGGTAAGAATTTTAATAATGAAAGTACTGGAGGAGATGACAAAGATAGCATAAAAAGGTGAGGAAGATTCTAGACCCAGAAAATCACTACCCTGGTTCCTGTCCGTGTCACTGCTCCTCCACTTGCAGGATGCTGAGAGCCCGTTCAGTATATTCAGCAGGGCAATTCAGTAGAGAGTCTTTACCACGAATATCCATTCATAAGTGAATTGCTTAGATGGAGCTTTTTTGTTGTTGTTTGAAATATAATTCATGCATCACAAAACTCACTCTTTAAAGGTATACGCTTTAGTGTTTAGTATTATCCACAAGGTTGTCCAACCATTACCACTGATTCCAGAGCATTTTCATTACCCTAAGAGAAACTCCATACTCATTAGCAGTCACCCTCTGTCCCCTCCCAGCAACCATCAGTTGACTTCCTGTCTCTGTGGATTTACAATATCTATTCTGGATATTTCAGAGAAATAAAATCATAATATGTGACCTCTTATGCCTGGCTTCTTTTACTTAGTAGTATGTTTTCAAGGTGCATCAATGTCAGAGCATGAATCAGGGACTTTTAAAAAATCATTCCTTTTAAAAAATAATTTATTATTTAATAATTTATCTATTTTAATTAAATAATTCAGTGCATTTAGTATGCTCACAATGTTGTACAATCACCAACCTCTTACCTAGTTTCAAAACGTTTCCATTACTCTAAAGTAAAACTCCTTACCCATTAGGCAGTTTCTCCCCATTCCTCATCCCCCAGTCCCTGGCAACCACTGATCTATATTCTATATCTATGTATTGATCTATTTCTAAGGATTTCATTTAATGGAATCATATAATATATAACCCTTGGTGTCTGGCTTCTTTCAGTTAGCATAATGCTTTGGAGGTTCATCCATGTTGTAGTATGTATCAGCATTTCTTTTAATGGCTGAATAATAGTCCATTGTATGGATATACCACAGTTTGTTTACCCATCATCCGCTGATGAACATTGGGTTCTTTCCAATTTTTGGCTATTATGAATGAATAATGCTCCTATGAACATTGATGTACAAGTTTTTGTGGACACGTTTTCATTTCTATTGGGTATATACCTAGAAGAAAAACTGTGGGGTCCTATGGTAACTCTGTATTTAACCTTTTGAGGCACTTCTAGACTGTCTTCTAAAGTGGCTGCACTTATTATCTCTTGAGTTCCAATTATGAGGATTTAGTTTTCTTATGTCCCCCAATGTGCAAATGCACACTCACTTTATCCTTCCTTCTTCACAATATTATTATAATCTCCATTTTTGGTTAAATCAAGAATTGGCATTTATATTATGACTATACATTTATAGTCATGTGATGTACAAAGATTATATTCACTTAATCATACTTTTCGCACTTATATTCTAGATGACCTAGAAGGGAAAATTTGCTTTACTTAAAAATTTTCCTCAGTTTAATATGTACCAATTAATAGTTCAAATTCCGTTAAGAAAATGAAAAATCTCTAGATAGATTCAAACATACTGGACATTCTACTATTTCTTTCTTGTTTTTCTTTTGTTTAGCATGTATTCAGAACTTGATTAGTATTTGTTGAATGAATGAATGGAAATATCTAGGTAAAGGCCAAAGACTCTAGAGTCAAAAGAAAATTTAGAGATTACTTCCTCCGCACCATGATCCCTTTCTGGTTCAAAGTAGTAACGTAATTTAGAGGCGAGGTATCAGAGGCCCTGAGAGGTTACCTGACTTCACAACATGATATAGCAAATTTTCAGGAGGAGCAGGGACTGGAACTCTAGTTTCCTAGGTCTTAGAGCCCCTCCCTCTGTGTCAGGTTGCTGCCACAGAGAACAAAAGTCATTTATCCTGAAGAGGATGTAGACTTGAGATGTTTTATGCAATTTCCTGAAACTCAAAAAATTCATAGCAAGTGCTAAGAATCCAAATGAAAGAGCACAAAACAGTATCATCAAAATGTGAAAACCTTCTTAGTGAACATTGCCGTATTTAGTAATCTCAAAGTTGTAATCAGTCAGGATCTATGAAATCCAATCCTGCCACATGAAATTATTCTGAGAATCACAACTACAACTTGAACTAGGGCATTTCCAAGGCTAGTTTCTTCTAAATGTAGTCCCATGCCCAAGCAGTGCATTTCCACATGACTGTTCTGTGGCAGGCAAGAGTTGTTTTTGTCTGGTCAGCATCCACTTCCCCATCCTCTGATATGAGTTCTTTTGATTTGTATCTGAAACCAGGGACACGGACATGATATGAGGCACAGTGTGGGTGGGGGAGTGGACCCACCTGCGCTCAGAGCCCACTATGAGGAGAGCAGAGCTGACAGGGAGGGAGCCAGTGAGCAAGTGACCTGACTTGCCTGGTTGACACCGCTCAGCCTCTGCATTCTGCTGTATCTTCACACTTTCCAATTATATGCACCAAATAAATCCTTTTTCCTGCATAAGCCTGTTGGAGTTGTGCTTCTGGTGCTTACAACCCAAAGGGGTAGTGACTAACACGAACACTGAGAATAGGGGCTGAGCCACTTCTATGCACCCCTGTAGGTCTTTGAGGACCCCCTCATTTCACTTTTAGCAGGAGATGAATAGAGTCTTCTCACTTCAGGTCAGGACTTAAGTGTTAGTCTAACGGAGAATCGATTTCAGAACTAAGAATCCCCTCAAATTCAGGTTCTTGTCCTTGACAAAACAGAAAATAAACTAATAGTTTCAGAAATGACTAAATATGAAAAGAAAAGCAACACCAAGCACACTTTATCAAATACCTGGTAACGCACATTTTGAAAGGCAACCAAGATGTTAATTTCAGGTCGTATAAGCATTTCTTGCACTTGAATATTTTTCAAAGTACATTTACATCCAAAACTTCATCAGATCCCCTCAGCCTTCTTTTTTGATAATGACCCACATTTTAAAGTCACTTGTAAGCACAAAAACAAACAAAAAAAATTTTATAAATAATTATCTATCAATTTCTTCTAAATAAAAACCCTACAATGTTTATTCTTCCTCAGCTCTAGTTTACTCACTTTTCTAGTCAGCTTTTCTGAATTCTAACACTAAACAAACAATTTGTATTTCTCTAGCTTTAGGGGAACCATGAGTCTTTTTTCTAACTTGTTTCCTTTTCATTCCTGCTCTGTAACCATGGCTTGTCCACTTAGCACACTTGTCCTTAGCACAGTGCCTTACACAGAAAATGTCTGTGTGGAGTCCATAGGCCTAATTTGAATTTCCAGCTCTGTCACCTACCGGCAATGTGATCCTGTACAAATTTTTTCTTCTGTAAAATGGAAATAATAATAATACCTGTCTCCTAGAATTGTTTAAAGATTAAATGAGATGTATGCAAATGGGACACAGCAAGCATGCGTAAATGTTAGCCACTACTATTTGTTGGTTAAAAGAATGATCTCTTCTAACAGTGCTCCTTGCTGTTCATTCCACATGAGAAGCTTGTAAGACACAGCTATCTGTTCACTGTCTAGAACCTAAGCCCCATGAGGGCAGAGACTTTGCCTTATTTATTGCTATATCCCCAGCACCTATCATATGACTGGGACATGAATGACTGAATAAATGAATGAATATAGGTAATACAAGTATAATTTTACTGGCATTCTGATCTTATGGGTGAGGAAACTGTCTACGAGAGGTCAAGTTGCTTACATAAAGTCCCACAGAGTTAGAGAGGGATTAAAACACAGTTCTCCTGCCTGGTTGTTCTCTTTACCATATCACCTACTAGGCCTTTATCTCATTATCCAAAAATTCAGGTGCAGTATCTAATTAGTTACTAAGTTAACAATTTTCAAGGGCTAAAAATGATTTTTAAACTTTAAAACTTACCGTGGTATCCACAGCCTTGACTTTCTCCGTGGGAATGTGCTTTGGTTCAGGTTCTGTCTGTGACAGCACCACACATCCCTCAGCGCCTAAGGTAATGATTACCACCTGGCAGCCCCTTTTCAAGAGCACTAATGCAGCCTCCCCAGCATCTGCGGCACTGCCCACCGTGAGGCCAGTTAAAATCTCAGCCTGGAATACACAAAAGCCAACAGAAACAGTGGTGAAAATAAGTAACCTGGATCCACTTCCAGATTTGTTTTTCTAGAAAATGTCTCCCTTCTTTTTCATAACAACCAATGCAATGGGAACCTTGATGGATATTGGTACAGTAAAATGAATAAAGCAATAACAATGACAACAAAAACTATAAAAGACATTCTTGGGACAACAGGGGAAATTTGAATGTGGCTTGGATATTAGATGATAGCATGGAATTACTGACAATCTTCTTAGGTGTGATAAGAGTATTGTGGTTCCTCTTAGGAGACATATGCCAAAGTATTTAGGGGTGATGGATCATTCTGTCTGCAACTTACTCTCAACAACAACAACAACAAAACACTTTTTTCATTTACGTTTAATCAAAAACAAAGCTAAATACATACAGGGAGAGGAGACGCAAATACAGCAAAAATACAGCAAAATGTTATCAAATGTTTAGGTGAAAGAGTATTCATTCAGCTTTTCTGCACACGTAATAATTTTAACAAAGAGTTAGGGGCAACAAAGAGAATTACACACACACACACACACACACACACACACACACACAAAACCAAAGGAGGGAGTGGGGGAAGGAAGGTTGGAGGGGGGAGGCAGGAAAGGAGAAAGGAAGGGATCACTGCCAATGATTTTGGTATAAATTGAACCTGTAAGTCTGGCACCTAAGGGCGTAATTCTTCCAGGTCTCTCTTGGGCCACAATGTGTCTTCTCAAATTTCCAGTTTTTGCTTTCCATGTTTGCAGACTATTCATTTCTTTTGTTTGTTTTTGCCAGAGAAGATGGAAGCAGATTAGGAGAGGTACTGACAGGCAGCAGAAAAAGCAATGCCCTGGCATTCAGGAGAACTTTCTTGCCTCAGCCTTGTGAGTAACTGGGACAACAGGCACCCGCCACCATGCCCAGCTAATTTTTGTATTTTTAGTAGAGACAAGGTTTCACCATGTTGGCCAAGACAGTCTCAATCTCCTGACCTTGTGATCTGCCTGCCTCAGCCTGCCAAAGTGCTGAGATTACAGGCGTGAGCCACCATGCCTGGCCCTCAGTGGTTTTATAGTAGCATCCACCAGGCACATAAGAGTCTCTAAACCAGAACCAGGTATTATATTGGCAATAGGGAGTTCCTGCTCTGTTGTTTCTGGGGCTATTGCCAGTCCAGTCACTAAGCGTTAATGGTTGGCTTGGTTTACTTCTTGGTCAGAGGCTGTGTCTTTGTCCTCCTATCTCCTCAGGTTGGGAGCCTTATATATGCTTCAGGCAGCAGGGGTAGCGGCTTCCTCCACCTTTTATTGTTAGCAGGGAAGCCACAGCCCAGCATGTATGGTTTCCATTGGTGGGCTTGGCTTCAGTCCCCTATAAATGGCACACTTTTAGTGCCAATGACCCACAGCAGGTGAACTTCCTACCATCTCTGCCTGTTTCTGGGGTTGTACAGCCAGCATATCCAGGGCTGAATGCTCTGTGAGGCTGTTCCATTTGTGATCTGTGGAGTTATTTATCTTGTTTTAGAGCTTGTATCTTTTCATTGTCTCCTTTAATATTTACATATCAATGGTTTGTGTTTGGAGCAGAGTGAGTATCATAAGCATGAATTTACATTATCGCTGTGATTAGAGTTCACCTGTAAGAACATTAAGCTTTTAATGCTTTTCTTACTTTCATTAAGTTTCGGAGACCAAATTCCTTAAAGACCAGAGTTCTGGCTGGGCGTGGTGCCTCACGCCTGTAATTTTAGCACTTTGGAAAGTTGAGGTGGGCGGATCATGAGGTCAAAAGATCAAGACCATTCTGGTCAACATGGTGAAACCACGTGTCTACTAAAAATACAAAAAATTAGCCCGTGTTGTGGCACGTGCCTGTAGTCCCAGCTATTTGGGAGGCTGAGGCAGGAGAATTGCTTGAGCCCAGGAGGTGGAGGTTGCAGCCAGCTGAGACTGCACCACTGCACTCCAGCCTGGTGACAGAGACTCCATCCCAAAAAAAAAAAAAAGACCAGAGTTCTTTCATTTATTTATTTCATAAGCATTTGCTAAGTGCCAACTATGTGTAGGTACAGTGTAGCAGATATTATTTTCCAAAGATAACTATATTAACTTATATCATATCATACATCCTGGTTTTACACTGTGCCAATGACAATCTTCTATTAAGGGGTGGGGTACTAGGGTGGACCTCCTGCTTAAATCAGTAGAATGAGTCAGAAGTGATGCTGTGTGACTTCTGAAGCTAAGTTATAAAAGCCAACATGGCTTCTGCCAGATGTCTCCTTGTCTTGGGAAGCTGGATCTTGAAACCCAGCCACCATATTATGCCCCCAGCCAAAAGCCAGCATCAACTGTCAGGTATGTGAGTGAAGAAAACTTCCAGCTCTCAGCCTCTGTGTCTTCCAACTCAGGCCCCGGGCATTGTGCAGGAGAGTCAAACCATGCTACCCCTGTGTGAATTCCTGATGCACAAAAGCTGGCAGTGACAATACATAATTATTCCTGTTGTAAGCCACTACATTTTGGATGTAATTTCTTATGCAGCAATAGATAACTATATACACAGAAATAGCCATTAGGGATACAACAGTGAGTAAGACAGATGTCTCTGACCTCATGGAATTTGTAATTTAATGGGGAAGACAGAAGAATTGAATAAGCAATTTGAGCTGTGATAAACATTTGAGAAATAAATAGAGTGCTCTTCAAGTATCTAGCAGGAAAGTTTAGGCCAGTTTAGCATTTGAGGGTACTCTAACCTCTTATTGTGAAATGGTCACTATTTCCCACAATTCCTTCTTCCTAGCATGGTGGTAGCTCAAAAATATTGCATAAACTATTGTGGTTTGTTAAAATTAGTTTATTTGTAGCAGTCTTGTTATTCCCTCTATGTTTTGAGAGATGAAATTATCAAGAAAGCAGGTCAAGAAATCCTAGAAACCCTCATTCAACCTTTAAACCAGATGGAAAATTAGGCTGTGCAGTGGTTCACATCTGTAGTCCCAGTACTTTGGAGGGCTGAGGCAGGAAGACTGATTTAGCCCAGGAGTTCAAGATTAGCCTAGGCAACATGGCAAAATCCCATCTCTACACAAAATTTAAAAATTAGCCAAGTGTGGTGGTCCCAGCTACTTGGGAGGTTGAGGTGGGAGGATTGCTTAAGCCTGGGAGGTAGAGGCTGCAGTGAGGCATGATGACACCACTGCATTTCAACCTGGGTGACACAGTGAGTTCGTGTCTCAAAAACAAAAAATGGAAATTCAACTTTTACAGTTCATTAATTTCTTTCTCTCCATGTTACATTCACCAATGTGTATACCTGCATTCCAATAATGGGAGAGAGCTCTGTTCTAATGCTGTCTGGATTATAAAAAGGGAGAAATACTAAAATTTTCTTTCCAACAATACTTGAGAAAGGGCAGTACAATACCCTTTCTTATTGTACCAATTGATAGATAGTCTGTTCAGATGTACACATCATGACATTGTCTTCACAACAGAATGTAGCAGATCCTCCAGGAGTTTTACACTGATTAGGGTTGCCAGATAAAATACAGGAAGCTTAGTTAAATTTGAATTTAAGATAAACGACAGGTAATTTTACAGTATAAATTTGTTAGGTTACTTATCATCTATCTGAAATTCAAATTTAACTGGGCATCCTGTATTTTTACTTGCTAAACCTGGCAACTCTAACATAGTCCGCAGAATATGAAATAATTAAAAAAGAGAACAAAACACCCATAGTATGAGGGCAAGGAAGGGACTAAAATTAACTGAGGTTTGATAAGTGCTAGAATATGGAAGTGACTCAGAGAATCCCTTTCTCCCCCTTGGATTTACTAATTTCCTTTTCTCCACACCCCAGTCAACTGAAAAAATCTGTTTTCACCATGCCTGAGAATTCACGTCATCAAATTGATGTGGTTAGTTCTGCCCCTTTGCTTCATCACTTGCTCGAACTTTTGGTTTCTCACAGAATGACCAAGCAATTCACCCTTACCTCACTTTCATTGCAGCAGAACACATTCGAGAGAGTGTAGACCGGGGGTCCAGGTCAGCAATGGCAGGGGCTGGATTGAACAATGTTTTCACTACAAAGGAATGTAAAAGGGGTTTATTATTGGTTTTCATTTTTAACACGGTACATTTAGAGACGTTTAGTAGGGAAAATCCCTGAGTTCATTTTTGTCTTCATCTGGTGAAATATCCACTTAGTTACAGATATACAGAAAAGTCTGAAATCTCAGTTTCCATGATAGCCTGGTACCAATTCCTTATTTCCGTTTTCTCTACTTTGTACTTTACAACATTTCAGCTTCCAGGAAAAACAGCAATATTACAGTCAACATGATTATAGAGTTAAGGCAAAGGCAACAAGAACATCAAAGAAAAGCAAAAATGCTGTGGCATGAAAGGACATGTGTGACTGTGAACAGGGTGGTGGGCATTTTTGTGGGTTACTTTAAGTGCTTAGTTTCAAGGCTAGTTCATAAATCCATTTTCCAGGGAAGAAAAAGAGCTGATAGAAAAGAAACAATGAAGAGCTCAGAATGTTCCCAGCGGGAATAGTAAGCATGAAGATCATGTGCATGCCTATTTTGTACACCTATGCATGCCTCCTAAATATATCACAATTACTCCTGCAACATACGCACTTACACAAAAGCTTACATTCTTGGCTTCTGTGAGCAATCTGGGAATATAAAAAAAAAAGATTGAGAAAGGAGGAGGAATTCAATCAAAGGCTGGTGCTAGCTCAGACTGAGAGACTCAATAGAAGGATAGATGGGAATAGTAGACACAGGGGAAATGAATATATCACGGCCATTTTTCAGAGGGAGGAAAGTGAGGTTCAGAAAGATGAAGTCATATGTCTAAGGTCACACACTGGACACAGTTAAGCTGGACCCCTACCCAGGGGTCGTCTGGGTTTAAGTTCAGGGTTTGGTCCACTCTAAAAAAAGTGGTCTCTCTAGGCTAGGACTCTGTCCCCAGCAACACACACCCCCATGCCAATTAACAATATTTTAAAATACGCTTTGGTTTGGAACTTTGTAATGTGTGATACGTATGTCACCCAAGTTGGAATACGTACTGTGATACATGTATATATACATGATATATATATTTGTGTGTGTATGTGTGTAGATATATGTACACATATATATTTCAAGTCTTTAGAAATGACATTCATAGGAAGCTTCCCCTTTGTTAAAGCACTTATTCACTTGAGTACTCAACTAGATTGGTTAGTCTTTTCTCAACCCAGGTCCACTGACATGCGTGTTAAGTAGTCTCATCGACTATAGACCCACAGTGTAAAATTCTCTAGCTGCAGTTCTCAGCAGTGGCTTACAAACTTGGGTGCATATCTACATCACTAGGAGAGCTTGTTAAAATGCATAATTTCTAGGACTGACCTCAAACCCACTGACTCAGAATCTCTAGGGGTAAGATCAGGGAATCTGCATGTTCATAAGTTCTCCAGGTGGCTCTCACATAGCCAGCTGGGCACTAATCCATTCCACATTCTTGGGAAGAAGCTAATTAGCACGTGGCTAATGGAAACCATCTGCTACTTCAGCCTGGTGAGGACATCTAGTCTACTTCTGCACCTTCCTTGGTCTTACCTAAAATTTTGATTCAGTCAGTGGGTCTAGTCCAGTATAGACTAACACTATCCCCCACATTTTTGTTATTTTAGAATCCAGAATGTCCACTCACAGGAATTCTATGGTATATTTTTGGCTGCTCAGATTTTTGTATAGAGTTATTGTGCAGCTTAAATTAGAAAACAGATGTAAAAGCCCAGTGTAAACTCTAAAGTGCTGTACAAATGTAAAGGATTATTACTGTTATTATATTGTCCTTTACACATAGCCCAGCACCCCCGCCTGTCTACCCATCTCTTCTGCCTTCTTCTGGAGTTCGTAGCCTGGCAAGAGTATCACTCATTGGTTCTCTCACTTCTCAGTGGTCTTAGAGATGTCAGTTACACATAAAGGATCTCACTGTCCAGTATTCTAACACACTCACTTAAACTTTTTAGGTTTTCAGGACAATGTATCATTCCCAATGTTCCTCAAGCATTAAATGGAAACAACTGCTCGCCTAGTGTGATCCTCAAATCTACATTCATCAGCATTTGAGCACAGGTTAGAGCAAGCTACCAGTGTGGAATAACATGGTAGGAGCCATTCTTTTTTTAATTTTTATTTTTATTTATTGTACTTTAGGTTCTGTGGTACGTGTGCAGATCATGCAGGTGGAGCCATTCTTAAAAGATCCATTTTTTCCTGATCCTGCAATTCCTTTTCTAAACCCATCTTACAGAAATCCTGATTTCTGTAGAAATTGCCTGATCCTGCAATTCCTTTTCAAAACTCATCCTACAGAAATCATAGGCATGCAAAGATGATATACAATGTTGTTTGTACAGCTCTTGTTTGCAACAGGAAACACAAAAAGAAACCTACACATTTATCAAAGGGGATTAGTTTAAAACATTATGACATAAGCCGGGCTTGGTGGCTAATGCCTGTAATCCCAGCACTTGGGGAAGCTGAAGCGGGTGGATCACCTGAGGTCAGGAGTTCAAGACCAGTCTGACCAACATTGTAAAACCCTGTCTCCACTAAAAATACAAATATTAGCCGGGTGTGGTGGCGTATGCCTGTAATCCCAGCTGCTCTGGAGGCTGAGGCAGGAGAATTGTTTGAACCTGTGAGGCAGAGGCTGCAGTGAGCCAAGATTGTGCCACTGCACTCCAGCCTGGGCAACAAGAGCAAAACTATAACATACATGTCTGATGTAACACACTTCAGCGGTTAAAAGCATAAAGTAGATCTCCGTTTGTCAGAGAAAGAGTTCTATAATTTATTTATAAATGAACAAGGCACTTTTGTACTGCCCACCCACCCCACCTGCCCTTTTTGAGATGGCTCTTTCACCCAGTCTGGAGTGTAGTGGCACAATCTCAGCTCGATGCAACCTCTACCTCCCAGACGTAAGTGATCCCTGTCCACCAGCTTCCCAAGTAGCTAGAACTACATGAGCCTGTCACCATGCCTGGCCAATTTCTATCCCTCCCCTCCCCTGCCCTGCCCCCCTTCTCTTTCTTTCCTTCCTTCCTTCCTTCCTGGCCAATTTCTTTCCCTTCCCTCCCTTCCCCTCCCCTGCCCTGCCCCCCTTCTCTTTCTTTCCTTCCCCTCCCTCCCTTCCTTCCTTCCTCTCTTCCTTTCTTTCTTTTCATTTTTTTTGGAGATTTTGTCATGTTTCCAAGGCTGTTCTTGAATTCCTGGGCTCAGTGATCCTCACACCTTGGCCTCCCAAAGTGCTAGGATTACAGGTGTGAGCCACCGTGCCCAGCCTACCCTCCCTTTTTAAAAAGAACAAATAATAAACATACATAACTATATGTGTATTTACATTTTCACACTTACATAGAAGAAAAGAATGTCAGAGAGGTTACTCACTAAACTAATGAGCTACAGATTAAGTGCTGCATGCAAGACATCACTCTTAAAACATATAGTATCTTACATCAAAAAACAGGTATACTGTGAACGAAATGATATAACATCTGAGTTTTGCTTCAACATAATCCAAGGTGGCAGTGCGGGGTAGGGAGCCATGAGGCAGGATACAGATAAAACAAGATTGGCCATGTGTAATAAAAACAAGCAGTGGGGAAGACTCGCTATTCAATAAATGATGCTGGGATAACTGGCCAGCCATATGCAGAAGAATGAAACTAGACCCTTATCTCTCACCATATACAAAAATTAACTCAAGATGAATTAAATATCTAAATGTAAGACCTTGAACTATAAAAATCCTAGAAGAAAGCTTAGAAAATACCCTTCTTGACACTGGCATTGGCAAGGAATTTTTGGCTAAGTCCCCAAAAGCAACTGTAACAAAACCAAAAATTGACAAGTGGGACTGAATTAAACTAAAGAGCTTCTGGACAGCAAAAGAAATGATCAATACAGTAAACAGAAAACCTACAGAATGGGAGAAAATATTTGCAAACTATGTACCTGACAAAGGTCTAATATGCAGAATCTATAAGGAACTTACACAAATCAACAAGCAAAAAACAAACAATCCCATTAAAAAATGGGCAAAGAACATGAACAGACATTTCTGAAAAGAAGACACATGAGTTGCCAACAAACATATGAAAAACTACTCATCACTCACTCATTAGAGAAATGCAAATTAAACCATAATGAAATACCATCTCACATTGGTCAAAACAGCTATTAGTAAAAAGTCAAAAAACAACAGATGCTGTTGAGGCTGCAGAGAATGTAACTTAGTTCAGCCACTGCAGAAAGCAGTTCGGAGACTGATTCTCAAGTAACTTAAAATAGAGCTACCATTCAACCCAGCAATCCTATGCCTGGGTACACACCCAAATGAAAACAGATCATTACACCAAAAAGAAACATGCACTTGTATGTTCATGACCATGCTAGTCACAATAGCAAGGACCTGGAATCAACCTAGATGCCCATCAATGGTGGACTAAGTAAAGAAAATGTGGCAGACATACACCATGGAATACTATATAGCCATAAAAAAGAATGAAATCATGTCCTTGGCAGCAACACGGATGGGGCTGGAGGCCATAATCCTAAGCAAACTAACACAGGAACAGAAAACCAAATAGTGCATGTATTCACTTATAAGTGGGGGCAAAATATTGCACACACATGGACACAAAGATGAGAACAACAGACACTACAGAGTACTGGAGTGGGAAGGGGCACAGCTTGAAGAGCTGCTTCTTGGGTACTATGCTCCCTACCTGGGCACAATATTCGTATGTAACAAATCTGCATATGAAGGCCCAGCATGGTGGCTCACACCTGTAATCCTAGTAGCTTTGGGGGCTGAGGCAGGTGGATCATCTGAGGTAAGGAGTTCAAGATCAGCCTTGTCAATATGGTGAAGCCCTGTGTCTATTAAAAATACAAAAATTAGCTGGGTGTGGTGGTGCATGCCTGTAATCTGAGCTACTTGGGAGGCTGAGGCACAAGAATGACTTGAAACTGGGAGGTGGAGGCTGCAGTGAGCCAAGATTGTACCACTGCACTCCAGCCTGGGCAGGCAGAGTGAGACTCTGCCTCAGAAAAACAAAACAAAAAACAAACAAAAACAAAACAAAAACAAGTCTGCACGTGTACCCCCTGTATCTAAAATAAAAGATGGAATTTAAAAGAAGAAAAAAGACTGGCCACATATTGGTAACTGTTGAAGCTAAATGATAGTATATATGGATTTAGCATACTATTCTCTGTATGTCCACATATAGTTGAAATTTTCCACAATAAAAACAAATTTTAAGGAAAAAAATTACATTAAAATTTAAGTCTCAATTGCTAGAATAAGGAATTCTATAATTTTATTGTAAATACTGTTTAAGAATCAATCTTATTTGCCTGTACTTTACTGAGGAACAGCATTCTTCAATAGTAACAGGATATATAGGCTTAGAGCCTGACTAGTAACTAAATTTAGGGGAAAAGTGTAAATGCCATTCTTCTCAGTTTGTGCTACCACAAATGAACATAAATATTCTACCATGACGAAAGAAACATGAATTAGTAGACGTAGTCAATCAAAGAATGCAAATCTGTAACAGACAAGGTGGAAAACATGGTATCATCCTGGGAGCAGGCAGAGCTAGAGAACACAGAATGTACCACAAAGTAACTTGGAGTTCAGAGGTGACTGGCAGCACCTAACAGTAATTATTATTAATTACAATGTCAGATGGCCTAAACTCTTAGTTATCTTAACTGCATGTTAATGGATAGCACAATAATGTCAGTAAGGAACTGGTGAGGCCTGGAGGAGCAGTTGTATAGGTTAAAAGATGGGAAAATGAGGCAGAAGCTCTTTATGGCGTTGCCATGGAGGGCAGGGGCTGGACAGTTAGGAAGGCCCTAATAATTAGCTCAAGAAACCAGGGAAGAAAATCCCCCTAGATGAAGACACCATGAGAATATTGGGATACTAAAAATACTGCCTTTGCTGAACATTACTCCAGAGGCTCTTTTCTGTGACTTGAGCAGCAAAAACACTAAAAACTTGGGCTATGTGCTGGACAATGTCATTTGTGAAAGTCCAGATGGCCAGACAAGAAGTTTCGTTTGCCAAAGGCAGAAGGACTAAAGTGGCATTAAAAGATATTTTGTATCATACTCAGAATTTAACTTTGGCAATTTTACAATCTCAATTATTTATCATTATTCATGTATTGTTGCATTTGTTTGGAAATGGATATAAAGACCAGAACCAACATGCATAATTTCATCACAAGCAGCTGTAGCTCTGGCTCTTCAGTGGGCCTACCTCTTAGCATCGTGGCCTGGTGCGGATGGGAGCTCTTCAGTGGGCCCACCTCCTAGCATTGTGGTCTGGTGCGGATGGGGGCTCTTCAGTGGGCCCACCTCCTAGCATCGTGGCCTGGTGCGGATGGGGCTCTTCAGTGGGCCCACCTCCTAGCATCGTGGCCTGGTGAGAATGGGGGCTCTTCAGTGGGCCTACCTCCTAGCATCGTGGCCTGGTGCGGATGGGGGCTATACAGGGCTATTGATTTTTGGTGTTGTAGCTGCTATGTCTTTAAAATCAATGCTTTCATTTTGATAGATACAGAGAGTTTTGAGACAGTATATTCAAAGATCTTTTCCTCCAGATTATCATAACTGCTATATTAGTATAATCTAGTTATACAATGTGTTTAATTCAAAATTCACTACTTGTAAGCAGTAAAAATGCAACCGTGATAATAAACCCATAGACGATGATGACGATGATGACTTTATCATATTTCTTGATGATGGAATAATGCTGATCAGCACATACGCAGCTTCCTGGGGCAAAGGGTAGGGTGCTCAGTGCTCAAGAGATCATTAAGCTCTGCCCATTCTACTCTGGGATCAGTCCAAAGTGACATGAAATAACTCTGAGAGCTCTCAGCCCAATCCTGGTTTCACAGAAGAAGAAACTGATGTCCAGAGAGAGGAACTGACTTACTTGACTGAGATACCCCATTTGCTGATTGATTATGAATTTAAAGCCATATTTCATGATTCCCAACTCAATGCTCTCCTTTCATTAGACCACTCTTCTTGCATATGAGAATGATGATGCATCACACACACATACAAACACACACACACACACACACACACACTCACACAGACCCTCCTCATGGAATAGAATCTAAGCTGCATCTGGCTAGTATCTACCAAAAGGGACCAGCTGACTTGGCCAGAGAAAGTCACCTGACTGGAGGAGTTCTGAACAGATGAGTGTGTGTGCTTGTGTGCATGTGTGTACTTGCGTGTGTATGTGTGTGTGTGTGTTTCTATTGGGGTCACAGTGCTAAAAATACTTCAGAGCCTCTTCTCTGTTTCTTGAGCAGCAAAAACACACAAAGCTTAGGACATGTGCTGGACAGTGTTAACATTTATGGACTTTACTTTTCTAGAGATACCCTTCATAAAGGCTCAGTTTGCTGTAATCAATGGGTTGTGGGAGTTTCAAGAGTGGTCTAGGAGACAGAACTTGGGTCTTATAGTCTGAAATCCTGGTTTCCTCGACTTAAAGTGTGACACTGGTTGAACAAATTACTTAACCTCTCAGTCTCGGTCTTCTCACCTTTAATCTGAGAGAACAATGCCTGCCATATCTTTCACATGAGGTTTTTCTGAGGATAAAACGTGTAATAAAGTACTTTATAAGCTGTAATGTACATGTAAATGCATGGTATTACTATTTGTGATATTATTATATAACAACATTCATGCAGAATTAATACCTAGGCATGCTGGCTCTCAGTGAAAGTGTGAAGTAGGCCAAGTGGTCTGTGGCCCACCGTCACCTACCCACCTTCCTGCTGCCCCAGGTCCTCCAGCTCCCAACTGGAAGAGCTGCATGGAAGGGGATGGAGGAAGCCTTTCTGGACCCCACCCAATGACAGCCCCAGGGTAGGCTGCCTGCCCATCGGGATTACTCTAGTCTCATCTGTGAAAGGTTAGATCCTCAACTGTGGCTGCTGTACCTTTCTCCTCCACAAGCTGGGTAGGTAACAGGCAACTAGACTAGGACAGAGGAAACAGTGATCTCTGAGCAGCAAGGGATAGTAGGAAAAAAGAGAAGTTACACAAGAATATGCTTTGATCTATACAAAGAAAGACAAGAGCAGGAGCAGGGTGGCACACTATTCACATCACTTGGCTGAGATGAGCACAGTGCAGAGAATGCATACCATAAGCATTAGACTTTACTGTGACACTCTGAGAAAATGTAACCAAATGGGTTTTGGCTTCGAATTCTTTCTGACAGCTTCAAGTCCATTAAAAATACACTAAATGTCAGTGAAAATTTACCACAGCATGTTGTTTTGCCAAGAGGAAAATTTGTTAAATCAGGACGAACATTTAAAAATTCTCCACAAAATCATTTCCGTGACTTATTTTCCATTTATTTCTATGTAGAACACTATACACTTTGGAAGAAATCACTTATATAAACACACACACACACACACACACACACACACACACACTGTTCCTTTTCTTGTTAGTTTTGTATCTTGAGAAAAAGTCAATGTGGTTCTCTATTTTATTTTTTTTAAAAATCACAGAATTATTGCCACAATATCAAAAAGTCCTCATGTTAGAGTGGCTACTATTTATTTTTATTTTTTTCACCAAATGATGCTTGATTAGGATATTATCCTAATTTTAATTTAAAGAGAGTAGTAGATGGAAGAGAAAACACTGGGACTTACCAACATGTACTACACTATGCTTGCCATCATATTTTATTTTATTCCAACCTTAGAACAATTCTGCAGATAAGAGTATTTCTATATGCATTTTACTGACAAGGTTCAGAAAAATCAGGTAATTCTGCTAGGTCCATGAGGCTGACAAGGGACAGAAATGGGATTCTAATTCAGAAGATGCTTTCATCACTAGTCAGTGGCAAAAATGAAACAAAGAAATTATCTGGATTTTTAAAAAGTCTGTTATTTGCTGGAGGTGAGAGAAGAGGAGTGAATGGGAGAACAGATGAATCAAGATTAGCTACAGGTTGATAACTGTGGAAGCTGGGTGATAGATTTCATTGTACAATTCTGCCTGCTTCTGTAGGTTTGAAAGTTTTCAAAATCAAAGGTCAAACAAAAGAGGCAATGTCAATGGACACTGATAACACAGAAAATATTACATACAAATAATCTTTTGTTGTTTATTGAAAAGATGATAAAGTTTTACAAAAAGGAGAAAAAAACTATCTTCACTTCCTAGAGATGTTTATCAAAAAGTAACTGGGCTGTCCCAGTTACTTTTGCATGTATGTATGTATGTTTGTATTTGTATGTATAACATGCAGCTTAACCTCCGCTTCTCAGACTAGAAAACATTTCATCATGTAAAGTGAAATTGTACCTTGAACAAGGGGCTGCTTCAGGGATTCTAACTCTGTACCATTTCTGCTAACTACATTGAAGAGTTATATTGAGGGATCTCGGAAATGCTACTAATTTTTTTTTTTTACCCTGTTTGTAGGGTTTTCTAACATTATCAAGAACCACAAGACTGTGAATCTAACAGATGGAAGGAAGAATATTTTACTACAGAAAGAGTATTGCTTTGCTTAACTTAAAAGGTTAACTTTAATTAAGACAGCGATAAAAGCTTTCATAGAAAGAATGACAAATATGTATAATTACCTCCACTCCTGCGGGCCATTGTTAGGGCTTCCAAAGTTGTTGCTGGAGTTATTTCGAGCTGGCAGACCATGACTTTGGCTCTGCTAATGATATTGGCTGCTGCCCTCAGGTCCTCCGTATTCAAAAGTAAATTTGCTCCAGCCACTATGACGATGATATTCTGGCCTATAAGGAAATTCCATCTATTTATATTAAAACTAAAAAAGAGCCAAGCAATGATATTCTGCAGTGTTATTAATACAATCACCCTTGTAAAGTCATTATACAAAATGTGTCGTATCAGTTTTAACATTTCTAGGTTATTCAGCTTGAATTCCAAGTTCCAAATGTAACTTTTATATCTCTGTAAGACTCACATTATTCTGATCACTTTAAGTAAAATCTTAAAAAGATTTTCCCAATATTCTTATATACAAAGAATATTAGTTGAGAAACAACATATACTTTAAAAAGAACTTTTTTTTTTTTTTTTGAGACGGAGTTTCAGTCTTGTTGCCCAGGCTGGAGTGCAATGGCACAATCTTGGCTCACTGTAACCTCTGCCTCCCGGGTCCAAGCAGTTCTCCTGCCTTAGCCACCTAAATAGCTGGGATTACGGGCATGTGCCACCATGCCCAAACAATTTTGTACTTTTAGAAGAGATGGGGTTTCTGCATGTTGGTTAAACTGGTCTCAAATTCCCGACCTCAGGTGATCCACCCACCTTGGCCTCCCAAAGTGCTGGGATTACAGCTGTGAACCATTACGCTCGGCCAAAAATTTCCTTTGTGGAAAATATCTGGTATATGTATGTGGTAACAGTTCTGAATCCTAAATGACAGATGCCATAGAGATGAATATAAATAGGAATAAACTTGTATGACACTGTAGTATGCAAGCAGTTCATGTGTGTACCCTATGGTATTCTAAAAAGTGATTCTGTCAATCAAAACACATTTTAAATATCTAACAGATAGAAAATTGTATCAGATATAGAAGAGAGGGGATATCTGGCCTATACTGTAACCAACCAAACAGAAACAGAATTAAGGAATCTGATATATATATATATTTTTTGAGATGGAGTCTCGCTCTGTCGCCCAGGCTGGTGTGCAGTGGCACAATCTCAGCTCACTGTAACCTCTGCCTCCCGGGTTCAAGCAATTCTCTTGCCTCAGCCTCCCAAGTAGCTCCATCACATTCGGCTATTTTTTGCTATTTTTTTAGTAGAGATGTGGTTTCACCATGTTGCCCAGGCTGGTTGCGAACTACTGAGCTCAGGCAATCTGCCCGCCTAGGCCTCCCAAAGTGCTGGGATTACCGGTAAGAGCCACCGCGCCTGCCCCTGATATATTCTTATTACTTGGACCTGCTGTCTATAATCCCACCTAAATGAGAGAGGGTGGTGGTGCATTTCCTCTATAAGGTGAACTCTTAAGAGCTGTGCTGCCCAATATGGTAGTCATGAGCACAAGCCACAAATGGCCATTGAACACTCAAAATGTGGCTAGTCCTGGCTGTGCACAGTGGCTCACACCTACAATTTCCAGCACTTTGGGAGGCCAAGGTGGGCAGATCACTTGAGGTCAGGAATTTGAGACCAGCCTGGTCAAATGGCAAAACTCATCTCTACTAAAATTACAAAAATTAGCCAGGCATGATGGTATGCACCTGTAGTTCCAGCTACTGGGGAGGCTGAGACATGAGAATCACTTGAACCTGGGAGGCGGACGTAGCAGTGATCTGAGATCGTATCACTGCACTCCAGCCTGGGCAAGAATGTGTAAGACTCTGTCTCAAGAAAAAAGAAAGAAACGTGGCTAGTCCAAATTGAGGTGTGCTTTAAGTAAACTACAAGTGGATTTCAAAGACAGTACAAAGGAAATAAGGTATAAGGTATAATATCCATTAATTCTTAACATTTTAAAAATTAAAAAAAATTAAGATAAATTTTGGAGTCTTGCTCTGTTGCTGGAGTACAGTAGCATAATCTTGGCTCACTACAGCCTCCGCCTCAGAGGTTCAAGCAACTCTCCCACCTTAGCCTCCCAAGTAGCTGGAATTGCAGGGGTGCGCCACCACACTTGGATAATTTTTATTTTTTTGCATTTTTAGTAGAGACAGGATTTCACTATGTTGCCCAGGCTGATCTTGAACTCCAGACCTCAGGTGATCCACCTACCTCGGCCTCCCAAAGTGCTAGAATTACAGGTGTGAGCCACCATGCCTGGCCAAGACAAATTTTTGATTATACACTAAAATGATAATATTTTGGACATATTGGGTTAAATATACTGCCTAAGTTAAATTTACCTGTTCCTTTTTACTTTTAAAAATGTGGCTACTAGACAATTTAAAATTCCACATGTGGCTTGCATTTTATTTTAATATATATATATATATATATTTTTTTTTTATTGCACTTTAGGTTTGCATTTTATTTTTATTGGACAACACTGATCTGGAGGAATGAGTTGTAGCAGGCATTTTCTGTGCTCCAGGTTGCTCGTGCTGATGTTGTATAGACATGACCTAAAATCACCTTTTAACACAGAACAAATTCTATTCTCTCATCTTACCACAGATGTGTTCGTTGGCCACGAGGAAGACTTAATAAAGTGGGGATGGTTCAGCATAAACCTAACCTCAGTCCTGGAAAAATTCAAAGAACCACTTGCTGAAAGACAGCATCTCTCCTTCAGTGACCTCATTCTCTGTTGGAGTCAACTGCTGCTTCCATGTTGCTGTCTCCCAGTTCCAAATTTTTGGACTGGCCTTAGCTGCTGACCAATAAGCCCAAGACTATAGCTGTCTGATGGACAATGCCATATGGCTAGCTTGTTCATGCCTCAAATTTAACTTATCAACTAAACTCACTACTTTATCTTGCAAACTTGCTCCTTTGTTTAAAGGAGCTGATTGTCTCATCTCTATGTATTTGTCCTAATTCTTCTATTACCATCTATAGTCTTGAGGGCATTACCGTATATGGTAAACAAGGCAAGGTCTGCCAAAGTAGACACTCAGCACACACTATTACATTATATCTTTGCATGGAAAATGCAGATTTTGATTCACAGATAAGAAAGAGAACTTGAGGATATTCCTAGAACAACAACAACAACAACAACAAAAGAGGTTTAAGACAAGGAATGAGCTGTTGTTGGCAGGAATAATTACTTAAAATGTAGCTTAAATGAACACAGGCTTTCTACAGTTAGAATGAAAACTTTTATCTACCACCTCTAGGTGAAATATACTATTATTGCAACTTGGAATCACTAAAGTTGAGTTAAAAATACTGTATTTTATGTGATAAATGATCTTGCAACACTGCATTATAAATAAAAGACACATTGTGACAAATCCTAATTTAATACAATGCACACTGTCCACAACACATGAGGTTCTGTCCAAGGTGCCCCATGAAATGCTTGGTCCTTCTGAATACTGATTCTGATTTAAAAAAAATCTTATGTAGGTGTTTTTACAATTAAAACAGTTGGCAGAAATTATGAAAACTTGACTTGAAGGTTGTTATTTTATATATATATATATATATATTATTTTTTTTTTTTTTTTTTTGAGACAGAGTCTTGCTCTGTCACCCAGGCTGGAGTGTAGTCACATGATCTTGGCTCACTGCAACCTCTACCTCCCGAGTTCAAGCGATTCTCCTACCTCAGCCTCCTGAGTAGCTGAGATTACAGGCATGTGCCACCAGGCCTGGCTAATTGTTTTTGTATCTTTAGTAGAGGCAGGATTTCTCCATGTTGAACTGGCTGGTCTTGAACTCCTCCTGACCTCAAATGATCCACCTGCCTTGGCCCCCGCTAAATCCTGGGATTACAGGCATGAGCCACCGCACCCAGCCATTGTTTTCATTCATTCATTTGTCCACTCATTCATTTATTTATTTAGAGTCAGGGTCTCACTCTGTCATGCAGGCTGAAGTGCAGTGGTGGGACTGTGGCTCACTGCAGTTTTGAACTCCTGGCCTCAAGTGATCCTTCTACCTCGGCTTCTCAAAGCATTGACATTACAGGTGCGAGCCACTGCACCAGGCCCAATTACAATTTTAAAAGATAAATGTTTCCAACTATGGCAAAACCTTGTGGCAGACTTAGTTGTATATATAGACTTTTGAGATTTGATTGCTGTTGAAAGAGCAGGCAAAATTGAACACTAACGATAAGTTGGATGTGATTAGTTGCTGCCATTTGCTCAGAACATATTCTACAAATATGACTCATCAAACTTTTCTTTGCACCTATTTACATTTATTTACCTAGGATAACTGGAATGACAGATGAATGCTTGACTGCTTTTAGAGACAAATGTCAATTAAAAGTTTACATGAAGGGTAATGGGGACATTAGAGCATATACATATTATTTTGAGGCAACTTCATATATAGTGGGTAGACAGTTTTGAAAATTGTCTAAAAATTGATCTGAATGATCAATGTGAGAAGTATAAATAAAGGGAAACACATTTATACTTGGATTGGAAAAAGTATGTTTTAGGCCTTGGAGTGGTGGGTATAGTAAGAGGTCCACAGGATCACAGTAAAAATGGATGCTTCCGATCTAGCTCTGGAAATAAACTGTCTTATGAAGTGACACTCCAATATGCAAAACACTTACCTTCATTATTGACAATTATAGAAGCAGTTCCTGTAGCAGCATCTTTAGTCTGATATGTAAATTCTGAAAGAAAAAAGAAAATTACAATCACATGTATACAGACTGGCATGGATAATTTATTTTAACAATTTCAATACAACACTAATACTTGGAAACAACTTTTTAACCTTTAACCATCTGGAATGATTAAAAAAAATAAGTAATTAGTGCTAATTTATACCCATCATTTATACAAGAAAAATAGACAGCTTTATATTTAGCTGCACCTTTTCTCTGCATTAGTAACAACCTACCAAACTGCTTCTACTTTCAATTCCAGTTATTCATAATTGTATACATATGCATTTTTCTAGACCAACACACTTATGTTCTTCATTGAAAGGAATGTCAGAGTTGAGATAAAAAGTAAAGGTCAAACCTATAAAATGAACTTGTCTGATTATTTTCATTCTCATAAGCTTGGTATTTCACCAAGAATCAAGGTCTGGCATATAAACAGAAATGCTGACCAGGCAGCATTTGGTAGCAATAAAGAGCCCTGAACTGGAGTCAGATCTTCATTCTAGTCCTGGCTCTAGCTCCAACCAACTGTGTGTTTTTGGAAAAATCACAGAACATCTCTGGCCTTCAGTTTTCTCTTCTGTGAAATAATGGTATCAGCCTCTATGGCTTCTAATGATTGTTTCCAGCTATAACGTTCAATGACTTTTCTTAAAACATCTTTTGTGAATGCAGCACCTTTTTCTCCTTGTCATTTGTCACATATCCATGAGATAAAGGTTTGTAAATTCCTATAATTTTACTCCCATCTGGAGGAATGTACATGGAAGAATCAACCAAAGGACATTTAAGAAAGAATGGACAAACCTGTACATAAAAATTCTCTGGCCAACAGGGGAAGGTATACTAATTCTCTAGATTCAATTTTTCACATCACAAAATCACAGAAAAAAGCTATAAACACTAACTTTAAAAAAGATGGGAATTTTACCTGTAGAAATATCATTCTGTTTTAAGTTTTCTATATAATCATTACCAAAAGAATCTTTGCCAACCTGTACCAAAGAAATAACGAATATTAGATCTTTTATAGTTAGTAAAATGCTACAATGTAGTTTTAAAAATATTCAGCATTTTAAAAGGGCGTATCTGCACAGTACTTTATAAACATTAACTAATTAATCTTCTTAATATAAGATGCTAGACTTGATTGCAGCCCATAGAATTGTTATATAATAATGTTTCACTTATAGCCTATTTAAAATGTGAAGTACTTAATGAATGTCACTCATTAAGTCATTTTCATTTTGAGCTGTTCATGTGATCATTCCCACGGAGATGGAGTTGTCTAACCATCTTCAACCCTCAATATTTATAAAGAATCTTAGCTGTTTGTACTTCACTGTAAATATGAGCATCCTTGTCATGACTTGCCTGATGTTCCAGAATCTTCTTATCTTCTCCTTTGACACTGACACATGGGGGAAAGAGAAGGAAATTTCAAAGGCCCTAGCTAACTTGGGTAACTTGATATAACGGAATTCTGTTTTTGCATCCTAGCATCTATTCTGTTAAAGGTATTTCAATTTTTCCTTTGGATACCCATTTCTGTCACATTCTATAGACAACATGATTAGGTTGAACAAGGGACCCAGGCGTGATTAAAAAGTGTGTTTCTTGTAGTCCCTGCTACTCGGGAGGCTGAAGCAGGAGAATCACTTGAACTGGGGGAGGCAGAGGTGCCGTCAGTTGAGGTTGTGCCACTGCACTCCAGCCTGGGCAACAGAGCAAGACTCTGTCTCAAAAAAAAAAAAAAAAAAGGGTGTCTTATCACCCTGGTCACAGTGATGGGTTCATGAATGGGCATGTGACCTAAATTAGTCCAGTAAGACTCAATCCTGGGACTTTTCTTGAAACTACCAGGGAAGACAAGTTTTCTTCCCAGTAAGATTGCTGGCTGTAAAATAATGTAAGCCTGCAGCTACCGGGGCTCACCACGTGGAGACAGCTAGAAAGAAAATAGAGAAACATAATAGAAAGCAGGAGGATGGCAGACACAAACAGACACAGACTCCTAATGGACTCCTAAGCCTCTGAAGCCAGCTCTACCACTGGGCTTTTCAGTTACATGAGGGAATACATTATTTTTTAAACATTTATTTATTTATTTATTTTTGTTTAAGCTATTTTGAATTGGGTGTCTATTGTCTGTTACTTTAAAAGTCCTGACTAGCTTCAGGCCGGGCACAGTGACTCACGCCTGTAATCCCAACACTTTGGGAGGTGGAGGTGGACCGATTACCTGAGGTCGATCACCTGAGGTCAGGAGTTTGAGACCAGCCTAGTCAACATGGTGAAACTCTGTCTCTACTAAAAATACAAAAATCAGCCGGGTGTGGTGGTGCATGCCTGTAGTCCCAGCTACTTGGGAGGCTGAGGTAGAACCGCTTAAATCCAGGAGGCAGAGGTTGCAGTGAGCTAAGACAGTGCCACTATCCAGCCTGGGCGACAAAACGAGACTCTTAAAAAAAAAAAAAAGTCCTGACTAGCTTTAAAACTAGTTAGCCTAGAAATACAGATCTCCATTAAAAAAAGAAAGGAAAAAGCTAGTTAACCTAGTGCCTAGTGTAACCCTGAACCACTGAACCATAATTTAAGTAGCTGTGTTTGTGCCTGGATCCTCTGACCACACTCTTGCTTTGTGGTCCACTTTGGTAACTGGATCTCTCCCTGTTTCTGTCAGCATGAGTGTGTACCCATCTGGTTAGCCCTCTTGCTCTTTCAGAACAGGCACTCTTCTCTGCCTGGCCAGCCATTTGCAGGCAGACCTTTAGGTCTGTGGCTCAAAGCCAGAAAGCTATGATTGCAAGGCCTTTGATACCAACTGCTGGCATCCTACCAACAAATCCCTACTGTCCGTTTCTGGCCTCTGTGGTGCTGCAATCACTGTGCAAGTCAGGACACCCCTGTTATCTTTTCCCATATCTTTCTAATGCTAACCATTTGTCTGACTGCTACCTTGGTTGGATCTTGGCTTGAATTCTACAGTTGAATCTACAGCGGAGGTTGTAAATTGGTGGGGTGAAAGCTGAATGTGACTGCTAGATATGTTTCATCTGTCCTATTACTGTTTTCTAAAAAATAGGCTTCAAAAACTAGTTTTAGGTTCTCAGCATAAGTGAGTAGAAAGTACAGAGTTCCCATATACTCTCTGTCTCTCCCTGCAACTAGTATCTCCCACTATTAATATCCTGCAACTAAGTGGTACATTTGTTACAACTGATAAACCTACATGACATATCATTATCATTCGAACTCCATAGTGTACATTAAGGTTCACTCTTGGTGTTGAATATTCTACAGGCTTTGACAAATGTAAAATGTCATATATCCACCATTATAGTACCATACACAAGAGTTTCACTACCCTAAAAATCCTCTGTGCTCTGTATATTCATCCTTCTCTCCCCCACTAGCCTATGGCAACCACTAATCTTTTCATTGCCTCCATAGTTTTGCCTTTTCCAGAATATCATACAGTTGTAATCACACAGTATGTAGCCTTTTCAGATTGGCTTCTTTCACTTAGCAATACGCCACTAAAGTTCTTCTGTGTCTTTTTTTTTTTTTTTTTGAGATAGAGTTTTGCTCTTGTTGCCAAGGCTCGAGTGCAATAGCATGATCTCAGTTCACTGCAACCTCTGCCTCCTGGGTTCAAGCAATTCTCCTGCCTCAGCCTCCCGAGTAGCTGGGATTATAGGCATGTGCCACCACATCTGGCTAATTTTGTATTTTTAGAAGAGTCGGGTTTCTCCATGTTGTTGAGGCCGGTCTTGAATTGCTGACCTCAGGTGATCTGCTGCCTTGGCCTTCCAAAGTGCTGGAATTACAGGTGTGAGCCACTGTGCCCGGCCTCCTCTGTGTCTTTTTGTGCCTTGATAGCTAATTTCCTTTTAGGGCTGAATAATATTCTATTGTTTGGATGTACCTGAGTTTATTTATCCATTTACCTACTAAAGGATGTCTTCCAAGTTTGGGAAATTATGAATAAAGCTCCTATAAATATCTGTGTGCAGGTTTTGGTGTACATGCCCTGCTATTTTTATTTTTAATTTTAATCAGTTCTCAATATTTACACATTAGAAGAATTCACAAAAACAGATTTCCAGGAGGTTCTGAAAATTCAGAGGTTCTGGTAACACTGGGTTCACATTCCTGCAAGGCAACCCACCTGGAACTGAGAGGTTAGTACCTTAAAGTAGGCATAGGCTCTTGACTTCATCATAGTCCCTATCTAACCTACTGCAATTTCTGTTACCTGCCTGGCTCCTGTAGGCCTGTAGGCTTGCCACCTCTGAACTGTCCTTCTGAACTGAACTTCTATTTTTCTGTCCTGCAGGTGAGCATTACTTCAATGGACTATGTCTCTATCCAAGTTTTAGTCACTCCTGGTGTTTTCTATTCTTCCACAGAAAACTGTTCCTTTCTGGATATACCAATAGAAAGAAACCTGTCTGTTTCCTTACTATCATTTCTGAGAACTTAGAATTCCTCTGCCCTCTCCTCCACCAAATCAAACCTCACTTGTTTTTCAAGTATCAACTTAGGGTCTACCTTCCCTAGTCTGACCCTTGTTAATCCTCTCATCTCCTATAACATTCTCATAACAGATCTCCTGTAAGATTCCTAATCAAGCCCGTAGTTTAATACCATCTTATATTGTTGGCAATTTCATATTTGTTAGTCTAGTCATCTTTTTTTTGAGATGAAGTCTCGCTCTGTCACCAGGCTGGAATGCAGTGACGTGATCTGGGCTCACTGTAACCTCTGCCTCCTGGGTTCAAGCAATTCCCCTGCCTCAGCCTTCTGAGTAGCTGGGACTATAGCTAATTTTTTTTTGTATTTTAGTAGAGATGGGGTTTCACCATGTTAGCCAGGATGATCTCAATCTTCTGACCTTGTGATCTGCCCGCCTCAGCCTCCCAAAGTGCTGGGATTATGGGCATGAGCCACCGCGCCTGGCCAGTCTAGTCTTCCTAAAAGCTTACTGGAGACTCTTTAGGATTTAATCATACTAGTTGTCTTTCTGTTCATTTTCCTTGGACCCATCTTGTAGTCATGGTAGTCATGTTTCATTTTTCAAGGAACATGACTACAAAAACCCAAACTATTCTAGAATGGTTCCATACAAGGTTTTGTTTCCAACAGCCTCCTTGAAGGCACTCTTACACTCTGTTGGCTATAGCACTGAAATACTTTTGGGCAGAAAGATTCTTGGAAACCTGCATAGTCTGAGATAGCCTGTCTGTGTGAGCTTGTTCCACATGAAGGAAGCCTGGTCAAGAGCAACTATGGACGAGCACTTGCACATAAGCCAAGGCAACTCTCAGAACTCAAATGCTCTTTGGAAATCCCAGGCTCACTTCTGCCCTGAATATTGTAGAGTAGTCTCATCCAGCAAAGCTTTCTGCAGTGATGAAATGTTCTATATCCGTGCTGTCCAATAAAGAAAATGGTTTCTATTTGTTCTGCCCAATACATATACTCAAAATACAGACTATGTGACTGACGATTTCAATTTTTAACTTCGATTTCATTTAAATCTAAATATCCACATGTGGCTAGTGGCTTCTGTATTTGACAACGCAGCAAGGGTCATGGAAAGCAAAAGGGCTGAGTGTATGAGGAACAAGAGGATTTGTTCCAGCTAAGGGTGCTGAGGTGCTTCTTTCACTCTTACCACTGGGAGGGCTCCTTCTGCACTGAAGGAGAGCTTTGGCATGGCTTCTAGAGTCCAGAACTATGACCCAAAGCTGAGGAGGGCAACTTCAGTCAGCACCATAACTTCTATTTTGCAAAATGATTGAGGAATGGTTGCTTAGGTTGCTTGGAATCTTCAAATGGCAGAAACCATCTAGTAATTCTACGCTTCAACATACATTTGGGGGTGAATAAAACATAGGAGAGCAAAATATCCTACCCAAGGCCACATGAAACTGAATATTTTGCTCAAAAAGTTATCAAATATATTAAAACAGGTTACCAATTTTCAAAGCATTAGAATACAGAAAATATGATTAACACTAAAACTAAGATGAATGCAATTTAATCCTTGTGACTTAAGACATTTTGCAACTTTTCAGTGCCTGAGGGTTATAATGAACAGCTGGCTGAGGAGACTAAGTTGCATTTGTTGTCATACAAAACCCAGCCATTGCTTTTTTGAATAAATCCTTCATATTAACTTTTAACTTATCATTTGTGGCCTTATAACAAAAGACATAAGAAGAATATAGAAAATCTTGGTTATTTAAGCTTGCTTGTTGTTTAAATCCTAGATAAAGGGGTGTTTATCTTAATAATGGCCTTTACGCTAGGCACGGTGGCTTATGCCGTAATCCTAGCATTTTGGGAGGCCGAGGTGGTAGGATTGCTTGAAGACAGGAGTTCAAGACCAGCTTCAGCAACACAGCAAGATGTCATCTCTACAAAAAATTTAAAAATTAGCTAGCTGGGTGTGTTTCTGCATGCCTGTAGTCTCAGCTACTCTGGAGGCTGAGGTGGGAGGATTGCTTGAGTCCAGGAGTTTAAGGCTGCAGTGAGCCATGACTGCACCACAGTGCTAGAGCCTAGGCAACCTGTCTCTGGAAAAAAAAAAAAAGGCCTTCAAGTATGGTGGTGCACCTGTAATCCTAGCACTTTGGCAGGCTGAGGTAGGCAGATCGCTTGAGCTCAGGAGTTTGAGACCAGCTTGGGCAACATGGCGAAACCCTGTCTCTATGAAAAGTACAAAAATGAGCTGGACGTGGTGGCACGTGCCTGTAGTCACAGCTACTTGAGAGGTTGAGGCAGGAGGATCACCTGAGTCTGGGGAGGTTGAGGCTGCAGTGAGTTGAGACTGCACCACTGCACTCTAGCCTGGGCAACATAGTGAGATCTTGTCTCAGAAAAAATAAAGGCCTTTAATATACAAAGTTAATGCTATAATCACCATTATCAGGCCTGATTATCTGAGAGTGGTGAAAATAATCCGGTTACTTTCTCTAATTTCTACCAGTTTTTCCTTATATAAGGTGTATACTATTTGTTTGGTTATAGGATCATTTGTTTGAACACATGGCCAAGCATTCCAATCAACATAGCCAACTAGTTTTAGCTAGCTGTCTTTCAACGGAGTTCAGGAAAGGACAGATTTCACTTCATTATATATTACCTGGAAAGACCTAGTGACTAATTTTTGATCTCTGAAAACGAAAATCTCAATGCATGATCACATGATTCTCCCACAGTAATCTAGCACAGAAGGTACTTTTTGGTTAGGGTGATGGATACGTTAATGCTCTGCTTTTCAAGCTATGCTATCTGTGGAGAAGGACTGGCCTTTTTTTTTCCTTTTCTTGTTTTCAATCCATTGTGGACTAACAATTTCATAAAATACAATAACAATGAGATGAAAACAAAAAAGAGTCATACAAACTACAAGGCCTAATTTATTATGACTATTATATTCAACAGCTATAAATTTATTCTGTCAAATTGCTATAAATGATTCTAACTGCTGACTCTCAATTCCTGTACTGTTTGGACCAGTGACAATTTGCATGCAGCCTGGCACTAGCCTGAGGACTGGACTTTGAACAGCACCGCCTTCATGCATCAAGTTAGGAGGCCAGCAGGACTTATTTTCCAGCTGGACCCTGCTGGTGGAAGCAGAATCTGGTCAAAACATGGTGCAGTGAAGAAGCTGGCTGAAACCAAGGAAAGCGACCTCTAGTTGCCCTCACTGCTCATTAGCACAAGACACTCCTACTGGACCCATGATAGTTTACAAATGCCATGGCAATGGCCCAGAAGTTACCTTATATAGTTCCGGAAACTCCCCACCCTTTTCCAAAAAGTTCTGAATAACCCTCCTCTTAATTAGCATATAATTTAAAGTACATGTAAATATAGTTGCTAACAGCCCATACACTGCCCTCTGAGCACATAGCCTATGGGTTAGCCGTACAGCACTGGTTCGATAAAAGTTGCTTTTTCTTACCCTTGGCTCACTCTTAAATTATTTCCTGGGCAAAAGCCAAGAACTCTCCCTGGCTAAGCCCTCTAAGGCGGCCTGCATCAGTATCACCTCTGTCACATAACTTCATGCTTGATGGTTCTGAAGAGAAAACAGATAGCTACCTGTACTAGAGAGTTCGATAATCTCATGTTTGAAGAAAGTAAGACAGGATAATTTCTTGAAGGTCTTCCCAGTTTGCCGATTCCTGACCTGGGTCATTTGGGTTCATACCTGCTCATGGTTTCTGCGCTCATATTGGGCCAGTGCATCTTGAGTTCCTTACTTGACCATGGTTGTCTCCTGAACTGCCAACTTTTGATGTTTAGGAATAACTTCCTTCTCTTAACGTTTGGCTTCAATGAATGGAAGAACACTTAACTCAGGTAAAGTCTTAAGAAAGATAGTAGGCTCTTTGCCCTGGGAGGAAGACTTTCATTTTCTACAGTATCTGCCTGGATTTTAAATCTGAAAATACCATCTCCAATTACCATTAGACTGTAGCTTTGGCCCATGACTCAGTTAAATATTGACTAAATAACTCTTAAGTACTTGAAGTGTTTCATACATGTATCACTGTACAAATATTGAGGTATCTCATTTAATATTCTTTGTCACAATATCTTGACAAATATTTCTCCCTAGCTTAATATAAGAAGTTTGTCTGGGCCATCAAACAATCTTCATAAGAGCTTGAATTTTAGTTTGTTATGGGTAGTAAGAGGTAAGCAAATCTTGCGGAGAAAATCAAAGAAAATTTTTACCTGTTTTTCTTTTGCTCCATCTGTTCATTTTTATCTTGATAAATTTCATGGTTTTGGTTTCTACTTAGAACTTGTCATCTTTAAAAAACTGCTATAAAGCAAGTTTGGCTCATTTGCTTGATAAAAATATATTTCACAATGGATGTAAATATGGTTAATGGATAGATAATAATTTCTATTATAAAAATATATTATTTTCTCTTTAAGAAGTCTAAGAATATTTGCTTAAGCTTTTAAATAATTCCATGTCTAAAGGTCCCAGGTTATCTAAGCAAAGCTACCCTGGATAGGTTTTAGTTACAGCCATGTTTTTTATCCTCTCCTCTGCAGACACATAGGCTAAAATCCACTATGGTACTAAATGTTAGATGACTAAATCAGGGCATGGTAGAGGTGTAGAACTTTCAAAATTGTACAGATGCCAACACAAACCATCATACACAAACCAGAATAAAACAAATAGTACTTTTGCTTTAATCAACCCCCTAACTGGAACATTTCCCAAAATACAGCCGCCTGCTTCTGTTCCTCTCCTATCCACTCATGGTTTCAGGATTCATTTCCCAAGTTCAGTTCCAGAATTCAAATATGTCTTTTTCATTTCTTTCTTTGCCTCAAATTCAATGGACCTAAAATAAAATCCATTTCAAAATCTTAGGGTTGGAAGAGATCCCAGGGGACATCCAATCTTGACTTTAATGGCTACATAAATAGCTTCTATAAAGCTTCCAAGAAGGAGGGGGTTCTCTATTCTCTCCTTTAAAGTCTCCAGCTCTAGGAACTCCCCCTCTTCCCAGGGAAGCCATTTTGTGTAGATAGTTTCCAACACCAATTCTATGTCCAGGTTTTCCTAGACAGGAAATTATATCAACTTGTTTCCAGTTTCCAGGTCCTCTTAAGTCAGCACCATCCGATTACTCCCTAAACCCTTCATAGCTAATCAGGTATGAGATGGGTCAGGCCAAAGTTTTTAATCAGCCCCCTCTCACAGCCCCATAATTCCTGGAACATAATTAATTGCTGATTAATTGCGCTGATATTTTAAATATATTAAAAGCTCAATCTTAGCAAAAGAGGGTTTCTTACTTTGAATCTTATGCTTCATGTGATGTTTTTGACCAAATAGCCATGTGAAAATTATGTTAATTGTAAGTTAGAAATAAAATTACAGTTCACTAGCAGATGAAGTGATAATTGTATAGTTTATACATCATTTAAAAACTCCTGTGGAGAGAAAAGTGCTGACTGCAATGAAAAATGACATTTCAGAGAATTTTTGGTAAAATCTACATAGTTCACATGAAAAACCTCATTCTTTTAAGTTTCTTGTATTTTTCTTACCCTCTAATAATGTGCAGACCCAGCCCCACTTTCCCTAAAAATCAAACACACACAATCATCCACCTTTCCTTTCATACTAACACTATAATGCTAGCAACTTAAAATTTCATAAAAAATGAAAAATGTGAACCTTTGGCAGCCCATTTCATTTGACTTATTTTCAAATTATTTCAGTAGCATGGATAAAAACAAGACTACTGTATGTTACAATATCATATCTCTACATATATGAAAACAAAACTATGCCAAAAGATCAGTCATATGAAGTTCATTAAGGCCCAGATTCCTTTCTGATCTAAGATACAGCATTAGAAGAAAATGACTTAGAGATGAGTAAATCGCCAGTTATTACACTACATTTCCAAAAGCCGTGTTGCTGCAGTGAAACCTATGACTCATGCTGTTGTTTAGAAGCTGGATGACAGAAACCCACTGGAGTAGGCTAATTTCCCTCACTTCTCACACCCCAGTTACAAACTCATTACATTCAGGGAATGCAGCATTAAGTTATTTGAGAACAGCTACTTCCCAGAGGATTTAATGAGGTAGAAATTAATATAAAGGACAAGGGAGACTACTCTCTCTTATTTAGATCTTTAAAAACAATGAATTTCTATAAGAATTGAAAGCAGGTACTCAAGTACATGACATGCATGTTAGTAGCAACGTTATTCCTAACAGTCAAAAGGTGGAAACAGCCCGAGCGTTCATCAATCCATTCATTGATGAACAAAAAAATTGTGGTATATCCATAGAATGGAATAGTATTCAACCCGAAAAAGGAAGGAAATACTGATAAATGCTACAAGGTGGTTGTACCTCAAAAACAGTATTTTAAGTGAAAGAAGCCAGGTACAAAATGTCACATAATATATATTCCACTTATATAAAATGTCCACAATAGATAAATCCATAGAGACCTAATGAAGACTGGTGGTTCCCAGGGCCTTAAAGGGAAGAGGGGAGGAGGAAGAACTGCTTAAGAGGTAAGGGATTTTGTTTTGGAATGATGGTAAAGTTCTGGAACAAGATAGAAGTGGTGGTTGAATGTACTGAATACCACTGAATGTATTATATGCCACTGAATTTTTCACTTTAAAATCGTTGAAAAAAATAAAAACAATGAACTCAAGTCTTAAAACCAGATTCTTACCTCCAGAATCCTCTCCACTATACTTCATACTTACCTTACACACCATGGATGTCTTTGCTCCAAGCCGAGCAGCTTGGACACACTGGTTGGCACCTTTCCCCTCCAAAGCCAATAAAAAACTTATGTCCATGGATGGTTTCTCCAGGTTTTGGCAAACGAGGAGTAAGACTATTGTAATTTAAAAAGAGAAGGAAAAAGGCATATTGGTAACTGGAATCAATTTAATTTCTTTAGAAGAGAGGGAAGCCTATATGGTAGAGTTCTAAATAGTCTTAACAATTAGAGCTATGAGCAGAAGCAAGGAAGATTATCTGTTCCTTTAGGACAACATTTAGTAGTTTGCATCATTACCAAGAATGAGTCTCCTTGACAGAATTCCTCTGTCTCCTAGAGCCCACTATTGTGGCTAGTGTCTGTACTGCATCAGGGTTATTCATGAACACCTTTCTTTCATATTCCCTTTCCAAATGCCAGCACAGAGCTTTATTCACAGTGGGATTTAATAAATAGGTTGAAATTAATGTACATTTCTATATGGGTTTATCTGGTCACTTTAACAAGAAGCAGGAAGTGTTCCAGGATTCTGATAATCAAGTACAAGAGTTAAGGAGAAGAGGGAAGTTACAATTCCAGATACTAAAGAATTTTTGTTGTTTACTTATGGGTAGAGTAAGAGGGCGGTGTTCAGAGAGGAGGATCAGGTTTTAGTCCTAGTCCATCCTGAATACCACACCCTTTCATGTGCTCACTAAAAAAGAGCATCTATTTAAAAAAAATGAACCCTAAAGAGCTAAGTTATTTTTAAATTTTTGTTATGGAAGATTTCAAACCTATAAAAGAAGAGAAAGCAGCATATTGACTTCCCTTACCCTCATTCACCTATTATCCAGATTTAATAATGTAGTAATTATCATCTCATAGCCAATCTTGTTTGAGTCATACCTTCATCAAATTCTTCAACAGCCAATAATTTTTACCATAATGCTATTACCTAATGATGATAGTATTAAGTGAGGCAAACATACTAAAAGGTTTGCTCAAGGGTATGATTTTCATTTTTCATATTATTAAAGATGAAGGAAGGTGTGAAGAAACAAAATATTTGAAGGATGGAAGGAAATGATTAAAATGAAAGAAGAGTTCTGTGGAGTTCTTGGGGCAAGTGAAGAAAATGGGCTCAGGTGGCACAAACACTGGCTAGCTGGCCAAAAAGAAGTGGGCCAAGGGCCAGAGGGAGCAGAAAAGAGAGGGCAGGTGTGACCAAAAAGGTTAATTAGCTTTAGATAGGAAAGAAAGGTCAAGAGAGAAGTTCACAATGGTAAGGCCACTGAGAACCTACACTGCTTTTGCAGGTTAGAAATTTACATTAATTTCCCACATAGGTTGTGATCTAGCTGAAGCCAGTATCTCATATTAGAACAGAGCAATGCCAATTCCTGTAGGTCACTAACAGCCAGTTTGCAATGGGACGACTTATAACTGATGCTAAGAACACATGATTGCTTCAATAAAAACCAAGCTCAACCTGTTAACCTCTTTTACATAGCTCTAAAAATGTCAATAAATTGAGCTGAACTACTCCATTCCCTAACAGTACACTGTCAAATATGGCTGAGATTCAAAAGCCTCATCAATAATTTGAAAACATCCCACTCCTCCCCTTTAAATTCTATTTTTATCTTGGATTCTAAATGCATTTATAGTACTGATGAAAAAAATATACATCTAGAAGGTTCACTTCTGAAAAAGGTACTCAATCAAGAGAAAAATGGTTTTAATGTAATGTTATTATCCTGTCATTTAATTTAGCAATGACAGTGATGATGAGATTTTGATTTGCATTAGAAATCTTAAACATTTAGGATTCTGTTATGAACAGGCAATGATGAGTAATCTGTGTGATTGAGTAACTATGTGAATTCTTGGCTTATTGATGCTGCTACAAACAACATTCATAGCAACCTTAAAAAGAAAAAATATCCCATGTGGCTAAAAACAGGCCAAATAACTTGATTAGTAAGACTGTCACGAAAGAAACTTATGGTTTCCACTATATTTATACTTAGATCTGGGTCACAATTCACTGGTTTGAATCAAGTGTAATTTTTATTATTGACTGTGAGAATTCATTTTAGAAAACCACCAGATTATTACTGGGATGTATATGTATGTGGGGGGAAGGGCTAAATCATGGGCACAGTAGGTGTGTTTGATGTGGGAGCAGATGGCTGGGATTTAAACTCATTTCTAAACAACATATATTAACATGAGCACTGTATTAATTCAGTGATCACTGAAATTCTTCACTCCTTTGGTATTTTACTAATTTCTCCTCTTTTCTTTTGCATCCTTCCCCTCTCTTGTCTCTTTCTTCCCTATCTGTAGACTTTCCCTGCATGAGGACAGGGACCAACTCTGTCATGTTCTCCATTTTAGGCAATGTGTCTGTCACGTGACATAAGGTTAAGAGATAATTGCTGACTGAACACATTTTTTAAGAAGCTCCCTTTCTCTCTCTCTTTTTTTAATATGGAATCTCTCTCTGATTCCCAGGCTGGGGTACAGTGGCACGATCTCGGCTCATTGCAACCTCCACCTCTTGGGTTCAAGGGATTCTCCTGCCTTAGCCTCCTAAGTACTGGGATTACAGGGATGCGCCACCACGCCAGGCTAATTTTTGTATCTTTGGTAGAGACGGGGTTTCACCATGTTGGCCAGGCTGGTCTCGAACTTCTGACCTCAAGTGATCCGCCTGCCTTAGTCTCCCTAAGTGCTGGGATTACAGGGGTGAGCCACCATGCCCAGACTCCCTTTGTCTCTTTTGGTGTCTCCCCCATACAGCATCTATTCCTGTTCTGAAATGAGGATGTGGAGGTGTTGATTAGGGAAACAGAAGAGACTGGCAGGGATGACTGGGCAACTGTCTGACAATGACAACTCCATATTTTACCAGATCTTGCCCACTGCATTCCCAGTATCAGCAGCATTCCTCTTCCACAAGCAAGAACTGTAACTGGAAGTCATATATGCCTTCATTCATGCACTAATTCAACTAATGTTCATCGTTTCCTAACCTAACCCTGATGCAAGTAATACATGAGTGAAGAAAATATGTCACAGAGTAAGGAGATCAGTATGTTTGATTCATTTTTGTTTTTTTGAGGTGGAGTGTCACTCTGTCTCCCAGGCTGGAGTGCAGTGGCATCAACTCGGCTCACTGCAACCTCTGTCTCCTTGGTTCAAGTGATTCCCCCTGCCTCAGCCTCCCGAGTAGCTGGGATTACAGGCATCCACCACCATGCTCAGCTAATTTTTTTTGTATTTTTAGTAGAGACAGGGTTTCACCATATTGGCCAGGCTGGTCTTAAACTCCTGATTCAGCTGCCTCGGCCTCCCAAAGTGCTGGGATTACAGGCATGAGCCACTGCGCCTGGTCTGATTCTCTCTCTCTTTTTTTTTTTCCAGACAGGGTCTGCTCTGTTGCTGAGGCTGGAGTGCAACACAAAGACGGTTCATTGCAGCCTCAACTTCCTAGGCTCAGATGATCATCCCACGTCAGCCTCCCAGGTAGCTGGGACCACAGGTGTGCACTACCACCCTGGCTAATCTTTTGTATCTTTTTGTAGAGATGGGTTCTTGCCATGTTGCCCAGGCTGGTCTTGAACTTCTGGGCTCAGGTCATCCTCCCGCCTTGGCCTCCCAAAGTGTAGGGATTGCATGCATGAGCCACTGTGCCTGGCTGATTTATGCTTTTTAAACGGAAAAAGATGTATGTATATGTTCTCCCATGATATGTACATGCATAAAAGGTGAAAAGTTAAAATGACAGGTATTCACAAAGAAGGGAGGGGAGTAAAAGTTCACATTTTACTTTATATTCTTATGCACATAAATAGATACAAGAATAATTTAGTGTATCATGTGATACCATTTGTCACTACTTTAGATTCATGTGGCCTCTCTGCCTCATTTACTAGCCACCAGTTCTTTGTGGGTACCAGCTGGCTTCTTGCAGGTGTCACCTAACAGAGTATTACTCAATGCTGCTCTTGTCCCACACTCGGGCTTCTGTCTCCTCAGCCTGTCCTGAAGGACTGAGCAGCCAGTGGCCAACTTGACAATGTCAAGTTGTGTAGGCTCTTCCTTCTTCCCTGTCCCCTGCTTTTGACTCCTGGATTATAGTGCTAACCAAGTATGTGCACTTAAGCCTCTGTCTTATGCTCTGGTTTCTCTTAAACCCAGACTAAGACAGTTTATGGCTGATTTATTTTTATTTTTAAAGTAAATATACTGAAGAGTGGAGAGAGCACTAGAAAGTTAGTTACAAACAGGCAGCAGCATTTCTGAATTATAAATCCTAATTTACTTTGAATTAGACTTTCCTATCTTTCTTCCTTATTGAAACCATGAAATTATGTTCAGGTTCAAGAAAGCACCTGCACAAAGCACGATCTCCTGGGATGAAAGCATTACTATGACTTGTTCTAATTAAAGAAAAAAAAAGAGGTTTAGCAGAGTGTCAAAGACAGAATAATTGAATTGCTCAAATTAAAAAGGAAACAGTATTAGTAGAAATACATTGTTATACCATTTAAAGGTAAAAATAGTATAAATTTCTGAATGAGGGAGAAAACCTGAACAGAGAAAACCATGCCTAAGAAATATATTTGAATTTAAAACAAATTCATAGATTTAAAAATGCTACAATGTCTTTAGTTAGAACTGAAAAGGAACAGTGATAAATGTTCATACATGGCCCCAGTCTTCCCTGCCATGAGAGGCCACGTGTTTAGAGCCTGGGTGTGTCAGGCAGGAGGCCTGAGCCACTTACTGATTGTATTACTTTTGACAGCTTTTCCCCTCTTTGAACCAGCTGCTTCTCTTGCAAAACAGGTTTAATAATACTTGTCAACTCCTTAAATGCCTGGGTTTTGTGCTCTGAGTTAATTCTCTGACAGGTGTTACCAGAACAACTTATCAATTGCTTTTAACTTCTTGACAATCATGTGGTTTTTACAGATTCTCAGAGATTATTCAAACCAAAGGAAGGAATGACCCGGTGATATGGGGATGAGAAGTCTTTCAACCAAAGAGGTCACACTAATATTGACTTCAGCCAAAAGTCACCAAATGTATTGCTTTTTGGCTTTTGCACTGACCTTTTCTCCTTTTGGCTGCAAGCTTCTGACAACAGAAGACTCTGTAACAGGAGATTGTACTATTAGTTATTTCCCAATTAAAATTCATTATGCTAATTTATTATGTTTACTGCCTGTATTCTTCAACCATATCTGTTCTTCTCAGCATTTGTATATGCCACATTTAAAAGGCTGAGAGTAATTTCAAAATCAAGTTAGTGACATCTATTTCTACCTCTGTAAAAAAAAACCTCCCAACTAAAAATTCATTCTATGTTTCCTAACCCTCCATTTGCAGACATATGTTATTTATTTAAGGTAATGAAACATAAATAATGCTTTATATAGTTTTTAACTGATTTTAATTTCTAACCCATATCTTTTTTTAAGAGACAGCATCTTGCTCTGTTTCCCAGGCTGAAGTGCAGTGGTATAATCACAGCTCACTGTAACCTCGAACTCCTGGGCTCAAGTGATCCTCCTGCCTCAGCTTTCCTATTAGCTGAGACTATGGGGGCACATAACCATGCCCAACTATTTTTTTTTTTTTTTTGTAGAAATGGGGTTTTGCTATGTTGCCCAGGCTACTCTTGAACTCCTGGCCTCAAGCAATCCTTCCACCTTGGCCTCCCAAAGCACTGGGATTACAGGTGTGAAACGCATATCTTTTCCTAGCTAAAATGTTTGTAACTAAAATGTCATTCTGTCTGAAGAGGCAGCGACTCTGGAATTTGTAGAGTGGACAAACCCTCTAGCCAGAAGTGACCAGACTTTCAGAGTGTCAAAACCTTGACCCCCTATTTATTTAAAATTTACTTATGTGTGAAAAAGTGTACTAGGCAATGAGAGAGACAATAAAGATTAGTACATTATGGTCTTCTCCCATGTAACAGTCTTACAGGGCTGATTTCATTCATATCTCTGCTCAAATGTTACCTCTTTAGAGAGGACTTCCCAGACCACCTTATAGGAGACACTCTCTTCTTTATATATATATACGTGTTTTTTTTTTTGTTTTTTTTTTTTTTTTTTTGAGGAGTCTCGCTGTTGCCCAGGCTAGAATACAGTGGCACAATCTTGGTTCACTGCAACTTCCGCCTCCAGGGTTCAAGCAATTTTCCTGACTCAGCCTCCTGAGTAGCTGGGACAACAGGCGCATTCCACTATACTTGGTTAATTTTTTGTGTTTTAGTAGAGATGGAGTTTCACCATGTTGCCCAGGCTGGTCTTGAACTCCTAAGCTCAGGCAATCCGCCTGCCTCGGCCTCCCAAAGTGCTAGGATTACAGGTGTGAGCCACTACACCCGGCCTCTTGATATAATTTTTAAGTATTCACTCATTCATTCTGAAAAAAAAAACCCAAGTTTTTTAATCAGAGACAGTATTTAAATATTTATACTTTAGTTCTCCATGTCCCAATCCCCCGCAAGGTTACATGAAAAGAATAACTCTCCAATAATGAATTTTGGAGCCTATATAGGACACTTTACACATAGCTGCTGCTCCTTCTCCTCTCTGGGGTGGGGGAAAAAGCTGGGTACATCACCTGCACATGACCTTCTGACCTTTGCTTTGTAAACAAATCCTCTCTGGGAGAGAATGAGAAGGTCTCTAAGTTAACATCCCCTAGAATAAAAACAAATGATCTTGGGGAGAAGTCTCTGAATCTCTCCCAAAGGCCTTTAACTTCCAAGGCTTGTTTGCCATTCAAACATTCTTTAATATGGTGCCAGAAATCTTTGCTCCGAAAGTCCTGATCATGCAGAAACATGAAAACATTAATGAAGCATTGATTCCCAACAATTTTCTTCATAGCAATATCACTATCTGACATTACAATACTCATTTCCTTCCTCTTTTCCTACCTCCTTTTGGATTAACTGTATTCCATTTCAATTACCCCCCCCCCCTCCTTTTTTTTTTTTTTTTTGATAGAGACAAATCGCAGTAAGTTGCCAAGGGCTGGTCTTGAACTCCTGGCCTAAAGTGAGCCTCCCACCTTGGCCTCTCAGTGTGTTGGGATTATAGGCATAAGTCACCATGCCTGGCAGAATTTTTTCCCTGTTATTTTAAAAGTGATTGATCTAGGGTTTACAATATGCATCTTTAACTGATCACACTTTTTTTCTCAACATTACCATACCGCTTTACTTAAAAATGTAATCTACTTTACATACACTTCCATTTCCCCTTCCTAACCTTTGTGCTATTGTCACACATTTTACTTCCACATGATGTAAACCTCACAGTACTATGTTATTACTTTATTAATTTAAAATGTCAACTGTCTTTTAAAGAAATTAAGAAGTGAAAAGAAGTCTTTGTATTTACCCATATATTTACCATTTCTGGGGGTCTTCATTCCTTTGGATGGATCTGAGTTTCCATCTGGAATTATTTTGATTACCTAAAGAACTTCTTTTAACACTTATTATAGTGTGAGTTTTCTGGTGGTAAATTCTTTTAACTTTTATATTCCTAAAAAGTCTTTAGGAAGTCTTTATCTTTCCCCTTTATATTAGAAAGATATAGAATTCCATGTTGACAGTTTATTTTTCAAGCACTTTAAAGATTTCATTTTCTTCTAACTTGCATCTTGTTTCTGACAAGAAGTCTGCAATCAATCTTTGTTCCTCTATATATAATGTGTGCCTTTTTTTCTTAACCTCTGGATGCTTTTAAGAGTTTCTGTTTATAACTGATTTGCAGGAATTTGATCACAATGTGCTCTGATGTGGTTTATATTGTGCTCATCCTGCTGGGTGTTCATTGTTTGCATAGTTTGCATCAAATTAAAAAAAATTCAGCCACTATTTCTTCAAATGTTTTTACTGCCTCTCTGCTTCTCTCTTCTTTTATTCTAAGACTCCAGTGACATATATGGTAGACTGTTCCACAGGTCACAGAAACTGCATTTTTTTTCCCTGTGCTTCAATTTAGATAATCTCTCTTACTAGTTTTTCAAGTTCACTTATATCCTTTCTTCTGTAATGTTCACTCTGCTATTAAGCTCATCCAGTGAATTTTTAATTTCAGATACTGTATTTTTCATTTTTTAGACCTCTAATTTGGTTCATTTATATATCTTCCATTTTTCTTGTGTTCATGTTTTTCTTTAAATCACTGAGCATATTTATAACAGGTCTTTTAAAATCCCTTTCTGGCTTGGCATGGTTGCTCATGCCTGTAATCCTAGCACTTTAAGAGGCTGAGGTGGGAGGACTGTCTGAGCCCAAGTGTTTGAGACCAGCCTGGACAACATAGTGAGACACTGTCTCTACAAATAATTTAAAAATTATCTGGGTGTGGTGGTGTGCACCTGTGGTCCCAGCTACTCAGGAGGCTGAGACAGGAGGACTGCTTGTGCCTAGGAGGTTGAGGCTGTAGTGAGCTCTGAATGCATCACTGCACTCCAGCCTGAGTGACAAAGTAAGACCCTGTCTCAAAAAAAAAAATGCCTTTTTGCTAATTCCACCATCCCTGTTTTTCTGTGTTTCTTTTGACTGAATGGTTTTCTCCCCCACTATTGGTTATAAATCACATTTTCCTGATTCTTTTCATGTCTAGTGATCTTTGGATGCTCATTAGTTACTCCAACATGGGCAGAAGTAAATATCTTCAAATGGATGGTCTTCAAATGAATGGTCTACAGCTTAAAAGACATTTATATAGAAAGTTGAGATGACAGATGCCTAGGTACATAATAAATAATACAATGGGGTGAGAGCAGGGCAAAAGTGCTATGTATGACTGAAGCCCAAGGGAAAAAGTAAGCCAGTTATTAAATTTCCAAACTGGAAATGAAGTTATGTAATGGGAGTCTTTATAAACTTAGTTGGGAATATGGTCAGAATAATGGGACAAAAAGGGCATATCCTTTTTTTTTCTTTCAGTATGGTGTGGAGGACTGAGTATACAAAGTGCTGGGAGAGGCTTATCACTCAAAATATTAAACATACACATAAAAATTAAAATATCACCTAAGCTCAGCAAATCTTTTTGGATAATTATATATATACACCTCTTTACTCCAGCTGAGAACAGTCCTGGCGGAAGAATAAAGGTTGGATAGGGAGGTGGGGGAATGAGCTAATTTTGGAATTAGAGATTGCAAGAGGCGAGGGCAGGCAAAATGTGTATGTATGTATAGGGGATTAGGAAGTGGGGATTGGACAACTATTGCCATTTTGGATGGCAAAAGGTATGTGTACAAGAATTGGAAAATGGGAAAATCAGAATGCTGAAAAACAGAGCAGAAAAGGTTTGGTGGGACAAAGGCATTTGTCAAAAGTTCCTGATGAATTGCTTTTAAATTCACTGAAGACAAGAAAAGCATGATTTTGTAAAATAATAAAACGACAGTGACAAATAACTACAAAACCAATATTTTATTTTCTATTTTGCCAATTAATTGTAGTAAATTTTTAATTCCAAAATGATTTCTGTCACTACATTACAATTATCTGGGTTACATCTTTTTGCCATCTGCTGGTGTAGTTTAAAGAAATAAAAACAGATTTTAATTTTATCCTAAGCAAAATATAATTAGAAGAATCAATCAGCATAAGAAAAAATAATCTGGAATCAATTATTAAATTTTAATTTATCTTCTATTTTTGGTGATCATGTATAATAAGAACTCACTATATTTGAGCTTAACAATATAATTGTAAGATGAGCTAGGGTAGGCATTATCATCATCTGTTTAAGGGAGAAAGTGAGAATTCAAAAAGTATTGGCTTATCAAAGAAACACATAGCTGTTTGGGGTTGAGCTAATTTTTAATTTAGCTCTTCTGACTCCATTGCTATAGTTTTTAACCACAATATGCACTTTCTTTGGCAATTGGTATTCTTTCAATTTTGACTATAATGTTGGATTTTCAATACATAAAACACACAAATATTCATTGAACAGTGATTCATATGAGAGCATAAGAAACAAAAATTCTGTACTAAAAATGACCTGTATTTCATCCCTTTCCACCACTTCTTGTTTTGACTGTGTCACTAGGTGATGTGAAAGAGGAAAGAATGGTGGCTTTCCCAGTGGTTCCTTGACAGTGTTCATTCTTAAAATCTTACTTGTATTTCAAATATTTTTGCATAGCCTATTCTTTATGCCTCAAAGTTCTTTCCTTTGCTTCTCAGCTGAGCTAATCCATTAAAATCCTTTAAAATTCAACTCAGACAATCATCTCCTTTGATGGTCCTAATATAGTTAGTCCATTTGAAATAACTAATACATTAGTAATGGCAGACATTTCTAGAGTACTTATCATATGATAAATACTGCACTAAACACTTTATAACTACCAATTCACGTAATCATTACAATAACCCCATGAGAAGTTATTATTATTTTCATCTTATTTCACAAATAAGGAGAATGAAAATCAGAGAGATTACAAAGCATATCCATGTTTACCTAGTAGAAGATGGCAGGGCCAGGATTCAAAGCAAGGTTGATCTGACTCCAAAACTTACAAGATATTATCCAGAAATGTACCTAAAGCCCCTTGTAACTATTTATATTTTGGGATTTTATAATTTATTGTTTTATTTTTATTTAATAGCAATTACACTTCCGAAGAACACTGATGTTCTTCAAGTTGAACCAAGATGCTGAAATGGAAAGGCCAAATAATGGTGCTCCTTTCCTACTTAATTCAGAAGGAATTAAGTGAAGGGACACAATGTTACCAAATTTAACTTTTCTTCTTAAACCCCTGAGTGCACTACCCTTTTTGTAACCTATAGTCTAACAGAGGAGAGCACAAAATTTCATGTGAAGTATGAATACAGCTAACTTAAGCTTAATGTTCTGTGGTATTTCACAAAAAGCATGACTACTTGTGCTCTACAGAAGTGGTCTCCAACCTTTTTGGCACCAGGGACTGGTTTTGTGGAAGACAATTTTTCCATGGACTGGGTGGTGGCAGGGGATGGTTTCGGGAAGATTCAAGCACATTACATTTATTGTGCACTTTATTTCTGTTATTATTACATTGTAATATATACTGAAATAATTATATAACTCACCATAATGCAGAATCAGTGGGAGCCCTGAGCTTGTTTTCCTGCAACTAGACAGTCCCATCTGCGGGTGATGGGAGACAGTGATAGCTGAAGTGTGCTGCTGATATCCAGTCTACTCCATAATCTCGTTTTGGTTGCTGTTACTATAGAAAACCCTGCTTCACAAAGATAGGATGTTGGAAATGGAAGCAGGCTTTTCAGTGCTTTGGGGGCAATCTCTGGATATTCTGACCTGACTTTGATCCAGAACATATGAAGATATGAAGCTGTTTCAACATACTTTTAAGGAAACTGTCATTTGCGATCTCAAGCAGTTGGACCTCTCCTAGCACGGACAAAAGGGATTCACCTTGGCTTATCCACAAATGGGTTGCAGATCCATTCTTTCCCAGTTTTGGGGGTCCTTTGTCATTGAGAGGTAATGCTCAAACTCTTCTGAAAGCTGAGATAGGTGATCATGTGCCAGCTGGGGGAAAGAAGGCCCTGGCTCAGTCTCTTTCAAAATCTCTGATAATGTTTGAAACATGTCAGAAATCCCAATGTTCACTTGTCACCCCCATAATTCCAGTTTGGCTTTCAATGCAGCCCCTTTATCTGACTACTTGAACACAGTCGTCATTTTCCCCTGAAGTGACAGATTGAGTTTGTTGAGCAGGTTGAATACGTCACACAAGTAAGCAAGTTTTGCAACCCATTCTGTGTCACCGAAATGTGCTGCCAGTGCTGTTTTTCTAAAAGAAAAATCTGGTGTGGCTCTCATAACTCAGAAACTCTGGCCAGTGATCTACCTTTAGACACCCATCTCACTTCTATGTATAAGAGAAGACGTGTGTGCACTGTGCCCACCTCCTCACAGAGCTGTGCGAAGAGATGTGAGTTAAGGGCATGTACTTTAATGTGACTGATAATTTTGATCACATCCTGCAAAACGCTGTTAAGTTCAGGTGACATTTTTTGGCTATCCAGCATTTCTCTATGGATGACACGGTGTATAGACTTGCATTCAGAAGCGACCTCTTTGATGTGAGTGGTGAAATAAGAAAGCTGTCCAGCCATAGCAGCCACTCTATTCATGCATATACTGACCCAAAATGACCAGTTCAGTTTTCCTGATATGTAATCATTCAAAGACTTGAATAGTTTTGCAGCTATGGTGTCGGTTGGCAACAAAAGCTCACATAACGTATCCTCACGCACATCCTCCTGAAAAATACATCACACAAAAACAAGCATTGTTGCCTTGTTGTCAATATTGGTAGAGTCATCAACCTGGATTGCGTACCACAGTGACTCATTAATCCACTCTAACAATTGTGCCTCAATGTCTTCTGCTGTTTCATCAATTTGTCTAGTTGTGGTGCCAGCTGAATGAGAAACTTGTGCCACCTTTTGAACTGCAGTTTCTCCTAAAAGTTCATGACAAATGTCCTTAGCAGCAGGCAGGATCAACTCTTCACCAAGAGTAAAGGACTTCTTAGCTTTAGCAATGCATGTAGCCACTAACAATGATGCTTTCAGTACAGACACATTTGATGAAGCTGTGACCTTCAATGATTGCTTCTGTTCTTTGTGTTCATGTTTTTTTTTTTTTTTTTTTGATAAACTCCAAAGGCTTGTCTTTTAATGCAGGATGCTTGGTCTCCATGTAGCAAAGCAGTGTTGAAGGTTTCATGGCTTTGTTGGATAGCCAGTTACCACATATTATACAAAGCAGTTTTAAAGAATGTGAAATCACCTATTGCAATGTACCTGTAATTTAAATAGGACTCTTGGTATGTTCTTTTAAATGCAGCTTTCATTTTGTTGGCAAGTCTTAAAATCTTCTGCTGTCTCATCATTGGGTCTTTCCCCCCTTTTCAAAGAAACTCTCCAGTGACATTTGCTTTTTACTCATTTTGGCTAGGGTTAGCTCGTGGGGCTTACCAAAACTATAACTGAGACAAGTGTGCAGCATGGGAAAGAGGCAGAAACCAGGAGTGGCAAGTAAAATAATGGGTGGGCCATGCGTGGGCTACAATAACTGTCGGATTCTGACTTAAAGCCTGCTACCAGATGCAGCTATACAATTGAAGTACATCAACTCACTTGCCACTATAAAGTTAAGCCTGCCACCAGATGCAGCTAAATTGTTATTTGCCACTCACTGATAGGGTTCTGACATGAGTCTGCAAAGCAGTTGATTTATTATGGTCTCTGTGCAGTCGAACCTCTCTGCTAATGTTAATCTGTTTTTGCATCTGCTCCCTGGTGCTAGCATCACTGCCTCAGCTCCACCTTAGATCATCAGGCATTAGATTCTTATAAGGAGTGTACAACCTAGATCCCTCGCATGTGCATTTCACAATAGGGTTCGTGCTCCTATGAGAATCTAATGCTATCACGGATCTGACAGGAGGTGGAGCTCAGGAGGTAATGTGAGCATTGGGGAGTGGCTCTAAATACAGATGAAGCTTTGCTCACTTGCCTGCCACTCACCTCCTGCTTTGCAGGCTGGTCCCTAACACGCCACAGATCAGTACTGGTCTGTGGCCCAGGAGTTGAGGATCCCTGCTTTACAGCCTTAATGAGTTTGAAAAAGTGTTCTAAAAGAGCGGTTTATTTAACATAACACATTTGAAATGAATTCATATAAATCAGAACTCCCAACAAATGTGATTAGATTACATTCTCTAGTAAAGAAAAAAAGTGTTGCCGTTATAAAAACTTAATAAATAAAACAAGCCAACAAAAGACTAAAATCCAGGTATGTGCTGTTTATGAGACACACCTAAGGGTGAAAATAAAAAAGTCAGGAAAACATACACAACACAAATACAACTAAAATAAACCTGGATAGCTTTATCAAAATCAGCCAAAAAACAAAAAAAGCTTAGGGCAAAAACAGATAAAATATGGTAACTAGCTTTAACCAAAAGGTTACACTCATCAGCACTACAGGAAAGGAGAGGAAAGGTTAAACTCAGCAGGAAAATGTAATAATTCAGACTAAATATAATTCATACAATAGGTGTAAAATACATAAAACCAAAATAAATATAACAACAACAAGAAATTGTCAAATCCACCATCATGGCAGGTGATGTTAATACAATTCCCTAGGTAAGCGACACATCAAGTAGACAGAAAGTCAGCCTAGCTTAATGAATATATATATAAAAAGCCACAGCTGAACACCCATCAAATAAGAAATATGGCAGGAAGGAAGCAATTTGCAGTGGAAGTGGAAGCTTGAATGGATGCAGGGATGTAAAGGAGGCCGACTGGCAGGGTTGGGAAGGAGCAGGTGCTATACTCACAGAGAAAGCCTGCAAATGAGAGAAGAGTGGGAGTTACGGAGCAAACATGAGGATGACAGTCGGGCCAAGGTAATGATGGAGCACTGGGGTGAAAATTCAAGAACTATCCATTTCCTAGGAACCTTCCCTGGTTCCTGCTCTTCCTGAGACCTGGCTGTTAAGCTAATTCTGGGTCAACTTACAAACAAGTATACATTCTTGAAGTAACTGGAAGGATCCTCTGCTCATTACATTCCAAAAAGCTAACCTGTTAAATAATGCAGTTTCCTGACTGCAGCTTTCAGTAGGGTTAAAGTTCTGCTAGAACCAGGGTCCCTATACAGACATTCTACACAGCTGCTATTCTTGGGCAACTGTGGCATGCAAGCACTCCCTCATACCCTCCACAGACGTTCACTGAGTAACTACTTTGAGCAAGGTAATGTGGTAGTTTGAAATAGCTTAAAGAAACATTTTAGATAATATTCTGGTTTTTTTTTGAGACGGAGTTTTGAATTTGCCCAGACTGGAATGCAGTGGCATGATCTCAGCTCACTGCAACCTCTGCCTCCTGTGTTCAAGTGATTCTCCTGTCTCAGCCTCCTGAGTAGCTGGGATTACAGGTGTGCGCCACCATGCCTGGCTAATTATTTGTATTTTTAGTAGAGATGGGGTTTCATCATGTTGGCCAGGCTGGTCTCGAACTCCTGACCTCAGGTGATCCGCCTGCCCTGGCATCCCAAAGAGCTGGGATTACAGGTGTGAGCCACCGCACCCAGCCAATATTCTATTTTCTTTATAGTCTTCACAGAATACCAAAGAACTGCTTATGATTTTCATTGAGACAGCCTGAAGGACTTAAAAATTGAGTTTCTAAAAAATTTTTGGCCGAGTATTTGGTTGAAAACTTAGGTAACTAAAAATGTACATTTGTATTTCTGACTTCAAAATGAATACTTCTAATTCAGAAAAAACCAGTATTATTGCTATAACGGTGTATGAATTATAACTTTTTATACTGGTGGTAAAAATCCAGATGTAAAATATAATTTATAAAGGGCACTTTAAAAACTGTTGCCTGGGCTGGGTGCGGTGGCTCACGCCTGTAATCCCAGAACTTTGGGAGGTCAAGGCGGGTGGATCACGAGGTCAGGAGATTGAGATCATCCTGGCCAATATGGTGAAACCCCCTCTCCGCTAAAAATACACACACACATACACACACACACACTCTCTTAGCTGGGTGTGGTGGCGCGCGCCTATAGTCCCAGCTACTCAGGAGGCTGAGGCAGGGGAATTGCTTGAACCTGGGTGGTGGAGGATGCTGTGAGCCGAGATCGTGCCACTGCACTACAGCCTGGGCAACAGAGCAAGACTCCATTTAAAAAGCCAACAACAACAACAACAACAAAAAACAACAAAAAAACAACTTGCACAAATTACTTTCTGCAATACTACAGAAGAATTGTGTTTGAAGATATTTTTGACCATGGGAGACAAGCCAGTACCTAATATGTGATGTATTTGGGAAACAAACCAAAAAACTAAATGAAAACAAAACACCCTGAAACAAAAACCTCCAAACCCAAAGCAAAAACAAAACTCTCAACTTTTATTTTAGAAAACCATATACACATAGAGATAATTTGTAGCAGCCTTCTGCATGTATACAAAAAATACCCCAAGTCAAACTAGTGATATAAAAATCATGAAGCAGGTAAAGCAAGGCAGATAGAAATATTTTAAATGCTCATATGAAGAATTTAAGGTCTCAAAGAAGTGTCTTCAATCAGTTGTCATAGGAGGAACATGATACAACTCAAAGAAATCTTGTCCTTGAAGATCATATGACAAACAGGTATGATCACTAAGTAAAAAGTACTAAAAAGTGATTAAAATTGTATTCAACGAAGCAAATCTTGATTTAGTATGATAACTATGGAAGAAACTGGAATAATCTCAGATCCTTTTCGTGATACTCAGTCCATTCTCAGCATATATTTGTTACAATTACTACATTCCAGACTCTGTGTGAAGTTCTGGAGATAGTCAGACACTGACCTCACTTAGCTTACAGTTTAAACATTGTATGATCACTGTCAGAATAGAGGAAGAGGCAGCCACTTAACTAGGAGACAACTGTCCTGGGCAGAACTCACATAATTCAAGAACTGATATCCACTGGACCGCATCATGTAATACAATGCGTCAAGAGTGAAGACTCTGTATTACCATTACCACAGCAGAGAGACTGTATAAGCAGGTATGATGCCACTTATAAATTGTTATATTTATCTGTGCCAGTCATGATTCCCCTTGGTCAGGAATAACTCTAAACCCATTCTCTTAAAGGTTAATTTCTCCAAATTGCTACGGTATTTTGTCACATTCACACTACTTCACAGTTCCTGCCTTTATCATAAGTCACTTTTTCTCTACCACTGTGGCAGATTAAAATTTATGGGGAATTTAAAAAACAAAAATTGATGCCTGGGCTCCCTCCCTGGAAAGTCTGGTTTAACCGATTCTAAATGGCAACCAGGGTTGAGAATCTTTCTCTTCCACATTTCCACCATATTTTATGTTAGCCAGAGTCTTAAAATTCTCCTTTAACTCTTACACGATAGTTTCTTTGCTGCAGAACTCTTTTTAACTAGTATCTTCACATTTTTTTCTTTGAACTCTCTTGTTTAAAATCTCAAGGAGTGTCCAACAGAAAAGTGGACAAAGGACCTGTGGACAGGCAACTCATCAAAGAAATACAAATAACTAACATCTGAAAAACATTCAACATCTCCTCTTGTAATCAAATGTGAAAACGTTTATCATCTCTCAGCTAGTAATGTGTTGGTTAAAAGTCAAGAAAATAGGCTTTTTCACACACTCTGAGTAGGAGTATATTTCAGAAGAACGTTTATGAAGGCAAATTGGAAATATATTTCGAATATTGAAAAAATGTTATTTCCAGCCAGGTATGGCGGCTCACGTCTGTAATCCCTGTACTTTGGGAGGCCAAGATGGGCAGATAGCTTGAGGTCAGGCATTTGAGAGCAGCATGGGCAACATGACAAGACCTTGTCTCAACCAAAAATAAAATATAAAAATTAGCTGGGCATGGTGGCATGCACCTGTAGTCCCAGCTACTTGGGAGGCTGATATGGGAGGATCAATTGAGCCTGGAAGGTCAAGGCTGCAGTGAGCTGCAATTGCAACACTGCATTCCAGCCTGGGTAACAGAACGAGACCTTGACTCAAAACAAAACAGAAGCAAAAATGTTATTTCCTTTGACCTAGAAATTCCATCTCTAGGAATTTACCTAAGGAAACAGACGTGAGTCCAAAAGATAAGTGTTCAAAGAATTTCACCACGGCAAACAGAAACAACTTAATATATATTTAGGGCACTGCATCAACAAGTTTTGTACCTCTAAGTAACAGAGTATTAAATGGCCACAAAAATGCTGCTGCTAAGATTAGGGTGGCAGAGAAGGTATGAGGTTTACTGAGCTCCTTGCCTGTACAGACACACTCCTCCTCTTGCACAAACATATACTTAGACATGACAGATATACATGCACATGGGGATGCATAATTGCAGAAGAGGACATAAAAGAGGGACTACAAACAGGGCTAAAATTAGGAGGCAAAACAAAAAAGAGTCTAAGCCGAAACAGGAAAAGGAGGCTTGGTGAGTAAGATGAAGAATAGGCACTTTACAAAGAAGATGAAAGAAACTAAAAGGAAAAGCAGTGTTGCTGCTATGGAAAACAATATGGTGGTTCATCAGAAAAATCAGACATAGAATTATTATATGATCCAGCAATCTCACTTTTGGGTATCTACCCAAAAGAACTGAAAACAGGGGCTCAAACAGATATTTGTACACACATGTTAATAGCAGCATTGTTCATAATAGCCCAAATGTAGAAGCAACCCAAATGTCCATTGATAGATGAACAGATAAACAAAATGTGTAACGTACATAAATGGAATATTTTTCAGTTCGGAAAAGGAAGAAAATTCTGAAACATGCTACAACATGGATAAACTTTGAGAACATTATGCTAAGTGAAATAAGCCAGTCACAAAGACTCCACTATTACGAGATACTTTGACTCCAATTATACATATAGTAGACTGTTCCACAGGTTACAGAGGCTCTGTACCTTTTTCCTCTATGCTTAAATTTAGATAATCTCTATTACTATGTCTTCAGGTTCACTTACCCTTTTTTGAGGATATTATGCTAAGTGAAATAAGTAAGTTACATAAGGGCAAACACTGCATGATTCCACTTATATAATGTACCTAAAGTAGTCAAATTCATAGGGATAGAAAGTAGAATGGTGGTTGCCCGGGGCTGAGGGGAGAAAGGAAGGAATAGGGAGTTGTTGTTTAATAAGGACATAATTTCTGTTTAGGAAGATGAAAAACGTTTTAAAGATGATTAGTGGTGATGTTTGTACAAAAATGTGGGTATACTTAATGCCAATGAACTGTAAATTATATATTATGCATATATAATAAAAATGGCAGTCCAGAAAAAAATTCTAAAAGACAATAATATTAAGTACTCTGATACTGATAATTGTAATATTAGCTTTGTTTTCTTTGTCAAGGAAATCAGTCCTTAGTAGCGCTTTTGAACACTTTGTCTCTTGCAAATCCAGTACATTTCAAACTTTTGAAATGCTACTCAAAAGTTCACAATAACACAATGTGTTAGTATTTGAGAGCCAAAAGATAAAAACTTTAATCCTGGCTCCAATCTTAATTAGGTATTAGTTTGGGAAAATCAGTTAATTCTTTCCAGACTTGTGCTTCCTATATTTAAAATGAGCAGGGTGGTCATTTCAATACAGAAATGAACTCAAGTTTCTTTGCTACTCTGATATTCTCTAGTTCCACAGTATCTAAGTTCCCTGACAACCCTTTACACATTATAAATATCTTTGTTATACAGTGGTTGAGCTTTGTGTAGTGCTTTTTTTTCCCCCTAAGAATGCTGTATTGGTATATGGAAGATTCTATTTTGTATTTTAACATTCTATTTTATATCTTCTGTCATTTCATTGCCTTCAGTTAATAGTTGTGAATTTTTTGAGCTAAATTTGTCATTAGCTTCTCCATTACAATTATGAAGGAGTATCTGTATTTTTTCTTAAATCTCAAAACCAAATTAGGATTTTTTCCCCCTAGAGTAAGAATGTGACTATCTCTTAATTATTTGATACCATTTATTTTGATTTTTAAGGAATATGACCTCCTCTCCCCTCCCAATAAAAGCAGTAGGCATGGGAATGCTTTTGTCCGTAAGACAGGATTCTTTCCAAGGATTCTACCTTCTAGGTCTTGTCAATGTGGGAAAGTGAAGTTTCAACGTTAGTGTTTCCTTATAAAAGACCAGAGATGCCGGGCACGGTGGCTCATGCCTGTAGTCCCAGCACTTTGTGGATCACAAGGTCAAGAGTTCAAGACCAGCCTGGACAACATGGTGAAGCCCCATCTCTACTAAAAATACAAAAATTAGCTGGGTGTGGTGGCGCATGCCTATAATCCCAGCTACTTGGGAGGCTGAGGCAGGAGAATTGCTTGAACCCGGGAGGCGGAGGCTGCAGTGAGCTGAGATTGCACCATTCCACTACAGCCTGGGTGACAGAGCAAGACTCTGTTAAAAAGACTAGAGAGTGAATGCTTGATTCACGCCAACTTTACTAAACAGTTGTTTCCAACTATTTTACCCTCTAAATATTTCTTTAAGCTTTTTCCTCTTTTTAATTCCCAGCATTACTGTCCTAGTTCAAGCCGTCATCGACATTTGTGAGTACTATTGCTTTACCTTTCAAATGGGTCTTCCTGTCTTCTAGAAGAATGCCTTTGATGCTTTCAAAACATTGGCTTCTTTTAAATCTGCCTTTAGCACTAAGTGAACTATGTGAAATATCAATCTGGCTGTCATTCTTGTACTTTGGGCCCTTCACTGGTTCCCAGGGCCTACAGAAGAAAACCTAAGCACCTTAGCATGGTTGATTAGGCCTTTCATCACCACTGATTCTTGATGTTCTAAGACCCAAGAGTTGCTGCCTCAGTACACACTACACAAACACATCCATGATTTTGCTTCTGTGTGTAATCCTTCCCCTTTTTATTCTGGGTTAGCAGCTGCTTATTTTTAATGATTTGGCTCAGGAGGCATCTCTTCCAGGAAGTTCTTCCTGTTCTCTCGTATAACCTACAGGCACTTACCACATCATACTATGATAATCTCTTTCTGTGCCTGCCTTCTTTTTGGACTCTAAATTCCCTAAAAGCAGTGCTATGGTTCGAATGTTTGTTCCCTCCTAAACTCATGTTGAAATTTAACTGCCAATGAAATGGTTGGGGAGGTGAGACTTTTAAGTGGAGTTTAGGTCATGAGAGCTCTGTCCTCATGAATGGATTAATGCCATTATCATGGGAGTGGGTTTGTTATCAAGGGAGTGAGTTCCTAATAAGAGGACAAGTTTGGCCCCCTTTAATCTCTGTCTCTCACTCTCTTCCTCCCCACCTGCTTTGTCTTTCTACCATGGAATAATATAGCAATCTCACAGGATGCCCTTGATCTTGGACTACCCAGCCTCCAGAACTATGAGCCAATACATTTCTGTTCATTACAAATTATCTAGTCATAAAGGGGATATTACTATTGACCCCACATAAATACAAATAACCAATAGAGAATATTATAAACACCTCACACATACAAACTAGAATTTAGAAGAAATGGATACATTCCTGGACAGAAACACCCTCCCAAGACAGAACCAGGAAGAAATTGAGTCCTTGAACAGACCAGTAATGAGTTCCGAAATTGAATCCGTAATAAATAGCCTACCAACCAAAAAAAGGCCAGGAGCAGATGAATTCACAGCCAAATTCTACCAGATGTACAAAGAAGAGCTAGTACCATTCCTACTGAAACTATTCCAAAAAACTGAGGAGGAGGGACTCCTCCCTAACTCATTCTATGAGGCCAGCATCATTCTGATACCAAAATGTGGCAAGAACACAAGAAAAAAAAGAAAGAAAACTTCAGTCCAATGCCCTTGATGAACATGGATGCAAAAATGCTCCACAAAATCTGGAAAATTGAATCCAGCAGCACATCAAAAGCGAATCCACCATGATCAAGTAGAATGTTCCCTGGGATACAAGGCTGGTTAGACATACGCAAATCAGTTAACTGTGATTCATCACATAAACAGAACTAAAGGCAAAAACCACATGATTATCTCAATAGTTGCAGAAAAGGTTTTCCATAAAATGCAACACCGCTTCATGTTAAAAACTCTCAATCAACCAGGTATTGAAGGACCATACCTCAAAATAATAACCATCAATGACAAACCCACAGCCAACATCATACTAAATGGAAAAAGCTGGAAACATTTCCCTTGAAAACCAGCACAAGACAAGGATGCCTCCTCTTACCACTCCTATTCAACATAGTATTAGAAGTCCTTGCCAGAACAACCAGGCCAGAGAAAGAAATAAAGGGCATCCAAATAGGAAGAGAGGAAGTCAAACTATCCCTGTTCGCAGATGACATGATTTTCTATCTAGGAAACCCCATACTCTTGGTCCAAAAGCTCCTTAAGGTGATAAACAACTTCAGCAAAGTATCAGGATGCAAAATCAACATACAAAAGTCACTAGCATTCCTATACACCAACAGTCAAGCTGAAAGCCATATTAAGAACGCAATCCCATCCACAACTGCCACACAAAAAAATACAGCTATCCGGGGAGATGACAAATCTCTACAATGAGAACTACAAAACACTGATTGAAGAAATCTAGATAACACAAACACATAAAAAAATTCCATACTCATGGATAGGAAGAAGTAATATCATTAAAATGGCCATACTGCCCAAAGCAATTTATAGATTCAATGCTATTCTTACTAAGCTACCATGACATTCATCACAGAACTAGAAAAAAGAATTTTGAAATTCAAACAGGGCTAGGCACAGTGGTTCACACCTGTAATCCTAGCACTTTGGGAGGCTGAGGTTGGTAGTGTTGCTTCAGCTCAGGAGTTTGAGACCAGCCTGAGTAACATGGCAAAACCTTGTCTTTACAAAAACAAACAAACAAACAAAAACAAACAAACAGAAATTAACTGGGCATGGTGGTGCGTGCCTACGGTTCCAGCTACTTGAAAGGTTAAGGTAGGGGGATTGCTGGAGCCTGGAAGTCAAGGCTGCAGTAAGCTGTGATCACACTGTTGTACTCCAGCCTGGGTGAAAGAGCAAGACCCTGTCTCAAGAAAAATAAGGCCGGTGCAGTGAGTCACGTTGTAATCCCAGCACTTTGGGAGGCCGAGGGTGGCAGATCACCTGAGGTCAGGAATTTGAGATCAGCCTGGTCAACATGGCAAAACTCCATCTCTATTCAAAATACAAAAATTAGCCAGGTGTGGTGGAGCAGGCCTGTAGTGCCAGCTACTGGGAGGCTGAGGCAGGAGAATTGCTTGAACCTGGGAGGCAGAGGTTGCAGTAAGCCAAGATTGTGCCACTGCACTCCAGCCTGGGTGACTCTCAGAGTGAGACTCTGTCTCAAAAAATAAATAAATAAAAATAAAATAAAAAAAAAAATTCATATGGATCCAAAAAAGTGCCTGAATAGCCAAGGCAATCCTAAGGAAAAAGAATAAAGTTGGAGGCATCACAGTACCTGACTTCAAACTATATACTTCAGGGCTACAGTAAACAAAACAGCATGGTACTGGCACAAAAACAGACACATAGACCAATGGAACAGAAGAGCACCAAAAATAATGTCACACACCTACAACCATCTGATCTTTGATAAAACTGACAAAAACAAACAATGGAGAAACGACTCCCTATTCATTAAGTGGTGCTGGAATAACTGGCTAGCCATGTGCAGAAGACTGAAACTGGACCCTTTTCTTACACCGTATACAAAAATCAACTCAAGATGAATTAAAGACAAATATAAAACCTGAAACTACAAAAACGCTGGAAGACAACCTAGGCAATACCATTCTGGAATAGAACAGACAAAAACTTCACAACAAAAATGCCAAAAAGCAACTGCAACAAAAGCAAAAATTGACAAATGAGATCTAATGAAGCCAAAGAAAACTAAACAGCTTCTGTACAGCAAAAACCAAAAACCAAAAAAACAAAAACAAAAAGAAAACCTATAGAATAGAAGAAAATTTTTGCAAACTATGCATCTGACAAAGGTCTAATATCTAGCACCTAAAAGGAACTTAAACAAATCTACAAGAAAAAAAACCCCATTAAAAGTATGCAAAGAACATGGACAAACACTTTTAAAAAGAAGACATATATGTGGCCAATAAGCATATGAAAAAAAGCTCAACATCACTGATCATTAAAGAAATACAAATAAAAACCACAGTGAGATATCATTTCATACCAGTCAGAATGACTATTAATAAAAAGTCAAAAATAATAGATGCTGGCAAGGTTGTGGAGAAAAAAGAATGCTTATACACTGTTGGTGGGAGTGTAAATTAGTTCAACCATTATGGAAATCAGGGTGGCAATTCCTCAAGAAGCCAAAAACAGAACTACCATTTGACCCAGAAATCCCTTTACTGGGTATGTACCCAAAGGAATATAAATAATTCTGTAACAAAGACACATGCATGCATATATTCATTGCAGCACTACTCACAATAGCAAAGACATGGAATCAACCTAAATGCCCATCAATGCTAGGCTGGATAAAGAATGTGGTACATATACACTATGGAATACTACACAATTGTTAAAAAGGACAAAATCATGTCCTTTGCCAGAACATTGGTGGAACTGGAGGCCATAATCCTTAGCATACGAACACAGGAACAGAAAACTAAATATTGCATGTTCTTACTTGTAAGTGGGAGCGAAATGATGAAAACAGGTGGATACATAGAGGGGAACAAGAGACACTGGGGTCTACGTGAGGGTGGAGGGTGAAAGGAGGGAGAGGATCAGGAAAAATAACTAATGAGAACTAGGCTTAATACCTGGGTGACAAAATAATAATAATAATAATAATAATACTTGGGTACAACAAACCCGCATGACATGAGTTTACCTATATAACAAACCTGCACATGCATCCCTGAACTTAAAATAAAAGTGAAAAAAATAAATTATCTAGTCTTCGGTATTCTGTTATGGCAGCACAAAATGGTTTAGGACAAGCAATAATCATGTTTTCCTAACTGCAGTAGCCCTAGTGTTTAGCACATTACAAGTATTTCAGTATTATAAACAAGTCATCAAAATACTAGAGCAAAACTCATCACAAAGTCCACCTTGCTTTGCTCTCCTTAGAATACAGACATGAAAAGCCTAAGGCACAGAGAGCTGGAAAGGAATGGATTGCTAAAGGGACTGCTTTGTGATAGTATACAGCAAGTGCTCTTTCTTTGTCACATGGAATTTTTTCTTTTTCGAGACAGAATCTCACTCTGTTGTCCAGGCTGGTTTCAAACTCCTGGGCTCAAACAATCCTCCCACCTCTGCCTCCCAAAGTGCTGGGATTATAGGTATGAGCCACTGTGCCCAGTCATAATTTTTTAATGTATATTTTCACTAAAGGGACATAGAAAATTTCCCATGAATGATTACTTTTGATATTAGGGAATACAGTTAACAGAACTATATTTAATAAAATACTAATTTAATAAATAATTGGTAACTGATAAGCAACTTTTCAGTCCAATTTAAGAAGCAGAAAGAATAATGAAGGATATTATATTCCTCGAATACTGGGAAAGCATGATACTTTTTGGATCAATATTCCTTTCTTAGTTGCTGAAAATGTGACTGTAAAAGAGTTTTCTCTGTTCTAAATATGACAAGTCAAGAGGCTTCTTGACTCTCTAACTAGTGTCCCAGTTAGAAAGTACTGTATTATGTCAAATAAATATAAACTTTTATAGGTACAGTATACCTGTTTTTTATTTTTAACAGGGTCTCACTCTGTTGCCCAGGCTGGAGCACAGTGTGCAATCAAGGCTCACTGTAGCCTCAACCTCCGGTCTCCAGCGATCCTCCCACCCCAGCCCCCCTAGTAGCTGGGACTACAGGCTCACACTACCACGCCCAACTAACTTGTGTATTTTTTGCAGAGATGGGGTTTTGCCATGTTGCCCAGGCTGGTCTTTAACTCCTGAGCTCAAGCGATCCACCCATCCTGGCTTCCCAAAGTGCTGGGATTATAGGCTTGAGCCATCACTGTGCCTAGCCATAACTTTTTTTTTTTTTTAAGTAATCTAGGTCCAATGCTTCATCCATTTTGGATCAAAAAGCTTCCAAATTCACTTATTCCACTATCCAATTAAACCTTTTGAAAATTAAGCACTCATTTCCTGATTTGCCAGGATTAAATTTAGATGCTTGAGTGAACATGAGTCTTATCTCTCAAGCCATCACTTTTAATTGGCAGCATGTAGAAGGATAAGTGTTTTAGTTGACATCATAGTCTATTGCCATGGAAATATAAACATAGGTTTTTATTAAGCTTGTCTCAAAGCAAGTTTCAGGACTGCACAGAGACTGGAAGAGAGACAGGAAGTAAATTTTATAAAAAATGTATCCCCTAAATGTTGTAGTGCCCTAGGAAATCAGACTCTCAGTGATCTCATCCAGTCTCATGGCTTTAAATACCATATGTACACTGATGACTTTCAAATTTATATCTCCGGGCCGGACCTCTCCTTTGAACTCCAAACTCTTGTATCTAACTGTCTTCTCTACCTCTTCAGTTGGATGTCTAGCGGGTACTTTAACCCTTCAATGACCACTCTGTGCTCCTGATACAGTCCTCTGGCACCCCAACTGTCTCTGCACACAATCTTCTGCATTTTAGTAAAGGTCAACTCCCTCTTCCAGTTGCAGAGGCCATAGCACTTAGAGTAATCCTTGACAGATCTCTTACTCTTCAGCATATCCTGTCAACTCTACCCCAAAAATACAATCAAAAGATGCTTTCTCTCCACCTGCACTGCTTTCAAGCTACCATCATTTCTTGCCTAGATCGTTGGGATTGACTCTGAATTTGTCTCCCCTGCTTCTGTTCTTGCCTTCCTTCATGCTATTCATTCTCACATAGCCCTTGGAGAGATCTTATTACAATCAAAATAAGATTATGCCATTCCTGTGCTCAAATCCTCCAATAGCTTTTCAACTCATGCAGAGTATGACTCAATGTCCTTTAATCATTGATTTCTCTCCCGACTCTTTTTTGCTTCTTCAGCCATACTGGACTCCATGATCTTCACTGAACAGGGCCTTCGAGGAATGCTCTTCCCTCAGATTATGACTTGTTTTCTTTCCCCTTTTAGGTCTTTACTCTAAATGACCTTTTGAGTGAGACTTTCTGAAGCCAGTAATCTAAACTTCCTGTTCCCTCCTGCTTTTGTGCTTAATTTTTCTCCTTAGCTTTTATCTAACATACTATGTATTTAACTTATTTCTACTGATACTGTCTTGCTAGAATGTAAACTTCACGAGGCAGGGATTTTTGTCTGTGTTTTCACTGCTGTATCCTCTGCACATTGGGAAGTGCCTGGCACATAGTATAAATTCCACAAATGTTTGTTGAATGAATAATTGAAAAAAATGGGTGATACATGTCATAAAAAATAAGGATTACTAATGAAAGCATGATTAACAAAGGCCTATGAGTCTAATGTCTAAAAATGTTCATACATTGTTGGTTTTTTGTGGAAATCTGTCTTTGGAGCCTCTGACTTTATGTCTCGTAAGACCAGGCATGATTTCTTGTAGCTTTGTAATGTGTAACTTTAGAGATGAGTGTTCAAGAAGGAAGAGGATAATGGGAAAAATACAGGTGAGTATTAAATTATTTCCATTGTTTGCCAGGCTGTATGAGCTAATGATTTTTTAAAAATTATTACTACATAAGATTTACTATTCAGGGCTGACTGAAATTAGAAATGAAAAAAAGATTATTCACTGATTGAATTAGCAGTGTCTGGTACACAGTAATGTAATATATAAAGTAAGTTGGGCTTGGATGCCATCAAAAAGGGCTTAGTTATTGAAGCAGTTTTATTTCTGAAGTGATACTAAAGAATAGGCATGGGTGTCCAGGCTGGTTACAGTTAAATTTAGGAATAAGGCACAGTAATAAAGATACTATCTTTAGACTTGACAATTATAAATCCTGAGTTGTTATTCCTTATCAGTTTATAAAGTTAACAATGAATGTACAGACTATAAGCTATCATATGTACTGTAGATGAAAAGGGCAATAAACACTAGCCAGAGTTAGAGGTAGAATGATATAATGGAAAGATAAGGGTTGGGTCCAGGCACGGTGGTCCACCCCTATAATCCCAGCACTTTGGGAGGCTGAGGCAGGTGGCTCACGAGGTCAAGAGATCAAGACCATCCTGACCAACATGGTGAAACCCCATCTCTACTAAAAATATAAAAATTAGCTGGGGGTGGTGGTGCACGCCTATAATCCCAGCTACTCAGGAGGCTGAGGCAGGAGAACTGCTTGAACCTGGGAGGCAGAGGTTGCAGTGAGCTGAGATCGCGCCACTGCATTCCAGCCTGGGCGACAGAGTGAGACGCTGTCTCAAAAAAAAAAAAAAAAAGAAAAAAAAGAAAAAATAACAAGATAATCCTGAATTACCTGGTTGGGCCTAATGTAATCACAAGAGTTCTTATAATGTAGAAGAGAGAGCCAGAAGACCGGTGGTCAGAGTGACGTGATGTGAGAAAGACCTACCAACCACTGCTGGCTTTGAAGATGGAGGAAGGGGCCACGATGAGCCTTTGGAAGCTGGAAAAGGATAGAAAACAGATCCTCCTCTAGGGCCTCCAGAATGGGGCCCAGCCCCTGCTGACACCTTGATTTTAGCCCAGTGAAACCCCGTATCAGACTTCTGACCTCCAGAACTGTAAAAAAATAAATTTGTATTACTTATTCTGTTTTGTAATTTGTTACAGTGGCAGTAAATAACTAATATAATCATGATACACACTGTACCTAGAAAAGTTGCACCCCAAGTTTATCCCAGATGCAGTGTTTTAAATGAAAATCCTATATTCTGATTTCTGTAAAGGTCTTCAGAGTCATAAATAATGAGAGACCATGAAAAGTTTGTAGAAAAGCTGCAGGAATTAGTAGAGAGAGTCTTTGCGGGAATACAATTTTTACTAATGGTTCATGTGAAGAGAAGAAACTTGGTTATTTTATGAAGGAAAGAATATGGCAAGAGGAGAAGTTTAAAAAGTTACCCACAACGTAGGAATTTCTTATGTATCTAAAAACTGAAGATCAAGGATAAATAATTTCCAAATTTTTCTAGCTCTGAAGTAAGATTTTAAAATCCTGATAGATGCTAAAACGGGCCTTTGACACCACTCCCTACCCCATCCCACAAAGTCCTATAGTTATTTTTAGTATCTGATGGTCAAGCTTCACAGAAAGCTCTTAGTTTGATAACAAGGAATTGGCTCTGAATTTTAACCCTGACACTTTTATTCAGGTAGGATGCATGAGAAAACTTTAGTTTTCTTCTTTTCTTTTGAGACCGGAGTTTCACTCTTGTTGTCCAGGCTGGAGTGCAATGGCGCAATCTCGGCTCACTGCAGCCTTTACCTCCTGTGTTCAAGCAATTCTCCTACCTCAGCCTCTTGAGTGGCTGGGATCACAGGCGCCAGCTACCATGTCCGGCTAATTTTTGTATTTTTAGTAGAGATGGGGTTTCACCATGTTGGCCAGGCTTGTCTCAAACTCCTGACCTCAGGTGATCTGCCTGCCTCGGCCTCCCAAAGTGCTGGGATTACAGGCATGAGCCACTGCGCCTGGCCCACTTTAGTTTTCTAGCTCTTTTGCCACTTCACGTATAAAATCATTTTAGCTAGGTGGATTTTCCATGGAATGAATAATTTTAGATGAAGGTTTACTGAAGGTTTATTCCTTTATGTTACTAAACCTTATGTATTTTTGATGAAACTATTTCTAAAGTGAAATACACGCCCTATTTTTATATAAAATTTAATAAGTACTATACAACCTTTTCTTGAAAAGAGTCATCACGAGTAAACTCAATTGCTATATTGTGTTGTAAGTACAGTGATATTCTTTCTACACAGGTGTCTGTGAACTACGGCCTGCAGGCTGTTCTTGTAAGGCTGGAAGATAAGAATAATTTTTACATTTAAAAAATGTTGTTAAAAAATGTGACCTAGATCATATACGGCTTGCAAAGCCTCAAATATTCATCTGGCCCTTTACAGAAAAACTGACTGACTCTTGCTCTAGAAAAAGATGTACAAGTCTCTTCAACAAATGTCTCCAACTACATTGAGTTCTATGCTCTGTGACCAGAGGAAAATATTTTTATCTTGGCCCATCGTCTGACAAAATAGTTAAAATATTTATGGAAAAATAAAGGTCACTGGTATTTAAAACTCTTTTGTTGCTTCTTCTTGTTACACAGTCTCCTATTCACCCTCAAGTTTTCGTCAGTCACTATAATTGCCTCTAGCAGTCGCTCCTCTCTACTCTCACCTTTCTAATCTCAGTGGAAATTTGATAACAGCTTACAAATATTTTAAGGTAAGATTAAATTGGTTACATGAAGACCCTAGAACTATTTTCTGAGTAGAATACAGGTTGTTTGGTGCAGCAATTTGGTGACTTATTCTGATTGCCTCAACGCCTTTTTCTTTAGTTCCACGTTCTCTATAGCCCTTTGGAAAAGCAACATTTCAGGACAGATGAGGTGTTACTGTAGTATACCCGATCATTTTTATAACATAAAAGTAGCATTACATCTGAAAAGATATTCATCAAAAGACTGAACTGCAGTAACTGGAGTGGTAGGATTTTCTTGGAATATCTGAATTTATTACTACTTTTACAATGAACAGACATTAATTTAAAAAAAGATAAATCAGAAGGATCTGTCTACTCAGTCTTACTGACCTAACAATCTTTATTTGGCAAATTTTCTATCGTAATTTGGTCATAGTTTTTAATAGTTGTAAATATTGTTTGTTTTTATTTTGATTCATACTTGGCTTGCTGAAAAATACGCTGTAAATATAAAATACTGCAGTAATGCCAACAATCAACATGGTGAAAGGTGACAGTCTTTTTGACTTCTGTTCAATTCATTATTTTATACAATAAGCTCAGACGAATAATACCCAATTTGGATAATGTCACGCTTGACAAAATACTTTACTTCATTTAGTCCTCACAACATCCCTGTGAGGTAGGCACATTCTCGGAGGTAAAATGACGTGGGCAAAGTCCCCTGGCTCGTTTGGGGGAAAGGCTCAGCAGCCCGGCCAAGAAACGTCTTTGGGGGCGGAAGTCTTTGGTGGGTAGGTCTTTTGGGGGGCGCTTTTAGTAATGTTAGAGCTTTCACTAAACCCTGGCCTCTTATGTCCTCTCCCCTGACATTTACCTTTACAGACTCAAATTTTTCCACGCCGGGAAGGCAGGCTGAGGGCTGCGAAAACCTGCAGCTCATACTCAAAGCTAGCACTGTCCATCCCTGGAGACCCAGCGCCCAAGAGCTCCGCTGGGCGCACAGCGCATGGCTCTACTCCTCCCCCGAGCCGCAGACTGAGTACTAGCCCCGGACTAACCTGACCAGGTCGGTCATGCAGGAGCCCACCACTACCACCGTCGCCACCTCCTCCTGCCACTGCTTCCGGGGTTCCCCAGACGCCGCCATCGCTCAAAGGTGCTGCTGTCCAACCTGGACGCTGACCTCTGCCCTTTGCCCGATCCAGTAACCAGAGACGCCGCTTCTGCCCTCCCTAACGACGCGGGCCTTTCAGACACCTACGCGGGTCGCCCACCTGACTGCCCGAAATTACCCCGCCCACCAAGTACCCCTCTTCTTCCGGAATAGTCTCCGTGCACAGCCTCACGTAACAGAGCCCTTCTGATATGGCGAGACTCCGCGCTCTTCGCCACGCACGGGGCAGGCGCTGAGGAAGGAACTGTCAGGCATCGCGGGGACGCCTTTCCTAGCGCCCGGCTCCGCGCGGCGCGGGGGCGCGCACGCCGCTCTGCTCCAGGGCGCAGAGGGGGCGGGGCGGGACGTCCGGGGAGTGCGCACGCATCCGGCCCGCGGCGCGCGCGCAGGTCGGTGCGTCGGTCGGGGGCGCGCTCGGGTACCTGTACCCCACGTAGTCGCCGGTTACCGATCGGACTAAGTTCCAGGTACCTGGACTGGGGCTGGTGCGGGGAGGTTGGATCCCGAGTCGCACAGGTGGCGTGGAATACCGTGGTTTAAATTTGGCCAGAGGACTCGACTCCTCTTCCTATGGGGAAGGCCCCTGTTCCAAAGATGCCCTTCTCATCCCTATCACGCTGATCCCCCTCAAGAACGAGCCCCCAAGGCCAGAGGCGTCTCTTTCTCCATATCTGGCTCATCCCGCAGTCCCTGTAAAGCCCTAGTATTAGTTCCTTATTGCCTGATGAGGGGAATCATACAGTTTGGGAGAGGGGGGAGAGTGTCCCTTTTAAGACGTCCCCTAGAGTAGGGTGGTCATTCTTCGGGTCTGAGGTAACTTGTTTTTCTCGAATGTTGCCCCTTGGGGGAATTGCTTCCCCAGTGTAACTTCCTTCGTGCGCTTCATGACGTTGACGTGACGCAGCAGGATGCCACCCCTTTCCGTTCCATGACGTCAGCAGGGCACATGTTTCCGTGTTTGTCATCTCATTTTAATAGCAAGAACCTGGATGGTGCTTTAGACGTCTTTGTATTCCCCCAGGCCTCCCATAAAAGACCTTATGTAACTTTATTTTGGGGTAGCAGACCCTTGCAAAAATTGTAATTTTGCATTTCCCTTTTGCAATACGTCAAAATCAGGAAATACAAATTGCAGAAGAAGCATTCAGGAGACTCTGACCACCGTAAATATTTGCATATCTGGGGTGTATTATAGTGCTGCCATGCGTAGGAGTTACTACTGGTGGTGACCACTGTCCATGTACCTGGTTCACTGCACCAAAGGACCAGTGTTTTTGGCTAAGCGACCTCTGATTTTGGAGTCCTTGTATTCTTTACCACCCATCCACTTTTTTTTTAGAGAAGTCACACCTCCTTGTGGTTGAAATTGATTTTAATACTGCTTGAAACTTTGCACTGTCAAAAAATAAATAATAAAGAGAATTTTTTTCCCCCTGGAAATCAAGAGAATTCATTCCCTAAGGTGTCATCCTAAAGTCACGACAGTTGCTGAATTAGAATGGATTGTTGTCACTTTTCAAGTGTTGTTTCAAGTAACCTTGTTTCAAGCGAGATTGTTCCCTTGAACATTTGACTAGTGATTCACTCAGCCCGGGTTTAGCAGTAGTCCAGCAATAGTCCAGTTTGTTTCTAGTGATAAAGCAGTCATTTGTTTAAATTCACTACTTTTTGTCTGTTCAAATTTTATGAGATATACAGTTTAAAAAATCACCTGGATGTTTTTCTCTTTGGTGATTGAAGTTATCAATGTTTATTTGAGAGGAAGATGGATATAGTAGACTTGGAAAATCTGGATTCGAATCCTGATGCTCTTGCTTCCAACGTTGAACAAGTTAGTTTATTTTGCTGAGCTTTAATTTTCTATTTGTCAAGTTTTCTTTAGCTTCCATTTGTCAAATGGGAACAATTATTGTTCTCAGGGAACAGAGTTGTGGGAAGGTAAATGAAATTACAGATAGAGGTGAGTAATATAATGCCTGATAGTGGGTAGATGTTTAGAATATGTTGGTTCTGTTTCCTTCTTTTGTAGAAACAGACAAAATAATAATAGGTACTGTGGGAAAAAAAACACAGAGGAACAATTTTGTAATATAGGTGAGACCCCTTTGCTTTTTTAAAAGATGGGTATATTTGAGCTTAGCATATGATTTTGATAAGCATCCCTTCAAGAATTATGACAGAAATAAAGGTGGAAATGTTGGAGAACAGAAAAAAATAGGCTTCAAAATTATGATGTGGATTAGCACACTTTTCACAGTTTATAATAATTACCCATATCATCTGCAAAATGGGAATTAAAATACTTTCTTTACTACCCCAGGCTTGTGAAGATCAACTGCAATAATGTATATGGATGGTTCTTATAAGTAATAAAGTGTTTTAAAAGTACATGATTTTTATGATTGGTAGTACAATGTTTGATGTTTAGTCTTTGAATGAGAGAATAGTCAGGGGGGTCATCTGTTAAGAAGAAGAGCTTGTTTTATATTTTACAGAAAGGATGATTTTGGAGCTGAAGTTTAAGTATAAAGGTATTAATCTCGAAGATACTTCTGGGTGTCATAACTATATAGGGTCAAAGTGTTTTTATTTTTTGAAATATCACTGTAGTCCTTCCCTTATTACTATCTGAAAGAATAAACTGAAACAGGTTCACTTTTCAACATTTATTTTAGCAGAGACTTGTAAGTTTTCATGTGGTATAGTGTGTGAAAACTAGAACGAGAACACCATTTACTGGTAACTTGCTGGAAATTAATTTTCTTTTGATGTGGCATTATTCTTTAAAATTGAGGAAGGAAACAATCATTTGAATTGACTTATTCCTCTGAAGGAAGAGGCTTTCATTTAGAAATCTATTAAGAAGAATTCCTATACTCCCTCCCCCAGCCCCATGAGTTTCCAGATAATTTAGATATGATGTATCAGTTCTACTTTTTGTGGTTTTAAATGTAAGGACTTAGTGCCTTAAAGTCGAATACTTTAAGATCCACGTTAGTCTGTGCTGCTTGATAGCTGCATAGGTGTATGTTTTCATAATTTAATTGTCAAGTAGATTTTTGCTATATCTGTTCCTTGGATTTTGTTATATCTGTTCCCCTACCAAATTTTGCGGGGGGGGCACATTATCTTCTCTCCATACTGAAATATTTCTCTAACCTTTGTCCCCTTACTCATTTATTTATTTAAAAAAAGTTTAATAAATTTTGAGTGTTTAGCATATGCCAGGTATTTTTGTTAAACCCTAGGGATTCAAAACATAGTCTCTGAAGGAAAGGGATCACGTAAGCAGACTACACTGTGGATGGAAAGGTTATTAAGAAAGATATGTCAGTAAATAATTTCTAGTAAGTAATAGCTGCAAGCAGATTAGCTTATTGTAGAGTTTTTTTTTTTTCCTTTTTTTTTTCTTTTTTGAGATGGAGTTTCACTCTTGTTGCCCAGGCTGGAGTGCAGTGGCGTGATCTTGGCTCACCGCAACCTCCGCCTCCCAGGTTCAAGCGATTCTCCTGCCTCAGCCTCCAGAGTAGCTGGGATTGTAGACATGCACCACCATGCCTGGCTGATTTTTTTTTTTTTTTAGTAGAGATGGTGTTTCTTCATGTTGGTCAGGCTGGTATTGAACTCTCGACCTCAGGTGATTCGCCTGCCTTGGCTTCCCAAAGTGCTGGGATTACAGGCGTGAGCTACCGCGCCTGGCCTGTAGAGTTTTATATGGTATTATCCATCAAGCTTTTACTCCTTGTGGGGACACACGGAGAGACTGCTAACCCAGTGATGTGTGTATTTTTGTGTTGGGACAGAGGATTGTTAGCAAAGGCTCCTTGGACTCAAATAAAGTAGAATGAGCCAGTTGTGAGACCGAGTGGGACCACTTTAAGTAGAGTGTGGCAGTGTGGAAAATCAGCTTTGGGAAGGAAGAGGGAATTGTATTTCAGGGGTTCCTTCTGTTCCTGAAAAGCAGTGGTGTAGTCCCTATCCTGAACAGCAGAGCAGCAGTCAGGTGGTTTTTTCTGGAGGATCATTGGAAGAGTCTGCTCTAGAGTTGGGAAATGAAGTATTTATTTATGCAAGAGAAGCTCCTGTGTGCTGTTTAGTTTTCAGGAAGCGTGTTGTCTAGTTCATTTGTAAACTCTGATCATCATTCTTTCCTTCTTCTGCTTTCAGTGGTGATTTACAAGTCAAGTTAAAATGTCCCCCAGAAGTGGCCTTGAACCGAATTTCTCCAATGCTCTCCCCTTTCATATCTAGCGTGGTCCGGAATGGAAAAGTGGGACTGGATGCTACAAACTGTTTGAGGATAACTGACTTGAAATCTGGGTATGTACCAGTATGAATTCAGTGTATGTCCCAGAACCACTTCAATCTTTACCTAATGATAGTCCTTCCTTACCACATTCATAAAAATTAGCCACCACAGAAACCTACCAAGTCATCATCTCATCATATGTTGATTCAGAAAGTTTTATTCAATTCTTGACATTTTATGTTTCATTTTATTTGTGTTGTGGGCCATTGTTTTATGACCAGAATGTTCGTGTCTTTTTTCTGGTTTATCTCTTTGGGAAGAGCATGTCGTGAGAGTTTTAGAAATGTTTTTCATTCATTGGCTTGTTTTCTTATTATATTTGCTGCAGTCTGGCAACAAATATATTCTGAATCTGATATCATTTGGTAAACTCTCTTAATATGAAAATTATAATAGCTAGCCAAAATGGGTAATTTCTCACAATGGGGTTGAAACAGCAAGATCTCACACCTAGAAATGTTACATTAAAAAACAGATTTTCTTTTCCTGAAACAAACTTAGATTTCCAAAAAATTACAAAAATACTATAGAAAATTAACATTGTTATAATGTTGTTAATTGTTCTACAGGTCTTATTTGAATTTTTCCAGTTTTCCCAGTAATGCCCTTTTTGTTCCAGGGTTCAATCATCATGTCTCATTAGTCTCCCCCACAGTGACAGTTCCTCAGTTTTTCTTTGCCTGTCATGACCTTGACACTTTTAAAGAGCAGTGGCTACTTATTTTGTAAAATGTGCATCCATATGGGTTTGTCTAATGTTCCGTTTTCTGTAGAGTGAGAAATATGTTTTTTCCCAAGTATAGTACAGATGTGTGGTTGTACCATCCTCAGTGCATCAGATCAGGGAATATGTGATGTCCATATGCCTTTTTACTGCTAAGTTAACTTTGATAACTTGGTTAAGTGATCACTGTAAAGTTAACTGATTTTTCTCCTTGTAATTGGTTGAGAACTGTATTTTGCTGAGTGTTGCTTTTGGACTTTGCAAATATCCGGTTTCTCATCATACTTTTGTCCATTAATTTCAGCATCCATGGATGGTTCTTGTCTATAACTATTACTCGTCTGGTGCTTGTATAAGAGTGCATTTTCTCATTTTCTTATTTCTCCCCATTTATTAATTTGATTTCTACTATAAAGAAACACTCTTCCTTCTCCTTCAGTTATTTATTTTATTTAGTTATTTACTAATGTCGCTATGAATTTTTAGGTATTTATTTTTCTCTGTGGGTTGCAAATCAAATATTATTATCATTTATTTGGCTGCTCAGTTGTTCCAGCTTTTTGTCATTGGGAGTTCTATGAAGTGGCTTTTTTGTCCTTTTGACATATCCCCATCATTTCTGAGTACTTTCTTACTAGAAATGTTGCCTTTTTTTTTTTTTTTTTTTAAGATGGAAGACATTTAATGGGACTATGGGATTTGTGGGAAGCAAAGGTATTGGGCACTAGGGCAAGTTTGCACAGGCCGTGCTCAAGGTACCCTCTTGGATATGGCATCCACAAATGAAGCTGCTGGTATGGACCAAGATGCAGCCAGGAATCTCACTGACCTGGTCCAGGGCCTCCTCATGAAGAACCCGCCATGGCTTGGGCAGGGGCAGTCAGCTTTAGAATTAGTGGGGCTCCTTGGGCACACACTGTACTACTATTGTCTAGTCTGGTCAGTGTAGATAACAAAGATGATGGCTGGGGTAGGGGCAGCTTAGATTCCAGATGGTAGAGTTGCCCCTTTCAAGGGCATCTGCTTTTGCAGGCCAGGGCCGTAGACCCCAGGCTGGCAGCCAGATGTGCTGATAGAAGCTTAGTCTCTGCAGAAATTCTTCTCTAAGAGTTAGATCCATTACACACTTGAACCCTACCTTGTTTGGGCTGGTTCAGGTGAGATTAAGTTGAGTAGGCACTCAGGCTAGTGGCTAGTGCATGTCAAAGTTCCCCCTTCTTCCACTGGTTTAGAAGTTTTGCCATTTAGTCAAGTAGCAGGCCTGATGCTCAGACAGACTTCCCCAGCTTATAAATGGTGGTAGGAAGTGAGGTTTGTGAAATGGAGACTGTATATAGGATTCATTCAGACTGAATTTCCCACATTATCATAGACAATCTAGATACAGATCAGAGGCTCCTAAATTATAAAATGCTTTCTTTAGATGGATTCCATCTCTAATTGAAGTCATCAAGATCAGATCTCAAGAGGGTATTTTCCAGTTGCCCTCACTGTAATTTTTGGCCTGCAAAAAGTAGAGTGATATACTTCCTTTACTCTGCTCATTTCTTCTCAGTTTGTTGTTTTGACTTTGGTTTCCTCATTCTGTGATCTTTAAATCAGTGTATTTTTCTTCCAGGTCTGAGAATAAAAAGATTTTCAAATGGATCACTGGATATTTCAGAGTAACTTTTCAGGTTTTCCCATACTTTCATGTTTCTTTTCTTCTCTAATTAAAAATAACATCTTGCCGGTGTTGAACAATGAGAACACATGGACACAGGGAGGGGGAGCATCACACACTGGGGTCTGTCAGGGGGAAATAGGGGAGGGACAGTGGCCAGGGGGGTAGTTGGGGAGAGATAGCATGGGGGAGAAATGCCAGATGTAGGTGATGGGGAGGAAGGCAGCAAATCACACTGCCATGTGTGTACCTATGCAACAATCTTGCATGTTCACATATACCCCAAAACCTAAAATGCAGTAAAAAAAAAATCTTTATGTCTGCATTGTGCTCATCTCTCTTTTTTTTTTCTGTGTTTTTGAAGGTTTAAAACTGTTGGTCTTTTCATAAGTTTCTTTGGTTCAACAAGATTGTGCCTAATTCTATTATTTTCTTTTCCTTCCCACCTCACCTATCCTATCCTGAGTTTTACTGCTAGGAACAAACACAGTAAGGATTTTCTTCTTTTATTGGAATGGGGTGAGCTTGGAGAACAGAAGGCATTTCAGATGTCCATTGACAGTCTTAAGTCTGTGTAGCCAGAGGCAGTTTCCATTTTCTCTCTGGATCTCAATTTTTTATCCATAAAATGAAAGATCAGATTAGATGACTAAGGTTTTTGCAGGTCAAAAGTCCGACAAATACAACTCAAATGTCCATCAACTGATGAATGGATAAACAAATTTGGCATATCAAAAATAGATTATTATTTCACCACAAAAAGTAATGAAATACTGATTCGTAGTACAACATGATGAACCTTGAAAACACTGTGCTAAGTGAGAGAAGCTCATTACAAAAGGTCACTTAGTATATGATTTCATTTATCTGACATGTCCAGAAGAGGCTAATTCATAGAGACAGAAAGTAAATTAGTGGGCGCCAAAGGCTGGGGAAATCAGAAGTGACTGCTTAAGTGTGGGATTTCTTTTTGGAGTAACAAAAATGTTGTAAAATTAGATAGTGGTGATGGTTGCATAGCTTTGGGAGTATATGAAGAATGATCAGATTGCACACCGTGATTTTATGGTATGTAAATTATATCTTAGTAAAGCTGTCATAAAAACAAAAACAAAAACAAAGAAAACCTGAGCTGGACATGGTGGTATATAACTGTTGTCCCAGCTCCTTGGGAGGCTGAGACAGGTGGATTACTTGAGCCCAGGAGTTTGAAACCAGTTTAGGCAACATAGCTAGACCCCCATCTCTTAAAAAGAAAATAAAGAAAAAAAATAAAACCAATTCATCAACCAGGAATGTTCATTGACCTGAATATATAGGACGTCGAAATAAATCTTTCTTTTTTAGCATGTCACAGACATTCTTTTCAGAGGTACTGAAGACCTGACAGGGGCCTGATGGCTAGTGGACTGTTGACTGGTGACTGGTATATGTAAGGTGATATCAACCTGAAATTCTTATTCTTTGTATCAGTATCCTGAGAGACCAGTTGAGTTTATCAGCATAAAGTCGTGTTGGTTCTTTTTCACAGATTCTCTTTTGGGTACTCTCAAATTCCAGAATGTTTAGTTGAAGATTTAAGAGCAAATGGTGGGATTCAGTGACAAATTTGAAATGAATCCACTAGTCTTAGCCCTTTTTTTGAGACATAGTTTCGCTTTTGTTGCCCCGGCTGGAGTGCAATGGCATATTCTCGGCTCACTGCAACCTCTGCCTTCTGGGTTCAAGTGACTCTCCTGCCTCAGCCTCCGGAGTACCTGGGACTGCAGGCACCCACCACCATGCCTGGTTAATTTTTTGTATTTTTAGTGGAGACGGGGTTTTACCGTGTTGGCCAGGCTGGTCTCAAACTTCTGATCTCAGGTGATCCATCCACCTCGGCCTCCCAAAGTGCTGGAATTATAGGCATGAGCCATCATGCCTGGCCTAGTCCTAGCTTTTTCTGCACTGTCTGAAAAATATGTGAAATGGCATTTAATGACATTTAATATGTATGGAATTTTCTTTCTTTAGCTTTAAAAATGAAATGAAAATATGTCTACATATATTCATAAAACGGTGTGAAAAGCCTTGCTAATCTGGAACATTATTGATACCTTTTGTATAGCACTTGTCTGAAAGATTCAGGGAAGTTCTTTAGAAGTTCATTAACAATTCCTTCTTCAATCTTTCCATTAGCCTAAGTGTGAATTTCTCCTTTCTGTAACAAAACAGTGATACAGTTAGGGAAAAGGATGGCTTCTTTTTAGTGTGTCACTTTTGGGATTTCCTTTTCTTTTAGGTCTTCAGCAGACACAGTTATGAGAATCAGAATTTACATGTCTAATTTCTATTAAAGAGGTGTACCCTATAGGACACAGTATGTATAAAAGGTATAAAATGAGGAAACAATTTCTAAAGGCCACAAGAACCAGTTTTGTTATTATATGTAGCTGCTTGCCCTGGAAGAGATGAAGTCTAAGTATCTATATTCTAGATCTGGTTGGTGAAACAGGCAAGAACCTAATCAAAGCAAGATTTCTTTTTCTTTTTCTTTTTTTTTTTGAATAGCAGTTCATATATATTTCTCTTATGGTGCCTAGATTTTTCTACCTTACTTGAGACTATATATGTTTCTAAACTCCATTGCTAGGCCATCAGTATCTTAAGGGACAAGTTCTTGTTTAATTTATTTTTATACCTCCTTAAGGCCTATCTTGGTACTTTTCACATGTAATATAGTAAGTAAGATTTGAATGGATGAATGAATGAGTTAGATATTGTCCTTGAGAAACTGCTTGTTTTGGGGGATAAGAATGGTTTGTAAGGATTTTTATTGCCTGATAGTGTATTGCTTACATTTTGTTATACATAATTCTTTTTAATGACATTCCTTGAAATGAGTTGACATTTTTGAAATTATAGTAAAGTGTATTATACAATTCTGGATTTTCTCTTGTAGGTAAAGTATAGACTGAGATGTGAAGGGATCAAATTATTAATTTTAGAGAATCATTCCATGAGCTTACTGCATGTTTATTAGTTCTTTGCTCTGTGTTAATCTGATCACAAGCATGTGTTATTTGTAAGATGGCATATTTTGTCATTTTTAGTGATTTTTCTAACCTTGAAGATGTCTAAGTGTCTGTTCAGCATTCTGGAACGATGCCTGGCAAACACAACAGTGAGGAAGAAGAGAGGGCTCACTGCAACCTGTGGCAGCTGAGCCTCAGTATCTTTTTTCAGCATATTGCAGTGACTCAACCTTACTGGCACATGGTTGTGTTTGGGGCATCTGCTGTGACATCTCATCCGCCCACAACTACCTATTGCTTTTTTTTGTCCATGTTCTGAATTTCATTGCTTAGTTAAAAATAGATACTCAGTGTAAGTACTTGATTGCTAAATAGACAGAACAGTTTTAAAGGATGAGTGCTGTAAGCTTTGAAGACTGATCTCGGCTTGGCTGCATGAGTCTCTCTAGCTGAATCTTTAGCCTGTGTCTAAAAGGAAGCTGCTGCCCTGGTAGACAATAGTTTAATTTTTGTCTATGGCCATACCACCCTGATCGCACCCGATCTTATCTGAAGATGGGCAGTTTTTAATAATTTAGATCTAGTTGTTCACTTGGCTTTTCTGTACTTTTCCCTGATCTCATTCCCCTTTTTCCCCATGCCTGTCTTCGTACTTTATGTATTCATTATATATTAACATATTTCTCAACAGTATTATTTTGTATGCTTAAAAAGTTTGTACAAATGATATACTATATATATTCATCTGCATCTTGCCTGTTTTGCTTAGTATGAAGTTAATGAGATTTTTCTGTGTTGGTATTTACGACTTGGTGCTGCTATTTTGTATTCCATTGTATGAATATGTCCTTAATTTTAAATTCATTCTTCTACTGATCGACAGTTATGTTGTTTAAATTACTTTTTTGACAAAGAGTGCCACAGTGAACTTTCTCTGACATGTGCACAAGAAAATATGTATGAGAATATTTTCTGGGACAGTTTTTTGAACTGAGTATATTTACCCATTAGTGGTTGTAAAATCAATTGAATGAGTCACCCCCAACATTAAAAAAAATGAATGAGAACAAAATGGAAACTCTCAAAATTTGTCACACACAGTAAGAATAAGCACTGTTTTGTGAATTTTCGTTTCAGTTAAGTGAGTATGTATATACTGGGTCATAATGAAAAATATGTTTTGATGGCCAAAAAATTTGAAAGCTACAAATTAAAGGTATATTCTTAGAAATAGAATTACTAGCTCTTAAGATGTATGCATCTTCTATTTTATTAGATATTGCCAGATTGTATCAGTTTCCTTCCATCAGAAATGAGTTTCTGCTATTTTGTAGCCTCACCAGTACTTGATATTGTCAGACTTACATTTTTGGCAAGCTGATGAGGTATGACCTGGTATCTCATTATGGTTTTAATTTGTATTTCTGTGATTGCTAGTGTGGTGAAAAGTATTTTCTTTCTTTTTTTTTTTTTGTTGAGACAGAGTCTCACTCTGTCACCAGGCCAGAGTGCAGTACAGTGGAGCGATCTTGGCCCACTGCAATCTCTGCCTCCCTGTTTCAAGCGGTTCTCCTGCCTCAGCCTCCCAAGTAGCTGGGACTACTGGTGGGTACCATCATGCCCGGGTAATTTTTTATATTTTAGTAGAGATAAGGTTTCACCATGTTGGCCAGGATGGTGTCAATCTCCTGACTTTGTGATCCGCTCGCCTCGGCCTCCCAAAGTGCCGGGATTATAGGCGTGAGCCACCGCGCCATGCCGTGAAGTCTTTTGATATGGTTATTGGCAATTCAGATTTCTTCCTTTGGGGTGTCCTTATTCATCTTTTAAATGGATTGTTTGTGTATTTCTATAGATTTTAAAGCATTCTTTATATATTTTGGATACTTACTTTTGGTAATTATATATATTACAAATATCTGCACAAAGTCTGTGGCATATATTCTTATTTTAGTGCTCCTAATGTCCAAGACTTTTGATTTTGATGAAGTTACATTCAACAGTATTTTCTTTTTTAGATTTGAATGTATGCGCCTGTGTGCACATGTACATGTGTGTGTGTATGTGTCTGTGTGTTTGTATGTAACAGAGAGAAAGAGAGAGTTTTAAGAAATCTGGGCCCATCCAAAAGTCACACATCTTTAAGAATTTTAAAGTTTTCCCATTTCCTTTTTTGGTCTTTAAATAGAAATTTATTTTTTCTATTATATGGAGTGAGATAGGGATAATTGATTGATCCTGCCTCATTTATTGAGAAGGCCATCCTTGCCCATGGATATGAAGTTTATATCACACATGGGCCTGTTGCTAGACTTTCTGTTCTGGTCAGTCAGCCTCATTGTCCCTGTGCCAGTTCCACACTTTCTTAACTATTATAGTCTTGTGAAATGTCATGATAGCCAGTAGGACAATTTCCCCTCTTCCATCTTGTTTTAATTCTTAAAAATTGTCTTTATTACCCCTATGCTCTACATACTTTTTTGTAACCTCATTTAAATAGGTGTTTACCATTTCATTAGGAAACATACCATAACTTAGTTAACAAAAAAAGTCCCCTTTTTAATTAATTGAGAAAGAGAAATGAAGGGAAATTACCCTGTTGAGGGGCAAATTCAGAATTGAAGGTTAGAAAAGCTTTCTCTGAGGAAGTGACATTTAAGTTGACTCATGAAATAGATGAATATAATAGCCCCCCCCTTATCATTAGGGGATACGTTCCAAGACCCCCCCGCCTCCACCCCCCAGTGGATGCCTGAAATCTCTGATGGAATTCTATTGCTGTCAGTCTGAATACATTTATGTCGGTGTCTTCTACCCACAAATTTAATGCCTTTTCTATCTTAACTGAGTACTTAGCATACACTGTGGCTGTTATTTTTGCAATTTGAGGTGCAAAGCAAAACTAGCACAAATTTCTTTTTCCGTCTTCACAATTTCATGGATAGAAGATTTGTTCTTATGTTAGATCTTAGCAGCATCAACATGTGATTTTTTTTCTTTCCTTATTAAATCAAGAACTTTTACCTCTTCTCTTAAAGGAAGCACTTTATGGCTTGTCGTTAGTGTGTCTAAATTGCCAGCGTCACTACTCTTGTGCTTTCCCGAAGTGCTTTATTAAGTAAGATAAAGATTACTTGAAGTCAAGCACTGCTGTGGCAGTTGGTCTGATCACCAAGACAGCAACTAAGTGACTAGCAGGTGGGTAGTGTAGACAACTATGCTGGACAGAGGGATGAGTCATGTCCTAGGCAGGACAGAGCTGGAAGGTGTGAGAACAATCTCAGAACAGCATGCAATTTAAAACTTAGGAATTGTTTCTGGAATTTTCCATTTAATATTTTCATACAAAATATTGCTTTTTCTTGACCAAGGGTCAAGGTTGACCAAGGGTAACTGAAACCACAGAACGCAAAACCATGGATAAGAGGGGGACTGCTGTACTTCAGTGTAAGTGCTGGGGGATTTGATGTAAAAAGGAAATACCTTTTCCGTGCAGAGGCAGGAGAAAGCTTTGTATGTTCAAGGATCTGCAAGGCCACTTGTGATTGGAATGTAGTGAGAGAGTGTGAGAGGGAAAGCTTGCTTTTTATTTATTTTTTTTATTATTATTTTTCAAGATGGAGTTTCGCTCTTGTTGCCCAGGCTGGAGTGCAGTGGTGCAATCTCAGCTCACTGCAACCTCCACCACCCGGGTTCAAGTGATTCTCCTGCCTCTGCCTCCCGAGTAGCTGGGATTACAGGCATGCACCACCACGCCCAGTTAGTTTTGTATTTTTAGTAGAGATGGAGTTTCTCCATGTTTGTCAGGCTGGACTTGAACTCCTGACCTCAGGTGATCGCCTGCCCCAGCCTCCCAAAGTGCTGGGATTACATTTGTGAGCCACCATGCCTGGCCTGAAAGCTTGCTTTTTATTCTGGGTGAACTGAGAAGCTATTGAAGAATTTTCAGGAGCAAAGTGACATGATCTTATTTATATTTTAAAATATAATCACTAGTTGTTATAGGGCAAATGACTTGTGCAAGGTGAGGTATACTAGTTAACTGGCCATTATAGTGGACCAGGTAAGAGATGATAGAGTCTTAGAACATGATGATGGCAATGGAAATGGAAAGAAGTGAATAAATTAAGAAGCTAGTTAGAAAATCATGAGGATTTTGAATTTGGAATTTGAGAAGCAATCAAGAATGACTTCTTGTTTCTTAGTTTGAGTAAGTGGGCAGATGGTCATATCATTTGCAGAAATGGGGAAGATTGATGGAAGAACTGCTTTAATTGTATTGATTGCTCTCTAGGTCTGCCATACAGCTATTATTTTAGGTCTTCTCTTCCTGTATTGATTCACTTATTTTCTTGTTTTACCTTCTTGCTTTGTTGGAGCATATATTCCACTAGCAGCCTAAGAAAAGGAGAAAAGGAGATACATTTTTTGAGTTCTTGAAAGGCTGAAAATGTCTAGTTTTAAATTTGATTAATAATTTGAGCAGGTACAGAAGTCTGTCCAAAAGACAGACATATTGTCATAGTTTCATGAATGTAGTATTTTCTCTTATTTTTATAAGGATATTAGTTATAGCTTAAAAAAATTTTTCTGTACCTTGCATTGTCTCTGTTTTGCCCTCTGTCTTTCATGTTGATGGCTTTCCTCAGACTGATGATTCTTGGCTGTGGATGTCTGTTAAGGAATGCATCTCTGACATGTAAACTTGAAGCCCTTTGTGCATGGGTGGAGTTGTCAATGACTGAGCTTCACTCTAGTGTTATCAGGCAGCATTCTCGCTTTTTTATTGGATGAATGCCAGATTCATTACTTGGAGGTCTTTCTCTGGGACCATAAAATAAAATGTGCCCATGTGGATGCATATATTTCTGTGTATCAGCAAAATTTTAATTATTGGGCCAAGAAGTTTTAAGACTTTTGATGTATTTATTATAATATATTAATATTTAATATATATTTATATGTAAGAATATGGGATATGCAAGCATACATATGATTACATATTCTCTCCAGAAGTGCCTTATTAATTTACACTCCTACCAGTAGTATATGAGGATGGCTACAATCTTGATAATACCTTTATTATAAATTCTCTAAGATTACTTGCTAATTCAGTAGATGAAATGGTATATAATTGTTCTTTTATTCTGCCTATTTCTCTGTTTGTGTGTGTGTGTCTGTGAGAGAGAGAGAGAGAGAGAATTACCAATTCATGCCACATGTCAATTTTTCTGGTGGGTGTTTGCTTTTTCTTATGGATTTGTAAAGCTTTTTATATGTCACGAAGATTAACCCTTTGTCATAATGTGTTGCAAATATTTTCCCCCAGATTTTCAATTAAATCAATTTATTTAGTATGCAGAAGCTCTTAAATATTTTTTATTTTTAAAGCAGTAATAAATGTACAGCATATAAAAAAAGATATGAAAGGATGATAAGTAGACAGTGAATCTTTGCTTAATCCTTCCTTAATTTTCCTGTCTGGAGACAACTACTCTTATCAGTTTATTTTATTTCCTTTTAGAGGTGTTCTATGTATATATAAGCCCTCTTTTTTCATTTATATGTAAGTATTAGTCACGGTAGATTTTTATAGTAATGGTCTCTGATAAGTCATGCCTTCCTTTATGTATTTATCCTTTAAATATAACTTTGCCATTTCTTTTATCAAGAGGTAGAGTCTACCTCTTGAATCAAGATTGGCTTTTTGGCTTGATTTTACCAGTAGGATGTCATGAAAGTGTTGTGTCTGTGCCTTTAGAGTCTAGGCCTTTAGAGACCTCATTGTTTCATTTTCACTCTCTTGGAATGCCATCATTACCATGTTCAGGAATCTCCTAGTCTAACCCATTAAGAGAGAATGGCCCATGTATCCCAGCTGGGCTCAGCCTCACAGCCAGCCTATCAGCTGCATGCAGCTGCCCATGTGAGCCAAGGGGGGAGACCAGCAGAACTGACCATCCAACCTGCAGATGGATGAGAAATAATAAATGTTCTTAAGCCACTGAAGTTGGGGGTGCTTGGTTATCTAGCAATAATTGCTATGGTAGCATATGATATATTCATAGTAAGTGTATATTTTGAAGATTGTTCCACATTCGTAGGTATAGAGCTGCTGCCTCTATTTTAATGTCTGCATAACATTCTAGTGTATGAATATACTGTAATCAGTTGTTATTGATAAACTTGTATCCTATCAAAATAACCCATATAACATGGGATTATAAAGACTCTCCTTTTGCATTGCATTTATTTATGTTGTCAAACCTATTTCCTTCATGGATTCTTTTAACATTTTGTGTAATTAGTACCTTTCTCACTTTGAGACTGCTTTTATTTTCTTACTATTGTTACCTGACATTAATTAATCTGGAATTTGTTTTAGTATATGATATGATATAGGGATGGGATTTTATTATTTTTCTAAATAATCATCTAGTTGTTTCAGTAGTGCTTTATAAAATGAATTCTTATTCACTCTTTTGATATGCCTTCTTATATGTTAAATTTCTTATATATATTTCTAACTTTATTTTTAGTGATCTGTCTGCATTTACCTCGTACAGTCACAAATTATTGTAACTCTGTAGTATGTTTGAGTATTTGTAGTCTCATTGCTGGGAGTTTGTTTGGCATTGGATAAAACTTTATATTTGTCTGGACAGAATGGACATCTTTATAATAGAGTCAGCAAGCTTTCTGTAGAGGATCAGATAATAATATTTTAGACATGCTAGCCTTATGGTCTGTGTTGCAACAACTTTGACGTGGTAGCATGAAATATATGACATTACACAAATGAATGCCTATGGCTGTGGGGGTTCCAACAAAACTTTACAAAAACAGATGACTGGCCTGTGGGTTGTAGTTTCACAATATTGAGTATACTTACTATATAATACTGAATATACCTCTGGAGGAATATGGCAGTCTCTCCTATTTATGTCCAGTGTTATGAGTATAAATGAAGGTTTTGCTTCTTTCATTTTGTTACTGCATGCTTACTGTTAACTTTATTACTAGATGTTTTATCATTTGGCTGCTATTATGTAGTAATTCAGTTGTTTATTGGTATATATGAAAGCAAACACAGAAGTTAGATTGAAGTAGAATCAGAAGATACATTGGAAAAATTTACCCAATAGTTCAAGTCTTTTATCAGAATACTTACAATAACTTTGGAGAAAAGAAAATAACCAGGACCAGAAGAAATAAAGCAAGCTTTAGCTGGGGAGGGTTGGGTGAGTGGAAGCTGGAAATTAGGCTGGACAGGGGTTGGAACACAGTGAGTTATCTTTAGAGGAGTTGTGTGGCAGCATAATGTGATGGTAAGCATGTGGGTTGTTCAGTCAGTGAGGTCTGAATTTGTATCCTGATTCTACAACTTACAGCTTATTGACCTTTGTTAAGTCACATAACTTTTCTGTGCTTCAGTTTTCTCTTCAATGGGGATGATATTAATGACCTTATTGAGTAATTATGGGGCTGAAATGAGATAACTTATATACAGCACTTACAATAGTATTTGGTCATAATGTTCAGCAACGGTGGGTGATATTATTGTATGCTATATGTAATAAATAATATGTAGTATGATGTATCATTATTTCACTATGTTATTGTTATCACATTGTTATTTTAGAATCAGAGAGTCTGTAAAGAGTGTCCATGCAAGCAGTATAACAGGAGCCATTGAATAAGACCCAGGGAAGCAGAACAAAACAGGAGCTCACTCTTATCTAACAAAAGTCAGAGAAATCATGTAGCAGAAATGGATGGGAGTTCCAGAGATTTTTGATTCTGAGACAATTTTCTATCCTTGTTCATTGCTTTTTGCACATCTACAGAAGCAGGAGAAAAATTGCTATGGCTTACTTTGATCCTGCAGGTGGATGAAACTTAGAATATTTGATTAGGTTGAAAAATGAATGGGCATGAAGATGCCAGCTGTTTTAGCAGATAAAACTTGAGTTTTTAACAGTCATTAGAGGTGGAACACTGGTTGTCTTGAGCAGATACATGCAACAGTTCTTAACAGAGGGTTGAAGAAGCCTCTTAAGATAGTGTGCAGACTAGTGCAGGGAGTTCTGTCTGAAGGACGTAAGCGGTGGGCTGTTGAGCTCTGCTAGTGTGGGCAGTGTGTGGGGTCATAGATGTTCAAGAATTTTGGCTGGAACTTAGGGTGTTTATCTAGGTACCAGAACATCTGGAAACTCAATGAACAGTGCATGGTGTTGATATTTTAAGGGTTTTACCAAGGGCAGGATGTCCATCAAGAACTATTCCTTGAGCTTTTTCACCAGAAGAAAACACAGGTTCCCCTTACTCCTCATATCCCAGCCCATATTCTTTTCTTCCTTTAGAAATTTTTTTTTTTTGAGACAGAGTTTAGCTCTTGTTGCCCAGGCTGGAGTGCAATGGCATAATCTTGGCTCACCACCACCTCTGCCTCCCAGGTTCAGGCGATTCTCCTGCCTCAGACTCCCAAGTAGCTTGGATTACAGGCATGTGCCACAATGCCCAGCTAATTTTGTATTTTTAGTAGAGATGGGGTTTCTCCATGTTGGTCAGGCTGGTCTCGAACTCCTGACCTCAGGTGATCCACTTGCCTTGGCCTCCCAGAGTGCTGGGATTACAGGTGTGAGCCACCGTGCCTGGCCTTCTTCCTTTAGATCTTTACCCTGGGTAGCTAGTTGCCTGTCTAGCTTTTTTGTGATCATAATAGTATAATACAGTAATATAAATAATTTTAATTAAACAGTTTATGAGCCTTTTAACATTACAAAGTGCTCTTGCATATGGTGTTTTATGGCCTTTTACATTTTGTACTTAGGATTGTAAGTGCTGATATTGGAAGTGAAGTCTGAGATCACTTTGGGAACTTTGGCTAGACTTCCAGAGTCTGGGGTAGTAAGTGTCAGGATAAATTTGGGTCTGGGATTTTAGGTGGTTCTTATCTTGGGCTTTTCATGCCCTGCAATTACTTCATTTTAGGGTGACTTCATTTGGTATGGAGGTTGATGTAGGGGAGGAGATGAAGGGAGGTAGCCAGTCTAATGTGTAAAGGAAAGTGGTTAGAAAATTCATCTGGTCTATTCCTGGCTCCAGTTCACATTGTTTAAAGGAAAAAAAAAATCACTCCCACTGTTGTCTTTGTCCCCTCTATTGTATACAATATTTAGGTAGTATTTTTGGATTAGTTCTTGTTATTAGGATGATAAATTTACAAAGTTCTTTGAGTTTGGAAGATAGGTGAAGGTTTTTTTTTTTTGTACAGGTTAATATGCATATAAATTTGTTTTAAGGCTTCAAATTAATTAATCTTATACCATCACTCATGTTAAAAGTCTCCTTATGCTTACATAGAAATGTAGAACAGCTTCTTTTTAACTTCCATGTTACTTGAATAATCTTACTTTTTGGTGCTATGTTGCTTGAGAATTAATTTTGTAATCTTCCATCTCAGGGCCACATTTCCTCAGTCATTTGGTTATCTTTCTAATGGCATGTTATGAAAGTTAAGTTTATCCCACTGACCTTGCTTCTTTTGACTTTTTGAAAAATATATCCTTTTTTTTTTTTTCCAAAAGGTTTTTATCTCAACCTTTGCTGTTGCCAGTTTATTGATAACAAATCTTGAATCAAGTGGAAGTTTTGGAGAACATTTTGATGTTTCACTTTTAAGTAGGTGTAATGCCCTCAGAATGATTTTTTTTTCATCTGTGGGCTCCTGGAATTTTTCGTTTAAAAAACAGTATTTTTAAATTTTTATGGTTCAATAATTAACATGTTGGGTCAATTTTGGGCTTGGCACATATGTTTTTTAAATGTGGTAAAATATATATGACACAAATCTATTTTGTTATTTTTAAGTGTACACATTTCTTTGGCATTAAGTACATCACAAATGTGGCATTTGGAGATGTATATCTCCAAAACTTTTTTCATGTTGCAAGCTGAAACTCTGTGCCCATTAAACAACAACTTACCATTTCTCCTCTCCCCCAGCTACTGGCAACCACTAGTCTGGTATCTGTCTCTGACTGTGACTACTTTAGGTGCCTTGCTTGATGTAAGTGAATCATGCTGTATTTACCTTTTGTGACTTTCTTCACCTAGCATAATGTCTTCAAGGTTCATTTATATTATAGTGTAAGAATTTCCTTTTAAAGGCTAGATAATATTTCATTGTGTGTGTGTGTGTGTGTGTGTGTGTGTGTGTGTATATATATATTACACTTTGTTTATTTATCTATTGATAGACACTTGGGTTGCTTCTGTCTTTGGCTATTGTGAATAATGCTGCTATTAATATGAGTGTACAAATATCTGTTAGAGCATGTTTTCAGTTTTTTGGATATATACCCAGAAGTAGAATTGTTAGATAGTATGATAATTCTATGTTTAATTTTTTGAGGAACCACTATACTGTTTTCTTTCTTTCTTTTTTAAAAATAATTTCAACTTTTATTTTAGATTCAGGGGATACATATGCAGGTTTGTTACAAGGGTATGTTGTGTGACGCTGAGGTTTGAGGTAGAATTGAACCTGCCACATGGGTAGTGAGTGTAGTACTCAACAGGTATTTTTTCTTTTTTTAAAAACAATTTTTTTTTTTTGAGACAGGGTCTCACAGGTCTCACTCTGTCACCCAGTTTGGAGTGCAGTGATGTGACCACAGCTTATTGCAGCCTCGACCTTCTGGGCCCAAGCAATCCTTTTACGTCAGTCTCCCAGGTAGCTGGGACTACAGTACATGCTACAACACCTAATTTTTTGTATTTCTTTTGGAGATGGGGTTTTGCCATGTTGCCCAGGTTGGTCTTGAACTCCTGGACTCAAGCCATCCACCCACCTTGGCCTCCCAAAGTGCTGGATTACAGGTGTGAGCCTCTGTGCTTGGCCCCAATAGGAAGTTTTTCAACCCTTGCCTCCCTCATTTCCTCCCCCTCTCTTGGAGTTCCCAGTGTCTATTGTTCCCATGTTTAGGTCCATATCTACCCAGTGTTTAGCTCTCACTGATAACTGAGAACATGCAGTATTTGATTTTTTGTTTCTGTGTTAATTCACTTAGGATAATGGCCTCCAGCTGCGTCCATGTTGCTGCAAAGGATGTGATTTCGTTCTTTTTATGGTGTGCTATACTATTTTCAATGGAGGCTACACTGTTTTACATTCCCATCAGCAAGGCACAAGGGTTTTAATTTCTCCGCATCCTCATCAGCACCAACACTTGTTCCTTTCCGTTTTTCTTTTTTCTTTTTTTTTTTAATAATAGTAATCCTAATGGGTGTGTAGTGGTATCTCACAGTGGTTTTGGTTTGTATTTCCCTAATGTTTAGTGATGTGCAGCATCTTTTCTTTATTGTTGTCATTATTATTTTTTTTGAGACAGATTCTCATTCTGTCACCCAGGCTGGAGTGCAGTGGTGTAATCATAGCTCACTGTGTAGCCTCCACCTCCTGGACTCAAGCAATCCTCCCACCTCAGCCTCCCGAGTAGCTGGGACCACAGGCATGTGCGACTATGCCTGGCTAATTTGTTTATTTTTTGTAGAGACAGAGTCTTGCTATGTCACCCAGATTGGTCTCGAATTCCTGGGCTCAAGCAATCCTCCTACTTTGACCTCTTAAAGTCCTGGGATTATAGGCTTGAGCATCTTTTCATATGCTTATTGGCCATTTATATATCTTCTTTGGAGAAATGTCTATTCAAGTCTCTTGCCCATTAAAAAAGTTTTTTTTTTGGTATTCATTTTATGATTTCTTTATGGATTCTGAATATCAGTTCCTTATCAGATAGTTATATGATTTGCAAGTATCCCATCCCATTCCATAGGTCGCCTTTTTTCTCTGTTAATAATGCCTTTTAATGCACAAAAGTTTCACTTTGCAAAGTTTAAGGTACTTCATATATGTTCTCCAGTTGGTTAAATTTCTCTAGCCTGCTTAGCATCGTCTTTCTGTACTTTCTTACCTAGGAAGGTCAGAGAAGGCTGTGCTGAAATTGAGCCAGACCTTTGTATCACTAGTATCCCCCTTCTGTGGGAGAGACACCCATTTACCGATGCACCTGCTTCTCCCATAGTAGAAGCCTTTTAATTGAGAATTAGTGACTCATAAAATATTACTCATTGTTATGATTATGGTAGTAGTGTATAGAACATGCTATGACTTTGGTTAACATAAGCAGCTCTATATTGGCAGTAAGGACGATAATATAACAATAGCTGTTATCATTAATAATGTTTCATTGTAAGTGCTTTGAAAAGTATTAGCACTTATAATCCTTCTAATAATCTCTTAAAGCAGATGAGGTAACTGAAACTCAAGTAAGTTATGTGACTTGTTCAGGGTTGCCTAGCTAAGCCATTCCATTTATAACGGGTCTCTCCTGTTATTTTCTGTACCAGAATCTGTCCTGTTGCCACTTTCAAGCTTTTATTTATTGTTTGTTTGTTGGGCCTGTCTCCGTTAGTAGAAGACAGGGGCTTTATCTGGCGTAACAGCTGTGTCTCCACTACCTAGCATAGGACCTGGCACAATAAGTATAAAACTGTGAATCTGAAAGTAATGTCATGGTTCCAGGTTCAGGGCTGTTATCACAGTTGTCTCCTAGGTTGAAAAAAGTCATTAGAAAGCATCAGAGAAACAGAAAAAGCTAGTTATTGCTACTTCCCTCACCTAGACATTAAAGGTTTAAACTCATTGATTTTTAAATTTGAAAACTTTTTGTTGAGATATATATTCAGAAAAGTACACTAAATCATAAGTAAACATATAATGCATTGAATTTTCACGAGCTGAACAGACTTGTGTAACTAGCACCCAAAACCCAGAACATTATCAGCACTTTGTACATCCTCCTTGTACTCCCATCTAGTGACTCACCCCTCTTCCCACGAAAGGAAAACTGCTATCCTGACTTTTAACAAAATAGGCTAATATGCCTTTTTTTTAAAGAAAGAAAATATAAATGGAATTTATACTGTACAAAATGGCATTTTGTGTGAGGCTTTGTTCAGCAGTATGTTGTGGCATTCTCTATTGTTGCAGATAGTTGTAGATCACTCATTTTTCTGGCCGAGCAATGAGTGTTCCATTGTATAACATACCACAGTTTATCTGCTCTACTTTTGAAGGGCATTTGGATTGTTCCTAATTGATATGGTTTGGCTGTGTCCCCCACCCCAAATCTCACCTTGATTTGTAGTTTCCATAATCCCCCACCTGTCATGAGAGGGACCGGGTAGAAGGTCATTGAATCATGATGGTGCTCACCCCCATGCTGCTGTTCTTGTGATAGTGAGTTCTCACGAGATCTGATGATTTTATAAGGGGCTTTTCCCACTTTTGCTTGGCACTTCTCCTTGCTGCCGCCATGTGAAGAAGGATGTGTTTGTTTCCCCTTCTGCTATGATTGTAAGTTTTTTGAGGCCTCCCCCAGCCATACTGAACTGTGAGTCAATTAAACCTCTTTCCTTTATAAATGTATAAATTACCCCAGACTTCAGTATATCTTTGCTAGTAGTATGAGAACAGACTAATACACTAGTTTTAGTCCATTTTGAATAGTGCCATTGTGAACATTCTATTACATGTCTTTTTGCAAATGTAGAATATATATATATACATGTTTGAACCCTCTGGATTTTAAGTTAAGAACTATTCATAAACAGAATAAATATTTTAAAATTCTTTCAGTTCCATATTGTATGTAAGAGAAGAAGGTTAGGGAGCTTAGGAAGAAAGGGGTGGATATGGAGGGAAAGAAGGAAGACAGAGGAAGGACAATAAGATAAGAGGAAGTCGGGGGAGAAGAAAAGATTACAGAAAAGGAAGGGTGAAGAAAAATGGAGGCAAGCGTACAGCTGTGGGCTTTTAAATAAAATGAGATACCGAAACTAAATTCTTGTCACAATCTTGAGCATGGACTTCAAGGTTTCATTACTTCTTGAAATGCAAGTCTCTCTTCAGGCATTATCAGCTCCTCAGAAGCTCTTTGGCCTCCAGTTCACCTGTTTCTCCCCCATCTGTACTGTCGGCACTCCATCTGTTTTCCTAACTAGTCCTAACTGACTCTTCATAACTGTTCTAGATCTGATCTATTTTCTACCAGCAGCCATTTATATTATTATAAATAAATCTAATAATAAAAAATAAAAACCAGATCATGTCGAGATAGAATAGGAATAGGACGTAGCTCCTCCATGTATTTTTCCTTTTCTTCTTGTTTTCATAAAACCCACACCACTACTTTGCCTGCACTATACCCACTAACCCCCAAGCCTTTAGTCACACAAAGAAAATAGCCATTCCTCTGTGCTGTCATAATGTTTAACCATGCCTAATTCCAGAACCTGGCCTTAGGAAATCCAAACATTGAACCAAGGTTGTGGAGTCTCCCACCTTGGGAAGGAATGCTGAACAATTGTTTATAGCCATGTTGCTCCTGGCCAGGGCACCAGGTGGCCCAGTACTCAAGATAAACAATGCAACCAGCTATGCTGACCTGCACATGTTCTACCTGTCATGTGTACCTCTGATGTCAGTTATTGTGCTTTGCCTAAACAAAAAGAATCCCTACCAGTTTTTTCAGGGAACCAGCTATTGGATCCTTGTGCCTTCCTTCTGTTACCTCCCTTGGGCTTGAGTACCAGCCCTGAAATAAAAAACCTTGTCTGGGAAATCTGCTTGGCTCTACGTTAATTTTTATTAAATGGGGAGCCAAAGAGCCTGTGGTCTGTAACAACGTCACTTGTTCAAAATCATTGAATGGCTTCCCTTTGTGCTTAGGTTAAAATCCCAAAATAATGAGTCATTATGTGATTTGGCTCTTCAGCCTTATGCTGTGTTGATGTAACCTCACTGACCTTTTCATTTCTGGAGGGCTTCAAGCTCTTTTCCAAGTTAGGGCTTTTGCTCACCTTTTTCCTTTTTCTGAAACACCCTTTCCCTCCTATTATCAACTGCTTAATTTCTATGATGCTTCAGATTTATCTTGAATGTAACTTTTCCAGAGCGTTTCAGAGGGTTCTTCTAGCTCCCGTCTAAATTATTAATAGATCTCCTGGCTGTGTTCTCTTACAGCATTGTATTTTAGCACATATCGCAACAGATTATCTCTACATAATTTTTTGTCTTACAGTAGACTTTTAGCCCCCTTTGGATAAGTACCATGCCTGTTTTGCTCAACACTGCACACTTGTTGCAAGGTAGGCACTCAGTAAATACTTGTTGAAGCTTTAAGAAACCGTGCTCTGAGTGGACTGATCTCAGTGACCCACCACTTGGAAATATTTTCCTGGCTTCCTAAGTGCTCAGCTGAAGTAGTACTGATTGGCACTGAATGGCAAGAAGGTAGAGTCAGTCTATGGAATAACAGATGTGGAATGATTGTGTAAAAAAGTCCTTTTGTTTCTATATATATATACATACATACATACATACACACACACACACACATATATATCTAATGTACAGAGAGGAATTTGGAAGGACCTTTAACGAACTCAGTACAGTGGTTAACTCAGGAGAGGGAAGGAATATGAATGTTGGTGGGGTAATTGTTATCTACATTTTTGTATTATTAGCATTTTTTGCAGTGAATTTTTTTTGCTTTTGTAATTTGGGAAAAAAGTGAATTTGGCTTAAAACCAGTTTTTCCTATTGGACACTAAAGAGAATAGAAGGGGAAATTTGTAATGTTATTAGGAGAAGAGACAGACTTGGGATAGAAGATAGAAGAAATGGACTGGAGGGGGAATGAAATGCAAAAGAAAGCATCTTAGTCACTTCTCTGTGCCCTTTCAGTGTAGGCTTATCATCAGGCCTCTGTGTGTGAGTAAATAATTTATATTGTAGAAATAATAAAACTTTCAATAACATTCCTGGAAAGAATATAACATTGATTTTACTGTGAATTGAGTAGTAGATATTGATTAAGGCCAACAGTAGATTCAGAGCTCTAAATAGACTTAATGACTATTAATTTTTTTTATTAAAAAATGAGCAGGCAATGAATGTAGCATTTGTGAATAGTGTAAAGCTCTTCTTTATAGGCTTTCTTTGCTTTCAGTATATCTGTGAAGAAAGTTCTTACAATCTCTCTCTTTCAAAAAATTTTAAACATATGAGGATGTAAGTCTCAGAAGTTAAAAAACTCATTCAGGGTTACTTAGCTGATAAGTAGTGGAAGACTTGGACCAAATCCCAGATCTTCTCTTTCAAACGTTATGTTTTTTTTTTTCTGGAAAGTATTGGGCAGGAAAAGATAGGAGTCACTTATTATATAGCACACTATAGAATGGGTTTCTTAGCCATCTACATTATGAAACATCTTTAGATACGAACACTTAAAAAAAACCCCCCAATTCGCCAGGTGCAGTGGCTCATGTTTGTAATCCCAGCACGTTGGGAGGCTGAGGCGAGTGGATCATGAGATCAGGAGTTCGAGACCAGCCTGACCAACATGGTGAAACCCTGTCTCTACTAAAAATACAAAAATTAGCTGGGCATGGTGGCACATACCTGTAATCCCAGCTATTCAGGAAGCTGAGGCAGGAGAATCTCTTGAACCCAGTAGGCAGAGGTTGCAGTGAGCAGAGATTGAGCCACTGCACTCCAGCGTGGGTGACAGAGTGAGACTCCGTTTCAAAAAAAAAAAAAAAATTATTGAACAGAATTCAGATAGAAATTTGTTAGGAGATTGAGACTGAAACATAAACATCAAGACTAGTGCAGTATTAAAAGTGATTCAGAAACAGTAGCTGTCAAGAATAGCAATATTTTCTAGGCCATAATTATCAGAAACATCTCTAGATTTCAGACTAATAGATAATTTGACAAGAGTTTGTAGATATCTACAAACTAGAGTATGGAAGAGGAATACAATTTCATTGTTGGAACTGGGGTAGAAATTAAACACATATACTTATTTTAAGTCTGTCACTGATTTACTTTTTGACCTACATTCACAGACTCCTCATTCTTTTTTGTGTTTTTTTTTTCCATTATTAAAGTTATTGAGGAGTAGACAGCTTGAATAACTTTGCAAATCTTTACTAAAAGTAATAATATAATTATTGGCATTGTGGAATAATTTCTTACAGCACAGCACAATGTATTTAGTTTTTAAAGAATAGTATTTATCATATTTTTGCATAATAGTGTATCTTTTAGAATTGTCATTGGCATGTTTTTATAAATATGTTTATTATATCTATCTTTGTATGTATTAAGAAATTAAAAGAACTTATGAGTCAGAAAAGGATTCTGAGAACCAATGTAGTTTAAATGGAAAATTGGAAGTATAGATAGATTGGCATGAATGCAGGATGCAAGAGGCCATTACTTTAGATGTGAAGGCCTGGAATTTAAAACTGAGCCGTACTACCTTTAGAATTTCCAAAGGATAGACTGCCACAGATTATGCTAGCAGTAATGTTGCAAGATTGGGTGACCCCTTCAAACTGGCTTGTCAAATTTGTTAATATCTTCTTGCAAGGAACGAATCCAAGAATATGTTGGAACTACATCTGGATGGAAATGAAATAGTGTTTCAGATTCTGAGCAGTCAGACAGATAATCTGATGATAAATTTTAGGCAGTGAACTATATTGATGTTGCTGTCAACTTAGTAGAGATATCAAAAGAATACTTGGAAAGAAATAAATTAATGTTTGTTACTGTTGTGGGAAAACCAAGATGAATAGGGAGATTAGAAGACATCAAAGTAAAGCAGCTTATCTTCATATCCAAGGACTTTCAGCATCTAAAGATTCTTCAGAAAAGTGTTTTTCAAACTCTGATGGAAGAGCAGATTAAAAAAAAATCCAGTCAGTCACCAACTGATACTTTTGTAAAATATAATAAAAATGAATTGCTAGAAAAAATTAAATGAAAAAGACATGAAATGCAAGGCTTGACTCTTTTATTAGTAGATTCACCAGACTTAAAATTACTCTTACACATTGCTGTAAAAGTTTTAAAATTCTTATCTCATTTTCTGTACCTTTCTTATTATGGGTTAGTAATAATTTATAGATCAGAACTGGTCCATGGACCTATTCTATTTGAATAGCACTATTCTAGAAAGGTTTTTGTATTCTGATATTCCAGGAGTTGGCCTTCTTAAGAATTCTATCTCAGAGGGGCGACAGTAGTATGTTACTGATAAGTAATTCCTAACTATATATTAGACAATTGAAGATACTGCTGTCTTTTTTTTTTTTTTTTTTTGAAATGGAGTCTTGCTCTGTCACCAAGCTGGAGTGCAGTGGCACAATCTCAGCTCACTGCAGCCTCCGCCTTCCGGGCTCAAGTGGTTCTCCTGCCTCAGCCTCCTGAGTAGCTGGGACTACAGGCGTGCGCCACCATGCCCAGCTAATTTTGTAATTTTAATAGAGACAGCGTTGGCCAGGATGGTCTTGATCTCTTGACCTTGTGATCCTCCCACCTTGGCCTCCCAAAGTGCTGGGATTACAGGCGTGAGCCACTGTGCCTGGCCGGAGATACTGTTTTTTTAAAACGAGCATAGTAGATGGTTATACAAACTTTTCTGAAGATTACAAAAATTTTCAGTTAGTTGGATTAGTAAAAAATCAGAGAGGACATTGTTACTTTGTCCATGCTTTACATATATATACACACACCAAAGAATGACTTTTGGGTAAGGAGAGAATGTTTATAATACAGTCTTCTTTTGTCAACACTCTTATTTCTGTACATTTTGAAGATCACCTTTTTTTGCCGTTTGCTTATTAAAGCTGTAATATGTTTATATTTTCTAAGTTGAACATCTTAAACACTATGCCAGTGATTTGGGTAACATTTCAGTTTTTCTCTAATTGTAACTGATGAAGATTTTTAATGACTGTGATAGGCACGTTGTCAATTTTTGTTAAATTCTCTTGTTACAAGAAAATATCATTTGCTATTTCAGCTTTGTTTTATGTGATTCATGGTAGAATTCATTTCTTATTAAAAACTTAATAAAGAACTAGTGTTAGCTTTAGTAGTCATATCGTAGTATAGGATGGTTTTAATCTACTCCAGAATTACAGAATTCAGGACTGGAAAGCATTATACTCTAATGTTAACTATGAGATCTATGAACCCCTCTAATGCTTCCCTGCCAAGTGACTGTTTAGGCTGTCCCTAAGTATCTCCAGTCACAGGGAAGCTCCATGAGTGCCAATAAGCCCCCTGGGCAGCTGATACTGTTACGTAGTGCTTTTCTACATTGACCTGAAACCTTTTTCCTTGCCACTTCTACCTCTTGTCACAACGTAAAACAAGCTTAATTGATCCTATATGTGAGTGAAAATAGTTATCATGTTTGATATTTCTCTCTTCTGTAGGCTAACATGTAGCCTTTGCTTCTATCATGTGATTTGTGTCCTTCCCCCGTCTTTTTTGGCTTCTTCTGAATGTGATCCAGTTAGTCTCTATATTTCTTAAAGTGTAACGCCTAGAACTGAATGAAGTGTCCAAGGAATAGTTTTGACCAAGTGTGGAGTTGAGTGTTGTTATCTTCATTTTCCAGGAATCTACATTCTGTGAGATTGTATTGGACAGAGCTGTGGGTTGCAAACCATTGATAACTGTGACCCTTAGGTGTGTTAGGAAATCATTTTAGAGGGTCTTGATCTACATAAAAAACAGAATAGACTGGAACAAAAGTACACTTCTTGTATAAAGCTAAGTATCATTATTGCATAACAATTTTGTTTTCAATTTATATATGAACACATACACACATGTGCACACATATGCATATATACATATTACTCAGTACAGATATCTCTACTGATGGTGATATAAAATGGTGATATAAAAGTTGTGTCAAAAAGTTTGAAAGCCTCTGGTCTAGACTAGATGCTTCCTGTTCTTGTTTCTCTGGTGGCTCCTTCTAGTCTCTTCTTGTTTGCAGCCTATTTACATGTCCCATCTTGATAGTCTTCTCTGTTTCCCTCTGAATTTCCTACTGTGTAACAGCGAGGCATGTTGGGCTCTATTAGATTGGCTTTAGGACATAGGAAAATTATTTGACTGCTCTGATTAAGTCTTTTCATGGTTGGATCCCCTTGAGAGTTTTTGTCTGCGGAATGCAGAAGTGAAGTAGCCCCGTGAAGAGGCAAGGAGGTCATTTGAAGTTTTTAGCTCTGAAAACTATTGCCCCAGTGAAGTAAAGGGTTTAAGGAAAATAGTGTTTGAGATAGACTCTCCTCCTCCTTATTTTTTGGTTTTGCAATTTGTACTTTTGAATACTCGTGACAGCAAATGCTCTCCGTGTGCCAGGAACCATTCTAAATACGTTATACCAAGTCAGTGGATCCTCATAACAGCTCTCTGGAGCATGACTATTATCCTTATTTTACATATGAGAACACTGAGGAAGAGAGATTATTTAACTTGCACAAGGCTTTAGAATTTATAGTATATAACAGTAGCATCTCAAGCAGCAATCTAAGAATGAAATCTTTTCAAACCACCTAACAACCAAAAATATGTGGATGGCACACTTATCCCATTACCCTGTAGTTCCAGATATGCTCATATAGCAGATGCTAAGTCTTTTCATAATCATTTAAATATAAGAATTTGAAGACATAAAAAACTTTTTTTCTATCTTTAGAAGGCACTTTTCAGTAACAGGAAAGAGAATCCTTTAATGACACTTCAGAATCTGTTAATTCTTCCTTTTCCTTTCTTCCTCATTCTTCTATTATCTCATTCTCTATTTTTAGCTCCACCCTGTCATCAGTTTCCTACTACAATTCTCTTCTCCACTTCTTCATTTTCTTTTTTTTCCTTCTCCTCGTCTCCCTATCTCTCCATCCCTGCTGGTTTTCCATCTATTCTTTCCTTTACTCGGCTTTTGTGCTTCCCACATTCATTCAAATTTATTTTTTTATATAAGATAAGCATATATTGAGCACCAAGTAAGTGTGAGGCATTGTTGAGATACAAGCATAAATAAAACATGTAGCATGAAAGCAAATCAGGGTGAGATCAAAGCTCTGGCAGTTCATTCCCTTGAGAATCTCAGCTACAGGAGCATGCCAAGGTAAATACTCCCCAGGCCTTCCCTATATGGATTAGGAATTTCTATGGGATTTAGATAAATAGTATGCAAATGACATAAAATATGAGCCCCAGAGTTTAGAGAATAGGCAGCACATCCATTTAGGACATATTTTGGATCAAGGCATAAAAACAGTGGCCTAAAAAGTTTACAGGAATATTTTCATTGTAAAAATTAGTAGTGTTCAGTATAAAAATTACTTCTTATAAAATAACACTGTACATTGAATGTATGAAAATGGTATTTAAGTTGGCCTTGTCCCTGGGGATCTCTATATAACATTTATTAATATGAGTAATAATTACCAGCATTCCCACAGTTGGAATAGCAATCAGTCTAGGACATTTCTGTAACTTGTTTGACCTTGTCCACTGCAATTCCACCTTGCTCACTTGCAGTATTTATGAAATAGTTATCATGTACTTCCAAAGTGCCAGACAGGTATGCTGCTGGACAGTGAGGGGATCCAGGGTTTAATGCTTTCTATTTCTTCCTAGAGTTTTCAGTCTAGCAGTGTCTGTCTCCTAGGTTTTGCCCTTACTTAAAGATAATTGCTCATAACTATTTCTCCTCCTCACTTGGCCAGATCCAATGCCTTCTTAGAGGCCAGTTGTATTCCAGTGAACCTTCCTTGGTTACTCAAGCTAAAAGTGATTTCTCTGCTCTCTTCTTCGCTCCTATTGTGTTTATTTGCTTTAACCACTAATTTGGCAATTAATCATGTTAATTGCTTTGTGACTTGTATCTATTGTTGTCTTGACTTGTTATTTAAATTCTGTTGTGTTTGACTTTCACAGTTGAATTTTTGTCTTCTGATTACAAGTTCCTGAGAATAGAAACTCCTTTGTGTAACTCTTATAGCAATGATCACTCCAAACTTTTGTTTTCATTATGCACCCTGTCTTAGTCTGTTTGGGTTGCCATAGCAAAATAGCTTAGACTGGGTAATTGATAAACAACAGAAGTTTATTGCTCACAGTTCTGGAGGCTAAAAAGTCCAGGATCAAGACTCTGGTAGATTTTATCTGGTGAGGGCCTATTCCTCATAGATGGTGCCTTCTGTGTGTCCTTCCATGGCAGAAGGGCAAAGAGGCAGACAAGTTCCCTCAGGCCTCTTTTATAAGGACACTAATCCTATTTATGAGGCCTCCATCTTCATGACCTAGTCAGCTCCCAAATGCTCTACCTCTTAATACCAACACATTGGGGATTAGATTTCAATAGGAATTTTGAGGGGGACACAAACATTCAGACTATAGCACACCCCAAATCACTTTAATGTGTACCTCTGCTACATGTATATTTAATTGTAAAAATATATTTATAGATTATAAAACATACATAAAATATAAGCTAGAAATGATATAAAGATAAAATAAGCAATACTATAAAAATAATTTATATTACTTATAATGTGGCATTTTTACCTTCCATATCTGAAAAAGAAATCTGAAAATGTCTGTAGATAGCAATGGAAAAAATGTTTTTGTCATAAATTAAGTGTCTAGAAATGTAAGAATCTGTCTCCGGACTCTTTATTCTGTTTTACTGGTTTCTCCATCTTTGTACCAACATCAATATTTTAGTTACTAACATTTATAATACATTTTGAAATCCAGTAGAGCAAATTTCCTACCAAGGTTTTTCTTATTGTGGTAAAATACATATAATATAAATTTACCATTTTAATCATTTTTAAGCATACAGTTCTGTGGAATTAAGTATATTCATATTGCAGTACAATCATTACAACTATCCATCTAAAACTCTGTACCCATTAAACAATAGCTTCCTATTTCCCTCTCCCCCTCAGCCCCTTGCAACTACCATTCTACTTTCTCTGACTATGAATTTGGCTACTTTAGATACTTCATGTAAGCGGAATCATATAGTCTTTGTCTTATTTTGACTGGCTTATTTCTCTTAGCATAAGGTCCTCAAGATGTATCCATGTTGTAGCATGTGTCAAAAGTTCCTTCCTTTTTAAGGCTGGATAATATTCCATTCCATTGTGTGTGTGTACACACACACACACACATACACACACACACATGTGGTACTGTTCATCCATTCATCCATAGATGGACACTTGGATTGCTTCTACCTTTCATCTGTTGTGAATAATCTTACCAAGTTTTTCTTCTTCAAGAGAATCTGATCTATTCTAGGTTCTTGGCATTCTATTTGCATTTAGAATCTGCCTTCCAGATTCCAGATCAATTTAGGGAGAACTGGCAACTTTTCATTATGAGTCTTTTTTTTTTGAGGCAGGGTCTCACTCTGTGGCCCAGGCTGGAGTGCAGTGACGTGATCATGGCTCACTGAAGACGCTACCTCACTGGCTCAGGTGATCCTCCCACCTCTGATTCCCAAGTAGCTGGCATTACAGGCAAGTGCCACCATGCCCACTATTTTTTTTTTTTTTTGTATTTTTTGTAGAGACAGGGTTTCTCCATGTTGCCCAGGCTGGTCTCAAACTTTTGAGCTCAAGTGATCTGCCTGACTCTGCCTCCTAACGTGCTGAGAGTATAGGTGTGAGCCACTGTGCCTGGCCTCATGATGAGTCTTCTAATCCATGAACATGATATCTCTGTTTATTTATTTGTTTACTTATTTTCTTCTTAATAATAGCTTTCTGCATAGATCTTGCACATCTATTGTAACATTTATTTCTATATATTTGATCATTTGATGTTATTTTAGATGACATCTTTCTAAAAGTTTTATTTTCTGACTGTTGATGGTGTATGGAAATACAGTTGACTTCTATGTATGCTCTAACAACTTTGTTAAACCCACATATTAATTCCAATCGTGCATATGCACATTTACAAAATTTTCTATGTACACAGTCACATTTTCTGCAAAAAAGTAAGTTTTATTTCTTTTCCAATTTTTCCACCCCTTATTTCTTCCATCCTGGCTAGTGATGAGAGCCTGTATTCTTGTTTCATCCTCTATCTCAAAGAAAAAAATTTCAATGTTTCATTTTTAAGTATGATGCTTTAAGTTTTTTATAGATAACCTTTATTAGATTAAGGAACTTCCGTTTTATCTCAGTTTATAGAGAGCTTTTAAAATTATGAATGGATGTTTAATTTTATCAGACACTTGTACTTATTGAGGTAATCCTATTAATTTCCTCTTATTCTCTTACAGAGTTAATTAAATGCACATATTAGAGAAGAAGAAAGGTTGAAAATTAATAAGCTAAGCATCTTTCTGAAAAAGTTAAATGATTTTTCCCCTTCCTAGTTAGCGGTTAAATATAGTATGTGAGCCCATCATTTCTACTGAAACCATATTGAAATTTAAACTACATTTTTGTTATAGGGACACCTACCAACATTTAAAAATACTTCCTACTCTAAAGTAGAGTTGAAGTTTATCATTTAGAAATGGAGATACGGCATAGAAGCTGAGAATAACAGTTGACGCCACATGAACTGGCAAACACATTTTCTTGAATATTTTAATTTTGTAATTTTAAAAACATTCTGGGCTGAGTCACTTATTTTGGTAATGGCATTTTGGAATTCTATGCTAAGAATTAAATCTATCATTTTCCTGGTAGGGTCTAGCCATGGTATTTGGTCTTTAGAGATAGAATATACTTGATGTATCAAAAGTATCATATGTCATCAAATATATAGCACCATTCCCCTGAAAAATAATGTACAAAATCTATCTCAGTGCAGTTTTGTTGTCTTCTTGTACCAATTTTAATTTGTACTTTTTGCTTGTAAAAGGGTCTAGGACTTGACCTTGTGGATTTTGATCTAGCCAGTTAAATGGGGTATAATTATAGACCTTTCAAGGCTGAATATATAAGATTTTGTGAATCAGTTCAGATGCCTTTGCAGATAAAATGTCCATGTTATACATTATTTAAATAGATGTTAAGATACCCTTTGTCGGTCTTCCAGCTTCTTTACTGCTGCATCCAGTCTAGAAACCATGATAATTTTTGGAACTAAGTAATCGATAGCAGATTTAATTCAGAGAAAATAAATTAATTCTAAAAGATGAAAATGTAGTACTTAAATTAACAATAATTCACTGTAATATGTGACTTAGTAGTTATTTAAAAGGCAATTATTAATCTTTAAGCCTATTTTATTTGAGAGTCACTTGTTATTTTAGGTTGTCAAAGTTGAAGACTTCCTTCTCAGCTGATGTTAAATATTGTTGGTTAAGCACAAACGTCACTATCAAGAAAACAGGAAGCTATGTAGGACACATGCCAAATGGTAAATTAATAGTCAGGGTAAAGGAAACTGACGTAGACTCAGGGAAGGAACCCTGGACTCATCTACTTTGTTCTTTTTAGGTGGCTTGAAGAATAGAAATGGTCTAAGTCATTATTTTTTCAAGACAGTATATCAAAAACAGGGTTAGCCCTATTAAACTAGAAAGAATAAATTTTCTTATATTTTGCATTATTTTAAAACTGGTAATGTTTTAAAGGTTGTAGAATATCTTCTTATAGCTTTGTTAATCTAGATTAATTCTTGGCTATCACTAAAAAAGCTATAAAATGTAGTAAAATTTGCCTGCTTTTATTTTTTATAGTGAAACCTTAATAATTTGAGTTGGATCTCAGTAACTAGGAACAAGTGATAATTTAAAGAGGAGTCAAATCCAAATTTACCTTTCATTTTTTATTTAAAGTTTATTTATTTAAAGCATTTGTTAAATCAATCAGCAGTGTCATCCTTGTAGAGTCTATGTCATTACAGGGGCCTTGTTCCCTCTCTTGCAGCCTTGATTTACATGTTTACAGTTTTTTACTTATTACTGATAATTTTCTTTTCATTAGAGCACATGTAATAGAACCTCTTTGTGGCAATATTTTGTCATCTTTTACTTCTCATTTTTCTAGGTACTTAATAAAATATCATTTGTTGAAAACATTTATAGTTCACTGTAAGATTTGTAGTTATAAATCTTTATAAGTCACTAATTATAATTTGTAATTCACTAATCACAAGATTTCTCATTAATCTGATGGTTTTCTTTTAAATCATTAAGAGAGGTTTTAATATAGTAATTAAGAAAGTGGGCCATGGAGGCAGACACCCTCAATTTGGATCTGAGCTCTATCACTCACTAGCAAGTTACATAGCACCTACATGCCTCAGTGCTCTCATCTATAAATTGGAGGTAATAACAGCACCTATCTTGGAAGTTTGCTGTGAGTTTAAATAGTTTAATGTAGTTAAAGAACTTAGAATAGCGCCTGCTGCATAGTAAATGCCTGACAAATATTAGTCACTGTTATTTGTTTATGGTAGAAATAGAATAATCTTAGGTAATAAAGTTTAAATTCTGAGTTGCGTGTACAGCTCTTTAAAGGGAAGACCTTCCGCAAATAATCACACTTTTGCCTTTCTTGGAGGTAAGGATGAGCACATCATCCCAATTCCAGTTAAATCAACAGTCTTTTTTTTTTAATCATAAAAAGAATACAACACTAGGAGTCAAGATTTATGCATTCATTCAGCAAACCTTTATCCTCGTAGATAATTGTTGGAGTGTTTACCTCCTGGATATCAGTGTCAGACACTGGAGATTTAAAGATGCCTAGGCCATGGAGACTAAGTTATGGTTAGAGTGTCCTGAAAGTGGTTTCCAGTCCTAGAGTGCCTGTGAGAGTCTTTGCTCTTCGATGTCATCATCTGTAAAATGACAGTTCTTGAGTTTAGTTTATGAGTGTTAGTAATATGCTAAAATTTCATCAGTGCTGGATACTTAGCACTGTGCTAGGTGCCATACTAGGACTTATTTAAAAAAGAGTATAACATAGTTCTTGACACTAGAATCTTATGATCTGGTTGAGAAAACAAGCCACAATGAGAAAAATGGATAATACTGGGAGTCACGTGATTAAATGTAAAATAAGAGACTCAACAGATGAGAATATGCGAAGGTTCTTATGCTCAGAATTTTATTGCGTCAATGATTAACTGCCATTTCTGTAATAAGGTACTAGACTAAACTACCTCCTTTGATGCTATCAAGAATTCCCGCTTGATAATTCCCACTTGCGTAATCTGTATAATGTGAGTTTAACTCCCTTTGTTCACCCACATGTTAAATTTTAAAATAGTGCATTCCTGGTATATTTAGGTAATTTGAAATTGGTAAGAGATACATTTTTACAGCATAGTTTTTCATCCAAAAACCCTTTCTACACTCTAATGCCAAGATATGTTTTTTGTTCTTGTTACTGCTATATTCCTAGCACTTAGTGCCAGACACATAGTGAGCACTGATGAAATATAGTTGAGAAACAAATTTGAAATTATACTTAACTGTCAGCAATTTTAAAATAGTTTTAAAATAATTTTTAAATTAAAAGTGATTCAATTTGGAATATTGGCTTTTTCAACCTTGGCTTTAACTATGTGTGAGGACAAGTTGCCATTCTATAAATATAATGTAGCCAGTAGCTTTTTCTTTACTAGCTTTTTCATACTTGTATAAGGACATAGCTTTCTAGCTGAGTGAATTTCCCTGCTATATTATCTGTTACTGATTTCTGGCAACAGTTTCATGGAAGACCTTAAGCTAGAACTGCCCAGCCAAGCCATTCCCAAATTCCAACCCAAAAAAACTGTGAAAGATAATAAATGTTAGAAATGTGAAGTTCTGTGATATCACAATATAAAGGCTTTCATATGCTTTACTTGAAGACTATTCATCAGTATATCAGCCTGAATTCCTTCCTTCTGAAGAGGAGTGAAGTACTTTAAAAGAAAAAGATAAAATCAGGCCATCATAGCCAAGTTTTCATAGTCAAATAGAAAAGGGTTGTATTTAACCTTAAAATAGTTTGTAATTGTGTCCGAGAACCATGGCTCATGCCTATAATCCCAGACTTTGGGAGGCTAAGGCGGGAAGATTGCTTGAGGTCAGGAATTTGAGACTAGCCTGGGCAAAGCAGTGAGACTTTGTCTCGAAAAGAAAAAAAATTGAGCTGAGTGTCGTGGCGCACCTGTAGTCCCAGCTACTTGGGAGACTGAGGTGGGAGGATTCCTTGAGCCCAGGTGTTCAAGGCTGCAGTGAGTTATAATTGTGCCATTGCACTCCAGCCTGGGCACTAGAGCAAGACACTGTCTCTTAAAAGAATTACAATAGTAAAATAGTTTATAGTTCATGTTCATTATAAAAATCAAACAATGTAGAAAGCTGCTGGGTGCAGTGGCTTACTCCTGTAATTCCAGCTTTTTGGGAGGCTGAGGCAGGAGGATTGCTTGATCCCAGGAGTTTGAGACCAGCCTGGGCAACATGGTGAAACCTTGCCTCTACTAAAAATACAAAAAATTAGCCGGATGTGGTGGCATGTGCCTGTGGTTCCAGCTACTCGGCTGGCTGATGTGGGAGGATCGCTTGAGCTCAGGAATTTGAAACTGCAGTGAGCTGTGATAGCACTACTCCAGCTTGACCTTGTTTCCAAAAAATAAAAAATAAAAATAAAAAAATGCAGAAAGGTAATTGGAAGACCGCTGTAAAAATCATTTCAAATCCGGCCACATTTTGGTTAATCTCCTTCTAAAATCTGTTTATGTGGGTAGGTATACATACTTACAAGTATCCTTTTTCCATAAGTGGAATCATACTGTTTCCATGTATTTTTAAAGCTTTTTGTACATTATCAATTTTTAACATTACCATGGGTTTAGAATTTACTAAAACTCCCCTTAGTGCTGTATGACGTTGGAAAGATCACTTACTTGAAGTGGGGACGGGCATGGGTAATATCCCCAAAGCATAATCAAGTCAAAATGATAATCTCCAGTTAGCTTCAGGCCTTCTGTTTTGCTGAGAGGAATATACAAATTTGAGGCCAAGAGTCAAACTGTTTAAGGCAACAGAGGAAAGCTCTTTTAAACCTATGCTCTTTTTTTTTTTTTTTTTGAGACAGTGTCTCGCTCTATTGCCCAGGCCGGAGTGCAGTGGCGCGATCTTGGCTCACTGCAACCTTCATCTGCCGGGTTCAAGCATTCTCCTGCCTCAGCCTTCTGAGTAGCTGGGACTGCAGGCATGTGCCACCACACCTGGCTAATTTTTGTATTTTTAGTAAAGATGGGGTTTCAAAATGTTGGCCAGGCTGGTCTTGAACTCCTGACCTCAGGTGATCTGCCTGCCTCAGCCTCCCAAAGTGTTGGGATTACAGGCGTGAGCCACTGTGCCTGGTCCCTATGCTCTTTTTTGGTTAACAGAAAAATGGGTACCCTCCTTTTGTGCAAATTGAATTTTCACAGTAAATTAAAGAACATAACCAAACCAATTTTAGACAGAGGTATCTTAAGAAGAGGAAACATTTTAGTTTAATCTTAGGAGAAACTTTAGCTACATATCATTGGCTTGTTTCCTGTAAACCTATTTATCCTAGGTAATATAAGGAAGATAGAATGTAACATATGTTAATTAATTTGCCCAACATTTCATTGGAAGATAAGCTGAGTGCCACTCAGGAGAGAGACCTACTAATGGCAACTTTCCTCTGTTGCCTTGGGCACTTTGGCTCTTGGTCCCAAATTTGTATATTCCTCTTAGCAAAGCAGAATCCCTGCAGATAACTGGAGGTGATAATTTTGACTTGAGCGTGCTTTTAGGAAGTATTACTCCCTGTATCCCTCTTTCCCATTCCCACTCAAGTAAGTGATCTTTCCAATATCATAAAGCACTAAGGTGAGGTTTTGTAAATTTTTCTGCTGTATTTTCTGTGACATTTTAGTGGCCCTTATAGATTGGCTAGCCCACTCATTAACCTGACTGATTCCATAGAAGATTTGGAGGTCATCTCACACTTTAAACTCTTGATTTCCTTTTCCCTAAACATGCTCCTTTCCCAGTCAGCCCTGTTTAATAAATCCATTTGTCTCATCTCCACTGCTGCTACCCTAGTCCAAGGATCCATCATCTTTCTTTTTTCAGATTCAAAGTGGTTATTATTATTATTATCCTACCTGCATTGGGTTTTCAGTCCCAGTGGGGATTGAGAAACCTGCTAAGACCAGTAGCATCCCTAGGGGGTAAACACAAGACTCATCCACATTGCTCCCAGCTACCCTGGCCTTCCTACAACTCTTAGAGGTTTGCAGTCCCTATTCCTCATAGCCAGCTATGTAGTGGTATCTTTCCCTGAAATATTACAGACTTTCGGCAGCATCCCGTTCCAGGTGGATAAGCACACCCTGAAACACTTCTCTCCATGACTGAAGGTGAGAGGCTGAAGGGGATGGTCTCTGTCCTCTGTGGCCCTGTGCGTCCTTTCCAGCACCATTCTTGCTCTCATGCGCCTGAGTCTGGGCCTCCTCTGTCAGGTGGGCTACACTCTGCTCAGCTCCCCACATCACAGAAGACTATCTCCTCACCGAAGACCATGAAGTGAATGTTTACTAAAGCAGCAGCATTGTCACTGCACCAGAGCTAGAAAGTGGACAGGCAAGGATCTCCGTAGATAGCAGAGAAGTAGGTTATACCATCTACAAATGCATGTTGGTTTTGCGCCATAATTTTTCTTGACTAAAATGGCCTCCTATCTGGTCTGATTGTGTTCATTTTATCTCTTATGGTCTTTTTTTTTTTCTGTATGGTAGACAAAGTGATATTTGAAAAACGTAGATATTTTTACTCTTCTGCTCAAAGCCCTCCTTTGTGCTTGGCATAAAAACTGAATGAATTGCAACTGCTTGCAAGGCCCTGTGTGATCTGTCCCTTGCTTTTGCCCCTCTCGCCCTCATTGACTATGTCCTAATCTTTTGCTCTTCTCTCCCTCATTTACTGTGCTCTAGCTGCATTGCTGAGATATATCAAGATTTCTTCCCCAGATGTACCAAGCTTGTTCCTGCTTTCACACCTTTGCGCCAGCTATTTCTTCGGCCTGGAATGCTCTTTCCCAGAACTTGGCATGGTGGGCCCCTTTGTGTTACTCAGTTTTCGGATTTCACCTCCTCCAGAGGTCCTCTTTGATCTTCCAGTGTAAAGTAGCTCCTGCTTCATTGCAGCACCCTGTTTTATTTTCGTCATAGCATTTAGCAATCCTAAACCATCTTTATATGTTTGTCTCTTGTTTATCATTTTCTTCTTCCCTCACTAGAATTTAAGTACCATGAGACCGTAGATCTTCTCTGTCTTGTCCATCCTACAATCCTAACACCTACAGCAATGCTTGATAAATCTTGTCTAAATGAAAAAAATCAGTGAATGAACCACAGAGATAGAGAAATACACTTTTTTCTTTATAAAACTTTAGTTTTTTAATTGACATATAGGAATTGTACATTTTTATGGGATATGTAATGATGTTTTGATACATATAGTGTATAGTGATACAATCAGGTTAATTAGCATATCCTCACCTCAAACATTTATCATTTCTTTGTGATGGAAATATTTAATATCCTCCTTCTAGCTATTTGAAACTATTTATTATTGTTAACTATAGTCATCTACAGTGGTGTAGTACACTAGAACTTATTCCTCTTACCTTGCTATTGTTTTGTATACTTTAGGAAATCTTTTCCTCTCCCCACTAGAAATGTACCTTTTAATACCTTGAGGTTGCTGGAACCAGCTGTTGATGTAGTAAGGGAGGAAGGCAATGTGGCAGGGCACAAAAACACTTTCCCAGTCCTGGTTAAGGTATATAGTAAAGAGTGTGGCCTAACAATGAGTGTAACCATTCAGGAAAAAAATAACTTCTCATTGAAAAAGGAGTGAGTTATTCAAACAAACTGGAATCAGGTTAATTATGTGGATTTCCTGTACTACTAATAACTTCAGTCTTTAAGCTACGTAGTTAGATAATTTGATCCTCCAGGCCAAAAAAGATACTTGATTGTAAATGGTGTTTTTCATAATTTTAAAGCATTGCAGTTGAATGCAATAGAAGGAAAAGTCTTAGTGTTCTTATAGGGTTCATAACAGCATGCTCATAATGACGGGATGCTCATTACCATCATTAGATTATAGTTTATAATGCTAGAATTTTTGTTTTCTATAGTCTTTTACAATAACTGCTATGTTGTGAGCTAGAAAAGATTATGGAAATATGATACCTCTAAAATATACTCCGAAGAATTTTTTTTATATTGAAAGGAAAATGAGAAAGTATTCTTAAAACGTGTAAAAAATAAAAATAGGTTACCATTCAACTGCTGGTGCAACTTTGTTGTTTAGTTTATAAACTGGTATTTTTATTGGCCTCTGAAGATAATGAGGAATAATCAACTTAGTGACTTACGTTAAATATATCTGAGTTAACGTTTCTGTCTGTTTTTGTTTTCTTTCTTTCTTTCTTTTTTTTTTTGAGACAGAGTCTCACTCTGTTATTTAGGCTGGAGTGCAGGGGCACCATGTTGGCTCACTGCAGCCTCCACCTCCCAGGTTCAAGCAATTCTCCTGCCTCAGCCTTCTGAGTAGCTGGGACTACAGGTATATGCTACTACACCTGGCTAATTTTTGTATTTTTAGTAGAGATGGGGTTTCACCATGTTGTCAAGGCTGGTCTCGAACTCCTGACCTCAGGTGATTCGCCCACCTTGGCCTCCCAAAATGCTGGGATTACAGGTGTGAGCCACCGCACCTGGCCACTGTCTGGTTCTTTTCTTTCACATTCTAATAGTTTTGGGAAAAAGTAATAGTAAATCTAATGTGGGGGCTGAGTTAGTTTATTTAAGCCAAAATTTTTTGAATTTATTTTTAAATGACTCTTGCCCTTCCAAGTCACTATGTAGGGAAGTTGTACATTTATTTCAACTATGCTTCCATTCATTAAACTACCTTTATAGGTTCTTTTTAAAAATTGCTTCACAGCCAGTTTTGGAATTATGAAACAAAATTAGCCTCCTTGCTTTAGTTTATAAATTAAAGACCTCATCTTTTTATAACAAAATTAAGCATATTACTTTCTCAATCGACTTCATATTAGTGTTTTATTAACTTATGAAGCCTATGCAGCTGTTATGCAGTTGAACTTATGACTTCTAAGATCATAAATTATCTTGTACAGTAAATCTGTGATGAGCAAGAGACATTATATAACTTTGTAAAATAATAGACTAGAAAAAAAAGCCAGGCCGGGTACAGTGGCTCATGCCTATAATCCTGACACTTTGGGAGACAGGGTGGGAGGATCACTTGAGTCCAGGAGTTCGAGACCACCCTGGATAACATAGTGAGACCTTCTCTGAAAAAAAAAAAAAAAAAAAAAAGCCAGGTGTGGTAGGCAGCACCTGTGGTCCCAGCTGCTTGGGAAGCTGAAGTGGGAGGATCACTTGAGTCTGGGAGATTGAGGCCGCAGTGAGCAGAGATTGCACCACTGCACTCCAGCCTGGGCTACAGAGCGAGACCTTGTCTTGAAAAACAAAACAAAACAAAAAGAAAACACTAAACTGTTCAGACCTGGGTGACTACCCCCTGCCTTTTAAATTTGTATTTTTCCTGAAATTGAGTGCGCATTGTGCTTTCCTGCAGATGAAAGTTAGGGTGTGCCAAATCTAAAGGAAGCACCGTACCTTTGTGGAAGGAAAGAAAACCATCTGGTACCAGAAAAAGGCCAAAAGTGGGCTCTTTTTTGTACTAACAGAATGAAAGCTAAGAGTCCATATTTAAAATATGATCATAAAACTATTCTTATTTTACAGTTCTTGGCATAAGAATAGACATGTGCTTTGGATAATATACCTAATTTTAAAAGTTGAGATATGCTTCTTTGAGAGAAGTAGTTGAAACACACTGTTGGTGTGCTTCAACTGGTTAGAACACATGTAAGTTTTATTCATTGTGAAATAAATGAATTATTTGTTTTAGGATAAGTCTTATTGTCTTGGCTTCCATGGCAATTGAAGGCTTCTATTTTGTTCTATAAGCCAGTGTTTTAATCTGTTATGTATAAAGATCACTTTTTGTTTAGTATTATAAGTATATGGGTTTTTTAAGTTTGTTTTTTAAAAATATTTTCTTTCTTCTCTTTCTGCATTTTTTAAAGCTGCACATCATTGACTCCTGGGCCCAACTGTGACCGATTTAAATTGCACATACCATATGCTGGAGAGACATTAAAATGTAAGTAAACGATGACTATTTTACTTGAAATGTAGGTTACAGTGTCAGCTATTGGACTTTGTGCTTGAGTTTTCATTTCCTGCTGTTAGTTGTTATCTCCTAAGATATTGATCACTAGGATTTACCACTTATCTGTCGTTCAATTCTAGTTTGATTAAAAGTAAGGCAGTTGGCAGGGAATAAGTTGTGGTTAAATAGGCATGCACAGAAATTCTTAATTTTTAGGCATGCCCAATAATTTGTATGTGTTTTTTTCTCTATAGGTGGCTTACATAATACTCAATAAAGAGTCCATTGCTTTAGAATACCTGGGCATTTAGAAACAGTTTTTAGATAGGAGTGGCTGCTGTCATCACTGCTGCTAACCCCTGTGTGGAACCGCTGTGCCACGACTTGTCATTGATGTCTCCTGTTGTTACCGAAGTATAAGAGTCCTACCTCAAAACGCTTGGCATGGCTTGGGCATATCAACATGTTATCCTTTATAGCAAAGATCAGAGATACAAATGGTCTGCAAGAGTTAGACTGGTAACATAGTGAGGGAAACAGGCTAAGTGTGGCAATTTGGGACACCCTGTCACCTAAGGGGAGTACCTCTACTAATTTATTGAGAGAAGGTGGAAATCTGAAATTTTACATGAATTCTGTCAATTTTAGATGTTGCTACTTTTTCAAAATTAAAAACATGGTGTGGGCCAATATTATGCAGGCTAAACTGAACATGTCTGTGGGCTGACTTGAGTTCCTGGACCACAAGTGTTTGATCTTGGATGGATAGTATGGAAGATCTGTCTTTGGACTTAGCCCACCAGCTACAGCAGCCGTCAAGCCTGTATCAGCCTTTCTCTGTCACTATTAACCAATACTGAAGCTCTAGTCTAGTGTGGAAATCACAATGGCTTTGGCTAGTTACTGTTGGTAATCTCACCAGGAATTTTCTCTCTTGAACCTATACTTGTGATGAACAGCCTATTATTCTATTCTTGAAAAGAAAAATAAAGAACATGGGTATTAAACATGGGACAGATGAGTAAACTGCTTTTTTGGCCTGTGGACCACGTGTTCTACCATTACACGCCAGGAGGGGCCACGTTTCTGTATAGTATTTTGTATTCTTAGTACTATGTTCTGTAGAATCACTTGATACTAATTTATCAAATGCAACATTAAATGAAAAATGTAAGACATGTATGCTTGTCAGACTTGCATTATTAGACCATTTTCTAGAAACTGTTAAAATATAAAATAATTTTACCTGTCTGAAGTAGTAGGACAGATTCGATTGCTACTGTTTTGAAAAATTATTAACTAAATTTAAAAGAAATTATCAAAGTAAATAATTCATGTGGTTAAAAATGTAAAAGTACTGCAATTTTTTGATACATGAAACCAGTAGTCTTCTCTCCCAGTCCAGTTTCCTGAGAGAATCACTTACAGATTCTAAAAATTGTTCAGTTTAGCTCTCTGGGAATGATCTCCATATCTTTAAATAATATACTTTTGCCTCTGTTTCTTGCCTTATCAGTTTTAGACATTGTTATCTTTTGACTTCCTGTGCTGATACATGAAGCAGCCTATTTTCCTTATACCCCTTAACTCTTTCTTCTTTTCCTTCTTAATGTAATTATATCACCATTATTGGTATCTGTGTTGGTTACCCTGTAGCTTAAAAATTTTTACCTACTTTTTTTAATAGATCACTTTAGATGTATTACACAGTTAAATGAATAGCCCCTAAGAATTCTTAGTAAGTATCTGGCACATAGTAAGTATTGTTATTACTTAAGGAGAATCTCTATGCAAGAATGGTGAACACTTCGTGTAGTATACCTTTTAGTTTTCCATTAACCAACCATAGATAACTGTGTCTTTTGGCTCTGTATTTTATAAGATGAAGATATTACCATTCCTTTAATTCCTCTTCCTTCACCTCTCAACTTTTGTCTTTGGTTATTTTCCTTTTGTATTTTCAAGTTTGATAACTTACTGTTTGTTCTAAATCTGTAGTTGTCTTCTGTGCCTTGTCTATAAATTACTTGAATGATTGCTCTGTAGGCCTGTTCCTGTGTAATTATTACTGTGAGATTTGCCTTTGTTATTCTTTTGAATTTGACCTTGTTTTGTAGAATCTATGTATCATAGATTCTATGTTTTGTAGAATGATTTCTTGGTAAACAGGTTACCTGCTTATCTTGCTGGAACCTCTTGTCAAATAACTTGCTCAGATTCCGTTCTCTCCACCCTTCTGCCTTTCCTTTAGCCCATCTGATAATTTTTTATTACCACAGACATAATTGGGTATCTTAATTTCTAAGAGCTCTGTCTTGTACTGTTTCTCGTTCTCAGCATCTTCTTCTTATTTTATGAATATAGGTCCTTCAAAATCCTTCAAAGAATAAAATTTAGAGATTTTTTTAAAAACAGTTTTCTTTTGTTCCCTGAATTATTTTAATTTTTCCTAGGGATTATATTTTTGTTTATCGTATTTTTTTTCCTCTTTTATTCTGTAGGTTTTATTCAATAAAAAGGCATTCATTTATGTTTAAGATAGACAATAAAATACTGATTGGGAGTTCTGAGTAGGTGAGCAAGGATTATGGAATGTGTGGATGGATGATGGGCCAGATGTGAGTCAACTGTTGTAGCTCTCCTCACATAGTTTTTTCTATTTCTTCACTGACTGTCTGGGGGATACATACCTGGTCACCATGTCATTTTCAGGGGGTGGATATATTCCCTGAGGAGCTTTTGCTTACTTTCCCTGTTCTTAGCCCTGTGTCTCATTCTTGCCTCCCCTTACACTGAATACTTCTCATCACTAGCCTCTTCCTCACATTATTGCAGGCCAAACCTTTTCTCTGCCCTATCTTGTCAAGTACTGCACTTCCATCCGCCTTCTGCCTTCTAGCAGTTTGCTAAACTTTCTCATCTACTGGTTACTACTCTCTTTCCTTCCTCTTCATCTTCCTGTTGTTTGGGATTTTATCTTTCTGTATTCACTATTATTTAATAATTCACTATTATTTAATTCACTATTATTTAATTCACTATTATTTAATTGGAGGGTGAGTCTTGGAGAAGAAATAAGTGTGTGTGGTCAGTCCACAGTCTTGAGACAAAAATAACATGACTTCAAAGGCATCTTTCTAGTAGTTTGGGTTTATGTTAGGAAGCATTTATTGATACCCTATATCCTCTCGTTGCTATAAGATCTTCATGGGAAACCTTTAATAACATTTGTGATTAGGGTATTAGGACTGTCACTCATCATATAACATCATTATATTTTAGCAAACAATTATTGGTATCATTGTTATACATTAGGGACTTAATTTAGCCCCCAGTTTGCTCTATAATAAATAAATAATAAGTGAATATTGTATATAGGCGATTCTTACACTAAAACGAGTCAAGATTCTATTGTAAAGCAGCTCACAGCCAAATAAAAAGAAAAGGTAATTGACCATGGAAACTATATTTATAAAAGTTCATAGAATTAGAAAGATGAGGTTTTGTTTTCTAAAAAAACACATATATGTATGTATATATGTACATATATAACATACACACACACACACACACACACATATATATATGTACCCACATACACACATATATATATGTTTTTAAGAGACAGATTCTTACAGTGTTTCCCAGGCTGGACTTCTTGGGCTCAAGTGTTCTTCCTGCATCAGCCTGCTAAGTAGCTGATACTACAGTATCCATAGGGGATTGGTTCCAAGACCTCCTGTGCAGGTCCATGATATAAAATGGCATAGTATTCATGTATAACCTGTGCCCATCTTCATGTGTACAGGCATACCTCATTTTGTTGTGTTTCAACAAGGCTATTGTGGGTTTTTGTTTTTTTTTCAAATTATTGCAGGTTTGTGGCAATCCAGCATTGAGCAGGTTTATCAGGCCCATTTCCCCAAAGCATGTGCTCATTTCATGCCTTTGTGTCACATTTTGGTAATTTTTGTAACATTTCAAACTTTTTAATTATTATTTTTTTAAACTTAAAAATTTTTGCTTTTAGAATCATGAAGTGTTTCCACATACTTTTTCATTATTATTCTGTTGTAGTGATCTGTGATTAGTAATCTTGAATGTTACTATTGTCATTGTTTGGAGATGCCATGAACCATACATACCCATCTAAGACAGTGAATTAAATCAATAAATGTGTATGTTCTGATTGCTGTACTGACCGACGTGTTTCCTTTCTCCCTCTCCTTGGGCCTCCTTATTCCCTGAGACACAGCAGTATTGAAATTAGGCCAGTTGGTAACCTTGCAATGTCCTCTAAGTGTTCAAGTGAAGAGTACCACACCTCTCACCTTAAATCAAAAGCTAGAAATGATGTTTAGTAAGGAAGGCATTTTGAAAGCTGAGACAGGCTGAAAGTTAGGCCTCTGGCCAAACAGTTAACTATGTTTTGAATGCAAAGAAAAATTTCTTGAAGGAAATTAAAAGTGCTACTCTAGTAAACACATGAATCGTAAGAAAGTGAAATAATTATTGCTGATATGGAGAAAGCTTTAGTGGTTTGAATGAAACATCAAACCAGCCACAGCATTTCCTTAAGCCAAAGCCTAATCAAGAACAAGTCCTAACTCTCTTCAATTCTAAGAAGATTGAGAGAGGTGAGGAAGCCACAAAAGAAAATTTGAAGCTAGCAGAGGTTGGCTCATGAGATTTAAGAAAATAGGCCATTTCCATGACATAGAAGTGCAAGGTGAAGCAGCAAGTGCTCAAACCGAAGATGCAGCAAGTAATCCAGATCTAGCTAAGATCATTGATGAAGGTGGCTACACTTAGCAACAGATTTTCAGTGTAGATGAAACAGCCTTATGTTGGAAGAAGATGTATCTAGGACTGTCATAGTTAGAAGTCAATGCTTGGCCTCAAAGGACAGGCTGACTCTCTTGTTAGGGACAAAGGCAGCTAATGACTAATTTGAAGCCAAGGTCATTTACCATTCTGAAAATCCTAAGGCCCATAAGAATTATGCTAAATCCAACTCTGCCTGTGTTCCGCAGTGGAATAACAATCATCTGTTTATAGCATGGTTTACTGAAAGCCACTGTTGAGAAATACTGCTCAGAAAAAATGATTCTTTTCAAAATATTATTGCTCATTGACAATGCAGCTCATCACTTGAGATGTGTTGGAAATAGCAGAAGAACTAGAATTAGAAGTGGATCCTGAGAATGTGACTGAATCGCCACAGTACTATGATAAAACTTGTGCAGATGAAGGGTTGCTTCTTACAGAGGAGCAAAGAAAGTGGTTTCTTGAGATAGAATCGACTTCTGGTTAAGATACTGTGAACATTGTTGAAATGACAAGAAAGGCTTTAGACTATTTCATAAACTTTGTTGATAAAGCTCCGGCAGGGTTTGAGAAGATTGCCTCTAATTTGGAAAGAAGTTCTACTGTGAGTACAATTCCATCAGACAGTATCTCATGCTACAGAGAAATTTTTTCTGAAGGGAAAAGTGGATTAATGTGGCAGACTCATTTGTTGTTTTATTTTAAGTAATTGCCATAGCCATGCCACCCTTCAGCAACTACCGTCCTAATCAGTCAGCAGCCATTAACATCGAGAGAGGACCCTGCACTTGCAAAAAGATTGTGACTTATGGAAGGCTGAAACATTGTTAGCATTTTTTAGCAATACAGTATTTGGTTTTGTTTTTTTGTTTTGAGACAGGGTCTCTTTCTGTCTCCCAGGCTGGAATGCAGTGGCATGATCTCAGCTCACTGCAACCTCTGCCTCCCAGGTTCAAGCAATTCTCCTGCCTCAGCCTCCGAAGTAGCTGGGATTACAGGCACATGGCACCATGGCCCAGCTAATTTTTGTATTTTTATTAGAGAAGGGGTTTCACCATATTGGCTAGGCTGGTCTTGAACTCTTGACCTCAGGTGATCCACTCACCTTGGCCTCCTAAAGTGCTGGGATTACAGGCATGAGCCACCGTGCCCGATCGCAATACAGTATTTTAAAATCACATATTATCATTGTATTTTAGATATAATGCTATTACATACTTTTTAGGGTAGTAAACGTAACTCTTATATGCACTGGGAAACCAAAAAGTTTATATGACTTTGCTTTATTGTGATACTTGCTTTATCGCATTGGTCTGGAACCAAACCCAAAATATCTTTGCCTTATGCTTGTTCTTTAAATCATCTTTAGATTACTTATAATGCCTAATACAATGTAAATACTATGTCGATAGTTGTTTTATGGTATTGTTTAGAGAATAATGATAAAAGTCTATAAATGTTCAATACAGATGCAGTTGTCTTTTGTTTTGTTTTTAGAGACAGGGTTTCACCATGTTGGCCAGGCTGGTCTCAAACTTTTGACCTTAAGTGATCTGCCTGCCTTGGCCTCCCAAAGTGCTGGGATTACAGCCGTGAGCCACCGCACCCAGCCTGGTTTTTGAATACTTTTGATCAACTGGTTTGTTGAATGTGTGGATGCAGAACCCATGGATAGAGAGCTGACTGTAGCCATTGTATAACTGGAGAGAGATGATATCTCACTATGGTTTTGATTTGCATTTTCCTGATAATTAGTTATGTGGAACATTTTTTCATATACCAGTTGGCCATTTGTATGTCTTTTGAAAAATATCTATTTAGGTCTTTTGCCCATTTTTAATTGGATCATTTTCTTTTTCCTATTCAGTGGCTTGAATTCCTTATATATTCTGCATATTAACCTCTTGTTAGATGTATAATTTGCAGATATTTTCTCCCATTCTGTAGGTTGTCTCTTCAGTCTGTAGATTGCTTCCTTTGATGTGCAGAAGCTTTTTAGTTTGATGTAATCTGTATATTTTTGCTTTTGTTTTCTGTATATTTGAGAGCTTATCCAAAAAATTCTTACTGAGACTAATGTCGTGAAGCATTTCTTCTATGTTTTCTTCTAGTAGTTTCATAGTTTCCGATCTTACATTTAACTCTTTAATCCTTTTTGAGTTGAGATGGTGAGAGGTAAGGTCTAGTGTTACTCCTCTGCATGAGGATATGCAGTTTCCCCAACACCATTTATTGAAGAGACTATCCTTTCTTTAATGTGTGTTCTTGGCAACTTTGTCAAAAATCAGTTGGCTAGGGGGGGGCTATAGAAGCGTGGATTTATTTCTGGACTTTCCATTAATTTTAATAACCTTAAATCTATTGTATATGAGATCAGTTAAGGTCATAGTGTTTAATTACCACAATATTTGTGATAGAATTCAGTCTCTTAAAACTAACATAATATTCATCTTTAGATGAACAAACACAATATTCAGCAACACACATTTTAACAAATGCAGTTTTCTAATACAAACACAGTTAATTGAAAGGTTATATACTTTTGCAAACTCTTGGAAGATAGCTGTCACAGCAAACAGAAAAGCTCTTTGCCTTTTTAAAGAAACAGACCTCTAAGGAAACCTAATTATATGGTAAGAGGAAAATGAATAAATATAGATTAAATTATATTCTATGGTAAATAGTAGATAAATATACTCAACATTCTCCTTTTTCTTTCCAACAAAGGGTAATGGCTAACTCAGTGCTTTGCAGTCTTAAAAGTTTTATATTAACAATTTCTTTATCTAAAATTTCTCATTAAATCCCATTGAAAACTTGTGGTGTGTGGTTTAAACTATAGTTCTAACCAATGCTGAATCAAAGTATTCAGTAATTTACTAGAACTTACAGTAATTTTATTTCATAACTTTAAGCTCAATAAAGTTAGAGATGGAGACTTTTGTGTTTATTAAATTAAATCTTCAGTCTCTAGCACAGTAAAGATATTCAATTAAATATTTGTTGAAGAAATAGAATGAATGCATGGATGCATGAATTAATGAATTTTTAGTGTTCAGATTTTTGTTGATTGAACTACGTATAATAAAGAATGTGACATTCTGTTACTTGTATCAGCCTTTTGCCAACAGAAATTTAATCTTTAGAAGTTATTTTTATACAAGGAATTTGTAATTGGAACATTGCTCTTAACAATTCAGAAAACAGGAAGAATGTACAGTACTTTGCAGATTTGGAGTCTGAATCAATTTTATCTTTACATATTTTACTTTGCCCTCTGAAATCAGATTAATGAAAATAGCATGTAACTAAAACTTAATTTCAAAATATATTATATACTAGAAAATAGTACTTCTGTGAATCTGTTTCATTGTGAATAAAGGAAACTGTGCAGTTAATGAGAATGAGAATGAGAGATGAGAGAGGGCATATTTCCTTTTTTGGGGGGGGGGGAATTTTTTTTTTTTAGTAGTTATTGAGTGTTCTATAACTTATAGTAAACATCATAGTTACAAATTCTTGGCTTCAGTCTTTCAGAGTGATCACTGTCTGATCTTCAAAACAAAACAAAAACCCAAAAGAATCCAAAGCAACAAAACCAAACCAGATTTATACTTCATACACACAAGTGAGGTCATGGGGCTTTCCAATCTTTACACTCTGGAGTGTGTTTTGAGAACACCTGTAAATTCTTTGATCAAACCACTTGGAAGACAGCGGTCGAAAGGTTTATTATTATTATTATTTTAAATGTTTTATTTCTTTTTAAAATGTAAGTTCCAATAAAATTTAAAAATTAGATTCCAACCTTTAGATTAAAGTGAATTAAAAAATCCAAAATCATATACAACGCTCTCTTCACAGGGATGTTACATGCCATGAGAACAGGTTTCTCTGTCATGTGATATGAAACAGCGAAGCAGATGCCTTGAAGTCAGGATGAAGACAGGCCCTTGGGCCTTTAAAGATTATTACAGACAGCTCCAAGTTACTAGAGGCCTGGCCTTACCTCTCCCTGGGTAAGGAGGAGCTTGAGTCACACCATAGGTCCAGAGTATCTGGCTGACCTGATGAGAAGGTCTCTGGGACAGTCCTCCTTCTTTCCTTGACTCTCTTAGGCCTGAGGAGAAAGGCTAGGGCCTGGAGATGCTGGTCTTACTAGGGTCTCTTCTACTCACAAATTGATTCTTACAGAATTATTGTGCCCATTCAAAGTTAAATAATTGAAATAAAAAAGATCAGAGTATTATAGTACGTTAGGAATGATGTTATTGTTTCCTCAGGTCTTTTACTGTGGAGAGACAACTGTTGACCAATAAAAGAGTTGCCATTTGTGTAAGATTCTATTGAAAAATGTCAAAGGATATCTTAAGTAAAGAGAAGTCCTTGAATCTCACAATTGCAGACAATATAACTTGTACTTACTTAAATGATACTGGAAACGTGAATCTTCAGTGATCAAGATTGATTTGAATGAAATACCTGCTAAGGTCTAGGATGGTGCAACTGAAGTGGTTGAAAATTTTTCAGCTATAGCAACTATTCACATAGAAAGAGCCATGCGCTTCATATAAACACCTATTTGTAAAAATAACCATCCTAGTTATGCTCTGTAACACTTAACTCTAAAAGAAGTTATAGCATTTGTATTTTTGTGTACCCTATTTAAATAGGGCAAAGAGTGAAGCTGTAGGCTCATCTTTTATTTCCGATCTCTAGTTGAGTGCCTGGCATTTAGAGAGGTTTAATAAATGTTCGTGGAAAGAATGAACCATGTTCATTCTTTGGATCTGACAATGATGAAGTTTGATAGGAAGTGACAGAACTTAATTCTGCCAGTTCTTTGAATAATGCTGTTTATGCAGCTTTGAAGAGAGATTATTGAAATATTGTAAGTTATATTGAGCAAGTCTGTGGCTAGTAAGTCAAGCAGTTTGCTAACACTGGTAGTTTGCTAACATTGGTTTTATTTTTGAAATTATCTGTTGTTTAAACAATTTATTTTAATCAGGGACTGTTTGATTATAAGAAACCCATTGGAACTAACATAAATTGAAGAATTTATTTGTCTTTGTAAGGAATCAAGTAAAGCCTATGATGCCCAAGGGCAGAAAGGACAGCCAGGTTTCTCAGGGACTAGAACCAGGGACTGGAAGGCTGGTAGACATAGTAGCCAGTCAGCATCTGTGTCCATGTTTGTGTCTTTCTCCTGTAGTATATTCTATTGTCACTGCATTCTAATAGCTCCCCCAGCCACCGCCAATCCCCGACTTCTGTTTCTCTCCGCATTGGGTAGAAGTGACTTCCTGATCCCCTACATGGGAACACAACCAGAGTGGTTGTCATCAAGTTTAAATTCCTGGGAGATAGGATCTGATTGGCAGCTTGGGCCAAGTGACCACTTGTGATCAAGTTATATGGCCAGGATTTCTGGGTCATGTATTATCAACCTGATTTCTTGAGGTCAGTTTTAACACAAGATAAGATAAGCATAGGTTGGCAGATACCCAGAAAGGTGTTAATTGCCCTGTTTCAGGAATTCTTTCTAAAGAATTTCCAAATGAAGATGTAGACATTTTCCTTTTGTCTTTAACATTAGAGCAATACAGTTGTTTATCATCTGAGAGGAATGATGAATATTTCAAAGCCATTTGTGACAGAGTGAAGAAATACCCAAAGGTTTTGAAGTTGATCTACTTTTCCTTTCAGAGTAAAAAGTCTGAAAAAATAGATTATGATATGGATAATATATTACCTTCCATGTCCTCAGAGGAGCAGTGTAAAATTGTTCATTTTTAAGGATTCAATACTATATCACTAAATTTAAATATACATTTTTTTTGAGAATGATTAAAACAAAATGAGAACAGTTTCAGAACTGTTACTTAAATGGAATGTACCATTTAATTAAATAATGGCCAAACAGGTGCACAGATTTTTACAAACACATTGCACGTAGTGTTCTGGAACTTCTACTTTAGTGAATCTACTTGAAATTCAACTTCATTTTTTATCCAAATCTCCTTGTGTGGTTTTGGCTCCTGCTTTTGTGTGTGCGTGTGTGCTTGTGTGTGTTTTAACACAATGCTTCTCCATCTCAGATCTATTACCTATTAATTTGTTCTAGCTAATCAGCTTAGGAAACTGAGAATGCCCTTTTTTTCCTGCTCATTACTTACGTAGCACAATGTAGAGATACTTGAGGGGCTTGGCATGGATGGCTGTCAAATAGCAACTGATAACTAATCTGATGGTGCCCAAGGACCCAGTGGTGTTGCAAAGTTTGTTGTTGCATCAGCTGAAATAGATATTGAGACTTTATTGATTTGTCTCATCTACAAGAATTTTGTGCTTTCTGTGCTTTGTTATCATACTGTGCTTTTGAGACAAAGTCTCACCCTTATCACCCAGGCTGGAGTGCAGTGGATGATCATGGCTCACAGCAACCTCTGCCTTCCTGACTCAAGCAGTCCTCCACCTCAGCCTCCCAAGTATCTGGTACTACAGGTGCATACCACCACATCAGCTAATTTTTGTAGATATGGGTTTATGCCATGTTACCCAGGCTCGTCTGAACTCCTGGGCTCAAGCAGTCCACCTGCCTCAGGTTCCTGAAGTACTGGGATTACAGGTATGAGCCATTGCGCCTGGCCTAGGTTTCTTAATGTAAGAGGCTAGTCTTTAATTGTTTCATAGCCTGCCTACCAACCCCATCTAAGTGAAATATTGTTGGCAGGGCATCTGAGAACTCTTTTACTTATTATTTGTTAAAATATTTATTTATTTATTTATTTATCGAGACAGGGTCTTGCTTTGTGGCCCAGGCTAGAGTGCAGTGGTATGATCACGGCTCACTGCAGCTTTGACCTCACTGATTCAAGTGATCCTCCAGCCTCAGGCTCCCAAGTAGCTGGGACTATAGGTGTGCATCACCATTTTTTTTGTAGAGATGGGGATTTCACTTCATTGCCCAGGTGATCTTGAACTCCTGGGCTCAAGTTATCCTTCCACTGTGGCCTCCCAAGGTGTTGGGATTGCAGGCATGCGCCAGTGAACCTTGCCCATACCATACAATTTGAATCTCAGCCACTGGGTCCAAAAGCTGGCTGTTGTGACTATAGGTGTTGGCATTTTTGTTGGGATGACAATGTTATTTAAAGTTTTTTGTACTATTTAAAATAATCTGTTTGGAAAATGTTAACCAAGTAATCTTTCTGCTTATACTTCCCCTTCAGTATTTTAGTGGACTGAATCTCTCAGCCTGGCATTCTAGGCCAGTCACAGTCTGACATTCCAGCCTTCCAGCTGGAGCTCAGCTAACAACAAGCCAAGTCAAAAAGCTGCTCCCCATGACTGATTTGCCCATTATACTTCCCAATTACCCTGCCTTCCTTTCCTGCTTCTGCTTTTGCCATACTGTTTTGGCTTTAGCAGGACAAACCAAGGAAATAATAAAATAGCCTGTCTTGTGGTGTGTTTGGTTTTTCATTTGCGCTCACAAACCTGCCACTCTAATGGAAATGCTCTCTATTTAGGAGGCTCCCTAGACCACTTCTCCTCTAGTTTGCAAGATTGCTTGCAAGGAGAGTAGGAGTTAACCATTTTTACTATGACTTGCAACAGTTGAGCTAAGTAAAAAGTTGGACGCTCTCTAGGGACTTGGTATTTTGCATCGTGCTGAGAGGCATAATTTTACTTTTATTTTTGTCTTTTAAAAAGATTCATTTACTTAAAGATTATTATTATCTAGTGTTTAAGGTATTTTTAGAGGCTAATTATGGAGGCAGGTCACCTTTGATTTAGTGAGTGTTCTACAAAATGCTCATTGAATGGCAAGTAAAGAGTGCTAATTTTCTGGATTAGACATTCTCTCTCCTTAGATATTCAGGATTCCTTTGTTTTGGAGTTTTAGAATATTTTATTTTCTTGGAATTCATGGGATAGAATAAATATATTAGGAATAGCAACTTATATTATTAATTTAAATTTGTGAAGTCAGTTTAATTATAGCTAACTATATAGTATATATAATCTGTGTTTGGTACTGATTATTAGTTCATTAAAAATGGCTGATATTACTAAATTAACTTATTGGGCATTTATTTTATGGTTAACCTTATTTATATACATTATTTCATTTAATCAACACAGTAACTCCGAGGTCTAAATTTATATCCCACTCTTTAAAGATCAACTTTATTGAGGTAGTAAATTTACTTATAATAAAATGTACCCACTTTAAGTGTACAGTTCTGTGTGTTTTGGCAGTTGTAAACACTTACAACCACACCACAGTCAAGATAAATAACATTTCCATTCCCAAAAGGTATAGAACATTTCCTTCCCACACAAGTCGGTCCCCTCCACCACCAACCTCTCAACCCTGAGCCTTATTATTTCTCTAAAACTGAAACAGTTTTGCCTGTTTATAATTTTATATAAATGGAATCATATATAGTTTTTGGTATATGGCTTCTTTCATTCAGCATCATGTTGTTGAGATTCATTCATGTTACTTTAGTACTTTGTTCCTTTTATTGCTGTATAGCATTCCATTGTATAGCTGTACCACAGTTCTTTATTTATTCATCCATTGAAGGACATTTGGACTTTTTTTCCTCCAGTTTTTTGCTATTATGAATAAACTTGCCATTACATTTTTGTACATGTCTTTTTCTGGAGATATGTTTTAATTTTTGTTGGGTAAATTCCTAGGAGTGGTATTACCGTGTTGTAAACTGAGTGTGTGCTTAACTTTTAAGTACTAAATTGTTTTCCAAAGTACTTGCACTGTTTTACATTCCTGCTAACAATTTGTGAGGTTCTAGTTCTTTTACTTTCTTGCCAAAATTTGGTATTGTTGATCCATTTGTTTTTCTATATTCTTGGCAACTTTGGTATTGATCCATTTTGAGCTCCTTTTTTTTTTTTTAAAGACAGGGTCTCACTTTATTACCCAGTAAGAAAAAACCTGTAGTGTAGTGTAGTGACACAATCATAGCAATCATGGCTCACTGTAGCCTTGACCTCCTGGGCTCAAGAAACCCCTCCTGCCTCAGCCTCCCAAGTAGCTGGGACTACAGGCACATACTACCACAGCTGGCTAATTTTTTTTTTTATTTGAGACAGAGTCTCCCACTGTCATCCTGGCTGTAGTGCAATGGTGCAATCTTAGCTCACTGCAATTTCTGCCTCCTGGGTTCAAGCAGTTCTCTTGCCTCAGCCTCGCAAGTAACTGGGACCACAGGTGTGTGCTACCATGCCCAGCTAATTTTTTGTTTGTTTGTATTTTTAGTAGAGATAGGGTTTCACCATGTTGGCCAGGATGGTCTTGAACTCCTGTCCTCAAGTGATCTTTCTATCTCGGCCTCCCAAGGTGCTGGGATTACAGGCATGAGCTACTGTGCCTGGCCTTGAACTACTTTTGATCATGTATTTGTCGATTAGCAATATAAGTATGGGTCTATTTCTGGACTTTATGTTGTATTTCCTTAATATGTCTATCCTTAAGTGATTATAACATGATCTTGACTACTGTAGCTTTATAGGAAGTCTTTAAATAAGGTAGTATAAGTCCTGTGACTTCTATTTCAAAGCTGTTTTGGCTATTCTAAGTCCTTTGTATTTCCGTAGAAGTTTTAGAATCAGCTTGTAGTTGTTTACAGAAATCCTGCTGGAAATCTATAGATCAGTTTGTGGAGAATTAACATCTTAACATTGAGTCTTCCAAGAGATAAAAATGCTAACATCTCCATTTATTTAGGTCATTTTTAATTGCTCTGAGCAGTATTTTGTAGTTTTCAGTGAATGTATCTTAATTCAATTTTATTAAATTTACTTCTAAATATATCATATTTTCTGATGCTGATTTATAGTAGTGTGTTTTTCTTGAACTTTCCTTTTCTGAATTCATTGAAATATAATTGATTTTGGTACATTTATCCGTGTATACTGCTCTGTTCCCAAATTTACTTATTAATTCCAATTTTTTAAAATAGATTCCTTAGGTATTTTCTTCAACAACATATTTGCTTGTGAGAAAGACAGTTTTGCATCATTCTTTCCAATTGATGTAATTTATAGTTCTTATTCTTGCTTTATTGTACCATCTAGTGCAATAGACAATTCCTGATAGCCAGCGGTAGGTAGAAGTGGTGAAGTCAGACCTTCTTGCCTTATTCCTAGTCTTAAGAAGGTAGTTAGTCTTTCATCAAGCATAATTGTCAGTTCTAGGTGCCCTTTTATCAATCTGAGGAAGTTCCCATCTATTTTAGTTTGCTGAGAGTTTTTATTATGAAAAGAATGTTAATATATGTTAAATGTTTTTTCTGTGTCTACTTGGTTTATTTCTTTTATTCTGTTAATTTGAGCAAGGAGAGATCTAAAATCGACACCCTATCATCAAAATTGAAAGAGCTAGAGGAGCAAGATCAAAAAAACTCAAAAAGAGAAAAAGAAAAAAAAAAAGAAAAAGAAAAAAGAAAAAAAAAAGAATAAACTGATTTTCAAATGTTGAACCCAGTGATGGATTCTGCGGATTAATTCCAATAGATCATGATGTATTATCCTTCTGATGTATTACTGGAGTTGATTCACTCATGTCTTTTAAAATAACTTTGCATCTATATTTGATGCTGTATTTCTTTTCTTTACTTGTAGTTGTTTGCTTGGTTTTGGCCCCAGAGTAATGCTGGCTTTATAAAATAACTTGGGAAGTATTCAGTCCTCCTCTGTTTTCTGAGTTTGTGAAAGATTGATTTTATTTCTTCCTTAAAGGTTAGAAAGAATTCACCAGTGAAGCCATCTGGACATGGAGAGAGAGAGAGAGGAAGAGAGAGAGAGAGAGGAGAGAGAGAGAGGACAGAGGAGAGAGAGAGAGAGAGAGAGAGAGAGGGAGTATGCGAAGTTTATAAATTCAATTTCTTTAACAGATATAGGCCTAACAGGTTTTTAAATTATTCTTAAGTGAGTTTTTACAGCCTTGTCTTTCAAGGAATTTGTTCATTTCATCCAAGTTGTTGAAATTATTGGCATATCGTTATTCATACTGTTTCCTTGTTATTCTTTTACTACCGTGTGACCTGTAGTTATGTCCTGTCTTTCATTTCTGACATTGCTACATTGTGTCTTTTCTCTGCTTTCCTTGATGAATCTAGCTAGAAGATTAACCTTTTTATTGACTTTTAAAAATAATCAGCTTTTTATTTCATAGGTTTTTCTTTATTATTCTCCTGTGTATTTCATTGTTTTATGCTCTTTGTTTATGCTTGAGAATCTCTACCTTTTAAATGAAGTGTTTAGGTAGTTTAATCCTACTCTGATTACCACTATGGCTGGATCTTGCTGTTCATTTTCATTTCTTTTACTGCCTTCTTTTGGATTAATTAATAGTTTAGGATTTGATTTTGTCTCTACTCTTAGCTTCTGAGCTATACGTCATTGTTTTTTTTCCCCATGGCTGTTCTGGTGTTCAGAATACGTATCTTTAACTTTTCACAGTCTATCATTAAAAATACTATAATACTTCATTTATCATGTAAGAACCTAAGAATATTATATACTACTTTTTCCCCTGACCCAACTCCTCTAGTCATCCTTTCTGCTATTATTATATATTTCATTTTTTTATATGTGATAAATTGTCCTTAGCAAAATGTTCAAACCTTTTGCCTTTTTTTTCTTACCATTGAGTTTTGAGAATTCTTCATACATTTACAAGTTTTTTTAAATCAGATGTATGATTTGCAAATATTTTCTCCCTGATTGTGGCTTGTCTTTTTATTGTCTTAATGAAACTGTCTAATTCCATGTCACAAAGATTTTTGTACTACGTTTTCTTTTAAATGTATTATAGTTTTAGGTTTGTGATCCATTTTGAATTTATTTTTGTATATGATATGGGTTTTTAAAAAGTTTGGACATCTACTTGCTCTAGTGTCATTTGTTGAAAAGAATGCCCTTTCTCTTTTAAATTGTCCTTGCACTTTTGTCAAAAATTAATTGCCCACATATGTGTGGGCATTTTTCTGAACTTTCTAGTCTGTTCTGTAGGTCTATATATCTAACTTTATATTGGAACCACAGTTTTGATTATTGCAGTTTGATAATAAGTTTGGAAATCAAGTGGCATATATCTTCCAATTTTATTCCTTTTTTTCCAAAATGGTTTGGAAATGTTAGATTTTTTTCCATTTCTCTATACAATTTGGCATCGTCTTGTCAATTTTTTAGTTTTCCATGTTATTAGTATTCCATGTACAGGTTTTGCACTTCTTTTTGTTTGTTAAGTATTTCATATATTTTGATGCTATTGTAAATTGTATTTTTTTAATTCTCAATTTCTGATTGTTTATTGCTGGTAGATACAGTTGATTTTTTTTTTTTTTGGTCTATTGGTGGTAGATCCTGCAACATCGGTGAACTCAGGTATGAATTACAGAAGTTTGTCTATAGACTCCATAAGATTTCCTGTATAGAAAATTATGCCATCTGTGAATGACAGTTTTAGTCCTTCCTGTCCAATCTGAATGCCTTTTCTTTCTTTCCTGCCCTAATGCATTGACTAGAATCTCCAGTATTTTGTTTACTAGAAAAGTGTTAAAGCTGGGTGTGGTGGCTCATGCCTGTAATGCCAGCACTTTGGGAGGCAGAGGAAGGCGGATCACCTGAAGTCAGGAGTTCGAGACCATCCTGTATTTCGTAAAAATACAAAAATCAGCCAGGCATAGTGGCACATGCCTGTAATCCTAGCTACTTGGGAGGCTGAAGGAGGAGAATCGCTTGAGCCCAGGAGGCAGAGGTTGCGGTGAGCTGAGATTGTGCCACTGCACTCCAGCCTGGGTGATGGAGTGAGACTCTGTCTCAAAAAAAAAAAAAAAAAAGTGTTAAGAGTAGATATTCTTACCTTGTACCAGATTTTATGGAAAAATAATTCTGTCTTTCACCATTAAGTATTAATATAATGTTGGCTATTTATTTTTCAGAGATACCCTTTATCAGACTGAGGAAGTCCCCTTTTATACCTAGTTAGTTGGGATTTTTTTGTTTTGTTTAGTTTTAAAATCAGGAGTGGCTAGCCAGTGTGTGCTGTTGGGGGAAGGAGACAGATGGAGCTTGGGTCTGCCTACCCCAGGCTGCTGCTATGCAAAGACCTTCAGGGGAAGCCACTGTCACCATGTCTGACCAGCAGCCAGAACCTTCAGTTTAGGACTTGGGGGATAAGAAGGAAGGTGAGTACATTGAACTTAAAGTCACTGGACAGGATAGAAGTGAGATTCACTTGAGTGAAAATGACAACACATCTTAAGAGACTCAAAGAATCATACTGTTGACTGGGCACGGTGACTCATGCCTGAAATCCCAGCCCTTTGGGAGGCCGAGGCTGGAGGATCACCTGAGGTCAGGAGTTCAAGACCAGATTGGCCAACATGGTAAAACCCTGTCTCTACTGAAAATACAATTAGTCAGACGTGGTGGTGGGCGCCTGTGATCCTAGCTACTTGGGACGCTGAAGCAGAATTGCTTGAGCCTGGGAGGTGGAGGTTGCAGTGAGCCGCGATCACACCACTGCACTCCAGCCTGGGCAACAAAGCGAGACTCCATCTAGAAAAAAAAAAAAAGGATCATATTGTCAAAGACAGGGCGTCCAACAAATTAACTCAGGTTTCTCTTTGAAGGTCAGATACTTGCTGATAATACTCTAAAAGAACTGGTGATGGAGGAAGAAGATGTTATTTAAGTTTATCAGGAACAAACTGGGGTTCATTCAGCAGTTTAGATATTCTTTTAATTTGTTTTTCTATTCCCTCCATCCTTTTTTATTTTTAAAAATAGTTCTTTTGTAGTGTGGTGTTGAAAAGGGAATTGAAAACTGGCACCCATGTCTTTAAAACATCTGGTAATTTGAATTCTAGTGCTCATTATTCATTATTGTTTGTTTTCATTGTGCTGATTTTTGGTGATCAAGCCTCAGTCCCCTTCATATTGCCCTCTCCTTTTTAAAAAGTATATATGTGCACAGAGAGGCCACCTTTTTCAGGACTGTACATTTTCTGGCTTGTGGAGATAAATAAGGTTAACCAATGCAAGTGTTCATAATGAATTTCCACTTGGCCCAGAAGTTCTAGATTCACTCTTAGACTTCTAGCGGGAGATGGATGTTTTTCAGATAAATCAACTCTGGAAAAATGACCTTTCCTTAACTTGAAGTTACTTTTAAAATTTTGAGGGTTGGGAACAAAAAATATCAGGTTGAAGTCAAGATGACAGATAATGTGAGAGCAATAACTAACTCTAAAGATGGCTTCAGTGAAGAAAAGGCATTTTAAGACTTTAAAATATCTTGTCAGAAGAGTCCATGAAAGTTCTTATTGTCATTAGCAATTAATAAAATTATTCATGCAGAAATGAATACAACAGAAAAAAACTCAACAATTGATGTTGGATTTTGGCAAATACTTGTCTTCATCTATTGAGATGATCATGTGGTTTTTCTTTTTTAATGTTGTTAACATGGTGGATTTCATTCACTGATTTTTTAAATATTCAGTCTACCTTGCATTCCTGGGATAAACTGATTGTTATAGTGTCCTTTCTCTATATTGTTGGATTTAATTTGCTGAACATTTTTTTAGAGTTTTGCATTTACATTCATGAATGATATTAGTTTGTAATTTTATTTGAATGATTTTTACCACGTTTTTTCATAATAGTGAAGCTGGCTTCAGAGTAGAATGAGTTGCTAAGTGAACCCTTTTCTTCGTTTTTTCAAAGGTTTGTGAAGAATTCATATTATTTCTTCCTTAAATGTTTGGTAGAATTTGCCGGTGAAACCATCTGGGCTTGGAGTTTTCTCTGTGGGAAGGTTTTAAAGTACAAGTTAAATGTGCTTAATAGATTTAGATCTATTCAGGTTATCTACTTCATCTTTAATGAATGTTGCTGATTTGTGTCTTTAAAGGAATTTTTCCATTTCATCTAAGTTGCTGAATTTATTGACATAAAGTTTTTCATAATATTTTCTTATTATTTTAAAAAATATGTGTAAAATTTGTAATGATGTCATCTCTGTGTTTTCTGATCTTGATAATTTCCTCCTGCCCCGCCCAACTGTTTCCTTTACTAGTCTGGGTCGTGGTAAAAAAAAATAAGTGGTAAACATTTATTAATGTTCTGAAGAACCAGCTTTTGGTTTCATCTATCTTCTCTGTTGTATTTCTGTTTTCTATTTTATTGATTTCCATTCAGATTTTAAATATTTCTTTCTTCTTTTACTTTCACTTGCTCTTCTTTTTCTAGTTTATTAACATGCTTGTTGATTTGAGATTTTTTTCCCCCTAATATTGGTGTTTAATGCTATAAATTTTCAGCTAAGTAGTGTTTTAGCTGTAGCCTACAAATTTGTTGTTTAATGCTAGAAATTTCCAGCTAAGTAGTGTTTCAGCTGTATCCTACAAATTTTGCTGTGTTGTATTGTGTTTTTATTTTTCACTCATCACATGTTCTGAATTTCTCTTAGATTTTTTTGACTTATGAGTTATTTAGAAATATGTCATTTGGTTTATAGAATTTCCTGGATCTTTTATTGAATTTGAACTTAATTTTATTGTGGTCAGAGAACATACTTTGTATGACTTACATCCTTTTAAATGTATTGAGATTTGTTTTACGGCCCAGGATATAGACTATTTTAGTACATGTTCCATGTACACTGAAAAGAGTGTGTTCTATTTTTTTTTTTTTTTGGGTGTAGTGTGCTATAAAATTAGGTCAAATTGGTTGATAGAGTTGTTCAAATGCAGTATATTAGTACTAGTTTTCTGTCTTTTTGTTATTTTAGTTTTTAATTTTTAAAATTTTTTATTTTTTCTTAGGTTATTGGGGTGCAGGTGGTGTTTGTTTACATGAGTAAGTTCTTTAGTGATGATTTTTGAGATTTTGGTGCACCCATCACCTGAGCAGTATACACTATACCCTATTTGTAGTCTTTTATCCCTCACCCTATTTCAGTTTTTAAAGAAGATACTGAAATCTCTGACTATAATTATGGGTTTATGTTTAAATGTGTACCATGTCATTATTCAGTTTCTACATCATTCTTTTGTCAATTATTGGGAGAAGGATATGGAAATCACAGAATATAATTATGGATTTGTATACTTGTTCTTGCTGTTCTGTCAGTTTTTGCTTCATTTATTTTGAAGTTCTGTTAAATTTGTAAACATTTAAGAATGTTATGGCCTCTTGCATTGATACTCTTTGTCCTTGGAAATGTTGTTTGCTTTGAAATTAATTAATGTCACATGGTACATCTTTTCCATTGTTTTATTTTTAACCTAATTGTGTCTTTATATTTAAAGTAGATTTATTTTGGGTAGCATATAATTGGATTTTGTTTTTAAATCTGACAGTCTTTGCCTGTTAATTGGGATGTTTAGACCATTTACATTTAATGGGATTATTGTGCGATGCATTGATGAGGCTACATAGTATCAAGAAATGCTTACATTTCTATTATTTACCTTTGTATTTCAGCGTGATTCCCTTTTTGCAAGTTTATGGCACTGGTAATACTGTCTTCATATCAGAAAAGACAGGACATATACTTTTTCAGAGTTGGTAAAGCAGAGATTTAAAAATTCTGGTCTGGCCTTAGAATGAAGGGTGTTTAGGAAACTAGGTCCTTAATGGAAACATTTAGAGGGCCCCAATATGCTTACGTTTATTTTGAACTCTCTTTTCTTTATTATTCTGGCCCTTAAGGGCATTGAACTATTCTCATCTCTAGGATATTTGAGACAGAAGTTGGCATAAGACCTTTTGGGACATATTATGGGTGCTCCAAATGTTACAGGCACTCTAGACCAGTTTGGAATGCATGGCAGTCTTTATGTAGCATTATCTGACCACTGATCTCCCTTGATTTTCACTAGGTCTGCTTTGGGGGAAACAATTGAGATTTCATATTTTCATCCTCTCAAAAGAGGGTGAAAATGATTCTTCTATATATTGAAATTAAAAAGCAAGACTTCTGTCTGATACAAACAACCTAATTCTTTGTAGAATAATTATTTTAATAGTGTTCCCAGGCTGCTGTCAAACCTCCAATTTATTGAAATCTTTCTTCACATTCCAGAGTTAGGCTCGATAATTAACTTTTGATTCTTTGGCAAGTTTTATATTGGCACATGAAAAGGAAACCAGTAGTGGCTCTAGCCTTCACACTTCTCTCTCTTTCTTTTTGAAACAAAGTCTTGTTATGTCACACAGGCTGGAGTGCAGTGGTGTAATCACGGCTCATTGCAGCTTCAAATTCCTGAGTTCAGGCGATACTCCTGAGTAGCTGGGACTACAGGTGTGTGCCACTATGCCTGGCTAATTTTATACTTTTTAATTTTTTTTGAGACAAGGTCTTGCTCTGTCGCCCAGGCTGGAGTGCAGTGGTACAGTCATTGCTTACTGCAGCCTTGAACTCCTGGGCTCCAGGAACCTGAGTTCCTTGCCTGGCTAATTTTTTTTACTTTTTGTAGAGACAGGCTCTACCTGTGTTGCCTAGGGTGGTCTTGAACTCTTGGGCTCAAGTGATCCTCAGCCTTGGCCTCCAAAGTGCTGGGATTACAGGCATGAACCACCAGGCCTGACCTTTTTGGTTTTTTGTAGTGACAGGGTCTCTATATGTTGCCCAGGCCAGTCTCAAAGTCCTGGACTCAAGTGATCCTCCTGCCTCGGCTTCCCAAAGTGCTGGAATTACAGGCATGAAGTACCACACTGCACTCATACTTCTCTTTTGATACCATCCACATTAATATCATTACTAACAATCTCACCAAAAAAAACACTTTTTTTTTTGTGCCTTTGGCTACAGGGCTAGCTCGTAAAAGGAAGGGAACAAAATGTTTCAGTAGGATCATGCTTTTAGTGATGGAAAATTAAAACCATTAAAAATAAACAGTGAAAAATATGGCAAAATAAGAAGGTGAATGCTAGAAGATTTAGGAAGTTCTAGAGAGTTCTGCAGATGTGGGATTTCAGATGAAGGGCAGATACATCTAATTTGTGAGGGGGAATAAAGAGACCGGTAGGAAAGATGGGTGGGAATAGAGCTAGCTTGAGGAGAAAGAGAAAGAGATTAAAAAATTTTCTTGTTCAGTCTGAGTAAAATTTACATTTCATCCCTTCTTGGCCCTTAGAAATTAGAGCCTTTTCATATTATTGTCTTTCTATTTGGTAAGCTGTGTTTGATAGTGGTGCACAAACTTGGGCACAGAAGCCTGAGTTTGTGGGGTTGCATTCAGTGTATAGAAAAGTTACAACTCATTTCTAGTTAGTTCTTCCTTTGTACTTATGCCTAAACCTCTCCATCTGGAGAAATGCCAGCTTGCCACTAAATTTAAATAAATAAGAACATGTCTCATCAATAGGGGTGGCAAATTTAGCCCCTCTTTAGAGCACTGAGCAATTTATGACCATATGTTAAATACCATAAAACAGCTTTAAAGATTTGGTCGCTGGCCATTGCCAGATTGCACCGTAGGAGTGCAGCAGCACTGTGAGGGACTGGGAATGCTTCCTCCGGCCCTTGGAGGCCTCAGCAACTCACTGATGTCACAGCCAAAGAGGGCTGTTTTCAAACATTCCCTTTATAAAGGTGAAATACTAAAAGATTCCATTTTGGCATTTGGGAGCAAAGAAGGCAAGACTTCTTTTTGATTCTTAAGGGTCAAAATTAGTATGGAAAGTGTTGTGTGGGAGAATGAGTAACTTGGCAGCAGTGAGTACAGAAGGCAAGTCTAGAAATAGGTAATAGATATCCTACTCATTCTTTTTCTTGGAGCGTGAACTGGACTTTTATATGGCATAAGCTAACCAAATATCACATTTCTCAATCAATTTCTTTTTGCCAACTTTTGTTGAATTAATATTAATATTAAAAATAATTTTTAAAATTTCATGCCAAAGCACTGCCAATTATAAGGCTTTCTTTTCTTCCAGAAGTATGACTCATTATTTGGTGAACTACAAATATTAGTTTTTCTTCTTACCACCATGACAGCCTGTGAATCATTTATGGCATTCGGTGAGCTCGTGGCTGAGAGAACGAAGGTGTGTGCCAGCAAACATGTGATTTTTGGTCAAGTTGTGCTCCAGGACCTTCGATGGGCTTTTAACACATGTGAGGAAATCACTGGTTCAGGCAGGGGGCAGTATTATTAAATAGGAAGAGACACCAAAAGGCTTTGTTCAAGATTTTTCTGACTGCTCTCAGAAGTATAATTCTTCCCACAAAGGAAGATGATGATATTTGGCTGTCAAAGGTCCAGGATTCCTAGCCTTCTTGAATCTGTAGTTGCCAGCCCAAGGGCTGATTTCCTGTCAGTTCCTGTGTGGTTTACACTACATCCTCTTTGCAACAGATCAGTATTTTAGATCATCCATCATAACTGCTCTCCTGTAAGTTCATGGCAATTTGATCTCAGTTTGCAGAAGGCAGCTGGCATACTTTGCTAGGAAGTGCAGCTGGAGAGCTCCTGTCTCACTTTTCCTAAGGCCAGGAAGCACACTATTGTTACTCATTGCTGCTTTCTTCCTCTGAAAGAACAAAAAACTTCAAACTTTGGCAAATTCTAAAGTTACTAGGTAGCAATTTGGAAATTACTCTGATCATTTTGTTGCTCTAGGGCAAAAACTTGAGTAATCTTTTGTATCATTTGTAAATCTTGTCCATTTTTTCCGTAACACGGATACATGCGTTAGTGGAAGTTTGCTCCCCATTGCGAATGAAGTTATACTTGCCTTCAGAGTCACACAGGATTTTTTGGTTTTATTTTGTTTTAGGCTTTGATTGTCAAGGACAGTAGCATGGCCTAATTTCTTCTCTGTGTTTTATTCCCTTAACAGTGAGATTTTTCTGTTCCTAATATCAGCATCTGCTAAGACTATTCACCTTGGGTATGACTTGAATATTTGCATTGGATTTTCAAACTATATGAACACAGAGATAAAGTACTTTATTTTTGGACAATTTAATGTTAAAATAAGTATCATTTTAGTTTTCCTGATTTTTCATTGCATAATGGGTGAACCGTGTTGTGAGATTTAGAAAAATGAGCTATTTTCCTCCTTTCTTATGGCTCACAGGTCACATTTTGGCAACCTGATTTTTTTTTTCTATAGAGTGGGGATTACCTTTACTCCACTTCACCTAAGAGAGGAACCTGTTTATAAAGAGGATACAACCTCATGCATGAATTATTTTAAATGGTATTCTTAATAATCTATGATGGCACAGATCTTTTATACTTCTGAGTCATCATCTTTTCATCTTTACAAAAATCCTATCTTGTGTAGAATTAAACTGCATCATTAATATAGCTCTTGGTTTCTTTTGTGTTCTGGTTCCTAACATGAATGAAGGTAAAGTAAAGATAAGTTGTGCTGCTTTATTAAAAAAATAGTGAACTTTTTGAAGGCCAAATTTATGGATATCCGTCAATAGCATCATAGAAACAGCCCAAATCCTGATAGTGCGCTAAGGATGGCACGAAGGAAGAAATTTTTGGATTTGAGACATGAAAGAATTTGATGTCCAGATTATTTCTATCAAACCAAATCTTTAGTTTCTAAAATAATATATCGTTAAATTCTAAGAACAAGAGTCCTCTGTGATTTCTAAGGTCTGTTGCAGATGACCCACATAGTAGACAATCAGGAAATGCTTATTAAATGAGTGACACAAAGGCACTAAAAGATGATGTCTTATATGGAAATTCTTAATTGGAAGGACACTAAGTAATTTTGGGAATCTTCCAGTGGGACAAGGAAGAATTTAAAGATTTGAAAAGCAGCAGGATAGTTTCTGCATTAAAGAAAGTACAAGATAATGATGAAGGTTATATAGATCCAGCAGGTTGACATGCATATTTAGAAAGAACTCAGAAAAAGAATCACAAAAGTAGTTTGCCAACATTTGGGCTACAATAGGACTAACCACTTTTGCTTTGTAAAAAACAATTCTTAGTAGATCAATCTCTTATTACAGAATGATGAATATAGAACATTGGAAGCAAAGGATAAATTGAATTTATCCCAATTTTAGCAGAGCTTTTGATTCTGTCCTTGGGCTGAATTTGATAAGCAAATCATGAAATGATTTAGACACAAGATGTGTTGCTTGACAGTATGCCTAAAGTATGTCATGACTAAGGAATGAACACTACTTAATGTTGAAATCAAACAATTGGTCATCTCAATGTAGAGCAAATTGCAAAACTGTTTCTTCTCTGGCTAAAAAAATTTAGTTCCTGTCTTTCTGTTTCTCCTTTTTCTGTTTTCTGCAACATGATCTCACTACACTTGGGTAAAACAAGTGCCAGGCAATTGCAGGAATGACCATCTCCTGTAGAAAGAAAAGAATCCACAAATTTCAAAGTACTTAATTCATTCTTCTATGCACCAGTCATTATTGAGGACCTACTCAGTTCAAATTTTGAAGCACAGTATTTGATGGCCTCCATTCATTTTGGCACCATCATAATCTTTCCAGCATTCTCTTTACCCCATTTTCTATTAAACCAGATTGCTTTGATAGCCTGTCCTTAGCCTCACTTTTCAACACTACCTGCTATTCTCTCCTCTGAACATTTTGTTCTTCATCATTCCTTGGGCACGTAATTTGCTTTCTACCCTCTAAGTTTTGCTATTTCTTTTATCTCTGCCTAGAATTACCATCTCATTGTTTCTTTATCTAAGCCTACTCTAGATAGCACTGAGAATAGACATTTTAATAAAGAATTAAGGAGACAGAGCATGATTTTAGACGGAAAGGAAGTAGTAAGTGAAGTAAAAGACTGTAGCAGATTGTGTTTTCCAAAGATGGCCACAGCATTTCCCATTCCACATGCTCTTTTATACCATGACCTTACCACTCCTCCTCCGAGTATTATTTTCCTCCCCTTGAATCTGGGTAGGCTTATGATTATTTTGACCATAGAATATGATGCGTATTATGCCATGTAATTTTCAATGCTGGATCATAAAAGGCAGTGCGGCTTTCATCTTACTAGGAGGAATGCTTTTGCTTGGAGCCCTGCACCAGTGCATAAGAAGTCTGTCTACATTGAGGTTGCCATGCTGTCAGGTAGCCAAACCACATGAAGAGGCCATGTGTAAGTGCTGCAGATGTCAGTTTTTATCTTGGGGTTTTCCCAGCCCAGACATCAGACATGCCAGTGAAATTGTGTTGGGCCTTTCGAAAGGTGTACTACCAGCTGAATACCACTGAGTGATCTCAGTCAATGCTGTGAGGAGCAGAGGAATCCCCCAAACACATTCTGCCTATATTTCTAACCCACAGAATCTATGAGCATAAGAAAATGGTTGTTTTATGCACTGAGTTTGGGGTAGTTTTTGTAGGTGGCAATAGTAATTGGAATGTAGGCCCTGAAGAATAGGAATGGTAAGAGTCTATAGGAGAGTGGAAGAGATGGGAAGAGGAGCAGGAATATAGAGGTTAAGTCTCCAGAGGGAGGAGGGAAATACAAAAGGATTAGGAAAGAAATGGGTGAATATTGAGGAGAAAGGGTGAGGAATTCACATCTGATGACAGTATATAACATTTAGTTTTTTCATGAATTCCACAGGATATTTTATATGTATGTATAGTTAAAAATTTTTTTAAGTTAAGTTGGAGTTGAGCTCACCTGCCAAGAGGTGGAAGGCAGCAGATTGTGTTTTCCAAAGATAGCCACAACAGCATTTCCCATTCAAAGGCCTGGCTGCTTGATGGAGAGTATTGAAGACAGTACAGATGACTGACCTTTAGCTCCTTGCCTAAACAAATACTTTTGTGAGGAAAGACAGACAGACAGAGGCTTGGCATTTTTTCATCACGTGTGAGTGGTCTGCCTTCCTTGGGAGAATTCGCACACGGTATACACTATCAGTGTGAAGTACTTTGAGCCCTGCAGAAGAAAGAGAGATGTTTTTTTCCAGAGGAGTGCCTTGGGCTCACTGTGGATCTGTGTTTGTGAGTTCTGAAACTCAAGATGACTCGAGGAATTTGAATAACCCAAAGCCACTTGTAGTTTTGTGAAATGGAAGGACGCTAACTTTACAGTGGGGACTTAGATTTTTAAGTAGCTGCTTTCTTGAGAGAAGGCAACAAATCTCCAGTTCTAGTTAGGAAGCTTCAGAGAGCTTTTGTCCATGTTGAGGACTCAGCAAGTGTTGCTAATTGAATGACAGAGTTGCTTCTATAAAAGTAAGAATTGTTTTCTGTAGCATCCAGCAATCTGGTCACCAGCCACATTCGAGTCAGTGTATTGTTTCTGTGAAGGATTACATGCTTCTTGTTCAAATGTGGTCCTAAGAGCCTAGGAATCCTGCAAGTTTTAGACAGTTTTCCATTTAGTGACATTAGATACCTAATTAATTATTGGAATCTTTTAATTAATGTTTTAGGAAGAGATGCAGTAGAGTCTCATTAAAATACTATTACTGGATAAAAAAATGGTATTTTCATGAGAGGATAACTATGATATATCCAATCTTTATATAGTCAAGTCAGAAAATAGAATTTACCCCTAGGTTATCAGAGCAGTCTACATTTCACTTTTGATCTCTGTCACATGCTTCTATTTCAATATTTCTCAATGTTCTATTTTTTTTTCCTACTGTGTTACAGTGACCTTGGCACTTCTGAGATGTTGTGACTTGTATTTTCTTCTTTCTCTACTCCTTCCCTGAAAACTGCAGTACATGTAGATAACTCGATCTCACAGACACTGCTTGATTTCCTTCTGTCTGACTTGTAAAATTTTCCTGGCAGAGGCACGATTTTGTCCTTTGTTATTACCAACTTACATTTAAACTATTAGAAAAATTGCCATTGTGATGCTATTGCTTTTTAAAAACTGCTCATTTTCTTTTGCTTGATTTTGATTTTTTGATGCTTTCAGTGAATGTTGGCTAGAGCTTGTGTGTCTTTAACTGTTTTTACTCTGGTCATAGTTTTATTTTTATTTTTTAGTCTTTTCATTCATTGCTTCTGAAAAGTACTTTTTTATATCTACTTCTGAAGAATTCTGATTGCTTCATCCTAATTTTTTAGCATCTGAATTTTTCATTCAATAGATTTTTTCCCCCACTTCATCTTCTGCGGATTACTGGACTTGCTTTTGTTCATTGTTAGACTTATTGTTTAGATCTGTCGTGTGTGAACTCAAAGGATCCTTCATACCATTTTTTTTTTTTTTACATCTTTCTTATCCAGTTACTAGGCATTTCAGAGTTATTTGACAGTAGAAAGTATTATTCAGTTGTTTTCCTGAATTCCACAGACTAATGCTTGATTTTCACAAAGTTTGTGAAAGCGAGTGGAGTTTTGCACAGCCTTCTGAGCACTGTTTTGTGGGAGCTATAGCAAGGCACAGTCCAAGATTGCCCTTTGTGTGCAAGTTTGATTCTGCTGCTGGTGCTCTGGTTTGTGCCTGTGTGTGTAGTCAGCAAAAGACTCATTGTTAAACAATGAACTCAGGATTCAAAGAAAGATTGGTGTGTTTTTTTTCTCCCCAGCTAGCATTCTGTGGTTATTTCTCCTGATTTTTTGGCAAGTGTTGCTTGTCTGTGTCAAGCTGTGCCACATCAGCCTTAAATTTCTACTTTGTATAACTCAGCTAGGAATTAGAAAGAAATATTTACAGTCATATAGCATTCTGTATTTTCCAAAGTAGTTTTACTTAAAATGATCTCATTTTAATCTTCCAACAACTTTCCGAGGCCTGGCTGTCTTGCCTTACGTGTAAGACAGGACCACAGAGCCTAAGTGACTAGCCTGAGGTCAAATAACTGGGATGTCAGGGACTTGGAACTCAAATCCGGGACTTCTGAGTCCAAGCCCAGTGCTTTTTCCACTTAACATGTTAGGAAAGAAATATCATCTTTATTATCATACAATAATAATCAGCTTATCTGTATTAGTAGATAAGAGCAAATCAACTGCTTATGATGAGAAATAAGGATGAGCAATGACTTTGCTGAACAGGAAGTAAACACACCATCGGATGGTAATGCCTTCTGCCATGTATCAGCTGGGGAAGGTGGTGGTCAGTTGACATTGGGAAGTTAACTGAAAAACTTCCATTATTGTGTGGGAATCTCTTAGACACTTGAGGAGTAACAACTTGTGGTTGGTTGTTTTCGTTTTGTTTCTGAGGACAGAAATCACCTGCAGAAATTCGTGAAAATAGGGTGAGAAGTTAATCAGGCTTATGAGAGAGAAAGGCTCAGTTTCAGCTTTGAGATGTAGAGAATAGTCTTAAATGTTTATTTTGCTGTATGTGTTTTTAAGACAACAGATGGTCCAGTTCCCAAACTTATAATCGTTCAACTTAGGGTTTTTTACCTTTGTGATGGTGTGAAAGTGATATGCATTCAGTAGAAACTATGCTTTGATTACCCATGCAACCATTCTGCTTTTCACTTCCAGTGTAGTAGTCAATCAATTATATGAGATAGTCAGCACTTTATTATAAAATAGACTTTGTGTTAGATGATTTTGCCTAACTATAAGCTAATGTAAGTGTTCTGAGCACATGTAAGGTAGGCTAGGTTAAGCTATGATGTTCAGTAGGTTATTAAATGCATTTTTACTTACCAATATTTTCAGCTTATGATGGGGTTACTGGGAGATAACCCCATTGTAAGTTGAGAAGCATCTGTAATTAGCATGTGATTATATCTTCTATGCTCTGACGCAGTAACATGGATTTGTGATTCACTTCTATTACCTGGCCTGATACATCTCTAATCGCCTTAATTATATATATATTTTTGAGAGGTAGGGTCTCACTCTGTCGCCCAGGCTGGAGTGCAGTAGTGCAATCATAGGTTACTGTAGCCTTGATCTCCCAGGCTCTAGTGATCCTCCCATCTCAGCCTCCTGAATATGCTGAACTATGGGCATGCACCATTGCATCTGGCTAGTTGTTTAATTTAATTTTTTTTTTTTTTTTGTAGAGATGGGGTCTCACTGTATGGTCTAGGCTGGTCTCAAACTCCTGGGCTCAAGTGATTATTCTGCTTCAGCCTCCCAAATTGGTAAGATTACAGGTGTACACCACCATGCCTGGCCCCCCTTAATTCTATCTTTTTGATTCATAAGTTAAACAACAGTTTTAAACTACTTTCTAAAATCATTTGGAAATTTTTGTTTGTTTGTTTGTTTCTTTTTAAGAGATAAGATTCACTCTGTCACCCAGGCTGGAATGCACTGAATCATAGCTCGCTGCAGCCTCAAACTCCTGGGCTAAAGCATTGCTCCTGCCTCAGCCTCTCAAGTTTCTGGGATTACAGGTGCATGCCACTGCATCTGGCTAATGTTTTAACTGTATATGTATATATATATATATATATATATATATATATATACACACACACACACACACACATGCACATACACACACACACACACACACACATATATATTTTTTATTGTACTTTAGGTTCTGGGGTACATGTGCAGATCATGCAGGATTGTTGCATAGGTACATACATGGCAATGTGGTTTGCTGCCACCATCCCCCTATCACCTATATCTGGCATTTCTCCCCCATGTTATCCCCTCCCCAACCTCGCTACCCCCCGCTGTCCCTCCCCTAGTCCCCACCAATAGACCCCAGTGTATGATGCTCCCCTCCCTGTGTCCATGTGTTCTCATTGTTCAACACCTGCCTACGAGCGAGAACATGTGGTGTTTGATTTTCTGTTCTTGTGTCAGTTTGCTGAGAATGATGGTTTCCAGATTCATCCATGTCCCTACAAAGGACACGAACTCATCATTTTTTGTGGCTGCATAGTATTCCATGGTGTATATGTGCCACATTTTCCTTGTCCAGTCTATCATCGATGGGCATTTGGGTTGGCTCCAGTTCTTTGCTATTGTAAACAGTGCTGCAATGAACATGTGTGTATGTATCTTTATAATAGAATGATTTATAATCCTTTGGGTATATACCCAGTAGTGGGATTGCTGGATCAAATGGAATTTCTATTTCTAGGTCCCTGAGGAATTGCCACACTGTCTTCCACAATGGTTGCACTAATTTGCACTCCCACCAACAGTGTAAAAGTGTTCCTATTTCTCCACATCCTCTCCAGCATCTGTTGTCTCCAGATTTTTTGATGATTGCCATTTTAACTGGTGTGAGATGGTATCACAATGTGGTTTTGATTTGCATTTCTCTAATCACCAGTGATAATGAGCATTTTTTCATATGTTTGTTGGCCTCATATATGTCTCCTTTTGAAAAGCGTCTGTTCATGTCCTTTGCCCACTTTTGAATGGGTTTGTTTTTTTCTTGTAAATCTGTTTTAGTTCTTTGTAGATTCTGGATATTAGCCCTTTGTCAGATGGGTAGATTGCAAAAGTTTTTTCCCATTCTATTGGTTGCTGGTTCACTCTAATGGTTGTTTCTTTTGCTGTGCAGAAGCTCTGGAGTTTAATTAGGTCCCATTTGTCTATTTTAGCTTTTGTTGCCAATGCTTTTGGTGTTTTAGTCATGAAGTCCTTGCCTATACCTATGTCCTGAATGGTTTTGCCTAGGTTTTCTTCTAGGGTTTTTATGATGTTAGGTCTTATGTTTAAGTCTTTAATCCATCTGGAGTTAATTTTAGTGTAAGATGTCAGGAAGGGGTCCAGTTTCTGCTTTCTGCATATTGCTAGCCAGTTTTCCCAACACCATTTATTAAACAGGGAATCCTTTCCCCCATTGCTTGTTTTTGTGAGGTTTGTCAAAGATCAGATGGTTGTAGATGTGTGGTGTTGCCTCCAAGGCCTCTGTTCTGGTCCATTGGTCTGTATCCCTATTTTGGTACCAGTACCATGCTGTTTTGACTACTATAGCCTTGTAGTATAGTTTGAAGTCAGGTAGCATGATGCCTCCAGCTTTGTTCTTTTTGCTTAGGATTGTCTTGGCTATGCAGGTCTCTTTTGGTTCCATATGAAGTTTAAGTTGTTTTTTTCCAGTTCTGTGAAGAGGGTCATAGGTAGTTTGATGGGGATAGCGTTGAATCTGTAAATTACTTTGGGCAGTGTGGCCATTTTCACAATATTCATTCTTCCTAACCATGAGCATGGAATGTTTTTCCATCTGTTTGTGTCCTCTCTTATTTCGTTGAGCAGTGATTTGTAGTTCTCCTTGAAGAGGTCCTTTACATCCTTTGTTAGTTGTATTCCTAGGTATTTTATTCTCTTTGCAGCAATTGTGAATGGCAGTTCGTTCTTGATTTGGCTCTCTTTAAGTCTCTTATTGGTGTATAGGAGTGCTTGTGATTTCTGAAAAATATAGAATGCTTCATGAATTTCCGTGTCATTCTTGTGAAGGGGCCATGCTAATCTTCTCTATATCATTCCAATTTTAGTATATGTGCTGCCGAAGCAAGCACGTGTTTTATCTTTTTGTGGAGACAGGGCATTACTTTGTTGCCTAGGGTGGTCTCTAACTCCTAGCTTCAAGGGATCCTCCTGGTCTTTCAAAGTGCTGGGATCACAGGTGTGAGCCACTGTGCCTGGTGGTTTTCTTTAATGTGGGAAATATGAGGGAAGAAAATTTAAAGGTCAAGACAATAAGGTGGACCAGATATGTATAGCTAAACTCTTTGAGCATTTGTGAGTGAAAAAATGGGGTTTTCATTTTCAAATGTACTTAAAATGTATTTAGAACTGAATTATCAAAAGATTGTAACTTTAGCTTATGATTTAAATAAGTACCCAGTTTTATTTTATAAACAGAAGGGATCTGAAAGATTTTATATGGTCAAAAGCAAATTTAATTAAAATAGAATATTAGCTCTTCAAGTTACTGTTTTGCTACCGTACCTCTTAAGAAACATTGGTTTGTCAGAATTTGTGTCATCCTAATAATTAGCTGAACTGAAAGAACTGCATATGCTTTTAGAGCTAAAGACCATTTGATGTCATCTGATCTACTACCTATTGTAGCAATTTCCTTAGTAGTGTTCTTGGTAAGTACATATATAGCTACTATCATTAAAAAGAATATTATCCATGGGACAACATTACAATGCTCATTCAAAAAATATTTTTGTTCTGGGAACAAAACAATTTTATTTTCTTAACTGCATGACAGTTTTATGGTACTGAAGGGAGCTCTCAGCAGAATTCTTGTTTGAACTAATTAGCCATACCAAAATTCCTTTTATAGTGGTGATCTTTTTGACAAGTAGAATTACTAGAATTACCACAGTAATCATTTGGGTGAAGAAATTGTGGATAATGGCAGCAGACTATAGATGAAGCAAATCATAGTCCCAATATTTAAAAAAAAGAAGGACGGGCCAGGCAAGGTAGCTCATGCCTGTAATCCCAGCACTTTGGGAGGCTGAGGTGAATGGATCACCTGAGGTCAGGAGTTCAAGACTAACCTGGGCAACATGGCAAAACACTATGTCTACTAAAAATACAAAAATTACCTGGGCATGGTGGTGTGTGTGCCTGTAATCCCAGCTACTCCAGAGGCTGAGGCAGGAGGATTGCTTGAACCTGGGAGGTGGAGGTTGCTGTGAGCTGAGATTGCAGCACTGCACTCCAGCCCTGGGTGACAGAGAAGGACTCCATCTCAAAAAAAAAAAAAAAAAAAAAAAAAAAAGAAGAAGGAAGGGTATATTCTTAAAGTTTCTCTTTAAATTTTAAATTGATATTGGATAGGATTCAATAGTTGATTATTAAATTGTTTGACAGCATTTAAAACATGTTATATCTTTAGTAGACAATGTGGGTTTACATTGAAGCAAGTTATACCAAATTGTCTTATGCTTTTTCAATGGTAGATTAGCTGACATGGCAAATCATTTCAGCAGAAAATTTAACAGTTTTTCTCTGATGTCTTTCTAGATGTTTCATATGTTATTATACCAAAAAGTAGTTAAGTAAATTTGCAGTAAATGAAAATCTCAGATGAAATACTCTAGGGTTGTATTTTTGACTCTGTTTTGTTCAGCATTTTTCTGAGCGATATAACATATTTCAACTTGTGGAGGACACAAGTTTAAAGAGACAGCTACTGTGACATATGACAAAATTTCAATCTATCCCAGTAGGTTAGTATGTTGGATTGGAAGCAGCAGAATGTAATAAGAGTAAAGTCCATTTCTAGGGGTTGAATATTGTTTGCCATGTTGAGACTTTGTCCCCCAGTGTGGTGCTGTTGAGAGGTGGCACCTTTAAGAGGTGATTAGGTCATGAAGATAGATGGATTAGTATATTTCTCTCGATACGAGGTTAGTTTTCATGAGAATGGATTAGTTTACAAGAAAGTGGGTTGTTATAAAATGAAGCTGCCTCTCATGTGTTGCCCTTTCTCTTCTCATGTACCTGGTTTCCCTTCCATTTCTCTGCCATGTTTTGATGCAGCATGAGGCCCTCACTAGAAGCTGCCACATCTGACCACTTACAGTTGAACTTCCCAGCCTGTGGAACTGTGTGCTAAATAAACCTTTTTCTTTATATAAATTGCCCAGTCATAGGTATTCTGTTATAGTAACACAAAACAGACGAAGACATCCATTATTTAGGTTTCAATTTTATAGGTAGAGAAAAGCAGTTACATGAAAAAATTATCTGCAATATGTAGGGTGAACCAATAATGCGATGCAATTACTAAAAAAGCTAACACAGTCTTGTGCTGAATTAACAAAACTTTGGGTCTACATTGTGGAATGAGGTTGTTGTGCTGTGCCTGTGATATGGTAGACCATACATGAGTGTGGCATTGACTTTTGGGCAGCACACCGCATAGGAATACCATTAATGAAGGGGGTGTTTGACAGAAATCATGACACATTACACACTGCTTAAAGAAGCTAAGAGTGCTAGTTTTTAAAGATAGAAAGGTCTGGAAATGGAGGTTCAGATAGATTTTATAAATTGTCCAAGATGATTTTATTAGTTCTTAGCAAATCTAGTTCTCTAAGTTCTGGGTTCTTTCTACTCATGACATTTTGTTCTTCTAGAAAATAAAACCAATGCTACCAAGTAGAAGTTATTAGGAAACAGATTTTGACTCCGCAGAGAGTTTTTAATAATTGGTGTTGTCCTCTAATATAAGGAACTGCTTTGGGAAATAATCAGGTTTTTATTACAGGAGAAATTGAAATAGACATAGTATAACTTCTTTTTTTTTTCTTTTGGAGATAGAGTCTTGCTCTGTTGCCCAAACTGAAGTGCAGTGGCCTGTTCTCGGCTCACTGCAACCTCCCCATCCCAGGTTCAAGCAATTCTCCTGCCTCAGCCTCTCGAATAGCTGGGACTACAGGCACGTGCCACCACCCCTGGCTAATTTTTTGTTTTTTCAGTAGAGACAGGGTTTCACCATGTTAGCCAGGATGGTCTCGATCTCCTGACCTCGTAATCCTCCACCTCAGCCTTCCAGAGTGTTGGAATTACAGGTGTGAGCCACCACGCCCGGCTGTATAACTTCTTTATTAGAGATAGGGTATGTTTTAAGGGATAATTGTGAGTTCAACTATGTCAGAAACTGAGCTGGATAACATATGGAGGGTAATTAACCATATCCTTCTCTATGCTTGTTGTCCTGGTCAGTTATTAATAATGCCCTTTTTTCCCACTCTGGGTGTCCCATTTTTGGTGATAAATGTTATGGTTGCCTTTATTATAAGGTTTTTTCCAACTCTGTAAGTATGCTGAATGAAAATTATTTCAACATAAATTATATTGGTTTACCATATGAAATCAAGTCTTGGTGGCAATATGAGTCTTGGAGAAAGTCACTTAAAAATATTTTTGAAATGGAAAATTTCAAACATTTACATATGTAAAAAGAATGGTGTAATAAACTCCTATGTACCTATCACACAGTTTCACAACTATTAACTCATAGACAATTTGATTTCATATGTCCTCCATCAACTTTTTCCCAAATAATTTTGAAGCAAATTCCAAGTGTCATCCATAAGTATTGTGTTTTTATAAGCTATGGACTCTCTTTGTAAACATAACCTGAGTATCATTGACACAGTTAAAAAAAATCAATGCTAATTCTTAAATCTTTTATTACTAGTCTGTATTCAATTTTTTGGTGTATACACACACACACACACACACACACACACACATACATATATATATATATACAGACATATACAAACATACATATGTAAGATGTATGTGTGTTTTACAATTTTTTGGATACTGATTGTGTACATGTTGCAATAGGTTGATATGTCATTTAGGTCTCTTATTTGCAGTTATCTTGTTCTCTTATTCCTTCCTTTTTTCTTTGTCTTTTTTTTCCTTTTCCTCCTCCTTCTTTTCTTTCTATTCTTCCTCATATTCTTCATCTGGTTCTCATTCTTTCTCCTTCATTCTTTTTTCTCTCTTCTTTTTCTTCTTTGTTTTGTATTTATTTGTAACGAAGCTGGACCATTTGTTTTCTAGTTTTCCACAGTCTGATTTTGATGATTTCTTTCTGTGGGGTCATTTAATGTGGTAGTTTGATCTAGAGGCTTACTCAGGTTCAGGTTTTGTTTTGTTTTGGTTTGGTTTGGTTTCATTTTTATTTCTGGCAAGAATATCTCACAGGTAACATAGTCTTTCATTAGAGGTCTATAATATGGCAGCCTTCAATGGTCTTTGCTTAGATCCATTAATTTGTTAAGTGTTGCAAAATGGTAATATTCTTTCATTTCTTCTTCATTTATTAGTTGGAATACTTGTGTAAAGAGTTTTTCCTGATCAATTATTTGGTAATCCTAAGTACAGGTTCCTTTAGAAAGGATAGGATAAATACTTTCTTTTCCTTTATTTTCCAGTTTTCAAAATAACGTGTAGATCCTTTATATCTTCCGAAGATAACTTGATTTTTTAATGTATCATAACTCATGGGTTTAAAATCGTTTGGTGTGTTTTAATTCATTATACTTATTGTTATTGATGCTTAAATTCACTCTTCTTTGCCCAGGAGCCTCTGCATGATGGCTCCTCAAGTCTTGTTGATATGACCCCCAAAGCCTTTGATAGTTTCTTGTTTTCTGGCATGACCAGATGTTTCAGGCTCATCTTGTACTTTTTAAACTCTGGGCCTCAGGCCAGTCTTTTCAGTCTTTGTCACCTCACCAACTATAACTCTTGTAAGAAATTGCTGTACTCTGCGAAAATGTCTGGCTGGCTGTAGTGAGTTGCCAAGCCAGGCTCTCCCAGGGCTCGGGCTGTGCTTTTTGTTTGATTAATTTGGTACATCAGGCAGCTTTAATAGCTTGAACCATTCTCCTCTGTATTAAGTAGCTTTGTTTGTTTTGTTTCTTTATTTGCCTTTTGGGCACAGATCTGTTGCCTTCCTTCACTAGATGTGGGATAGAAATAAGAATACCAAAGCCTTGTCTTATGGCCTTGATCTTTAGTGGCCCAGACTGAGTGCTATCTTCTTGTGGGGTTGTCATTTAACAGGCAGAACTGTCAGAGATATGATTTTGGAAAATCACACAGGGCCATGATTTGATATCAAAAATTTCATTTCTCCAGGAGGAATATTGAACAGCCAAACTTCCTGCCTTTTTTGGTTCCTGAAACAGCAGGCCCTGAGACAAAAATTTGAGTACATATACTTCACTGGGAAGTGATATGGTTTGGCTGTGTCCCCACCCCAAATCTCATCTTGAATTCCCACGTATTGTGGGAAGGACTCGTGGGAGGTAATCAAATCGTGGGTGTAGGTCTTTCCCGTGCTGTTCTCATGATAGTGAATAAGTCTCATGAGATCTGATAGTCTATAAGGGAGAGTTTCCCCTGTATAAGCTCTCTCTGGCTGCTGCCATCCACGTAAGATGCGACTTGTTCCTCTTTGCCTTATGCCATGATTGTGTGAAGCTTCCCCAGCCACTTGGAGCTGTGAGTTCTTTATCAAACCTCTTTTTTTTTTTTTGTAAATTGTCCGGTCTCAGGTATGTCTTTATCAGCAGTGTGAAAATGGACTAATATAATAAATTGGTACCAGTAGAGTGGAGTGCTGCTCAAAAGATACCTGAAAATCTGGAGGCGACTTTGGGACTGGGTAACAGGCAGAGATTGGAACAGTTTGGAGTGCTCAGAAGAAGACAGGAAAATATGGGACAGTTGGAACTTCCTAGAGACTTATTGAATGGTTTTGACCAAAATGCTAATAATGATATGGACAATAAAATCCAAGCTGAGGTGGTCTCAGATGGAGATGAGGAACTTGCTGGGAACTGGATCAAAGGTGACTCTTGTTATGTTTTAGCAAAGAGACTGGTGGCATTTTGCTCCTGCCCTTGAGATTAGTGGAACTTTGAACTTGACAGAGTTGATTTAGGGTATCCAGTGGAAGACTTTCTAAGCAGCAAAGCATTTAAGAGGTGACTTGGGTGCTGTTGAAAGCATTAAGTTTTATAACGGAAGCAGTACATAAAAATTTGGAAAATTTACAGCCTGACAATGTGATACAAAAAAATCCCATATTCTGAAGAGAAATTCAAGCCAGCTGCAGAAATTTACATAAGCAATGAGGAGCGGAAAGTTAATCCTCAAGACAGTGGGGAAAATGTCTGCAGGGCATGTCATAGGTCTTCACAGCAGCCCCTCCCATTATAGACCTGGAGGCCTAGGGGGAAAATGTGGTTTCATGGGCTGGGCCTGGGGTCCCCGTGCTCTATGCAGCCTAGGGACTTGGTGCCCTGTGTCTCAGCCCCTTCAGCTGTGACTGAGAGGGACCAATGTAGAGCTTGGGCCATGGCTTCAGAGGGTGCAAGCCCCAAGCCTTGGCAGCTTCCATGTGGATGTTGAGCTTGCAAGTACACAGAAGTCAAGAATTGGGGTTTGGGAACCTCTGCCTAGATATCAGAAGTTGTATAGAAATGCCTGGATACCCAGGCCAAAGTATGCTGCAGGGATGGGGCCCTCATGGAGAACCTCTGCTAGGGCAGTGCAGAAGGGAAATGTGGGTCAGAACCCCCACACAGAGTCACTACTGGGGCACTGCCTAGTGGAGCTGTGAGAAGAGGGCTACCATCCTCCAGACCCCAGAATGGTAGATCCACTTACAGCTTGCACCATGTGCCTAGAAAAGCCACAGGCATTCAACACTAGCCTATGAAGACAGCTGGGAGAGTGGCTGTACCCTGCAAAGCCACAGGGGTGGAGCCACCCAAGACCATGGGAACCCACCTCTTGCATCAGCATGACCTAGATGTGGGACATGTAGTCAAAGGCGATAATTTTGGGGCTTTAATATTTGACTTCCCCACTGGATTTCTGTCTTGCATGGGCCTGTAGCCCCTTTGTTTTGGCTAATTTCTCCCATTTTGAATAGCTGTTTACCCAATGCCTGTACCCCCATTTTATGTAGTAAGTAACCAATTGCTTTTGATTTTACAGGCTCATAGGCAGAAGGGACTTGCCTTGTCTCGGATGAGACTTTGGCTGCCGAGATGAGTTAAGCTTTTGAAGAACTATTGGGAAGGCATGACTGGTTTTGAAATGTGAGGATGGGCGGGGGGTCGGGGTGGAATGATATGATTTGGCTGCGTCACCACCTCAATCTCACCTTAAATTCCCACGTGTTGTGGGAGGGACCCAGTGGGAGGTAATTGAATCGTGGGGATAGGTCTTTCCATGCTGTTCTCAGGATGGTGAATAAGTTTCACAAGATGTGATGGTTCTATAAGGGGGAGTTTCCCTGCACAAGCTGTCTCTTTGCCTGCCGCCATCCACGCAAGATGTGACTTGCTTCTCTTTGCCTTCCGCCGTGATTGTGAGGCTTCCCCAGCCACGTGGAATTGTGAGTTCTCCATTAAACCTCTTTGTTTTGTAAATTGCCCAATGTTGGGTATGTCTTTATCAGCAACGTGAAAATGGACTAATACAGGAAGTGATCTCTGGAAGCACAGTGAGGGAGTGGGGAAGAGAAAGAGAGGGAGAAAAGCCAAAATAGGGTGCATTGAGAGTACGTTATTGCTGTGGTTAAGTGGGGTTGTATTTCACTCACAACCTCCCAGCTATGTGAAACTCACTTCAGTATTGTCTCAGGGAAGGGCAAGGAGTTTGTTTATACATCCATCCTTATCCTTCTTCTTGGCGACATTCACTTCCAAGTAGTCCAGCCTTTTTATGTACTGGCCAAGCTACCTTCTAGGCCAGAGAATGCCCTTATGCAGACAGATGCAGTTCCTGGAGCTGGATGGCCATAATTTGTAGCAGTGGTTCTTTCTCAAATTGAGGGTAGGGTTTGGGGGGAGGGGAGGAGGTTCTTTTCTTCTCTCGGGAGCATTTGGCAAAGTCTGTGGACATTTTTGGTTGTCACAACTGGGGGGAAAAAGTGCTACTGGCTGGCATCTAGTGGGTACACGTCAGGGATGCTGCTAAACATATCACAGTTCATAGGGTAGCCCCCTACAGCAAAGAGTTATCCATTTGCAAATGTCAGTAGTGCCATGGCTGAGAAACTGTTTTACAGGAATTCAGAGCTGTGGGTGACCTCTGGGTGGGAGGACCAAGGGAATATGGTGGATCACCATGGCATTTACTACACTTCCCAGGTGCACCCTGAATTTCTTGCTACTCTGCTTTTGCTCATGATGTTCCCTTTGTATCTTCGTTTCCAAATCCTTTTTATTCTTTAATTTTTTGGTATACCGTCTATACGCTATATTGATTCACTTTTTGTAAAGGAATGTATTAATGTATTTTTAACTTTTAAAATTTTAGATTTTTGTTTTCTAACTCCCAGTCCAAGTGTCACTTTTTCAGTTAAGTCATCTGTTAGATCCTGACTAATTCCTGTATTTTCAGAATTTGCGTAGTGTGTTATTTGTTCATTTCTTGTGATGCTAATAAATTTTTACTTTGTGTTATATTTTTCTCTCAAATTGTTATTTTAAAGGATAACAGCTGCCTTTTAAAAATTGGAACAAATTATGCTATGAGCATCTATAAACCCTTTATTTAATCTATCAGTTGTTAACATTTTGCCATGTTTTAAAAATCTCTCTCTACTCACATGTGTATGTGTATGCTGATATAGACGTATAGTACAGTATCTATCTCTAAATCTTTGAGTCATTTTAAAATAAGTTTGCAAATATTTTCCTACTTCACCCCTAAATACTTCACTATATATCACCCAATAAAAGAACATTTTTCACCTATAGAATCTCAGTGCCACTATCATACTCAAGAATTTTAACAATGGTTACAGTAGCATCTTATTTATGGTCCATATTTATATTTACCCAGTTGTCCATTAATGTTCTTTTACCATTTTTCCCCCCAGATCTGTGTTCCAGTGAAAGATCATGCATTATATTTACTGTTCACATTAAAAAAATTATTTTCATTAATCGAGACAATTTTCTTACCTTTTTTTTGTTTTGATTTTTTATGACATTGATGATTAATGATTTTGAAGAGTCCAGGCTTGTTGTTTTGTAACATGTCCCACAATTTGGTTTATCTGATTTTATCTTCCTGGTTGTATTCAGTTTAAACATATTTGTCAAGCTTTTAAAACAAGTGATGTTATGTATTTCTCAATGCAGTTACCACAAGGTCCATGATGACAGTTTGTTCCATTGTTGCTGCTGCTTAACCACTTGTTTAAGTTGCATCTACCAGATTTTCCCATTATAAAGATACCTTTTCTCAATTTTAGTTAATTAGTGATCTGTGAGGTGACACTCTGAGACTGTATCCTATTCTGAAAAGCATTTTGCCCAGTGGTTTTAGTATCCATTGATAACCCTATCTTGAATCAACACTATAAGCTTTATTGTGGCAGAATCTCTTTAGTCTTTTTCTGTCAGTGACAGTACTTAACATAATGTATATGTTTAATATTTGTTGAGGGATTGAGTGAATTAATAAATGAAAATTTTATCTTTAGGGAATGAGAAAACATCTTCATTTATCCTGCCAGTTTAACCAAAATCTTTATAGTCACATGCTCTTTTTCTTAAGCTTGTTCAAGTATAGAATAATTAATTACTCTTTTTTTTTTTCTGTTGCTTCACATCTCAGGATTTTTTCGTAGTTTCCTCCAAATGGCAATGTCTCTTTTACTTCTCAGTTAATGCAAAGCTACTTATTCTGTATGTTTAAACTAACTTTACAACATCCATCTCACTATGATATTTCATTTACAGAAAATTAAATGTAAATACGTAGTGTTCTAGGAGCTACACCTAAATCAAGGGTGTGTGAATGTGTGTATGGGTATATAAAAATCAAGCTTATTTGCTAAATATTCCCTTTTTTTCCCCCCCAATGTTTTACTGTTTCATGACAGGGATCATTATTGATTTGTTCTAAAATTATATTTAATTGTGGACTACTTTTTAAAACTACAACAATCATAGAAAGGTTGAAAAAGATTACTTTCTTTTTTATAGTGTCACCTGCGTTGTAGTTATTAAAAAAGAATTAATAAATTGCAGTAATGAAACAGTTTGTGAATATGCATTGGAAGATTACGAAGACTAAAATTTTCTGCAGTGGAATATTTATTGCTCAATAAAGTAATGCTAATTTATACCATTTGGCTTAAAATATTGTTATTTTATGCAAATATACAAAAATACAAGGTTAAAAGTTCATTTAAAACATATTACATCTGAAGATAGGATATTATATCCCTTTCTGAATTAGTCTAATTTTCCCAGAATCAACAACATGTATATTCTCTCTGATATACATAAGAATCATGTGGCCTAATTTCCTGAAAATTGCCTTATTATAAACCACTGAAAGAACTAGGCATATTTAACCTGGAAAAGAGAAGATGAAAAAAAGACCTGACAATCATCTGCAGATGATTTGGGGACTATCATGTAGAATAATGCTTAGGGTAGAACTTGTGTTAGTGGGTAAAAGTGATTTGTAGCTATATTTTCTGTTTGCATATAAGAAAGAACTTTCTCCAATGACTACTAACTGCCCAGCAACAGAATATGCTATCTAACGAGGTAGTGAGGACATTTTATGTGGAGGTAGTCATGGAAAATTAGGTGACTTTTCTTTCTTACCTTCCCTTCATTCCCTTTGTTTCTGTCTTTCCTAATCAGTGTTTCCTCTAGGTCTGTGCTGTCCAGTATAGTTGTTAGTAGCCACATGTGGTGATGGAGTCTTTGAAATGCAGGTAGTCTGAATTGAGATGTGCTGTAAGTGTGAAATACACATCAGATGCTAAAGTGTTGTATTTAAAAATGTAAAATATCTAACTGTTAACTTTTATATTGATGACATGTTGAAATGGTTCTATTTTGTATATTATAAAGGTTAATTAACTTTAATTTATTAAATATTATTTTAATTATAAGCTTTTTTTTTTTGATGGAGTCTAGTGCTGTCACCCAGGCTGGAGTGCAGTGGCTCAGCCTCAGCTCACTATAACCTCCGCCTCCTAGTTCAAGTGATTCTCCTGCTTTAGCCTCCCAAGTAGCTTGGGCTACAGGTACAGGCCCCCACACTCAGCTAATTTTTCTATTTTTTAGTAGAGATGGGTTTCACCATGTTGGCTGGGCTGGTTTTGAACTCCTGACCTCAGGTGATCTGCCCACCTCGGCCTCCTAAGGTGCTAGGATTACAGTCGTGTACCACCATATCTGGCCGTAATTAGTAGCTTTAATTATCAATTCTTGGTAAAAAGGAGTAAATACTACACCCTATCTCTCTCATTGGTTGTAGTTTAAAACTATAGAGTACCTAACGGATACACATAGGAACTGCTTGAGGACTTGGAAAAGTAATTATCAACGTACTAAGAAGAAATAAAAACTCAAAGATTAACCCATATGGAGGTCATTTTCCTATGATTTAAAAAAAATTTTTATCTTTTCTTTCCATATCTCCTGGTTTGGATCCTAGGGCATCTTGGATCCTGGCACTATGCACTGGGCAAGGACAGAAAATTCTCCAATGGAAACCCTCTCTTCCAGGTCAAACACATAGAAAGCAGGACCCTTGAAGATGGAGACTTTTTTTTCCCCCCTCAACTCTTCTGTTCCTAAGGCAGGCAAGCTCCCGTGATGAAACAAGACTCTTGGAGTGGCTTCTTAGACTCTTTTCTTTTGGGTTTCTCCTCCAGGTTGACACAGTAATGGAGAGTACATAAAAACATGGGAAGGGAAAACTCCCAATTTCTAGCCAGAGTACCAGGAAAAGGTACCACTGAGAGGCAGAGAGTACAGGGGAAATCACAGAGAAGAGGGGCTGGAGAAAAGGATCCTTTAATTTGTGTATGAAATTTCAGGCTTATCCTTGAGCTTCACACATGGAACCGGACAGAATCAATATAGCAAAGCCTTTGAGAACTGAGCTACAGCATAGAACAGTGCTGAGATCCAAGACTAGCCTCTGGGCAGTGCATACTTTGGGAAAACCAGAATAGCATTTAAAGGCTTTGAAAACTATTCTGATGAATCAAGTCCACAGAAAATGGTTTAGTGCTTTCACTCTGAACTTAACTTTATGCCAATTCATTTGGCAGTTAAGTAAAATGAACACATTCCTTGAAAGAAATAAACTATCCAAACTCACTTAGGAAGAAATAGATTATCTGATTAATCCTATATCTGTTAAATAAATTGAATTTATAGTTGAAAAAACAGTCTTTCAAAAATGAAACACCAGACCCAGATTATCTCAGGTGAATTCTACCAAACATTTAAGACAAAAAGTCACCAATTCTATGCAGTATCTTCCAGAAATTGAAAAGGATATAACAGTTTCTATCTTATTTTATGAGGCTGGCATTTACCTGATATCAAAACCAGTCAAAGAAAGTAGAAGAAAACGAACAAACTATAGGCCAGTATCCGTCATTTGAACAAATAAGCGAAACTTTTGAAAAAAATTAGCAAATTGAATTCAGCAACATATATAAAATACATATATATGTATACAACATACATTTTATATATATGTATAAAAGTAAAATAATGTATTGTAATCAAGCAGGTTTCACTCTGGGAATGAAAGCCAAGTTCAACATTTGAAAAATCAATCTATGCAATTCTCCATATTAACAGACTAATACAAGATAAACCGTATGATCATATCAACAGATGTAGAAAAAACTAGAATTTAAAATCTTCATGATAAAAACTCTTAGCTGAATAGGAATAAAGGGAATTTCCTCAGCCTCAAACTTATAAAAGGACAACTACACAGAACCTACAGCTTAATATCATACATGGTGAAAGAAAAAAGTGCTTTTCTTCTAGTACTGAGAATGAGGCAAAGATGTTCATGTGAAACCATGTGTGCTGAATGAAGAGACCCCCCAAAACAGGCTTTATGTGAGCAACATGGCTGTTTATTCACCTGGTGTGGGTGGGCTGAGTCTAAAAAGAGAGTCAGTGAAGGATGGTGGGATAGGAATTGGTTTTATAGGTTTGGGGTGGGCAGTAGAAAGTTACAGAAGTTACAGTTTAGGGTGGTTTTTTGCAAGCTGGGAGGGGGTCGTAGGTTTGCAGGCTGGGAGGGGATCATAGGAATGTGGAGTGTTGACCAAGGTCGGTTACAAAGTCCAATGGCCTTATCAATTGGGGTGGGAATAAGGAACAATAGAGAATGTCTCAAAGTTAAGTCGGCACCACAGGGGTTGATCATTTCTTCCTCTTTCATGGTCTTCCAGTTACTTCAAATTTTCCAGGAACTCATCTGGAGTGTCCATGCAGGTCACAGAGGTTAACATGGCATCCATGGTGCCATCAGTCAGTCTAAAAGACTGTACAGTTCACTTTCACAAATCCTGTATAACATAGTACTGGAAGTTGCAGGAAGTCAAGAAAAAGAAATAAAAGGCATGTGGATTGGAAAAGAAGAGATAAATCTGCCTAATTTGCATGTAACATGATTGTCTATGTAGAAAATCCCAGGATATTTTCAAAAAATCTTAGAACTCATGAGTGAGTTTTTTAAGGTTACAGATACAAGATCAGCATAGGAAAATCAATAATATTTCTTTATACTAGCAATGACCAATCAGAAACAGAAAGTTAAAAACAATCAGAAATAGAAAGTTAAAAAGTACCAGTTATAATACCTTCCTGCCAAAAAAATAATGCTTAGTTATATATTATAATACCTTCTTGCCAAAAAAATGCTTAGTTATAAATCTAATAAGGTATGTTCAGTATCTATATGTAGATTGAAGGAATTGAAGAAGGCCTCAATAAATGGAGAGATATATAATATATCATGGATGGGAAGACTCAACATAGTTAAGATGTTTCCTCTAATTAGTTTTAATTAGTTCCCTAAATCAGTTTTCCCTAAATTAATGTACAGTATTTAGTACAGTCCCCATCAAAATTCCAGCAGGATTGGGAAGTTACTGACTGACAAGCTGATTTTAATATGTATATAGAAGGCAAAGAATTAGAATAGCAAAAATAATTTTGAAAAAGAACAATAAAAATGGAGTCAAACTACTCAGTTTGAAGACTTACTATCAAGACAACGTGCTATTGGCAAAAGAATAGACATAGATCAATAGAACAAAATAGAAGATCCAATAATAGATCCATATAAATATAATCAATGATATTTCACAAAAATGCAAAGGCACTTCAATGGCAAAAGGAGTCTTCTCAACAAGTGGACATCTATATCCAAAAAAAAGGGACCCAAACCATGTTCAAAAATTAACTCAAATGAATCACATTCTTAAATGGAAAATTTCAAACTATAAAAATCCAAGAAGTGACCATAGAAGGAAGGCTTTGTGACTTGGGCTGGGCATTGAGTTAGATACAACATTAGAAACTTAGTCCATAAAAGAAAAAAGTTGATAAATTGTATTTCACCAAAGTTAAAAACTGTTAAGAATAGAGGAGGACAAGAAGCAGGAAGAGAAATTTGCAAATCATGTATCTAACAGAGAACAAATTTCAAGAATACATAAAGAGCTTTCAAGAGTCAACAATAAGAAAACCAACAACAATAAAAAAATGGGAGATAGATTTGAGTAGATACTCCACCAAAGAAGATATACAGATATCAAATAAGCACATGAAAAGATGTTCAACCTTATTAGTCATTAGGAAAATGCCGATGAAGGCTGGGTGTGGTGGCTCATGCCTGTAATCCCAGTACTTTGGGAGGCTGAAGCAGGTGAATCACAAGGTTAAGAGATCAAGACCATCCTGGCCAACATGGTGAAACCCTGTCTCTACTAAAAATACAAAAATTAGCTGGTCATAGTGGTGTGCACCTATAGTCCCAGCTGCTTGGGAGGCTGAGTCAGGAGAATCGCTTGAACCTGGGAGGTGGAGGTTGCAGTGAGCCAAGATCATGCGACTGCACTCCAGCCTGTGACAGAGTCAGACTCCATCTCAAAAAAAAAAAAAAAAAAAAGAAAAATGCAGATTAAAATCATTATGAGATGCCATGACATACCTATTAGAATGACTAAAATCAATGATAATAATAACAAAAATTTGACCATATTAAATGTTGGCAAGAATGTATAGAAACTGGAACTCTCATGTATTGTTGGTGTGAATGCTAAATGTAATAGCCACTTAGGAAAAAAGGTTGGAAGTTTGTTTTATGGTTAAAGATACACTTCATCATATGACCCAGCAATCCAGCCTTAAGCATTTATCTAGAAATAACTGTACATTCACACAAAATGTATACATATATGTTTGTAGCAGCATCACTTATGATCATCACAAACTGGAAATAATCTACATGTCTTTCATTGGGTAGATGGATATAAAAACTGTGGTACATCTGTACAATGGAATATACTAGTAAGCTCTAAAAAGGAGCCAGCTATTGATACATGCAGCAATTTGTCTGGACCTCAAATGCCTTATGCTAAGTGAAAGAAGAAGCTAGTCTCAAAAGGTTACATGATTCCATTTCTATGGCATTCTGGAAAATGCAAAACTGAAGGGGCCAAGAGTAGGTCAGAGGTTTCTAGGAATAAGGAATGGTGGGAACATGGAAATACACAGGGATATCATGAAGACATATTGGAGAGTGATAGAATTGTTCTGTATCCTAATTTTGGTGGTGTTTACACAAATCTCTGCATATGATACAACTCTGATAACTATACAGAAAAAGATGAATTTTACTGGTAAATATAGTTTATAATTTTTATTTCACCTTTTTTCTTTTTATTCTTTGAATGTGGCTACTGATAAATTTAAAATTATGTGTGTGGCTTGCATTATTATTTCTATTACATAGCACTACTATAGATATTAGAAGTACAAAGAAGGATTAAGTGTGGTCTGAAGTCTAGGAGAGGGATATGGCAAAAGGAAGTCTTCTAAGAAGAGGAGGCAAACTTAAATGACTTAAGTGAAGCCTCCACCCCCTACTTCCATCCTTCGCTCTACAGATATTTTTTTTTGAATGCCTAATTCATGTAAATACGCCAAATCTCAGATATAATAATCCCTTATAGTCTTTTTTCCTTGATGTTAGAAATGAAACTCTACCACTCAAGGTGAAAAGTATGCTGTGCAATAGAATAATTAGTGGTATCCTTAAATTTGTAGGCACAACAGCCTACATTGCTGAGGCAGTTGACAAGTTCCTTGTCAAACTTGTGATGAATGTTTAAGTTCATATTATTATTACTTAGATACTGTTGTTTAAATTATTACACCCAAGATTGTTTATTGTTTATAAACTGCCATAAAGGGAGGTTTCCAGGAGGATGCCTAGCCAGTATGTTTATAATTTGAAGTTAGGAGTGCCAACCCAAAATTAGAGTAGAATCTAAGAATATCATGATGGACTGTAAATAGGTAAATCTAGTGATATTGAAATATAATACAGATAAATTTAAAATTTTGAAATGGATTCTGAAATTCAGTTGTCTCAGTTAAGAAGAGGAATGTGTAGCTCAGCAGTAGTAAATACATAAAAATGTTAGGGCTTTTTAGTTAATAAAAAGCATAATAGGAGTCACCACTGATAAGGCTGCCAGAAAAGCTATTTCAACTTGCAATGCCATTTATCAGTAGAGGTTTAATACCTAAATTAAAGCATGGATTTTCTTATTTGTTTCTATGCTCTTTAGAACACACCTAGAATCTTATCTTTAGAGCTGGGTATTATCCTCTAAGAGAGCTATGGACAAACTGGTACATATTCAGAGAGGAGACAGCCAGAGGATAAAGGAAATTGAAGCCAAGTCAGATGAGGAATAGTGAAAGAGACTGGGATATTAAGCCTGGCTAAGAGGTGACTCCTGGTGGGGTTGAAAGATAGGTCACGAGAACTGCCTTCAAATAATTGAAGGGCTGTGATATTACAGAGAAATTCAACTTGTCCCATAAAGTCCTCAGAACCAGCAAATGGAATTTTCAGACAGATACTAAATTTCAGTGTGAGGACACACTAAGGGTTAGAGCTAACTCTTGGAAATGAATCACCTCTCCAAAGTCTTTCGTAAAGCTCTGGAATGGTTTGCATATGTGTCACCTCCAAATCTCATGTTGAATGTGACCTCCATATGTTGGAGATGGGCCTAGTGGGAAGTGTTTGGGTCATGGAGGTAGATCCCTCATGGATGGGGTGGTGCTGTCCTCATGATAATGAATGAGTTCTGCTCTGACTTCATGTGAGATCTGGTCGTTTAAAAAAAGTGTGGCACCTCCTCTTGCTCTCACTCCTGCTCTTGCCCTGTGATGTGCCTGCTCTCTTTTCACCTCCTGCCATGATTGCAAGCTTGCTGAGGCCTTTACCAGAAGCAGATGCTGGCACCATGCTTCCTGTATAGCCTGTGGAACCGTGAGCTAATTAAACTTCTTTTTATAAATTACCCAGTCCTCGGTTATTTCTTTACAGTGATGCAAAAATAGACTGACACAAACTCAATAGTTTGAACTTATTTTTTATTGAGTATCTCCTTCAAACTGGCGCTTCCACAAAGTTCTTCTCTGACCATCACTTCCCATACTTGGAGTTTCAGTAAGTAATCATTTAATGCAACAACTGATAAGAATAATCTGTCACTGGCAGAAATCCAGTCGTTTACCATTTTTTTTCTTTTTCAACTTTCATTTTAGGTTCTGGGGGTACATGTGCAGGTTTGTTACATGGGTAAATTGCATGTCACTGGGATTTGGTGTACAAAAGATTTAGTTACCTAGATAGTGAGCATAGTATCCGATTGGTAGTTTTGACCATTACCTTCCTCTCATCCTCCACCCTCAAGTAGGCCCCAGTGTTTGTTATTCTCCTCTTTTTGTCCATTTGTACTCAACGTTTAGATTCCATTTATAAGTGAGAACATATGGTATTTGGTTTTCTGTTCCTGGTTAGTTTGGTAGAATAATAGTCTCCAGCTACATCCATGTTGCTACAAAGGACATGATCTCATTCTTTCTTATGGCTATGTAGTATTCCATGGTGTATATGTACCACTTTTTCTTTTTGTCTTTTTTTTTTGAAATGGCATCTCACTCTGTTGCTCAGGCTGAAGTGCAGTGGCACGATCTCAGCTCACTGAAACCTCCGCCTCCCAGATTCAAGTGATTATCCTGCCTCAGCCTCCCAAGTAACTAAGACTATAGGCATGTGCCACCATGCCCAGCTAATTTTTGTATTTTTTTGTTTAGTAGAGACAGGGTTTCTCCATGTTGGCCAGACTGGTCTTGAACTCCAGACCTCAGGTGATCAGCCTGCCTTGGCCTCCCAAAGTGCTGGGATTACAGATGTGAGCCACCACACCCAGCCTAGGTACCACATTTTCTTTATCCAGTTCACTCTTGATGGGTATCTAGGTTGATTCCATGTCTTTGCTATTGTGAATAGTGCTGCGATGAACATATGCACATAGGCGTTTTTTTCATAGAATGATTTGTAGTCCTTTGGGTATATACCCAGTAATGGGATTGCTGGGTTGAATGGTACATCTATTTTAAGTTCTTTGAGAAATCTCCAAACTGGTTTCCACAGTGGCTGAACTAGTTTATATTCCCCACCAACAGTGTCTAAGCATTTCCTTTTCTGTGCAGCCTCACCAGCGTTTGTTATTTTTTGACATTTTAATAATAGCCATTCTGACTGATATGAGATAGTATCTCATTGTGGTTTTGATATGTGTTTCTCTAATGATTAGTGATTGTATTAGTCTGTTTTCAAGCTGCTGATAAAGACATACCCGAAACTGGGCAATTTAAAAAAGAAAGAGGTTTAATGGACTATAGTTGGGGAGGCCTCACAATTATGGTAGAAGGCAAGGAGGAACAAGTCATGTCTTAATGGATGGCAGGAGGCAGAGAGAGAGAGAGCTTGTGCAGGGAAATGCCTGTTTATAAAACCATCAGATCTCATGAGACTTATTCACTATCACAAGAGCAGTATGGAGAAAACTGCTTCCATGATTCAGTTATCTTCTACCGGGTCCCCTCCCATCACACATAGGAATTATGGGAGTACAGTTCAAGATGAGATTTGGGTGGGGACACAGAGCCAAACCATATCAGTGATATTAGATACTTTTCATATGTTTGTTGGCCACTGTATGTCTTCTTTGAGAAGTGTCTGTTCATATGAATTGTTTCTTTAAAACTATGTTGTCCTGGCAGTTATTGAAACTGATAGACAAAATAGTATAATAATATTTTACTGGTGAAGAATAAGGAAAGGAGCCTGCGGACAGGCTGTGTTCCTTCTGTAATTAGGGACTAGGACATATGGTCCATTCTACAGATCTGGTAACTGGGCCTTCCTGAGAGGGTGCTGATACCTTCTAAAAATTGTCAGCTGCTAAGGCACCAGCATGTAAATAAAATCTACTTTGTATTTAAAATTTCTGTGATTTCGTGTGTGTGTCATATTATCAAGCACTGTTGATGTGCATTTTGAAAGGAAGGAACTTCTGCCCCCATTGGTCCCACTATTATAGCCTGGTAAGTTTCAGGGAGTAATAAAAAATAAGACTTGAAACTATTCTTTTGTTGTTAGGTGGTCATTACACTTCTTCCTTTTTTTTTTTAAACCTCACCTTATGTCACCTCTGATCCTACTTTTATTTCTTTGTTCTCCTGCCTACTCTCCCATTGTGTGAAAAGTTAGAGTAAACAGTGTCCAAGTAATCTGCACTCTGTGTTCATATCATCTTCTCCAGGGTGAAATAAAGGAAATGTGATGTTATTGCTCTTCTGTATGATTTGTGTTGGTCTATTCTCTACCGTCTCTGCCTTAAGGTCAGGTACTATGTTTTCTACTTCCCATATAACTCCCCAGGTGTCCAGTATGCACATCTCTGTGTTGTGGGTTTTTAATAAATGTTCTTGACTGATTTAGTGACTGTTCTCCATAGAAGAGAACAATGCCACAGTTTATTTCAAAGAGGCTATAGAGTATTGAGGCAAAGTGTTTCAGAGTTCTATGAGGTTGAAGGTAGGAGCTTGAGAAATTCTGGAACGTAAGTGTGTGAGATTCTGAAAGTTATTTTAACTCACTTCTTTGTTTTGAAAAATATTCATATAATGTTTTTATTATATATAATGTAGTAAACTCCTCCCTTTTTAGTATATATCTTTTCCTTAAAAAAAAACAAAACTTCATTGTATATTCAAATACTGGTTAGCTGCCTTAAAATTTATTGAAAAAATCAGCTATAGAAGTAATAAGATCTAGTGTTTGGCAGCAGAATAGGATGACTATAGTTAACAATAATTTATTGCATATTTCAAAATGAAGAGTGGAATTGGAATTTTTTTAGCACAAAGAAATGATAAGTGCTTGAGGTAATGGATATCTCAATTGTCTTAATTTGATCTTTATACATTATGTGCTTATATCAAAATATCACATGTACCTCATAAATAAGTACAGCATTATATATCTATAATAGTTAAAAATTTAAAAAGTCTGAATTATCAAGTCATGTCCATTAAAAGAACACATTTGGTAAAGTTCCTTAAAAATAAAGATCTTTGCAAGTATTCATCTTATATTCTTTACTTTCATAAAGGGCTCATTGAAACGTTCTTTTAAATGCAGAACTTTTCACATTGAATTTTCAATATGATTTTATATATGAAAAAGAAACCGTACTGCAACTATTCAGTAAACACTTTGTAATTTATTTAAAATCAGGTTTCTTTAAAGTGGGACAAATTTTTGCATGAGATTAAAAATAAAAACAGCTTTATTGAGATATAATTACATATCGTGCTGTTTACCCTCTAAAGTGAACAATTCAGTGGCTTTTTACAAACATAGTCACGAAGTTGTACAACCATCAACACTAATTTCAGAAAATATTTATCACCACAAAAAGAAAGCTTGTATCAGTTAGCAGTCACTTCCCATTCCCCTTTTCCCCGTTGTCTGACAACCATTTATCTACTTTCTGTCTCTGTGGATTTTCATATTATGGACATTTTATGTGAATAGATTCATACAATAATAATACAATAAGTAGCCTTTGTGCCTAGCTCTTCACTTAGCTTAATGTTTTCAAGCCTTATCCACATTGGAGCATTATATCAGTACTTTTTAAATTTGAATAATATTCTGCTATATGTATAATATCACAATTTATTCATTCATCAGTTGACGGACATTAGTTGTTTCCACTTTTTGGCTATTGTGAATAATGCTGGTACAAACAGTGTGCAAGTTTTTGTGTGGACATGTCTTCACTTCTGTTGGGTGTGTATATATATATATATATATATATATATATTACACATATATATATATATATACACACACACACACCTAGGAATAGAATTGTAGGGTCAGATGGTAACTCTATGTTTACCCTCTTGAGGAACTGCCAGACTGTTTTCAAAAGTGACTGCACCATTTTGCTTTCATGCCAGCAGTGTGTGAGTGTTCCAGTTTCTTCATATTCTCATAAACACTTGCTATTATATGTCTTTTTGATTACAGCCATGCAGGTGGGTAATTAAGAGGTACCTCACTGTGGTTTTGCTTGCATCTTACTGTTGGTTAATGACCTTGAACGTCTTTCTGTGTACGTACTTGACGTTTGTGTATCTTCTTGGAGAAATGTCTGTTCAGACCCTTTGCCCATTCTAAAATTGGGATATTTGCCTTTATATTGTTGTTGAGTTGTGAGATTTCTCTGTTCTGGGTACAAGTCCTTTATTAGCTATGTGATTTGCAAAATTATCTTCTGTTCTGTGGATTGTCTTCACTTTCTAGATAGTGTTCTTTGAAGGCCAAAGTTTTTAATTTTGATGTAGTCTAATTTACTTATTTTTTGTTGTTGTTGCTTGATTTTGGTTTCATGTATGAGAAAGCATTGCCTAACCCTAGGTTATAAAGATTTATTACTGTGTTTCCTTGAAGAATCTTGTAGTTTTTGTTGTTACTTAGGTGTATGATTCATTTTGAGATAATTTTTGCATGATATGAGGTAGGGGCCCAACTTCATTCTTTTGCCTGTGGCTTTCTGGTTGTCCCATCACCATTTGTTGAAAAGATGCTTTAAAAACCCATTTAATTGGGATAAAATATACTGAACAAAATTTACCTTATTAACTGTTTTTAACCTTAACCATTTTTTAAGAGTACACTTCAGTAGTGTTAAATATAGTCACATTGTGCAACCAATCTCTAGAACTTTTTTCATCTTGAAAAACGGAAACTCTATACCCATTAAACAAAAACTCCTCATTTCCCTTCTCCTCAGCCACTGGCAATTAGCATTGTGCTTTCTATCTCTATTAATTTAACTACTTTAGGTGTTTCATATAAGTGGAGTCATTATAGTATTTGTCTTTTTGTGACTATTTTACTCAATGTCTTCATTCATGTTGTAGCATGTTTTGAATTTTTTCTCCTTTTAAGGCTGAATAATATTTTATTATATGTATGTATACATATGTACACATCACATTTAGTTTATCCATTTATCTGTTTGTGGACAATTGGGTTGCTTCCACTCTTTGGCTATTGTGAATCATGCCGCTGTGAACAGATGTATGCAAATATCTCTTAGAATCTGTTTTTAGTTACTTAGGGTATGTACCCAGAAGTATATTTCTGGATCATATGTTAATTTTAAATTTTTTTGTGGAATTACCACTTTGTTTTCCATAGTGGCTGCACCATTTTACATTCCCTCCAACACTTCTAAGAGGTTCCAATTTCTTCATGTCCTCACCCATACTTGTAATTTTTTTGTTTGATAGTAGCTCTTCTAATGAGTGTGAGATGATGAAAATACTTTTTGCTGCATTAAATTGTCTTGGCATCCTTGTCAAAAATCAACTGGCCATAAATGTGAAGGTTTATTTATGGACTCTGAATTCTGTTTTATTGATCTCTATTCCTATCCATAACCCAGCACCACACTATCTTCATTGCTGTAGCTTTGTAATAACTTTGATAATTGAGCAGTCCTGCAAATTATTTTTTAAAGATTTCTTTGGCTATTTGGATCCCTTGCATTTTCATATGATTTTTAGGATTGGCTTGTCAATTTCTGTGAAGAATCCATCTGGGACTTTGGTAGGGATTACTTGGGATCTATAGATCAAGTTGAGTTGTATTGCCATTTTAACAATATTAAGTTTTCTAATTGACAAACGTGAGATGTCTTTCCATTTATTTAGGCCTTCTTTAATTTCTTCCAACAATGTTGTGTAGTTGTTGGAAGACATCTACAATTGTACACAATAAGTGTACAATTCTTATACTTCTTTTGTTAAGTTCATTCCTAAGTATTTTTTTCTTTTTGATCTCTTTGTAAATGGAATTTTTAAAAATTACTTTCAGATCATTAATTACTATTGTACAGAAATGCAGTTGGTTTTTGTACATTTATCTTGTGTCTTTCAACCTTGCTGAAGCTATTTATTAGTTCTCATTGTTTGTATGCATTCATTAGGATTTTGTACATGCATGATTTATGTCATCTGTGAATAGAGATAGTTTTATTTTTTGTTTCCAATGTAGATACATTGTGTATCTTTTTTTTTTTTTTTTGCCAAATGCTTCTTGCTAGTGTCTCTAGTATAATGTTGAATAGAATCAGCCAGAATGAATATCCTTAAAGTAGATTTTTTCAATGTTTACCAGTATGGAAATATTTATTACTAACAGTGTTCCTTTGAGAACTTGAAAATGCAGCCATTCTTCTATAGTAGCAAAAGCGATAAAATTTCTTTTATTGGAATTTAGCATGTTAATTATTTTTAGACTGTGAAGGCACAGTAGATCCCAACTTGGCATTTTTCAAAACTTTTGATATCTTTGGTTGTTAACTTTTTGAATTTTTTTTCTAAAGTAACTAAGCCAACATTTAATTGTCTTGGCACCCTTGTCAAAAATCAATTGGCCGTAAATGCCCCATTTTAAAAGTCCCCATACAGGACTTTTAAAAACACATCTCTAAAGTATATTCCTTTCTAAAGAATATGCTTGCTGGGTATATTTGAAAGAATGAATAATCAGGACATTCATTAGTCTCTTCTTGTGCTTTTTTAGCCAAGGCTCAGTTAATGTCTTACAGTTAGCGCTTTTGAATTTTATAATTTATCATAGATACAGTTGATCATCTGAAATGATGATAGTGGGTAGGGTGAGAGGTGGTTGTTGTACTGCTCTTGAGAATTTAATTTTATACCTGTCTGCTGAAAGATACATTTTCCTTGTTTAAACTTTTTCCCTACAGAAAGCTCCAGGAGTGACTTTGCTATGACTTCTTTTTTTTTTAATAAAAAATATTTTATTTTTAGGTTTTATTTGTGTGTGTGTATTTTGCATTTCTCACATTTTATTTTTAGTTTTATTCCAATAGGTTTTTGGGAAATAGTTGGTGTTTTGTTACATGAATAAATTTCTTTTTTTGGGGGGGGGGGGGGGGATAGTGGACAGAGTCTTGCTCTGTTGCCCAGGCTGGAGTGCAGTGGCCTAATCTTGGCTTACTGCAACCTCTACTTCTTGGGTTCAAGCAATTCTCCTGCCTCAGCTTCCTGAGTAGTTGGGATCCAGGCACACATCACATATCTGGCTAATTTTTATGTTTTTTAGTAGAGACGGGGTTTCACCATGTTGGTCAGGGTGGTCTTGAACACCTGACCTCATGATCCACCTGCCTTGGCCTCCGAAAGTGCTGGGATTACAGGCGTGAGCCACCATATTCGGCCTAATAAGTTCTTTAGTGATGATTTCTGAGATTTAGTTACACCCATCACCCAAGCAGTGTAGACTGTACTCAGTATGTATTCTTTTATCCTTCACTTCCTCTCACCCTTTCCCTTGAGTCCCCAAAGTCCATTACATCATTCTTACGCCTTTGCATCTTCAAAGCTTAGCTCCCACTTATGAGTGAGAACATACAATGTTTGGTTTTCCATTCTGGAGTTACTTCACTTAGAATAATGGTCTCCAGTTCCATCCAGGTTGCTGTAAATGCCATTATTTTGTTCCTTTTCATGGCTGAGTAGTATTCCATTGTGTGTGTGTGTGTGTGTGTGTGTGTGTGTGTGTGTGTGTGTGTAATTTTAATATCACAATTTCATTGTCCACTTGTTGATTGATGGGCATTTGGGCTGGTTCCATATTTTTGCAATTGTGAATTGCACTGCTGTAAACATGCATGTGCAAGTATCTCTTTTGTAGAATGACTTCTTTTCTTCCGGGTAGATACCCAGTAGTGGGATTGCTGGATCAAATGGTATTTCCCCTTTTAGTTCTTTAAGGAATCTCCACACTGTTTTCCATAGTGGTTGTACTAATTTACATTCCCACCAGCAGTGTAAAAGTGTTCCTTTCACCACATCCCCCACCAATATCTATTATTAATATTTTTTTGATTATGGCCATTCTTGCGTGAGTAAGGTGGTAATCACATTGTGGTTTTGATTTGCATTTCCCTGATAATTAGTGATGTTGAGCATTTTTTCATATGTTTGTTGCAATGCCTTATTCTTCATTGAAGATTTTTTCAGCAATTAGACATTCAGTACAGAGAATAGAATTTCTTTCATTTATTGAGTGTTTCTTGAATATATGCTATTTGTGCTATACTCTGCCCTGTCAGAAACATTAAATAAGTATAAAAACATGTCTGTTCTCTGGATGCTTACAATATAATTAGGAAGATCAATTATATGTACTTACCTTGCACTGCTGTGTGTTTGTGGTTCTGGATCTATGTCTTATATCCCTCACTAAACATAAGCTCCTTCATGATAATTATCTTTGTATTGACACAGTATATATCACAGTATCTCACAGGTAGCTTGTGTTTATTATGATTTTTTAAAATTAATTGAACAATAAAACAATATAAGACTACTTACAAGTAAATACTCAAGTGAATGGCATAACCACTCAGCATTTTAATTTCAGAAGTACCAGTGATCTGTGTGTTCTGGACTTATTAGGGCAAGCTTCATGCAGGAGACAATTTAGTGGGCTCATAAAGGAAGGTAAGAACTGAGCAAGGAGAGAGATGTCATAGTATTTGGTGTCATAGTATTTGGAAGGCACTGAACAGATGATATTGACTGGAAGAAAAGACTGGCTTGGGCCAGGTGCGGTGACTGATTGCCTGTAATCCCAGCACTTTGGGAGGCCGAGGTGGAATCACCCGAGGTCGGGAGTTTGAGACCAGCGTGACCAACATGGTGAAGCCCTGTTTCTACTAAAAATACAAAATTAGCCAGGCATGGTGGCGCATGCCTGTAATCCCAGCTGTTTGGGAGGCAGAGGCAGGAGAATTGCTTGAACCCGGGAGGCGGAGGTTGCGGTGAGCCGAGATCATGCCATTGTACTTCAACCTGGGCAAAAAGAGCAAAACTCCATCTCAAAAAAAAAAAAAAAAAAAAGAGAAAAGACTGAAAGACTGGCTTGTAGATAAAGAGAATGGTGGATAAATAGGTAGCAACATAGTATTCTGAAGACTTTAAATATCAGTTTGAAAAGTTTGCTCTTACTCCACTTGATATTAGAAACTCATTTAAGTTTCTTGAGTTGGGACATTATGGAACAAAATAGCACATTAAGAATATTTATTTGGTGATAATATATATTATGGACTGGAGGGCAGCCGGTATTCGAAGACCATTTTAAAAGGTAAGATGATGATTGAGTTTCTTTAGTGTGTCAACTTTTAATAGCAGGATGTTTTGTTTGTTTGATCTTAAGTACCTACCATAGTGCCTTGGGCAAAGCTTAAATATTTATTCAATGGATGAGTGAATATATGGACTAGGTGGTCTGGGCCTGGAAGGGGCTGTTAACTGTAGGAAAAATCCATATGAGTGACATTTTGGAGGAAAAATTGAGATGACTTGTTTTCTAAGAGTATATAGGATATATGAAAGGTTGGAGATGACACTGAAGTTTCAGCATGGACTCAGGGAATGAGGGAGTGAGAAAAGGGACAGTCATGAGCATGCTTTTAGACTTGCTGAGTTTGACATTGAAATGCCTAGTATGCAGAGATTTAAGGACTCAAATGAGAACTGAAGTTTGAATGTTTACATTTGAATATAATTATATAGATATTGTTTGAGCAGTAAAAAAGATTGGATAGATAAAGCTGTATGTATGTGTACAGTGGTTGTGTACATGTACACAAGTATACATATTTTTATACATTACAACTCAATGTGTGTGTTAGATTGTCAATAAACTAATCTACTTGTTAGTATTAGCATAATGATAAGAACTGATTCTTGGGGTGAGCAGAGGCATAAAAGGAAGTTACAGAAGGTTTCAGAAAAGAAACAAGAATTTGCAACATAAATTTGCTAGTGAGACTTTGTAAATTTGTCTTATGTTTCAAAACAACAGTAATACTCCCTTTATCACTTGTTGAGAATTTACTGTATGCCAGACATCGCTAGGCATTGCGTCTCTTTTTATCCTCACAACAAGTCTGTGTTAGTACTATTATATCTCCTTGTTACTGATGAAGAAACTGAAGTCTAAAGAAGTTAAAACTTGCTCAAGATCACTTGAGCTAATAAATAATGAGGAGACCTTGTGGATATAAATCTAAGGTTTTGTGAACTTAGATTTTGTAAGCCAAATGTTATCTCCATTATACCAAAGGTATGTATGTTTAATTTCTGCAAGGCAAGGACTATGTCTATACAGAATCAATCTTCATAAAGGCTTATTAATTAGCAGGCAGTGATTGGTTATGTTACCTGTAAAAATAATCAGCACATATTTTGGATTTGGCTGCTTCTACTTTTCTATTTGGATATGTACGTTTATAATGTACTTGGAGATAAAGCTTTTTTGATTGCTTATTGTAGATGTTAAATTAAAAAAAGGTATCAGGCCAGGGACAGTGGCTCACACCTATAATCCCAGCACATTGGGAGGCCAAGGTGGGAGGATCACTTGAGCTGAGGAGTTTGAGATCAGCCTGGGCAACATGGCAAAACCCTGTCTCTAATAAAAATACAAAAATTAGCCGGGCATGGTGGCATGTTCCTGTAGTCCCAGCTACTTGGGAGGCTGAGATGGGAGGATTGCTTGAGCATGGGAGGTCAAGGCTGCAGTGAGTCAAGATGGCATCACTGAACTCCAGCTGGGGTAACAAAGTGAGACCCTGTCTCAAAAAAAAAAAAAAAAAGAAAAGAAAATCAGTTTATTTGAAGAATTAATCATCCAGAAAGTGCTTTTCAAATATTTTTCTTAAGTGAATATAAATTTCTTTTAGAAGTTTTTCTGATACAGTCTTCAGAATATTTATACTTAGAAAAGAAATAAAAAGGGCCTGTCATTTTCTTTTATTTCAGGGGATATCATTTTCAATGCCCAATACCCAGAGCTGCCTCCTGATTTTATCTTTGGAGAGGATGCTGAATTCCTGCCAGACCCCTCGGCTTTGCAGGTGAGCACTGCAGGCTTTGCTTGGATGATCTTTATTTGGTGAAAGGAAAACAAAATTGGCTTTTGGCAATTGCTTAACAGACAGATTTGTCACACATCTGCATTCTTTTCTCACCTCTCTTTTCTCTGTCCTGTGAAATAGATGGAACTCTTTATGTGCCAAAATAGTTAAATAGGAGATTTTTTTCATTGCCATTTAGTTTCAGGCTATTTTGAATTAATGAAAGTCTCTAGCATATTGATTGAAATATTTTTACTTCATTTTAAAGAGACATGTTGAAAACACTTTCTTTGTTGTAATGTAATATTTCATGCCTGCAATCAATTTTCTAATGTTTACTAACACTTCATTACAGGGCTCGTAAGGAGAGTGTTTCTTAGCTCTTCAAGAGGCTGTTTTTATATAGAAGTGAAAGTGGCAAATTTGGACTTGTATCCGCATTATCTCAGTATTACTATCAGAAAAGACCAGATTAAATGTTCTTTATTAAGCAACACCAAAAACTTTGTAGTTAAAATAAAATGTTTCTGGAATTAAAGCAGAAATATTCACCATTAGGGAAAGGGTGGTGGTACTTGTTGGAGCACATGTGCTTTAGTAAAAGTTGTGTGTTTTGCATGCTGGATGGAGAAAAACATGTGCCATTTTGTTTAAATGGTTCTGACCAGGCAAAATGTCTCTTTATTTCTTCTCAGGTTTGAGTTTGGTGTGATACCTATACTAGAAGAGGTTTGACTGTTGTTCAAAACTATACTCTTAGTTTTGTTTTCTAGAAATTTTTTGTCTTGTTCAGGTTTTTTTTTTTTTTTTTGTCTTGTTCAGGTTTTATAATGAAAAGTTTTGATTATTTACTTTGAACTCTTGCCCTGCTTCCACCCTGTAAAGGTATTAAACAGGAAGTAGTAACCCAAAGCTGAAGTATTATCTTAAATATTAGAACATAGCTGTAAAAATATTTTTGGCAAGAGTAAGGTGGATTCATGGTAAAGTTTCTAGTAATTGCACATGAGCTGTAATTTTTTTTTTAATTAAAAAAGTCTGAATTGAATATGCCCCTTTAGATGCTGTGTGTTATATGTTCACCCTGTATTAAACCTGAGAGTCTTGCCTGGAAAAAAAATTACACAGAGATTTCACCACAGTTCTATTCTGTATTAAATCTGCCCAGAGGAGGGTAGCATATGCCAGATGCCAAAGATGTATTACAGGCTAAGTGCCTCAGGAATTTAAAGAAGGTGGTCAGAAAAAGCTTTGTAGCTGAGGCGAGACTTATACTCATTCTTGAAGAATGGAACAAAAGCGGGAGTATGACAAGAGTATTTCAGGTTGGGGAATGACATAAGCACATTGGAAGAAGTTAGGATTTGTCTAATATATTTCAGAAGGTACTGATAGGTTTGCTGAAATGTAAGTTAATATAAGGATGGGATAGACAAGATTAGAAAGGTAAATTGGGAGACTATGGAGCACATTGAATGCTGGGCTAGGAGCCATTGAAGGAAATAATGAAGGGAGAATCATCTAATAGCAGTGTGGTCAATATAATGGAATAAGGAGAGATTGAAGACCAGAATTGAGGATGGTTTTAAAAATTCAGTGGAGGGAGAAAGGGCTTTGAGCTAGGGTGATGCAAGAAGAAACAGCATAATGGAAAGAATAAAAAAGTAATGTTTACAACTTCCTTTTTTGAAATTGCATTTAACATTCATAGCACATATCTTTAATATGGGCAAGTATCGTATGAGTGTAGAATTTAAACACTAGAAAGATCTTAAGATTCATTTTATTCTATTCTTCCATTTTAATATTGAGGAAATTGACCTCTAAGATTTACATAATTCTATGCCAGACTCGATATTATAATGCCACTCTTAAGGTGTTTAGTCCCTGAGTGAAGTTATCACAAATGGTTTTGAGAAATTAGCTGTAAAAGAACAGCCAAAAAATCAAAGCACTAGATCTAAGTGAAAGATTGCAAATCTAGTGGAATACCTTCTCTTTAGTGATAGTTCATCTACAGCCTTGGGTAGACTACCCAGGGCTTCTGCATGGATCAGTGGGCTGAGCAGCCCAGAGAAGCAACCAGAGTGTACCCTTCACTAGCTGGACGATGTCCAGATAGTTCTGGAGGTTGCACCTGATGTTCATTGTTGCCTGATTAAAACACTAGACAGGTTAACTACAAGGCCTGATCCCCAGCAGACATTGCTCTGAGCATAGCTTGCTTATGAAAGATTTTTCACTCACCCATTAACAGATTTTGGTGTAATTCTTGGATTCAGTTCAGGTATTTTTTTCCCTTCGTGAAGTGCTCAGAGCTCAGAGCATAATCACTAGTAAGCTGACTAGTCTACATAAGGTTCTGAATGAAGGGGGAATACAAGTTTCATCATCCATGGAGTGGAAAACAGAATGCCTAGATTTCTTGGGTTTTTCCTGAAGTTTGCCTTGCAAATGGGCATGAGTATATGACCTTAGAATCTGGGAGTGTAGTCTGAAGTAGTTCCTGTGGCAAATGTGGAATTTCTTTGAAGTTTCTGGGTTTTATCTTAAAAATTCATGAAAATTTTATATTTGATTCTATAATATACCTGTATTTTCAAAACCAAAATGTATTAAATTACAAATATTTGAGAAAAAAGGACTCTCCATTGTGTCTCAGTTTGAGAAGTGTAGTTTCAGAAAATGTATGTAATATATGTCATCTTTTATTTATTCAATTTATTTAAATCAAATCATTCCCCCCTCCCCCCCCCCCAAAAAGGATTTAAAGTAGCGTAAGTAAAGGACACACATAAGGTTAATAGGAATATGTGACGTATTGTAATCCTTCCGATGAGGCCACCTGTTTCTAAACTCAGACTCTTCATTTAGGGAGGTGAATTTCATTAAGGAATTTGAGATTTTCAAATAAATGTAAAATACTAGATAGTGAGGTATCTCATAGATACCAAAAATAAAATCTCATAAAATCATTGAGTTAGGACCTTAATAATGGTCCAGTGGTTCCCAATTCTAGATATACATTAAAATAAATTGAAAAGCCTTTTAAAAATATAGATCCCTGGACTCCACTGGACCTACTGAATTGTATTCTTTGGGGGAGCCCAAGAACTTATTCAATTCTCTGGGCTGTTTTTATAATTACTCTGAGCTGTTACTGGGAGCCACTGACTGAATCCATCTTTTATAGTAATGTTTCCAACAGAAGACTGTATGCCTTTGCTTAACATTATTTCCAGTGAAGTATCATTTTCCATTCTTGGAGACAGCTCAAAAGTTTTCTTAAATAACAGCTTTATTGAGACAATTTATATGCCATACAATTCACCTAAAGTGTGTAATTCACTGGTTTTTAGTATGTTCACAGAATTGTGCAACTGTCACCACAAATTTAAAACATTGTCACAATCCCAAAAAGAAACCTTAAACTTCTTAGCAGTGACTTCCCTATCTTCCCACCCCTATCCACCACCACCCAAAGCAGGAACTAATCTGCATTTTGTCTCTATGGATTTGCCTGTTCTAGACATTTCATATCAATGGAATCATATAATATGCTGTCCTTTGTTACTGACCTCTTTTACTTAGTGTAATGTTTTCAGTGAAGCGTCTATACTGTTTTGTTGCCAAATACAATTACATTGCGTACATATACTACATTTTATCCATTCACCAGTTGATGGATCTACAGGTTGCTGCCATGTTTAAGCTATTATAACTACTGTTGTGTGGATATTTTTATTTCTTGTGGATATATATCTAGGAATGGAATTGCAGGGTCAAATGCTAACTCTATGTTTAACTTTTTGAGGAAACACCAAACTGTTTTCAAAAATGGCTGTGGCATTTTACATTCCTACCAGCAGTGTATGAGTGTTTCAGTTTCTCCACATTCTCAGCAACACTTATGTCTTTTTGATTATAGCCGTCCTAGTGGATACGAAGTGGTATTGCATTGTGGTTTTGATGTGCTTTTTTGATGGCTAGTGATACTGAGCATCTTTTCATGCGCCTAGTGGCTGTTTGTATATATTTTTGGGAGAAATGTCTATTCAGATCGTTTGCCCATTTAAAAATTGGATTCTCTTTTATTGTTCAATTGTAAGAGTTCTTTATTCTGAGCATAAAAATCAACAAAAGAGAAAGAGTCACATCCATTAGTATTTATTGCTTGCATACTGTGCACCAAACACTGTTCAATATGGAACTTGACCTCGAGACGTCTAAATTTTAGGGATGTGGCTGGATGCAGCGGCTCATGCCTTGTAATCCTAACACCCTGTCTCTCAATCAATTCATCAATAAATTTTAGGGAGGTAAGATATAGATATCTAAAAGCAAATACACACAGGTAGTATATAATTAAATGTTGGAATAATTGAAACAAAAGCAATGCTATGGGATAGTTAAATAGTGTTTTTCAAATACAATATATGGTGTGAGAAGAGAGAATGTCAATAAATTAAGACAAAGTCTCCATTATAATCAAAAAGGAAAATTATTGTAGGTTGGAATTGTGAAATTAAAATCATCAAGAAGAAGTTAAGTGATGGGTAGGTTATTCTATAGCTGTCACCCAGTTGCTTCTTTAACTTAAACTTCTTCTCCTTTGACTCTTGCTCATCCCTTTCCAGCCACAGAGGCCCCCTTGCCATTCCTCAGGCATTCTAAACACACTCCAACCTTAGATTCTTTTCATTTGCTATTGACCGTTTTTATTCACTCTGCCTGTAACCCTTACTCCACTTACCTGAATGGCTTGTTCTCTCCTTTCTTGAAGTGTTGTTATATCAGAGAGGCTTTCCCTGATATCTGTATGCAAAATAGTAATACTCTCTTCAGTACACTCTGATCTTTGTTATGGTCTGTTTTCTTCAAAGCACTTATCATCATTTGATGATTTTTGGTTGCTTGTTTGGTATCAGTCTCTGCCAGGGTGACCAACTGCCTTGATTTGCCTTGGACTGAGGGATTTTCTGAGATGCAGAACATTCAATGTTAAAAAGGACAGTCCCAGGCAAACTGGGATAATGAGTCATCCTGTCTTTTCACTGGAATGGAAGCTTCAGGAGAGAGTGGAATTTGTTCACTGCTGTATCCTGGTAATTTGAAGAGTACTTGGCATGTAGAGGTATACAATGCATATTTGTTAGATGAACAGATTTCCTTTAAGGTTCTGTATTCCTGAGGGGGACTTGCTAGTTTCTAGGACTAGAAAATACACTTTAGATTAAAATTTAAAATAGTAGAAAAAAATTTACTTTGAGAGAAATTTGGAGGGATAAAAATCAGTTAACAGAACCTCTGAAATAATGATTTTTGGCCTCTGTTTTGCAACACCCTGTGGTATGTTCAGCTCCCTCAAAGGATATTATGAAATTCTTTACCCCTAAAGTAATCATGATAATTCACTTTAATTTAAAATAAAGTTGCATAAAGGAGGAAGGGTGGATTATAAATTTAATTGAGAAAAGCATGTTGCAATTGTGGTAGATTGGAAAGTACTGCTGTCTGACTTCCTGGTTTGAGGAAGCTGAGGGTAATTTAGTGTTTGGGACAAGCAGCTTCAGGGTAGTGAACCTAATGCTACTGCGGGTATTAGTCACTGGTTGTATGATTCCTTCAGTGACTGTTCTGCTTGAGTAGAATGTAAGAGTACCAACACCTTGTCAGTTTTCCTCCTCTGCTGTTCACTGCATTACCTATAGAAAGACTGAATGTGTCCTTGCAAAATAGTTCCCATCCCCAGTATACACAAAATATATACAAAGAATGCACGAAGCTGAAATGGACTGCATGTAACACACTTGAAAAATGCTATCCAGATGTATGGTGCTTGATGCCTAGACACTTCTAAGTGCCTTGGCCTACAACATATTTTAGAATAGAATATTCTTTCATTTTTCAAACCTCTGATGCCTCATTTGAGACCTATAAAACACTTGTCCTTAGCCCTGAAGCTGGACATAGTGTTCAAGACAGATAAGTAAGCAGAATTACAGCATAGAGTGACAAGTATGAAGATGGAGGTATATGCACAGAGTACTGTGGGAACATGGAGAGGGGCACTTTATCAGATCCATGTATGTGTGGTGAGTACCAGCAACTTGGACACATACTTGATTTTTATAAATAATATATATATATATATCTTAGGTAACTATTATTGACAAATAACATCCATACAGAAGAGTGTACAAATCACAAGTACATAGCATGGTGAATTTTCAAAAGATAAACACACATGTGTAAGTAGCACCTAGATCAAGAAATGATATTTCAAACATTCAGAAGCCTTACTCGTATCGTGTTCCATCACTATGATCACCTTGCCTCAGAGTAAACACTATGCTGACTTGACATTGTCATCATTATTTTTGCCTCTTTTTGATCTTCATACAAATGGAATCAAACTATATGCTTATCTTCTTTCACTCATTATTTATTTGAGTGTCACCCATGTAGTTATTTTGGTTGTTGTTCATGCTCATTACTGATAATATTCTATTGTATGAGCATACCACAGTTTATTTATCCATTCTACTGTTGTTTGACACTTAGATTATTTTCAGATTTTTTGCTGTTGTGAATATTGCTACTATGAACATTCTTGTACATGTCTCGGTTAATGCATATATATCCATTCCTGATGGGTATATATTGAAGGGTGGGCTTGCTTGGTCACATAGTATTGATGATAGGACAGTTTGAGGTTTCTCAACTTTATTAGTTTATCAGTCAGGGTCCAGTCACGAGACAGAAACCATAGCAGTAATTTGAATAGGGAAAATTTAATATCGAGAATTATTTACCTAAAGGGGTAAAGGAGATCTCTAAAGAATGCAAGACTAGCAGTTGTAGGGAGCAGCTATACTAGGGCTAAGGGAGGGTACCCAAAAGGAAACAAACTTTGAAGACACTTTCTCCTTTCCCCATCATGCCCCTGTCACAGCTGAGATTCCCACCTCCTTGTTGGAGAGCATGTGGCTGCAGGCTACCAGAAGATGAAGACCTTCACTGGGGGTGCTGTAGGCCAGAATTGATGCAGGTGGCCTACTGGGTGCTGGTAAGCCACGGCTGGCAAAGTGGAAATGGGCTGGTTTCAGTGAAACAGGCTGGAGGAAGGGTACTAATGGGTCTCCTGCATGGCTCTGGTGACTGCACCATTGGAGCAAGGAGGAAAGTACACAGAACCAAGATAAGAAGTTCCTCTCTGCTGTGCCTTGCACTGTCTCTCCATCACTCTCTGTTAACAAGCTGAATACTGTACCTGTTGGCAAAGGAAAATTGTTTACAGGGTCTGTCCCCAGCTTCATAAACAGGGTAAAACAGAGTGGCTTTGGGAGATGAGAGGCAGTAAATGAATGAATAGCACAACTAGATAATGCCAAACTTATCTTCCAGTTTATTATTTTTACTATTAAACCTATCCTCATGAGTTCTTAAGTTTAGAGAATATGTTCTTCAGTTCCACAATTCCATTCGATTCCTTTCTATAAATTCCAGTCCTCTGGTTAATTTATCTTTTCATCTATATTCTAAATGGCTTTCTCCACTTTCTTGCATATGTAAATCATATTTATTTTCCAGTCCATGTGAGCTAATTCTAGTATCTGAAATACCCTTGGGCTTTTTTGTTTTGTTTTGTTTGCTTTTTTTTTTTTTGGTTATCCATCACGTGGCTCTGTTTTTGGTGTTTCTGGTAGTTTTGAGTGAATGTCAGACATTCCAGTTAAAAAACTTTAGAGGCTCCAGATAATGCTATCTTCTTCCAGAGAGAGGGTTTATTGTCCCCTCTGATAGGGACATAGGCTGATGTGATTGGTTGATCACTTTAATCCAGTCAGGGATTTTGCTGAGTTGAGGCTAGTTTATGGCTTTGCTAAGAGTCTGTTTACTTCTGGTTCACTTCTGTCCTGGAATAGTGTTCTTCAAGGTTTTACTTGGGAGGCTGGAGTGGCCAGTATTCCTAAACAATTCTAAGTGCCTTGGCCCACCATATACTTTAGGATAGAATTCTCTGTCGTTTGTCAAATTTTTAAACACACAAGCCGTATGGATCCCAAATTCTAAATGTTGTCTTTCAAGACTGCTGCTTGCTTTGCTCTGCTTTTCACAGGCATTTTCTTAATTTTTAGCTTCTTGACCTGGGCTACCCCCGAATTCTTCAAAGTCTTGAGGGGGAGCTGGCTGCATGTTTGAGGTCTCTCAACACTGCCAAAAGTTCCAGTGGTTTCTCTAAGCCTCAGCAGCAGTTTTGTGACTGTGCATAGCCTGGATTATCAGCCTCCCTCCTGTACCCTGAATTTGCAAATGTCCCCTGGGTAAAAGCAGCTGGAGACATCAGTTCCTCTCCCTGAGGTTCTCTCCTCTTGATTCTCAGCTTCCCAGTTCTCACTGCTTATAGATAGCAAATACCTTCAGATAGATTTCTATATTTTATTTAGCTTTCTAGTTGTTTTTATTGAGAGTGCTGCTCTGTGTAGAGCTACTTCATCCCACCTGGAAGCATAAGTCCTCTGTATTATATTTTGAGAACACATAATTTTACAATTTACTTTCAAAGTAATAGTACAAAAGACTTCAGCAGATGATAAAATACAGTGTACATGTATTACACCTTGGTAGGAATACAGAATTAATAAAGTTAATTGTTAATAATTAATAAAAATGTTTGATATTAATAAAATGTTCAATAAGATTAATAAAAATTAATAAAATGAAGATAACAGTACTTCTTCATTTTTTATGAACACCTAGATGTGAACTTCCAATATATACATTCCTAAGGTAGAAATAAGAACATTATTTAGCATGGCATCTCTGGTTCTCTTGATTTTAATGCAGCATGTAATCAAAGGATGCATCATCAGTAAAATGACCCAAGAGAATATGAGAAAATTACTAGAAATTTTGGTGGAAAACTGGTTTATGTGTTGATGAACTAAAAACTATTGTATTTCTACCATGTCTGTTTTCTCAGCCAGGGAAACATTTTATGAGGTAGAAAGAAAGTTAATATTATTATTATTTTTTTTTAAATATACTTCCTAAAGGAAGATGTGGAGGAACCCTCATTAAAAATTATGATGTATGATTTCGTCTGTTTTCCAAAGGTGTTGCTATTATATTATAGCCAATTATAGATTAAAAAGAGTATTAATATATACACATATGCATACACAAATAATTTGAAAGCATGTGTTATAAACAAGGCTTTAAAAGCATAGTTGTAGAAAAACAACATCTTGAAAGCACAAACAAGGTACATTAAAAATGTTCACTCTCATAAGACAAATGAAAAAAAGGCAAACCAAGTTATTTTTTGAAATCCAATGGCAAATATAACATTTAGCAGATGTTGCCAGTTTTGATTTACTCTATTGAATTTGTAAAACAGCTTTTGGGAAAATGAGGTACTGAGTTGAGTGTAAACCATTGCAATTCAAGAATATGCTTATCCAGAGGAGTTATTTAATCAGTTTTGAAGATTACCCGTTGTCTTTGGTTGGTTGTCTCTTGTCATCCATCTACTCTTCGTCACTTCCTTTTCTCTCCATGACTCTCTTCAAAGAGCTGGATTTTAAAATAATAATAATAATAATAATAATAATAATTAGCATTCAGAATGCAAATAAGTCCCAAGAAAAACCAGTCTACAACCCTACATCAGTTAAAGATGAATATTCACGGTTTAGTAGATATTTACTTCTGGTGTTTTTCTGCCTATGCTACGTGGACATATGTACAGTACATTTTTCAATATTTTTTTTTACTTTATATATTATCATAAGCATTTTTCCTATGACATTACAGATTTATCGTAAGCACCTTTTAAAATTGGCTTCTGTTCTTTTGATCTCTTCCTGATTGCTAGTACCTTTGCAGGAAGATGAAAGATGTATCTCAAACCAGTCCTTTTTCTTTATTTTTGTTTGTTACTTATAGAGAGTTCCACTTGAAGCTAAATGAAATGGTGATTACTTGTGAATTCTTAACCACCTTTCCCCTTACCCTAATAGTTGGTTATGGTTAATAACTTACTAAAAAATCTATTAATTCATCATTTTAAACTAATGTTTGTCAACAGGGATTCTACCTTCGTTTCTCTTAAGAAAATAAGGGAGAAATGAAGGTTTTAGTAACATTAAAATTGTTTTTGGCTAATATATGTATACCATTGAGTAGAAGATAGAGAATCAACCTTTCACTAGGACTTTGGTTTAATTGGAGAATCAGGACTTAGACATTAAAAGGGAAATATTGTAGCAAGTTACTTAGAGTGTAACTCTAAGTATATTTAATGTCATAGCACATTATATACATCTTTGTTGCATTATATTCTGTCTAGTAATTGGTCGTTTACCTTTTTGTCTTCTCTACATGTGTGACTACACCTTGAAGGCAAAGACTATTATCTTACTTGTCTTTAGTTTTCCTAACATCTATTTGTGGTACCAGGCACACTAAGGTTTTTTTTTGTTTTTGTTTAAATGAATGAATATTCTGAGCACCACATTCATGGGTACAGGAAGTTTGATAAAGTAGTCATTATTGTACCTAAGGTGATCTGAGACTTTATGGAAGAAGAAGGGTTCTAGCTGAGTCTTCAAGCAAGAGCAGAATTTGGAAGGCAAGAGAGGAGGGGGATGGCACTGTAGACAGAGGACAAAACTACAGAGAAGCATCACATACCAAGGATGGCATATTGGAAGCACTGAGCAAGCCAGTTTGCTTGGAGTAGAGTTTGCATAGGCAAATAGTAGAAAATACAGTTACAAAGATAGGTTGATGTAGAATTGTAGGGGGTTTAGAATACAATGCCAAGGATTATTCATTGCTAGTCTGTGCTGTGATTTTTAAAAAACTTCCACAGCCTTAGGTTTTGTTTTCCTTTTTTCTTCTTCCTAATATGATTTACCAAGACATTGAAACTTTTGTGAGATGTTCATGATTTGAGAATAATATTTTTTCTTTTATGATACTGAGGATTTCAGAAATTTTTAATGCCTCTTTAGTCACCTGCTGTTAAGTAAGCTTCCTGAAATAGTTATGAACTTCATGTGTATACTTTAGATTTTCAGAGGGGTCAGACTTTTATTATGTATTTAAAAAGAATGTACAGTTGATTGTTAATTATATTCCCTCAGGATCTTTAAATTAATTATTTCGTATTCTTCACTTGTTTCAAAGGCTGGTCTTACAACTAGCTTGCTTTGTGTGCTTTTGGTATACAGGGTCTTTTGAGGAAAGGGCTATTTATTTTTTAATAAAGTTTTAATTTTAGAATTTTAGTTTTAGATTTATAGAATTATTGCCAAGACAGTACTGAGAGCAGAGAGTTCTTGAGTGCCCCACATTCAGTTTCTCCTGTTGTTAATATCTCATATTACTATGGTATGTTTGTGACAATTGGTAAACCAGTATTGATATATTATTATTAACTAAAGTCCATACTTTATTCAGATTTTTAAAGTTTTTTCCTAATGTCCTTTTTCTGTTCTAGGATCCTATCTAGGATTCCACATTGCATTTAGTCATCATGTCCTTTTGGGTTCTTCTTGTGACAGTTTTTCATATTTTCCTTGTTTTTGATAACTTTGATGGTTTTGCAGAGTAACTGGTGGGCTATTTTATAGAATGTCACTCAGTTGGGATTTGTCTGATTTTTTTTCATGTTTAGGCTGTGATTATGGGCTTTTGGTAGGAAGACCTCAGGGATACAAAGCTGTTTTCATTACATATCAAGTCGTATTGATAGTCACATACTATCAATAGGACTTTTCAGTGTTGTTGACCTTAATCACTTGGCTTGAGGGAGTGTTTGCTAGCCTGTAAAGCTATTCTTTCTTTCCCCCTTTTATACTGTACTATGGAAGGGACTCACTGTGTGTAACCCATAGAAGTGGGGGAGTTATACCCTCTTTGAGGGCAGTGTCCAATAAATTATTTGGAATTTTACTGCATGGGAGATTCATCTATTCTCCCCCATTTATTAATTTATCCAATCATTTATTTATATCAGTATGGACTTACAGATATTTGTTTTATACTTTGGGTTACAGTCCAATACTATGTTATCTATTTTGTTATTCAAATTCTTCCAGCTTTGGACATTGGACATTCTTTCACTTGGTTTCTGTATTCCTTTGACATGTCTCCATCATTATAGGGTTTGTATTTATTTGTTTTTTGGTAACATTTTCTTACTTTCTGGCACTATGAGATGATCTAGGTTCATCTTGTCAGTTTCTTGCTTCAGTCTTAGTATCAGCCATTTCTCTGAGGAGCCCTTGTCCTTTTTATTGGAGAAAGGTCTTAGAAACCAAGATCTGAGTGCTAGGTGTGCTTGTTGCTACTGGGATGTCATTGTTTTTATTTAGGTCCTTTCAGCTCACAGAACAAGGAAATGTGCATATCTATAAATATTTTATATGTAGCCATCTGTACCTATATTAAGGGAAACATGATTTCATACTGTTGTCTTCAACTCTTATCCACTTCCACATGGGTCATTCTAGTCACCAGGAAGGATTATTTTAAGATCTCATTTGTGTATGTACTGATGTCTGCCTTCCTGTGATATTATTCTTATCTTTTTATTAGTTAATTCCTTCTACAAACATGTATTGAGTCTATATTATATTTAAGCCTTGCACTAAGTGGAAGGGATACAAAAATGAGTGATTCATTAATGCCTTCACAATTTCTTCAATACCTGTTTGTTGAATACCTCATATTTAGCACTGTGCTCCATTCTCACACTTTAGTAGTGGGGAAAATATGGCTACAGACAGTTATGCTATAAGGCAAAATGTAACTGTGATACAAGGTAGGAAAAAAAGTATGTTCTTGTGTTGCTTAAATAGTAGCTAAGACTGAGTGATTTATAAAGGAGAGTAGTCTCTTTTGGCTTACAGTTCTGCAGGCTCTACAGAAAACATGGCATGGTATCTGCTTCTGGAAAGAGCCTCAGGGATCTACAATTATGGCAGAAGGCAAAGGGGAAGTAGGCATGTCACATGGTGAGAGCAGGAACAAGAGGGAGAGGAGGGGGTGGCCACACTTTTTCAAACAATCAGATCTCATGTGAATTCAGAGTGAGAACTCACTCATTACCATGAGGTTAGACCCACCCCAATGAACCAGACACCTCCCCACCAGGCCCCACCTCCAACATTGGGTGTTACATTTCAACATGAGATTTGGAGAGGACAGAAGTCCAAACTGTATCAGAAAGATAATAACAAAGTTCAAATGAAGAAGAAATTACTTCAGGAAAGACAGTCACGTGATGAATTTAGCAGTTAGAACCTGGTAAGATGCAAGTGACAGAAAATACAATCAAACAGGTTAAAAAAAAATCGATTGGTTCATATAACAGTAAAGACCAGGAGTAGAACTAGCTTGGGGTGTGAATAGTTTTAGGGCTTAAACAATGTAATCAGGGCTTTGCTCTGCCTTCTGCTCATGCTGATATTATCCTTAGTCTCTTCCTAGTATCTCCTAGTACTTCTAGGTGAACATCATAACACATAGTTCCAAAGAAGAGAAAGTCTAGTATCACAAAGTCTTACAATTGAGACTTGTTTGTCTTGACTCTTTTCCTATAGGTCATTGTATCCATGAACATTATTGCTCTGGGGCACAGAATGTGCTGATGAACTTAGCTTTGTACATATGCTTCATCTGTTTCACAGATGTTGGTTTTGTGATTATTATTAATTAAGGTGTTCATTTTTGTTTTGTGAACTTGTCCATGTATTTGTTATGTTTTACAATATTTTTTTAAAAAAGCTAAATATATTTAGCATATAAATATTAATCAATGTAATTCCTCAGATTCAGGTAGTCCACTTAATCCTAAGATGGCTGTCTATAAAGAAACTTACTCCTAGACACATCATGGCAAATGACAGAAAACCAAAGACAAGGAGAAAAATCTGAAAACAACCAGAGAAAACAAAAGAGCAACGATTAGATTGTTAGCTGACTTCTGAATAGCAATAATGATTGATAGAATACAGTTTAGTGATATATTTGATGTGATAAACTAAACAACAACTTAAAATCCTATATCTAGCAAAAAGATTCTTGACTAATTTAAGTGAAATAAATCTATTTTCAAGTAAACAAAAGCAGAGACTTCATCATTAGCAAACCTTTACTAATTCTTCAGGGAAATGAAAGATAAAAATCTCAGATGGAACACTAGAGATGCAGATAGGAGTAAAGAGCAACAAAATATAATAAAGGGAGCTAGTAGTTAAAGAGGGTATAAAATTATAAATCATCTAGAGGGTGTTTCAGCTAGAATTGTTTTATACGTTCTGGTGGTTGTTAGGATTTATGTTTCCAATATACTTCACGTAGGCAAATATTAAATTATGTGACTTCTTGTTATTTACTGGTTTGGGAGTGGATAAGTGGGTAAATGTAGGGGGAAAAAGAAAATGACACTAAAGCTTGGCTTTGCAAGTGGCTAATTTAGTGTTGACCATGTCTGCCATCCTGCTTTCTACATTTGTCTTGTATTGCTGTGTAGTGCTGTGATTATTTCATGGGGACATCAGGATATATTGATTGCTGGTTCCTAGCTCCCAAAGATTTCAATTTATTTATTTAGTCTGGGGTAGAACCTCGGTATCAGTGGCTTTAGAAAGCCACTTCTAAGGCTGGGCAACATGGCAAAACCTTGTCACTACAAAAAAACACAAAAATTAGCCATGCATGGTGGCTTACACCTGTAGTTGCAGCTACTTGGGAGGCTGAGGTGGGAGAATCCCTTGAGCTCAGGAGGTTGAGGCTGCAGTGAGCTGAGATGGTACCACGGCACTCTATCTTGGGTGACGGAGTGAGACCCTGTCTCAAAAACAACAAACAAACAAAGCCAATTCTAGTGTTATAACCAGAGTCGAGAACTACAGGTTTGGAAAATGAATATGGGCGAGACAGATCTGAATTCTAGACTTAGTTTTATTGATTACTAGTTGGATTTTGATGGATCTATGTATTTATTTATTGTTAAAACTTATAAGTACCTATCTCACAGGGCCATTTTAGGGAATAAAGATAGTAACATTCGAATGTAGAAATGAAAAGAAAACTAGAGGTTTGGAGGCCAAAATGACCAAGGGCAATGTATAATCATTATCACAGAGAGCTTAGCATGTGGATGTATTTTCAAAGAAGCCCAAGTTTACCTTTATAATTGAAGCAGTTTGTTTGATTTTTGTACTTACCTTTCAACGCCTATCGAAATGAGGTTTTGTACTTGCTGAAGTCTTTAGGATTGGGATTGTTCTGCTGTACTTGGGTTATCTACAGGAATGGGCACATTACAGAGGAAGAGTCTCATAAATTTTGAACCTGGTTCTAATATATGGTTTCTTCAACATTATTAAAAAGCAAAAAAAAAAAAAAAAAAAAAAAAAAAACCTTAGCCATTAAAAAACATTTCAGAGAAATTATCTGCATCCTGCTGAGAATTTTATGCCAAACTGCAGCCCCCACACAAGCTTTGGAGAGCCAAGATATTTAAACCTGTGAAGTACAACGCCAGCTCAACCCTTACACTGGTTTGATGTAATCCTTTAACCACAGAACGGTTTCTAGCCTTGAATTGACAATGACTCAGTGGACCTTGTATACATTTGAAGAATGTTTTTAAGTAGGTAGGATTATGAAAATAGAAGTACAACATTATTCTAAACAAAACATTCAACACATTGTGTACAGTTTCTTGAATGTGTTTCAAGAACATTTATGAAGAAGCCAGATTGAAAAGTAAAGTCTGGATTATTATAGAATTTTAAAAAGAAGGACAGCTAATTTTGTACAGTATCTAAAATAGTCTACCAGAGGTTATCAGCCACTTTTAAAAATCAAAAAGGGTGGTTCATTAGGAGATTAAAAAATTGATTTGCATACACACTAATTGATATAATTTGTGCGTTTAAAGATACTTTTTTTTTTGGTTTTTGTTAAGAGATAGGGATCTCTGCTGCCTAGACTGGAAGCGCAGTGGCACAATCATAGCTCACTGCTGCCTCAACTTCCTGAGCTTAGGTGATCACCTCAGCCTCTTGAGTAGGTGGGACCACACTTCCATGCCTGGCTGAAAGATATATTTTTAAAAGATTTATTTTATTGATTTTAGTAATTTGAAGATGTTTCCAAGGTTACCATAAACTAGCCTAGTTAGCCCCTATGGGAATTATTTTTAAAAGGCAAAATGTGTCTCAGTGACATTTGACTTTAATTTAAAATTAATATAGTAAAAGTATAAGTTAACTGTTTATTTTACTTTCAGCTCCTATCTAGGTTCTACTCCAAAGTCAGTGAATCTACACGGATTAAATTGAAAGCATTTTCAAGTCAGGAAAAAAAGAAAACTATTTCAAACATTTGAGTTTTTATGTTTTTATTGGTATATGAATATAACTGAATAGAAATAATTTTGGAATTAGCTATAGATTTATATTATGTAGGTATCTTGTCTAGTTCATAGTCAGTACATTATAGGCAACCTTAGTTGTGTTTTACTGAGTTAGAAAATCTGTAATAGTAATTTTCAACCTTTTAATACTAAATGTGAACAATTGAAATATTATCTGTTAATCTAAGACTTTTGACTTCCTGAAGAGAACTTAAAGGCCATTTCTTATGTTTTGTTAGTATTTTTTCGACTTTTAAATTTGTAATTATTAAATTTGAGATAAAAACTTTGGTGCTATTTTGCAACATGCCCTGTAAAAATTTCTGTTTTTCAAGGAAACAATGCATTTTAAAATGTTTTTAACATTTAGAATAAAGGACTAAGGAAGTATTTAAAATTGATAATTTTTAAACCAGTTTTAAGAATTAAGATTAATTACATAGCTTCTTTAACTGTTAGCATCATGTCATGGCTATAAATTTGTGACTAGCCATTTTAGAAATCAAATCATAATTCTTGGGTATCATTTTGAGAAATCAAAACACAAAATTAATTACAACTGTCGAATTTCCTTATTTGAAAAGCTTTCTATTTTGGAGTATTGTATAATGAATCCCCATGGATCTCGTTTCAATAATTGCTATGTCATAATCTGTACTTCTTTTCACTTACTGCCTAGCATCATAGTTTGAAGCAAACCCCACAATTATGACATTTTGTCTGTAAATATTTCAGTATAGTACTCAAAAAGATAAGAAATCTTTTTAAAAGCGTAACCAAAATACCATTATCTTATCTAAACAAACTGACAGTAACTCTCTAGTGTCATCAAATAACCAGTCATTGTTCAAATTCCTAATTGTTTGAATTAAGATCTACGCATTGTGATTGTTATGTCTAGTCTCTCTCTCTCTCTCTGTCTTTCTCCCTCTCTCTCTCTGTTTTTTTTTGTTTGTTTGTTTGAGACAGAGTCTTGCACTGTTGCCTGGGCTGGAGTGTAGTGGCGCCATCTTGGCTTACTGCAATCCGCCTCCCGGGTTCAAGCAATTCTCCTGCCTCAGCCTCCCAAGTAGCTGGGACAACAGACGTGTGCCACCATGCCTGGCCTTTTTTTTTTTTTTTTTTTTTTTTTTTTGTATTTTTAGTAGGGACGAGGTTTCACTGTGTTAGCCAGGATGGTCTTGATCTCCTGACCTCGTGATCTGCCCGCCTCAGCCTCCCAAAGTGCCGGGATTACAGGTGTGAGCCACCGTGCCCGGCTGTCTCTTTTAACTTACTGGTTTTCTCCATCTTTTTTTCCCTTTTTTTTTTTCACAATTCATAGCTGCAGAAACCGGGCCATTTGTCCTAGAAAATTACCACAGACTAGATTTTGCTGATTGTATCTCTGTGGTACAGTTTAACATGTTTCTTTGTTCTTCTGCAGTTCATATAAATTGGTGTTGGATATATGTCCCAAATTTCTTGTACCTTAAATTACTTGGTACATAGTCACAAACCAACAGTAACCCTAGTTTCCCCTACACCCCCTGGTCTGAGTTTTGTGAAATAGCTGAAATAAGGACTATGTGCTTTATTTTATACATGACATATAGAGGAATCTTTAGATTTTATTTAGATAATTGTATATAATGCTTGACTGAAGATTTGAATTTGCAGTGACATTATTTAGAGCAAAATGAGACAAATATGTGTACAGGAAATAGAAAAGAACTATCAAAAGCAACAAGGATTCTAAAGGTACAGTATCCTGTTGTCATTTATTTTAAGGACAGGTAGCCTATTCACTGAAAACTTCCCTAACCATATCACTCTTTTTAAAAAGTGTCTATCTGTTTTTACAATAATGACTCCTGTTCATCAAGTAAGGTGAATTCCTGTGCTCTTTTTAAACAGTAACAGGAGCAACTAGAGAGTTAACAGTTTAGTTTAGCACTTGAAGGCTTAAGGAATTCTATATTGTAGTTGAAAAAGACGGTGATCTGGTTAATCTGCAACCTCTGTTTATGATATATTTAATGTATGCATATTGATGATAGGTGTCATATATAAAAATTACGGAAATTCTTCTGTAGTGAGAATAGTTGGGAAATAAGGTACACTGCTTAGTCAAATATTTAGACTCATAAAAATATACTACACAAGCTTTATATGGATCAGCAACTCTTTTAAAATAATTGATTTTTTAATAAAACACCCCTTACACTAAAAGTAGAACATAATTTGATCTTTTTTTTGATGTTTGGGAAGCATTTAAGAGACTTGATAGCATCAGAATTATTATTATCATTAATTATCATTATATTGTAGCTGCATAGCAGAGTTGATTAATGCAGAGTTCCAAAGTAATGTTTGTTACCAGAGAATTTTCACTGGATTAAGAAAGCCTGAATGGTAGTGGCAGGGAATCACATAAAGAGACAGGAACCACTATGGATGCATATATATGTGTGGCTGCATACATAGACTTGTATTTTCTCATGTGCACAGGTGTACATATTATTGTTAAACTTATAGTGTATATTGTTAAACATATATACATATATATCAACTTGTGACATGTGTGGCCATTACCAGTACTAAGGAAGCTGCAAATGGAAGGAATTTGATCAAAATTTACCGAGAGGAAATTGGCTCCAAGACATAATGCTTTTGGCTGGAGAAGATAGTGATCCTGGCACAGTATACTCCCTATTTCCTTGTTAGAGCTCCAAGATTAAAAGAATTAGCTACATAGAGACAGATGCTTGGTAGCTTTCTGGAAGCACAATTATAAGGTTTATGAAAAACAGGAAGATCAACATCGCATACAGGTTTTATGAACTGGGAACTGATTTAATGTGCTGTTTTGTATCTCTTAGACCTTGTCTATTGAGCCATAATAATTTCATTTCATTTTTATAAGTTTTTTTACATTCTTATCTTAAGTGTGATAGCTTTTGGAAAGAAATCCTGTCTTAGAATGCTTTTAAGATGCTATTATTCAGACTGTTCAAACTTTTTGTGATTGATGACTGTAATTAGTCATATTGCAATATTGTATTTTCAGAATTGCTCTCCAATTTTCTTTTGTCTACTTCTGCTAATAACCACAGATTAACTTGGCTCCCAGTAGCCAGTATCTTTATTGACCCCGGAAAATTTTTTGGATCCTTTAATATACCTAATTTAGTTTATAATGAATTAAATAGTGGTGATCATTCACTTGGAAAATAATTTGAGTGCCCACTTTGAATAGCCCGTAATGTCTAACACAGTATTTGCATAGAGATGAATAGGATTCTGTTCCTGTTCTCCAATAGTTTATAGTCTTATTCGAAGGAAGGTGATATGAAGTAACTACATTACCCAGACAATCAGTGATTCCTTATTAACATTACTGGGTGCATTGAATAGGAGAGGTTTCTTTTTAATTTTCAATGACTGAGAAACTTCAGCTATTCTTTCTGCGGCATTTTGCTTACATGACACCAATAAACACCTGATGCATCTACCATAAATGAAGAGACCATGGGAGGAAATAGTTTTTTTAGAAGATGCCCTAAAATCTCAATAATCTTATTTGTAGCTGGGGCTACCAACTCAAATGTCTGAAGGAGCCAGTCAGGTGTACTCAGGTAACACAAATGAATGAGAAAGTAGGTATAAAACAGTTGGAACTGGTAGGGATTGTGACCTGCCGAAGTGTGTATGCTTTGTCGAAACATTTTCAAATAAAAATTTGTGTGGCTCAAAGAAAGCATGTCTGCAGGCTGAGGCGGCCAATTTGCAAATGCTCCATAATTCCTTACTCTTAATGAAACCATTACAAAAACATTTGAGAGAAACAATGATTTAAAATTAAAAGCAAATAAATATGTCCAGTTTGAGAATAATCACACCATTTAGCAAGCACTTTCCCCTCTAGGGCACAAGTGACATTAAATCAGGTGTGATGGGATCTCAGGGGGAGCCTGGATGATATTACAGATCTAGGCAGATGAAAGGATCAAGTTTAGTAAAATTCACTGCTGTAGGAGAAGCAGAAATGAGCAAGAGTGATGTTGGCTCTCCATTGTCGAAGATGTTTCCCCTCGCTTGTATATGGGAAGCTCTGGAGTCCAGGCGTTAACCATTGTTAGAAGTAGACCAGAGGTCTGGAGACACAATCTGTAACTTCCTGGGATACTTGTGGGGCAACTAGTGGAAAGCTCTAGTGGGTGGAGCTTTTAGCCATCATTTAGTCGGTGGATTGTATGTGACAGTCTATCAAGTTTATATGAATTATTTGGGCCCTTAATCACAATGAGAATATTCATCAGAAAAACAATTAAGTATTCTGGATTTTGCCTGCTCTCTGAATACCTGAACCTGACTCCAAAATCAAGAAAAGATTATTTAGGGCCAAGGAGCAGGTCTCACTCCAGGCATACTTAATCAGTGTATCAGAGGGTTGGATGTGATACTCTGTCTTTTTAAGATACTCCTACAGTTATTCTGATGATAGCCAGTATAGAAGCTAGGGTTGTAGGTGGGAAAGGTTCATATATACTTATAGGGAAAGATCAGGCTTCCCTGGTTAATGAAGATTGAACATTGACAGCCTTCCATTAAGGGATTTTTAAAAAAATAAAATGCTCTTTATTAATAAAAAGAAACCTAGTCTGTTTGATAATGAGTTGATGGCAATATAAATTGGTAGCTTGGGATATTAGGGCTTTGTTAAGGTGCGTGAAGCACTCATTGGAGAGAATATGTCTTCATGATTATTTACCCTGAGACCCGGGAAAGGCTGTGTGGATGGTACCACTTGAAATAGATGCTTTTATTTAGTTTACTTTGAGAGGCACCACAATTTTGAAAGAACTGGTGAGGGATGGGTTTGGGGGCTAGAGACAGATGGCAGTAGTTTAAGGAAGAGACAGCTGATGAAACAGTAATCACTGTGTATTGCTAAGTTGATAAATGGTTTGAAGGCAGTCACCATGGCTGCCTTCTGGGGACTCATTTAGAGTCTCTCTGGAGAGAGAATGTATGCAAAAGATGTAAAGGTTTACTGGCCAGAGGCACACATTTCCAGCTTGGCATGGAGCCAGCGCTCATACAATACCACAGAACAGCTTGTACGTGCTGAACATGTTCCAGTCAAGTGGAGGAAAGGTAAAAATATCTCCTGTTTAAGGGACCATGAAGCCAGTGAAGGCCTCCTATCTAAGCTCAGTGCTAAAGGGCTGGTGTACTGCTCATTGTATGCATGTCAGTAATCAAAGCGTCCTTATTTAGTCTGGAACAGTTGTTCATTTTTCTGCTTTAAGTCCTTCAATGGGACTGTTGGCTTTTTTAGATGTCTCACTTGATTACCCACTGAATCAAATACCTTATTGGTGTTTGAAAAGCTCTGGGATGGGGAACATCTCAGATGCCTATTTCAGATCCATCTTAACTTAAATTTATTGAATGAATTGTTATATACAAAAATATAGTTTGTGTTTTTCTTCCCTTCCTTATTGTTTATTTTTTCCTCAAGAGAAATGATTATAATCATTGTTGGGTTAGTAGAAATAGATTAATCCTTTATGTAGATTTTCTGCAGATAAATGTAAGAAGCTACTCAACTTTTGTCTCTGGCAGAAAACCCAAACCAAATCTATACTTTTGGTTGAAGTGCTCTTGAATAGTTACATGGCCTAGTGAGAGCTCATGTGCCTCTCCTTCTGATCTTTCCCCTAAAGAGGTAAAATGGTGATAATGGTGTTGTGGTGTGTCAGCACTCTTTTATTTTCTTCTTCTTCTTCTTCTTTGCCATTTTTTTAAAGTTACAGAAACCTGATTCAAACTGGCTTTAACTATAAAGAGAATAATTGGCTTACAGAACCTAACAGTCCAGAATTGAGAGTCAGACAAAGCTTGGTCTAGAGGCTGAAATAATGTCATTTAAGGACCTGGTTTCTTCCCATTTCTTTTCTTCTCTGCTCTGCCTCCCATTGTGTTGACTTTTAGTCTCCATATCCACACAATGTCACAAGTCCTTTCCCTTATGAATACAAAATTGTTACTCCAATTCAGACTTTATATTCTCCTATAATAGAAAGAAAGAAAGCCTTTATTTCTCAGCAGTCCCAGGCTATGTCATTATTTATCTCATTGGGTTTGATTGGATATGTGCCCAATGGCTGAGTCAAACATTGAGGCTAAGTGCATAGGCAATATTGATGGGGTTAGATAGTGAGAACCTATAACGCTTATAGAGAACTGGAGCTTCTCATTCAAAACTCATGCCTGAGATGGAGAAGGGAGGTCTCCCCCCACAAAATTTGGGTTGGTGTTAGCAGCAGGAGGGAAAATGGATGTTGGACATGAAACAATGGTTGTTTACTAAATGTAGGTTTAGGCAAAGGATATTATATGGATCTGGGAACAGGAGGTAGAGTTTTTAGAGGGAAGGGTAAAGATATTGAAAGCTCTTAGGCCCATTTACACATAAATTGTGTTACTAGGACATTGGTGGTTTTAGGAAACTGGCCAGGAAGGCCTATAACTGGAATTTTGACTAAGAGGAAGAGGGTCTGGCAAATACTGCAGGTCTAGAATTAAGTCCAGGGAGCTCAGCTAAGGTGAGGAGAAATAGTTACATAATATAAATCATTGTAGCCAAGGGACCTAGTCTCACTAGGGAAGTCATCTAGGACAGAGGTCAGAAGCCAGGTGTCAGCCTGCAAATGTTTCTCCAGTTGTACATAACAACTTGGTTGAAGCTGTTTACTCTTCTTTTTCCATGCCTCCCATTCCTATGGGTTTCTGTGTGATTATCATAGTCAGAAGAAAATGAGAATCTACCGTGGTGTCTGGTGCCAACTGAGACAGGAAGAAAGTTACTATCTTGATCTGGGAGAATGGATAGGAGTCCCCTGTGGCTATAAAATATTCAGTGCCAGCACTAAGTCACTAAGCTTGAATGATCTTTCCTTGTGATTTAAATAATTTGCTCCAAGTTTAAAATCTTCTGACAGAATTGGGATTCTTAACTTTGTAAGCTTGAAAGATTCCTGAAGACATTTTCTAATGAAAAGTGTAACACTAACAAAGTGTTTGCTTTAACTAAATGATTGCAGTTAATTTCTTGTAAAGAAACACAGAAGCACACATTAACTTAAAATAAGCTCACACTGTTGTTTCTTGTAGTACAGCCAGGAAAAACAGTAACAAGCTGTCTCCTTCAAAATCACATCCCTGGATGATATTCGAGCAACCTGGAAAATTTAAATTCATTCCCAGGAAAAACAATTTGAATTAAGTTAGAAATCATCTTTGCTAATTTCCTTTCTGCCATTGCCTTTCATTCTCTGGGTCTGGGTAGCATTAACTGAGAAGGTGTGTGGCATCAATAGCTCAGGTAAATGGTGACAATTCATTTCAGAGCCACATCCAACCTGGGGCCACAAAAAGAGTTTTAATGTTTAGGATTCATAAATCAAATTTTATCCTACACTGACATTTTGTCCTAATAATATTACTTCATATATTTTTAAGAAACCACTCGTTTAACACTTGAGCATTTTGGCCCCAAATAGATTTGATTTTGTATTTAAAAGATATGACCTTAAAATTGTGAGGATAAAGACAACACCTATGGAAGAAATAGAGTAGATTTAGCCTTAGTCACTCTAGTACTCTTGGATATGCTTATATTCAATAATTTTAGTGTTCCTAGCCTTAGTTCTCTAATACATGTTTTGGCAAATATGTTATTCTTATTCTCTGAGTGGTTATAGTTTTAAGAGAAGAATGGCTAATTAAGATTCTTTTCCTTTGGAGGGTATTCTTTTCTTTTAATTTTTGTCCCATTTGAGGGAGTTTCCAAGGTAGAAAGGAATATACCTACTTTCTTCCTCTTAATAAATGAGGATGATTGGATCAAGAGATGTGGTTTAAGATTTCTTCCCTTTCCACTTCTGTCTCACCTTTGTTTCCTCCCATTTATCCATCCCCAGTTCTTAAGAAATAAACGCAAGTTGGAAATAAGCTGGGTGATCCTAGAGACTCATTTGAAGTGGAAATTCAAGATGGAATGGGGATGTATACTGATCGCCTTCTTTTAAGAAGAACTGAAAAGTAGTCTATATAGCAACTTATGATGGGCAAGAAGGGACATTACAGGCTTTTGAATTTTATAAATGGAGCAATAATTATAATTAGGTATCATTTTGGCATACTTTTACATGTTTTAGGTTTAAAGCTTACTTGCCTATGGAAGAAACTAGACGTGTGAAGTATGCCACCTCCAAAGATTCTGAGAAGCTGGCACAAAATTGGGATGATAAATTCTGATAACATTCCACCAGTAGGTCATCTCTTGATAGATATTTGAACATGCCTTAGAATTCCTCTGTTAGTTGGAAGTTTGGCTTATCTAGCAACTGGGTGAGGCTGCCTACTGAATGGCATTTTGAAAGGTTCAGACTTACACTTTTCTATTTTGCTTTTTCTTCATTATGAGTCTTTCCAGTCCTATCACAAACTTTTGTGGGAAAGTGATTTTTTAACTACAATGGTATTTGTGTGCATTTTGCCCAAGACGTGTGTCCTCCTCAAGAATATATAACTGGCATGTTCTGTATTGACATGAGAGTCAGGATCACATTACCACAAATAGCTAGAAGATTTTACTGATTGTAAGCCAGGGAATGGTCTGATCGATTTTATCCTGCAAATCAAAAAACAAACAAAAAACAAAAACCTCTTTTAAAAGGGGACATACATATACACATGCGCACACACATGTGTGTGTACATGTGGCTCCCAGGAAAGTTGGTTGTTGGTTAAGAGGCAGGCCAGAACCTTGGAGAGCTCAAGATAAAACAGGGGGCAGAACCACAATCAGAAGCTTCCATGGCTGCTCCCAAGTGGATGACTTTTTCTGGAGCGGCTGTCAGCTCCACTCTGCTTATAGTTAAGATATGTAGGATTTAAGAAGATAGATCCCTTTTACTCCAAGTATGAGCTGCATATTTGTTGACTAATTTGATGATTTGTGGCTAAAATCTTAAAGACAAAAAAATGAAAGGAAAAAAAACGAAGGGACATACTTTTCTTCAGCACATTTTTGTAAAGATCATATGCCATTCCTTCAAGGCCATGTTATGATTATGGATTCCACTTAGCAGGGCTTCTGGTATTGAGATAAAGGTCATGTATAGGATGGGCAGAGATAGTAAGATTTCACTGAACTATTCATTGTGTATTAGACTAGATCAATTTTTCAAAACAAAAATTCTTTTCAAATATCATCTTTGATAAAACTCCAACCAAGCCAAACCAAAACAAACAAAAAACAGAAGAACAGAGATGTTCTGGTTGCAACAGGGTTTAGAAAGTCTGAAATACCTTCTGTTCAGACTAATTCTGGCTCCAGCAGAAGCCCCTGAACACAGGTCGCAAATCCCCACGTTTTTATTGGCATACATTCAATTTACTTGTCAGACATAGTTCCTAAGTAAGGGTGAGGGCTTAACCTAACTGTATTTCTAGGAATACTTTTACCTAGCCCAAATTAATCCCAGAACTGGCCATTTATTGGTGTCTACTTAGCTATTCATTCGGATGTCAGACATTTGCATTTCTTTCTAATTAGCTTCTGTGCATCCCAGAATCCTCTGTGTTTTAGGCTCTAATTAACAACTTCAAACATCATAGCAACAATTTCATCATATCTCAGACTGTATAGCCTCTGCTTACAATGGGGAAGAGCATTATTAGAATATTTGAAAATAAAGCCACTGAGGATCACAGAACTACCCCGTTAATTTTTTTGCTTTACCAATATTTCTTTCTATGTGTATACTACAATTTGTAGTAGAGAAGAGTACTACTATGATATTCTTTTTTGTCTCCACTTCATTTTGTTATTAATGGTTGAATCTTCTCAAGAGCAAAATCTCAAAATATAATCTGCAAGCTAAAACTATAAGGGATATGATCGGCAGTGCCATGTTACCTTTTTTGTTAGCCACGTGACTATAAATATTTGAAGGGTTTTTACATGAAAGAAGGAGTAGACTTGCTCTGACTAGTCCCAAAGTTAGTTTTTCTTAATCCAGCTTCTGTTTCACCAATCCTCAAATTAATGTTATGTCCACTTGACTTTATAAAATTTGGAAATTGTTATATTTGAAGAAATTAGGAAAATATGTTTAAAATGATTTCATTTCAATTGTTTTAGATGATATATTAGAGGAATTATACATACTTAACAAAATGTAGCGTGTAAACACTTATTGCTGATAATACTTGGTCCTCTTACAAATAGGTCAATGGCAAATTTATTTTTGTTGTTATCCTTGGTATTCTCCAGATGGAGTGACATTTTAGAAAATCATGCTTGTTCAGTTCCAGTTTTGTTAGAAATGTAAAATATTATTGGTGATTTCCTAAGACTTCCCATTTATTTTATTTTTTCCTGGATATTCTATATAATTTATTCATGATTATAGACATTAGAAGTTTAAAATTAGAAATTACCTAATACACTATTACTTTCTACGATTTTTATTTTTTCTTTTTTAACAGCTTTATTGAGATCTAATTGATACATAACTCATCCATTTAAAGTATAAAATTTAGTTGTTTTTTAGTATATCCAGAGTCGTGCAGTCATCAATTACCATAGTGAATTTAAAACATTTTCATCATTCCCAAAAAGAAACCATATATTCATTAGCAGTCCTCATTTCCCCCCAAGTCCCCAGCCCTAGGCAACTACTAATTTACAATCTGTCCCTGTAGATTTGGCTATTCTAGACATTTTGTATTAATGGATTCATACAATGTGTGACCTTTAGGTCTGGCGTCTTGCACAGCTTAGTGTTTCAAGACTGATCCCTGTCATAGCATGAATCAGTATTTATTTTTATTGTGGAATGATATTCCATTGTATGTATGTACATATGTTACTCATTCATCAGTTAATGGACATTTGGGTTGTTTGTACTCCTTAGCTATTAGGAATAATGCTACTAGGAACATTTGTGTACAAGGTTTTTTTTAAAAAATTTTTAATTTTTGTATTTCAATAGGTTTTCAGGGAACAGGTGGTATTTTGTTACATTAATTAGTTCTTTAGTGGTAATTTCTGAGATTTTGGTGCACCCATCATTTGAGCAGTGTACATGGTACCCAATGTATAGTTTTTTATTTCTTGCTACTCCCACCCTTTCCTGAGTCCCCAAAGTCCAGTTTATCATTCTTATGCCTCTGTGTTCTCATTCTTACACCTTTGTGTCCTCATAGCTTAGCTCCCACATATGAGTGAGAACATACGATATTTGTTTTTTTATTCCTGAGTGACTTCACTTAGAATAATAGTCTCCAATTCCATCCAGGTTGCTGTGAATGCCACTATTTTGTTACTTTTTATGGCTGAGTAGTAGTCCATGGTGTATATCTATATCTATATATATATCACGTTTTCTTTATTCACTCAATTAATGGATATTTGGGCTGGTTGCACATTTTTGCAATTGCAAATTGTTCTGCTGTAAACATGCATGTGTAGGTATCTTTTTCATATAATGACTTCTTTTCCTCTGGGTGGATACCTCGTAGTGGGGTTGCTGGATCAAAAGATAGATCTACCTTTAGTACTTTAAGGAATCTCCACACTGTTTTCCATAGTGGTTGTACTAGTTTATATTCCTACCAACAGTGTAAAAGTGTTCCCTTTTGATCACATCCACACCAGCATCTGTAATTTTTTGATTTTGGTCATTCTTACAGGAGTGAGGTGGTATCGCATTGTCGTTTTGATTTTCATTACCTTGGTAATTAGTGATGTTAGTATTTTTCCATATGTTTGTTGGCCATTTGTATATCTTCTTTTGAGAATTGTCTATTCATGTCCTTAGTCTACTTGTTAAAAAATTTTACTTTAAGTTCTGGGACACATGTGTAGGATATGCAGGTTTGTTACATAGGTATACATGTACTAGGGTGGTTTGCTGCACCTGTCAATCCATTATCTAGGTTTTAAGCCCTGCACGCATTACGTATTTGTCCTAATGGTCTCCCCTCCCCTTCTCCTCACCCCTCAACAGGCCCTGGTGTGTGATGCTCCCCCTCTCTGTGTCCATATGTTCTCATTGTTCAATGTCCACTTATGAGTGAGAACATGCGGTGTTTGGTTTTCTGTTCCTGTGTTAGTTTGCTGAGAATGATGGCTTCCAGATTTACCCGTATCCCTACAAAGGACATGAACTCATTCTTTTTATGATTGCATAGTATTCCATGGTGTATATGTGCCATATTTTCTTTACCCAGTCTATCATTGATGGGCATTTGGATTGGTTCCAATCTTTGCAATTATAAATAGTGCTGCAGTAAACTATGTGTGTATTGTCTCACTTTTTAATGAGATTGTTTTTTTCTTGCTGATTTGTTTGAGTTCTTCGTAGATTCTGGATATTAGTTCTTTGTCAGATGTATAGATTGTGAAGATTTTCTCACACTCTGTGGGTTGTCTTTTTACTCTGCTGACAGTTTCTTTTGCTGTGCAGAAGCTTTTTAGTTTAATTAAGTCCCGTCTATTTATTTTTGTTTTTGTTGCATTTGCTTTCGGATTCTTGGTCGTGGAGTGTTTGCCTAAGACAATGTCTAGAAGGGGTTTTCCTATGTTATCTTCTAGAATCTTTATAGTTTTAGGTCTTAGATTTAAGTCTTATATCCATCTTGAGTTGATTTTTGTGTAAGGTAAGAGATGAGGATCCAGTTTCATTCTTCTACATGTGGCTTGCCCATTATCTCAGCACCATTTGTTGAACAGGGTGTCCTTTCCCAACTTTATTTTTACTATGTTGAAGATCAGTTGGAAGCTATTTAAAAGTTTTTTTCTTCTTCCTGTTTTTCCATATTTGGCTTTATTTCTGGGTTCTCTATTCTGTTCCATTGGTCTATGTGCCTGTTTTTATACCTGTAGCATGCTATGGTGACTATGGCCTTATAGTATAGTTTGAAGTCAGGTAATGTGATGCCTCCAGATTTGTTCTTTTTGCTTAGTAAGACTTCCCATTTAGATGAACGCAACACAAAAGAGTTTTGGTTAAGGGAAGCATAATAAACTGCTTCAACTGTGACCACTACACTTTAGCATATTGCATTAGCTTTCTGGAAATGTTCTGTGAGGCTCAGAATTTAAGAAATAGTAAATTCAAAGTTACTTGAAGCATATATATTTAGGACTAAATGATGCAAGATTTATTTTCCAGAAGGTTGTGGCACTGACTAACTCTTTTAGTTGTGTAGAAGAGACGACTGGAGTCTGACCTCATAAAATGTATAAATGACAAGTGGAATTTCTTAAACTTTGAGATTGAAAAACAGTTTGAAATGAAATATGTGAAGTGTGAAATAAAATATGTGAAGTATGCTATTATGTTTTCTTAAAAGATATTTTCATTATGAAAGTATGTGCATGTCTTATGTATACATATATATACGTGTAGATACACTCAAAATTTGGAAAATATGGAAAAACAGGAAGAAGAAAAAACTTTTAAACAGCTTCCAACTATGGATATCAGTTATTAATATTTCTCCCAATAAGTTTTCCACGTATAGATAACTTTTGCTGTGGAAGGTTGGGAGGGGATGGGCGTAGCCAAGTTGTAATTATAATGTATATGCAGATTTATATCTCTTCTCCTTTAATATTTTAACAAAAGTATTTTCTGTGCTATTATAATATGTATATACATAATTCTTTATAAACATGGTGTAATAGTATAGAAACATAGTTGCAAATTACTCATTTGGGTTACTTTAACAGTTTTTAAAACAATTCTTCTTATCAGGTATTTACATTGCAAGTTCATGATATTACAAATGACTCTATGTGTATTTCTGTCTATAGAGTTCCTCCCCTCCCTTATTTTTAGTTATTTGCAGATTAGCTAGATTCCCAGAAAGGAGATTTCTAGGGGCACTGAGAATAAACATTTCTAAGACTTACTTTCTGTCTTTGTCTCTCTGTCTCTTTCTCTCTCTCTGTGTCACACACACACATACATACATACACCCCACAGGTATAGTTAAACTACTTGTATCAGTTTACAATTCCATGTGTAAAAAGGTCCATTAAATTATATCTTCAATATTAGCTGTTTGCTGAAGAAAAGAGCTTGGCTAATTTAAGATATAAACATTGTTTATCATAATTTTTGCCCAACTCTCTTCTCTTGTGGGAAATGCTGGGTGAAGGACAGGCCAAATCAGAGGGTCCCATGGGAGCCAGAAACAATTTGTGGAGTTGAAGCACTCTAAGGATAATAAGTTCAAAGTAAGACACTGATCCGAGGGAAGCATGAACCATGGGAACAGGGTTCGGAGCTTCAAAAAGTAGGAGAAGCAGCATAGAGCAGGCAGAGCCATGGGTCATGTGGAGGAACCTAGGAAGGGTCAGACATTGGTGTCATATGCAGGCCTTGTGTGGGTGAAAGTAGTCTTCTCTAGAGAGAGGATCTGATAATATAGATTGGAAGGAGACTTAGTATTTTTTTATATTCTTTTATGCTATTTAAAAAATATTTGTTTTACTATGTGCATATATTACTTTTTCGATGAAAAATTAGTTTGTTAAAAAGGAGAAATGAGGAAAATTATACTTCTTTACTAATGGGGTTGCATACTTTTCATATATTGTCAGTCTCTTGATTTCCTTTTATTTATCGATATGCTAGAGAGTTGGGCAAAATTTTGTAGTAAGAAGTTTTAGATAATTTTCTTGTTATATTTCTAATGTATTCCTATACCTTATCCTTTTATTAGTTGAACATTTTTATCATAAGATTAATTTTATTAAAGAATTTTTTTCCCCCTGGAAAAAAGATTTTTTCCTTCTCTTATTAAGGAGAGATGGTCTCATTTCTTCATTTGCTTATTTTTCCTCCTTTATCTCCCCAAAGATATGAATCAACTACATTGTTTCCCAATGTTTTCCATTTATTGGTCTCCTCGTGCATGTCTAAATTTGTGGCACTGTGGCCGAAAAACTATGGTTTTTAATAAGTGGGACCTGAATTGAGGGTGAGCTAGGCCTTGAAGCTACTATTCCTCACTGTCTTTCTGAAGAAGGAAGCTCTGTTAAGGAGGAGCTCTGAGGATTGGTTGGGCTTGTTAAAGTCTGCGGGGCCAGTGATTTGGGAGGCCATAGGTACGTGGTGGAACGTATTTGCGAGAGAGCAATGTGGGAAGGTGAAGGGTCACATGACCTGGGAGCACTTCTCCTGTGAGGCAGCCTAGTCAGGGTAGCCAAAGTAAAGAATTCAAAATTACCACTATGTATGAGTTCACTCATGATCAAAGAGGTAAGTGCCAGTTCGTTGGTTTAAAATTGATACTTTAGTTAACTGATTGGAGGAAGAGTTGGAAAATTTACATTCTACACAGTCTCAATTGTTGTCTACACTTGAATGTGAGCAGTTATTTAATCTCTCTAGTTAACTAGCCTTTAAAAAGAATTGGCGTGATAGCTTCCCTCAACTGTTTCATAGGTGTTTTAGTGAGAATCAATGAAGTTTCTATTATAAAATAGTAGTGAATTTTCTTTTGCTTTTGTTTATTTTCTTTGACTATGTTTTATCACTTTCTCTGAATTCATTTTTCATTTCTCATTTTTGGAATCCTCTTGATATTCTCTTTTCTCTGTTACTATGTGATGTGCCCTTTGGCTTCTCTTTTCAGCCATTCTGATTTCAGATTTCTTCCTTCAAGCATTACCAAAAAGAAGTAGAGGAAGAACTTTGTGAATAGAGAGAGAAACGCTTATTTTTCTCTTTTCATAGACGCCTGCTAATTTATGCCTTCTCCTGAAGGAGCTTTGGGCATTTTTCTCTATCTCCTACACAAGAGAATAGAAAGCTCTAAAGCCTTGTATTGCTAGACCTGTTTTTAAAATATGCCCTATTCTTAGGGAGTAACTGAAACTTTATGTATCTTCATTTTCTCCCCTTCTAGGCAAAGTGGTTCAAACCACAAATTACCTAACAAGTAAAAGTGGTCATGTAGCAATACTAGAGGAATTTTTATCCTGTTTAGTATAGCTAAACTATCCTTGATGGGAGTGTTTTCCAGTGAGTGTGCCTTTAATGGCAAGGAGATCAAAAAGGAAATTATATTTTAGTGGAAGGAGACTGGTTGGTATGTCTTTAACAATTAGTTTGAATCACTTGAAATGAATTCAGGTTGGTAAGGTATGTTGCCAACTTGTGTGTTTTCATAATTTTTAAAAAATTGTTTGGATATAGGCTTGTAACTTACCAAACAGCTAAGGAGAAATGATAGAATTTTAAAAATATACATCATGACAACTAAAGCTTTTTCTTTTTGCTGTCGTAGGGAGCAAGGACTGGTAAGGAATACTTGGCCAAGAAATGGAATATTGTGTATTATTCTTGCCTATAAATGTTTAGCAATGCTCTCTGAAGGAAATGCATAGCAAGCTATGTTAAGATCCTTTTAAGTTTTGTACAATGTTGTTATATTCTGTTGATACTTTGAATTTAGTCTTCAACAGCTATGAAGGAGTTTCCAGCTATTGAGGTCAACAGATTTGCCAGTGAAAACTTTGTACTTATCAAATCACTTTCATATCAAGATACCCCTCTTATTCACTGTATAATGCTGAAGCTCTTACCTTTTCTTCTGTTCATTGTCTTTATTGGAACATCCTAAGACCTATTTTTACCATAAATGAAGGAACACTTACTGATTTCCCCATTGACATTTAGTTCCTATAAATCAACCCACTCAGTTGAGCAAAGTAATTCCTTTAAAAATATGCATTCCTTTACTTTTTCTTTGTTTTTTTTTTTTTTTTTTTTTTTGTTTGTTTGTTTTGTTTTGTTTTTGAGACAGAATCTTGCCCTGTTGCCTAGGCTGGAGTGCAGTGGCTCAATCTCGGTTCACTGCAACCTCTGCTTCCCGGTTTCAAGCAATTCTCTTGCCTCAGCCTCCCGCATAGCTGGGACTACAGGCGTACGCTGCCACACCTGGCTAATTTTTTGTATTTTTTTTAGTAGAGACGGGATTTTACCATGTTGCCTAGGCTGGTTGCAAACTCCTGAGCTCTGGCAATCCACTCGCCTCGGCCTCCCAGAGTGCTGGGATTACAGGTGTGACCTACTGTGCCCAGCCACTTTTTCTTTGTTTTCTTTTCATAGAAATGATGCTTGGTTTGTCCTTAAGACAATATAAAGTCATGTTAATGGTTCTCGGAGTGTAGTCTGCAGACCCCTGGGGATCCTTGAGACCATTTCAGGGGTCTGCAAAGTCAAAACTGTGTTCATAATCATATTATAATATTATTACTTATTTTTTACAGTGTTAATGTTTGCAGTTACATTGCAGAAGCAGTGGTGGGCAAAACTGATGAGTTGGCATTGACCACAGCAGACATCAAGCTATACTCATAGTTATCTTATTGTCTGTTGTCACACATACTCAGTTAATAAAACAACAGTTCACTTAAGAATGTCTTTGATGAAGTAATAAAAACTATGAATTTTATAAAGTCATAACCCTTGAGTACACATGCTTTCAATATTCTGTGTGGCACAATGAGATGTACACATGGAGGGCTACTGCATACCAAAGTACATTGTCTCAAGGAAAATCATGAGGTGATTGAGTTCCAAGCTGAACTAGCTGCTTTTTCCTTATCGTTTTTTACTTGGAAGAGTGACTGATGGATGAACTATGGTTACTCAGCTTTACGCATTTGGAAGACATTTTCCCTTGTCTCTATTTTATTCCTATCTTTTTCAGGCCTGTCACCATTGTGCTTATATTTCTGTGAGGCTCTAGTGTTTACAGAGCGTTTATTTATATCTGGTATTACAGATACAGATGGTCTGTGGATCTGAGTTGAATTACTTTAGCATATAATGCTGAATTTAGGTAGAGATAGAAAAAAATTAAAATTATAAAAGAATAAGAAACAAATTAAGTCTTCCAGGGCTAAAATTATGGTCTTCTAGGATATTTAAGTTTCTTATTTTGTTACTACCCGGCTTTACACTTCACTGTTTCTGCCTATTCATGATGGAATTCCTCCTCGATTTTTCTGCAAGGATTTTTTAGAAGGCAGGAGAAATTGCCAATATCAAAAGATTTCTCTAACTTCCTCTCTGGGTTTATGGCTAACTAGAAGTAGTCTGTTCCTCTTAGATTTATTTCTATTACTCTTTTCCTCTACATCAATGTGTGAATGTGATACTGGATTTATATGAAATATCATTTTTAACTGGTCTTTTATTTGTTTTGACTTCTACAGAATCTTGCCTCCTGGAATCCTTCAAATCCTGAATGTCTCTTACTTGTGGTGAAGGAACTTGTGCAACAGTATCACCAGTTCCAATGTAGCCGCCTCCGGGAGAGCTCCCGCCTCATGTTTGAATACCAGACATTACTGGAAGAGCCACAATATGGAGAGAACATGGAAATTTATGCTGGGAAAAAAAACAACTGGGTAAGGAGTTTTGAGAATGGGAAAAAAGATGACTTCATCTATAATAAAATAATCAATTCAGATGTCCATTTGTAAATCCTAGTCATTTCTTTAGATAGACATGGTCTAGGTAGCCTATATGTTTCTCATAATTTAGAGTTTAAAGAGACCTTAATGTTTGTCATTGTGTTTCTCAAAGATATTATCTGGGAAGTTTATAAGATTCAGAGTCTCATCTGCAGCCCCAGATATTCAGCAATCAGAGGTGGAGCCTGAGGGCCTGTACCTGCTCCCAGCCTCCATGTCATTCTGATGTATATGGCTTGCAGGTCACATTTTGAGACACTAACAAGTTTCCCCTTCCTTTGAATGGAAGACTTCTCTAATATCCTGGTCAGGTAAGAGAGGTCAGTCACTCTGGAAGCAGCTAGTTTACATGGTGCCTTTTATATTTTCTTTTTGTAATTTATAATTACATGATCCTTTAAAAATTCAAGTCAGATCTTACCACTCCTCTTCTCAGAACCTTCTGTACTTCTCTTTTTTCTCCCATGGTAAAAGCTAAAGTCCCTCCAGTGGCATAAAAAACTGTAATTCCCATCACCACCATCTTCCATCCATCATTAATTCCATCTGTTCATCTCCTACCTTCCTCTTTTAAATTCACCTCCAACCACACTGGTGCCCCGCTGTGCTGCAGGCACACCAGGTATTCTCCTGCCCAGGGGTCTTTGCATAGGTTCTCTGTGGTCAGGCATGTTTCCCTCAGATACACACATGGCTAATACTCTTCTTCCTTCAAACTTCTAATGTTAGGTTCTCAGTGATGCCCTGTTACCACCCCCAGCAGCTGTTTTGAGGTATAATTTACATATCACAAATTCACCTTTTTTAAGTGTACAGTTAAAAATGATTGTTTTAAAAATTTGCTGATTTGAGCAACCACCACCATTATCCAGTTTTAGAATGGTTCCATCACCCCAGTCATATCCCTCATGTCCACTTACAGTTAATCTTGTTCCCACCTCCAGCCTTAGTCAATCACTAAACTACTTTCTATTTCTATAAATGTTCTTTTCTGAATATTTTTTATGATGGAGTCATACTACAGTATGTGGTTTTTTGTGACTGACTTCTTTCACTTAGCCTGTGTTTGAGGTTCATCTATGTTGTAGCATGTATCACTACTTCATTTCTCTTTATGGCTGAATAACATTCCATTGAATAGATGTTCAACATTTTGTTTATCCATTTACCAGTGAATGGCCACTTGGGTTGCTTCCACTTTTTGACTTTTATGAATAATGCTGCTGTAAGCATTCATGTGTAAGTATTGGTAATACCCTCTTTAAACATTGTAACTTGCACCTGTAGCCTCTCCTGTATTCTTTACTTTGCTCCACATGGTTTTTTTGCATCTCCTTTAGCATGCCATATAATTAATTAATGTATTAATTATATGTTGCTATGTAAAATAGTCATTCCAAAACTTTCTTCTAACAATAACATTTATTATCATAGTTTTTGGCAGCAATCTGAGTAAGCCCTTTGCCTTACAGTCTGTGCTTGAAGTGTTGGCAAGGGCTCTGGTCATCTCAGGGCTCAACTGGAGATGGAGTCATTATAAATGCATGCATGTGGTTGTTGGCACAATTCCATTCCTCATGGGCTGTTGAACTGAAGGCCTCAGTTCCAGTGCTGGCTGTTGTCTGGAGGCTGCCTTCAGCTCTTAGCCTCTCTACAGGGCAGTGCACAAGATTCAGAGCAAACAAGTAGGTGAGAGCAAGAGGGAGTGTGTGATCAAGATAGAAGTCACAGTCTTTTATAACCAAATCTTGAAAGTGACAGGTCATCACTTTTGCTGTATTCTATTTGTTAGGTCCAATATTCCACCTTCCCAACACACCTATGCTACACACCCCCCTACACACACCTTCACCTACACCTACACACACACCCACACACCCACACACCCACACAGACATGGACTTACCTATAAGTGTGAATACTAGGGACCATTGGGAGCCACTTAGAGGGAGCCTACCACACTTATTTATTATGTTTATTGTGTGTCTGTCCGAATTGGAATATAAAATCTCACGAGGGCGGGGATCTTTGTTTTGTTCACTGGCAAATCACAAACACCTGGAGCAGTGTTTCCCACCTCATTGCTATTCCATAAACATTTGTTGAATGAATGAATGAATAAACTCGCATTAAGCAGGAATAAGTTTAGGTGCTCATCTCTGCTAATTCTTTTAGGTTTCACTGTCTTTCTTCGGCTAAATACATGCTCCCTTTTATTCTTCAGCATTTTCTTTCTCTTTTTTTGAGACGGAGTCTTGCTCTGTTGACCAGGCTGGAGTGAAGTGGCACAATCTTGGCTCACTGCAACCTCCGCCTCCTGGGTTCAAGCAATTCTCCTGTCTCAGCCTCCTGAATAGCTGGGGCTACAAGTGCATACCACCGTGTCTGGCTAATTTTTGTATTTTTAGTAGAGATGGGATTTCACCATATTGGTCAGGCTGGTCTTGAACTTCTGACCTCAGGTGATCCACCCAACCTCAGCCTCCCAAAGTGCTGAGATTACAGATGTGAGCCACCGTGCCTGGCCTCTTTGACTTTTTTTTAAAGGTTATGATTTCAAGGTTTTACACATGATTAATACCTTTGAATCAGCATGACTAAAATTTTTCTTATTACAAATCATGTTGTTTGTTCAGTTCAAGGTTTTTTTCCTTTTGTAAAGTCTTAAATTTATATTGCAGTAAAAGACATAACACTCAATTTTCCATCTTTACTATTTTTAAGTGTGCACTTCAGTAGTGTTAACTATATTCACATTGTTGTGCAACAGATCTCTTTGAGATTCTGCTTTGAGTTCTTTGGGATATATACCTACAAGAGGGATTTCTAGATTATATAGTAATTCTATTTTTAATTTTTTGGGGAATTTCCATACTGCTGTCCTTAACGACTGCACTATTTTACATTCCCGCCAACAATGCATGGTTCAAGGCTTAAACTATTGATTATTTTGAAATGTTAATCTGTTTATATGGTTAGTAAGGAAAACTTTGTTGAACTTGGTTTATCCTCTATCCCCAGCATTTTCCTTATTAAATAATCAACTTAATTGTCCTTACATAAATGGATGTTAGATTAATCTATGTGACTTCTTGGTGAACCTGTGTTGTCTTTAGTGCTGACAAGCTCATCTGAAAACAGGAATAGCTGTCAAACTAACCAGTCTTCAGTTTTTAGGATTTGCCTTTCTGCCTTATTTCCTCTGTTTAATATTAAGGCTGAATTTGAATATAATCCAGTTTTATGGCATCTTTTGTTGCCTACTAATTTTCAAAATGTTCAGTGGCTCAGCTAATACTTGAGTTGTAGTTCATCTAGGTGTAGAAGTTTAAATTCACTTCAGGCAGATAGTTTGTGTTTATAGTATTTTTCAAACTTTCTGTTTAATGTTACTGATATTCCTTTCTTTACTTACAAAACCTACTACTGCTATACTTATCCCACTTTATTTTGATTGGATATTAAGAAGTTTTTAAACATTGGGGCTATGGTTATGGATTCAGGTCAAGTAAAGAAACTGAGACTCCTATAACAAGGCAAAGTAGACCGAGGTTAAGCTTATAGTAGACCAGGCCTAGGGAAGGCCTAGTAGAAATGGCACCTGAGACTATAGAAGTAAAAATATGAAACCAGGGAGCAGGTCACGAAACAGGGTATAAAAGTGAGTCTTGAGGGATGAACAAATTAGAGCTTGGCATGAGGGTTCAGGAATATGTTAAAGGACAGCCTGCTAGTGGAATCAAAATCTAGATCAGGAATCTGGAGATAAATACTAGACCCTGACAGAAAGAAAGGAGCTTGATTTTGAGCCAAGATTTTTTTGGATCAGGGACTATATTAGTTTCCTACTGCTGCTGTAAAAATTACCACTAATTTGGTTGGCTTAAGGCAACACATTTATTATGTCATAGTTCTGAAGGGCAGAAGTCTGAAATGGGTCTCCCCCGGGCCAAAATCAAGGTGGTGGCAAGGCTGCATGCCTTCTGAAAGCTCTAAAGGAAACCATTTCAGGATACTGAAGAAACTTGCAGATAGGCTCTCTGGGACATTATCTTTTGGAGAAGCAGAAAAATCCTAGAAGACTGTTAGAAGTAAAAATATCCTGGAGATTTTTTAAGAAATTAGGCTCAGATCTTTAAGTAGATGATTTGCAAAAATTAAAATAAGTATGCAGTAGACAATTGGAAAAATAGTTGGGTAAATGGAAGACTGTCATGACAAACTTACTTGACTTTAAGGTAGGTAAATATCATAGACTTAGATCATATTTTCATTTTCAGTGAAGCACTTGGTTATTCTTTCTTAGGATTCTGCTGACTTATGCTCTTTTCTTAGTTGTTGGGATCTGTGGAACCATTCCACCTAAAAGTTTGGTTATAACTCTTGTCAGCCTCAGGTGTTTTGTGGAATGTCACAGGGCTTTTCCTTTGACTCTGTCTTGTTAAGGGTTTTGTTAGGGACTTGAATAAAGCCATACAAAGTATGTGTTTATTTTTTCTGCTAGCCCAGAGCTTAAAAAGATAGATATTATGAGAGATAACAGAATTGACATTAATAATTATTTTTATGTGTTGGAATGCACCAGACTAACATGATACACTTTAGTAGGGCCAATCCACTATGGGACTAGTAGCTTTAATGGAAAGTCTACTATGCTAGGTTTTGAGTTTAAAGATAAATGTAGATCAGATATGGCTCTGGCTCCTGAGGCTGTTAAAATCCAGTTAAGAAGGTTCAATCTATATCTGTAAAATGAATTTGAACAATACTGGATAGATTACAACTCAAATGGAATATGCAGGCTGTGTGAGCATTCAACAGCAGAGCCAGTAACTAAGGAAGAGAGTGACCAAGGAAAGCCTTTACTGGTCAACTGCTGACCTAGACCCTGAAGGAAGGTGGACATAGATGGCTCTCTCAGGAGAGATGGTTAGTAGGGTGTATGACTGGGGAAAACTTAGGGCCATGACATACATGAGGAACAAGAATTGTAAGCACATATTCAATTGGCTGTGATCAGTAAAACACATCTATTATGTCTTAGTGGCATTTTGAAACATGAGGACACTTTTATATGAAATAAATGGATATTTATTAATTAAATTGTGAACATAGTATATTCTCTAAATGAAACATTACAAGAATCAGTAGGTTCCTTCTGATCTGAATGGAAATTCAGGTATTTTAGTTTCTTCTGTTCCAAGTAGTTCATCTGATAAATGTTTGCTATAAAGAGTCTAAGACTGGGAATGATTATTTAATTCCTTTGCATTACGCAGTTCTGTGTCTATTAGAAAGGATGGTCTTTACTGTTGTCATCACTGAATTTTTCTTTCTGCCGCATATGTTTATATTCTTAAGAACATTTCTGCTCTAAAAGTATGAAGCATTGAAAAACCTGATATGCTTCTTCCTTTTACTATCAGTTGGCATGAGGAAAATGTTACCATGTAGAAGAGGAAAAGGGCTCTGATCTGCTATCAGTCTTCTGACAAGCCTGCGAATTTAAAATACACCATTCTCCCCACCCTGTGCAGACACTCTTCTCCCTGCCCCTGAACCTCCATTTAAAGAGTTTTAGCAAGCAAACATTTGAAAGTAAACATTAACAAAAAATACCCACTCTTCATTGTTTAATTTTTTACCTTTCTCTTTTTATCAAGTCGTTTCTCCTTATTGCTTTGCTCATCTCTTTTAATGATTTTTAGGTATTGTATTCCTTGTCTATACTGGTTTTATAATGTTTAAGAAATAGTAATAATAATTATAAAACTATAATGTTTAGGAAACACCTGTCTTTTTTAAGCAGGTGAAAACAGATGCATATTGGAATATAAGCTTGTGTGTTAAGAATGAAGAACACTATGTGCCTGCCCATGCTCGGAGTCGTTTTTTAAAAATGTATTCTTTTATATTTTGTCAGACATTTTTATTTTGAAATAATTACAGATTTATAGGAAATTGCAAAGTAGAGATCCTGAATATCCTTCACTCAGTTCCCCCCAGTTGTCGCATTTTCTGTAACTGTAATAAAATATAGAAACCAGGAAATTGACATTGGTAAAATGTATGTGTATAGTTCTGTGCCATTTCATCACACACGTAATTTCCTGTAACCACCATTGAAATCAAGATGCAGATATTCCATTACCACAAAGATCTCTACTGCTACCCGTTTGAGCAGAGCTATTTTTAAGATCATAATTTTAAAGTGATGAATTCCCATAATATAAGAACTATTAAAAGCATATATCCTGTTTTGATATGGCATATCAAAACAATGATACATCCTACATTTTCTCAATGGGTAAATCCTAAGGTCTCATTTTATATGGCCTCTATTTTATTATTATTATTATTTATTATCTCTATTTTATATTGCCTTGTTAATATTTTTGTCATGGATGTGTGTATCAGAAGAACCAGTGTGTCTTAGTCCATTTTCTGTTACTTACAACAGAATACCTGAAACTAATAAGTTATAAAGAAAAGGAATTTATTCCTTATAGTTATGGAAGTTGAGAAGTCCTAGGTTGAGAGGCTGCATCTGGTGAGAGCCTTCTTGCTGTTGGGGGACTCTGTGCAAAGTCCTGAGCTGATGCAGGGCATCACATGGCAAGAGGGTTAAGCATGCTAACATGCTCATTCAGGTCTCTTTCTCTTCTTGTAAAGCCACTAGGTCCCCCACCTATGATAACTCATGAATCCATTAACCCATTAACCTGTGAAAGGCCCCACTTCTCAATACTGCCACATTGGGGGTTAAATTTCAGCATGAGTTTTGGAGAGGACAGATATTCAAACACAGTGTTTATTAATTGCAACGAAGCGCAATAAGCAAATTTGTGGATTTTATTTTGCTTTGTTTTGATTCCCAGAACTTAAAGTTGGCTTATTGTACCTAACATTTTGATTAAAGTGTTATTTTCTGAGATATGAAATGTAAGTTTTGAGATATTCCAAAACTACATAGTTTACACATAAATATCATCAATGGGTGATCTGTGAGATAAAGCAGTTTTTTAAACATATTTTTTCCTTAATAATGATTTATGCTTTTATAATGGGATGTAAGACACTTAACTTTTTTGCTTGTATTTGACCCAAATCCTAGTAAGATTTTAAAAATCTTTGGCTTATCCATTAAGCTCTGGCAACAATTAAAAATATTGTACAGAAAGGAAAGGAGCCATTTTCTGGTATCTCCTCCCTTCAGTTAATGTCTTAAGCTTCCGTCATGTCATCGTGCTGAGATATTATGTGTAAAGGGAAAGTATCTGAGCATTGTTTGAGTGTGAGCTCCTCTACGCAGAGGCCATTTGAAGATGTGTTGGAGAGGGAGAGTGATCTAGGGGGCAGGAGCTTTGGGTTTTCGTTCTGCCACCAGTTCTCTCTGTGTGACTATAGGTTTTACATGTGTCACTTTCCTGAAGAAAACTACACTGTTGCCTGGACCTTGACAACAAAGGTTAAATTAAATTAGATCTTTTGTGGGAAACCGAGAGTTAAATAAATAGGGAGTCAAGTAATACAAAGTATTATTATTATTATTACCTCTTTTTGGTATATCCTTGAAGTAAGTTATAATAGGTGTTCAATAAGTGCCAGTTCAATGATTGTTCCTGTATGATCTCTCAAAATGCTGTTAATCATAAAGTTACCGTATGTGGACCAATGGAAGCTGTGACCTCTAAGGTGCAGTTAAAGTGTAGAAACCAAATTGAAAGTGAAAATTTTCTTACCAGGAGCAGTTTTGATGGACTTCTGAGGATGGGAGAACAGATTTTAGAGTATTAGGAAGAGAGGAGGAGAAGAGGAAGTAAATGCAATAGGTTTAGACAGTTTTTGGAGGAAAAAGAAAAAGACATTGGCTAAAGAGTATGTCCATGGTCATTCCCATTAACCAGCTGGCATTTATCAATCTGCTTGTGAGGAATCTTTCAGGTTTGTGGTATTTGGTAGCTTACGTAGGTCTTTAGGTATTTGTGGCAGGGAGTGTTTAGCTTAATGTGGGGATTAATGTTAATGGGAAAATGTCTAGAACTGTGCTGTCCAATACAGGAGCTTCTAGTTAAATATGTGACTATTGAGCATTTGAAATGTGGCTAGTCTGAACTGAGATGTGTGTGCATGTGAAATACACACAAGAGTTTGAAGGATTAGTTCAAAAAAGAATCTCATTAATAATTTTTATGTTGATTGCATGTGGAAATGGTTATATTTTAGATATATTGGGATGTATTATTAACTTTTCACCTGTCTCTTTTTGCCTTTTAAAATGTGACTATTAGAGAATGTTAAATAATCTTAAATTATACATATGGCTCACGTTTGTGCTTTGCATTTTTTTTTCTCAGACAGCACTGGTCTAGTATGATAGGAGAGGAGGGCCAGAGTTGCTAAGAGAAAGATCAAAATATCTGGGGAGGCTGGAATTGGATGGCCTTTTCCCTACTGGCCATGAGGATATAGTAGATGCTCTGGTCATACCAGTCAGCTATATATAGCAGGGCATATAGGGACCTTCGCCCGTAATTCCCCTTTAATTTTTGCTGTTTGGGAGTTATATCCTGGTGGCATTTGACTTGGGGATTAACATGTGGTGGCTCCTTTGAAAAGGGTGTAGTGTGGTGGTCAGATAATGCTACAGTATACTCCAAGGAATTGATCATATTTGTTTAGTTTTGTTTTCAAACACATGGAACTGTTAGGAGTTGGACATTATTTAAAATAAATGAACCATGACAGTGGCTCCCTTTTAATTGCTTTTGTAATGGAATTTGTTGTACTGAATTTTGACATGTATGTCAGTGGAAATACTTAAGATCTTGCTTACAAGATAGCTTATATGTCTGGTTTTTAACCTTATTAATAAAAAGTAGTATGTGCATACCTAAATTACTTATACATCAAGACATTAAAGGTGAAAATGATAACTTTTAAAATCGTGCTGACATTCAAAAGAACTCTGTTATTGTGTTTTAAATGGTAGAGGTATCAGTAGAAACTTCACGTTTCTTTTAGCAGCAGGATGTATCCAGTGGAAAAGACCTTATTTTCAGGAAGCATATGAAACACAAAGGAAATCCTTTCCATTTCCTTTGCCTAACTTTCAGAACAGCATGTGGGGAATGACTCTAATTATGCCACCTTACTTATCTTTGTGAGGCCACTCATTTGTTCTGAAATCATGGGTGCATTGCCCCATCTCTTTGGTGACCATTTAGATGTAGTGTGCACTCCTTGCACAGTGTTCTCGCCATGAAGGAAATGGACAAGTGTTGTAAAAGGACCAGCTGAATCGGGTTTTAACACCTTTTCTTCATGTACTAAAAGATAAAGAATTCTACATTTCAAGTATGCTGTAAGAAAAGTCTTCAGGTGTTTAAAAAATTGTGTTTGGAAATGTACAAATGATACAATCTGTTTCCTTCCTCAGAAAAGAGTTTCCTAGTTTTTCAGTTATTTTCAAGAACTTATGGTACCATTACCTTACTTACTTCAAAGAACTGTGGAAATGTGTTGATTAGATCAGGGAGGCTCACCTAAGCCAAACAGAATTCTTCCCTGGGAATTTGGAGTTAGTGCTGAGGGAATGAGATTGGTTTCTTTATGAGTAATTGGTCTGTAACATGTAAATCTGGGAACTTTTTTCTAATAACATCTAGTCAAAAGAATCAGAAGCTGGCAAATAGAAAAGGAAAATGAAGTACAGACACAGCAGAGATAAGAGACTAAGAGAAAATTCTGTAGGCGTTAGAATCCTTGGAACTGAGGCCATGCTATGTTTTTATCCTTAGGTTTCATGAGATGTCTCAGATACTTTCAATAAATTCTCTTTTATTTATTCAAGTTAGTTTGAATTGGAGTTCTGTCACTGGAAACTAAGTGTCCCAACTAAATTACTTCCAAAGCGTCCTGTGAATATCTCTGTCAAAACACTTACTACATCGTACTATTTTGTTTAATTTCCAGTCTAGTCCAAATAGACTTTAAGTTCCTTGAGGACACATAGACTGTTTTGTCTAAAGATCTACATTATCTAGCCTAGTACTTGGGACAGTGTGTGCTCAGTAAAATATTTGTTCAATGAATGAATGAATAATGCATGAATTGTGGACATTTCATTATATATGCTTTTAGTTTTATTTTTTTAATTTCTTAAAAATTTTTTTTGAATGGATAATATATTTATATTGTTCAAAAACCAAAGTCTATGTAAAGTAACATAGTGAAAAGTCTCCCTCCATCTTTGTCCTTTGTCCGCCCAAATCATACCACTTTCCTCCTATCCAGGTAAGCACTAATATATCTTTTTTCTAGTATAAATTTTCAGAGTTTTTGTGCATATATAAGCAAATACTAATATATATTCCCCATTTTTATGCAAATGGTAACATTTATTATACATTGTCTTGGGCCTTTCTTTTGACTTAATCTAGCTCAGAGATTTTTTTTCTGTATAAACATGTATATAACTCCCTTGTTCTTTATACAATTGTATATTATTACATTGTACAATTGAATTATAATTTATTAAATCTGAACTTTATTATTGGACATTAAGTTTGCTTCTAATCTTTCACTATTATAAACAATACTGTAATAATCTTGTATATATGTCACTCTGCATGTGTTAGGTTATGTCTGTAAGGTAAACCATTAGAAATGGAATTGCTGGATCAAAGATTATGTGTTCATAATTTTATTGTCAAAATGACTTCTATGAAATTTATACAGGTTTATTAATCCAGCAGCAAATACATGAAAGTGGTTGTTTCTCCACAGTATTATCAATAGTATATTAACATATTTGTAGATTTCTGTCAAGTTGCACTTTTTGTAATGGCCAGCTAGCTCCTTACTCTTCACAAGTAACAGTTCAGGGCTCTGAGCAAAATATAAAGCCATTTGTCTGAAAACACTAGAGAGTGATCAAAGCAGGAAAATACTGGATGGGCATCGATACTTGGAAGAAGGAAAAGCAGAGCCTTGATATTATGGGATAGTATCAAAATGTTTAATATATAAGAAGCTAGAGTCCTAGAAGGGGAAGAGAAAGCAAGAAAGCAGGAAATAATTGGTAACACATATATTTCCAAATATGGTGAAAAACAGAAATTTATAGGTTGAAGAAGCTCAACAAACCCCAGCTGGGATAAATGCAAGGGAAAACTAAAACAAAACATTATAGTAAAAATACTGATAACCAAACATAAAGAGAAAATCATAAGTGACTAGAGAAAAATTATGCTTTATATACAGTTCCCTCTCACTGCTTTTCTTCTTTAGACTTTTCCTGCCTGGTGTTATTTACTTTTCCTTGTGATCTTTTGCCTTAGCTTTAAAAAAAATTCCCTCAAAATAATGAGTCCCCAACCCTAGATGGTTCATTTCTTCCTGGAATTTGCTCTCAGAGCACTGTGCCCTTTGATAGTGTTTATCACAGGTTATACTTTATTTTATTTTATTAATTTTTTATTTTAGATTCAGTGAGTACATGTACAGGTTTACTACAGGGTTATGTTGTATGATGTTAAGGTTTTGGTTTCTATTGATCCTGTCACCCAAATAGTGAATATAGTACTCAATAGGAAGTTTTTCAACTCTTGTTCCCTTTCTTTCCTCCCACCTTTTGGAGTCCCCCGTGTCTGTTGTTCCCATGGTTATGTCCGTGTGCACCCCCGGTTTAGCTCCCACTTATAAGTGAAAACATGTGGTATATGGTTTTCTGTTTCTGCGTTAATTTCCTTAGGATAATGATCTCCGGCTACATCTATTTTGCTGCAGAGGACATGATTTTGTTCTGTTTTTATTTCTGTGTGGTAGTCTGTGGTGTATACGTACCACATTTAAAAAATCTAATTCACCATTGATGGGCACCCTTAAGACAAGGTAGTTTCCATGTCTTCTCTATTGTAAACAGTGCTGTAACAAACATACAAGTGCAGGTGTCCTTTTGGTAGAGCGATTTATTTTCCTTTGGGTATATACCCAGTAGAATTGCTGGATCAAATGGTAGTTCTATTTTTAGTTCTTTGAGAAGTCTTCAAACTGCTTCCCACCTGCCTGAATTAACTTTCATTCCCACTAACAGTGTTTAAGTGTTCCCATTTCTCCATACAGGTTATAATTTATAGGAGTGATTGTTTTGATTAATGTCTGACTCACCTGCTAGACTGTAAGCTCCATAAGGGCAGTGGTCCTGTGTCTTTTACTTACTAGTTTGCAATGTCTAGCAGACTGCCTGACACATTTTAGGCCCTTAATACGTAGTCATGAATTGATGAATACACCTTGAGTCTTGAGATTGAGCTCCTTGACTCTTTGTTATGCTCTCTCAGTAGGCAAGTTTCTTGACTGTTCTAAGCCTCAGTTTTCTCATTTCTAAAATGGATATAAATAAGTTGTATCTACCAAGCAGAGTTTTGGGGATAGTTAAATGACATGTTTTAGAAAACATTTTGTAAATCATAAAATTCTAATTAGACTAACTTTGACTTTCCTTTTCACATGTAGTGTATATTTATGCATGTGCTAAGGAACAATCTCCAGATTTAGGCTTACTGGTTTTCAGAGTCCATTTGAAGAATCAGCCTTACCAGTTTGTCACGCAGCTAAAGTTATAATCACTCTTGAGTGTTTCTTAGCTTTTAGCTATCTAAGTGGTAAGAGCCGTCAATTTCAGATAAAAGCTTGTTTGTTGACAAGGGAAGTGTCTCTAAGAAAGGAAGTAAAATTTTCCCTTACAGAGCAACCTGAACTTGGACTCCATTCTGCACAAAATGTCTACCTGTCACTTCTAAAAGGAGAAAAAAACGGTCACAGCTGTGATTACCAGAAGAAAAGCTTAGACCTAATAAATTGCCAAAACTGAGAGTCTTGTTAGTTTAAGTTACTTGCCAATGTACTATAACTTGAAAAAAGGAAAGATGCACATATTTATTGCTAATGCTGAGAAATTGCCATTAAGGCAGTTGGCAGAAAGGCTGACATTTTAACAGTCATGGGTTAGATAATTTTCTACATCTATCCAAGAGAAGATTTTGACCAAGGACTGACAAAAAAAAAAAAAAAAAAAAATCAAATTATTCTGTTCACTTGGCGGCATCTAAATGTCTCATTTTCAGCTTACAGGAAAGATTGCTGTGAAAGCAATCTTTGACATTATAACCGAGTGACCATAAATTGCTTGAATAGCTGTTGGAATTTCAAATATAAAACCACATGAAAGTCATTATCTGAGGTGGAACAAGGATTTTTCACTTGTTTTGCTCTTCATTTACTGTTTATAACTTAATTTTACATTAAGATTGTTTTAAAAATTATCATGTACTCAGTTTTAGAGAAGATGATTAGCTTATAGGTCATAATGAAAATCAGTGCCAGAATGGAAAACTGAATTCTTGAGTCTTAGTGTTCAACATTTCCAGTGCTGTCAGAAACAAGTGTTGAGTTTTCTTTGTTCTTCCAATGGCAAAATAAGGAATGTATGGTAGGTTTGAAAGTTGGCAATCATAAAGTGCTTTTATGGTTTCCCAAATTCCCTTCACAGTATTGTTTCTTTTTCTTATGAATTTAGTTGTGTAAATCAGCCTGTTGCTGATAAACAAAAATTTATATTAGTCTTGGGACCAAGATTTCTTTCAGTATGACATTAGTTGTGTAAATCAGCCTGTTGCCAATAAACACAAATTTATATTAATTCTAGGATCAACATTTTGAGAAGGAATAAAGTAGGGATCATCTGAGAGTTTTTAAAAGAATGTTGGTCTAAAATAGCTGGTAGAATAAAAATATATTGTACAAACTAAAATAGGGCAAAAGAGCTAAAATGCAGTGCATGGACTAAAATAACTAGCAGTTCAAATGAGTCCAAGTGCTAAATATGTAATTATCTTTCCTATTACCTTATATGTACAAGAGTTATTTTAACTTTTAAAATCCTACATTTCTTTTTTGTTGTTGTTTATATATGTATGTATACGTAAAAAACAGGCATATATATACACACACACCACTGAGTTTAACAGACCAAAAGTTTTGAAATTGCATTTTAACTTACAGGTTGACATTTTACATTAGTAGGTAGAAATGGTTATTTATTTATTGGTAGGTTGTTTGACTTATACACTGAAAATGAAGAAATGACTTGAGTTTGGTTTATCAACATCTCTCCAACTCCCTTCCCCAAACTCTTTGAATTCCATGGTACTTTTTAAAAGCTTGCCTCAATATCCCCCAGGAGTGACTTAACAGTTGTTCCACATAGACGTAGTAGCCATTTTCTTATTCACTAATTTTATGAATGGTTGTTGCACATTCTCCAGGGGTTTAGAAATTGCTCATACCATCGAGGAGAGAGTTTCTGGGTGACTTTGTTCCATGTTAGTGCTTATTTGCTCCTGTAACCCTGACCTTCTTGTCATCTCCTGAACACGGAGGCACACTCCTGCATCAACCCTTTTTATACTTGTTATTCTCTTTGCCTGGGGTGTTTGTTCTTCAGATCCACATAGTTTATTTCTTACCCTCTTTCTATCTTTGCTCAATTGTTACCTTGTCGAATTACTCTGTGAAGGAGCTAAATCTGGACCATTTGAGAGTTTTGAGCAAATGAGGATCAGAATCCAAGTGATCTGTTGAAAGAATCACTCTGCCTGTTGTCATGAGAATAAACTGCAGGCGAACCATGGCTGACACAGTTAGGGGCAATTGCCTTTGTCCAGGCTGGAGATCAGTTCAATTGGTTATGGAGGTGGTGAAAAGTGGTTGGACTCAGGATATATTTTGAAGGGAGAGTCAAAACGTCAATGTTTTGAAGGGAGTCTCAGGATATATTTTGAAGGGAGAGTTAACAGGATTTGCTGCCACTTTAAATGTGGAGTGAGAGGGAAAGATAGGAGTCAAAAATGATTCTAGGTTTTTGGCCTGAGTGACTGAAAGAATGGAATTGCCATTTACTGAAATGAGGAATAAATATCAAGAGAAGAGCACAGAATCAGGAATTTTGTTTTATTTATAGGAGTTTGATAAATGAAATTTGAATTTAAAAAAAGGTCTGGGATGGAGATATACAAGTTGGGAGTCATCAGCATATATATTATTTAAAGTCATGAGCCTGGATGAGATCCTCTGAGCATAAAATAAAGAAAAGGGATCTTAGAGTTAAGCCCAGGCATACCCCAAACTCCAACGTTAGGGGTTGAGGAGACCAGAGGGAGGGCCAGTGAGGTAGAGAAACTGGACTTTGGAAACCAAGTAAAGAATGTTGTTTTACCAAGTAAAAAAAGAAAGAAGTGATTAGCGGTGTCATAATACTGCTGGTAGAACCCTTAAGATGAAGACCAAGAAATGATCATTGAATTTGGCAATGGAGCAGTCATTGATGACCTTGAGGACCTGTTTTGGTGGAGTAGTAGTGGGGAAGGGCTGACTGGAGAGGGCTTAAGAAAATAATAAACGAGGAAATGTAGACCTGAAATATAGATTAATTTTTTATAAGGAATTATTTTTTAAAGTAAAACAGAGAAATGAAATGGGAGCTGAAGAAGGATGTGAAATGAATGGAGACATTTAAAAAATGATGTTTACGTGCTGATGGGAGTGATTGAGTAAAGAAGGGAAAAATTAATTTTATAGGAGAAAGAATGTGGACAGTTGTTGGGAACATTTTTTTTTTTTTTTTTGAGACAGAGTCACGCTGTGTCACCTAGGCTGGAGTGCAGTGGTGCGATCTCAGCTTACTGTGACTTCCGCTTCCCAGGTTCAAGCGATTCTTCTGCCTCAGCCTCCCGAGTAGCTGGGAATAAAGGCATGCTGTTGCAAAATTTTCTAAAGTGCTATGCATGTGTGCCTATGTGCACCATGCCCAGCTAATTGTTGTATTTTTATTAGAGACGTGGTTTCACCATATTGGCCAGGCTGGTCTCTAACTCCTGACCTCGTGATTCACCCGCCTCAGCCTCACAAAGTGCTGGGATTACAGGTGTGACCACTGTGCCTGGCCAGGAGCATTTATTCTTTGATGAATGGTCCTTCTGTAGCACTGTACACAGCACTAAGGGAAGACTTTTCTGTCTTTCCTTTTACAGCCTCAAACTCTCACTTGGCTAGGTGTCCCTCTTATAAGCTGTCATTTAACTCTGTGCTGTTATTGTTGCCTCTGCACTTGCCCCTTTCAAAGTAAGACCCCTTGTACTTAAAACAGACCCTTTTAGGTCCAGCTGTGTCTTGATCCAAAGAACCACACTTAACAGAGTATGTTAGTTTTAGAGCCCTTGTAGGAGCTTAACATAATACCTAATCCACACCTTTTTGGTAATCTTGGACTATATAACAGAAGGCAAGAATTATAATAGGATCTCACAAACCTTCTCCCACCCACCATGATGAGCTATCTGTAGATCCTTAGTGGCTCTTAAGTATTCTCCCAAGTGTTGAGTTGTGAGTAGCCTGCACATAATGGCATTCAATCCTGAGAATAGCTACTCAGCTCTGAGCAACCGTCCTGTTTCTCACCATTGGCATTTCTGGTGGCATAGTGGCTTCTGTTACTCACACACTGGCTTGCCTCAGCTTTGAATCTGTCCATTCAATTCTCCTTTCTGCCTTTTCTGTCACAGGGTTGGAGTTATGGTAATGAAGAAATGCTCTGTCCTTAGCCAGAGGTTGATATAAGTTAAAAGATGTTGTAAGCGGTAAAACAATTAGGCAGATATTAGTTATCATTGTTATCTTCAGAGTTCAAGGTTTGTATTTCTGTCTGCGTATTCAAGGTTTTAGATTAGGGTTTTAAAATTAGGGCCAGACCTTTTTTTTTTGGCAGGGAGGATGGAGTTTTGCTCTTGTTGCCCGGGCTGGAGTGCCATGGTGCAATATCGGCTCACAGCAAACTCTGCCTCCTGGGTTCAAGCGATTCTCCTGCCTCAGCCTCCTAAGTAGCTGGGATTACAGGTGTGTGCCACTATACCCGGCTAATTTTTGTACTTTTTAGTGGAGATGAGGTTTCACCATGTTGGCCATACTGGTCTCGAACTCCTGACCTCAGGTGATCTACCTGCCTTAGCCTCCCAAAGTGCTGGGATTACAGGCATGAGCCACCGTGCCCTACCAAGGCTCAGAACCTTGAAACCACTTGCTAGGGTGTTTGTGGAATGGAGCGGCAACTATTGTGAAATTGTCTGAAGTGCTATGCATGTGTACCTATGTGCATTCATCCACCCATTCTTAAAAATATTTGTAAACGCTTGCTATGTTTTAAGATGTGTTTGGGGGAGTTCGTGCTGCTCAGTTTTTAAAGAGAGGGAACTCTTTGGTAGTTACAATATGAAAAGGATAGACATCCACTCTGAGTAGTTCTGGATCATTTTTGGAGTTCTTTTTTCAAATATGTCTAAGTAAAATACGAGGCTGAGCTGCACACTTGCAGTGAGACAAGATGGAAGACTGAGGATTCCACCAGCTCAGGACACATCTTTGTTGCCTTTGCAGAGGTTCTCTAGCACACCAAGATCTTGGCATGACCTACTTGGAAAACTTCTCCTCTAGACTATGACAAAATAAAAAAAAATGTGATTCCTTAGCTTTTTCTATCATAAAAATTGAGAGGCAAATGCTTTTCTTTTAAATGAGTTTTCTGTTTTAGCAAATAGAAGCTACTATTTATAGCTTAGTTAAATGTTTTAAATTGTCAAACCTCTGTACCTCTTTCCTATAGAGATTAGTTCCTGGAGGGAATTATGAAAAACATCAGTTAATGATAATCACATAGTGGACTGTCCGGAGATGGGAAACTTATTTTGGATACACACTGATAGGTAGAAGTCTGACCTTTGCATATAGTTGCAGACATATTACAGAAAGGATGGTGCTGTATGCCATCAGCCTTGTTGTTTATAAATATTAGTGAAGTGATCTGAACGCTTTAATAAAAACAAATGTATCAAATGGGTAGGTCTGTCTTTATAGTTTGGGATTAAAAAAATAATCATACATTCATATATTCTTTTCATACTTTTAAGAAACAAAAAGACAATACGGCTACGTTATAATTTTATTGTACATTTAAAATCCAGATTTAAAAAATTGTAATTGTGCTTTTTAGTAACTAATAATTTAAGAACTCTTTTTGATCTTCCCCTACTTTTCCAACCTTCTTTTCTTGCCTAATGTTAGGAAAACCAAATTGAAGATGCCTGCATTTTGAACAGGTTGAACTTGTGGCCTTGGCTATAATTGTCACTTCATAATCTATTTTTGATTTTAATCTTATCATTATAACTTTCTTTTTACAGACTGGTGAATTTTCAGCTCGTTTTCTTTTGAAGTTGCCAGTGGATTTCAGCAATATCCCCCACATATCTCCTCAAGGTAAAAATATATGATTATCAGCATGAGACTATAAGTAAGCTTTTTAAGTAATTATTTAACTCAATATTTGTATGACTGGTTTGTCAGCGTTTTGTTCACATGATGAATTCTACTAAAAATATTTCTTATGTGACGTTCCATTGAGCTATTTTGTTTCCTAAAAGCTAAAATAATAACTTCCAAAGTTATTTAAAAGTGAGTTTTCCTTATAAAATAAAATTATTATAAATGAATTAAACTTTGGGAAAAATCACTTTTAATAATGTTATTGGAATGAAAGACTCTCATATAAATTGTCTAATATGCAATATTAGGACTGCATATTAGTCACCACTCCATTCTACAAACACCCTAGCAAGTGGCTTCAAGGTTCTGGCCCTTGGCTGGGCATGGTGGCTCACACTGTAATCCCAGCTCTTTGGGAGACCGAAGTGGGCAGATCACCTGAGGTTAGGAGTTTGAGACCAGCCTGGCCAACATGGTGAAACCGCATCTCCACAAAAATATATAAAAATTAGCCAGGCATGGTGCCTGTAATCCCAGCTATTCGGGTGGCTGAGGCCATAATATTCGGTAGGTAGCACTGCATATTAACCATGATGCACTAAAGGGTGTTTCATTTTCTTTACGTTAACAGTTGCACTCAGGCACCTTCAGAGTTAGGCTGTCCAGAAGAGACCCAGAATCCATTTAGAACAGCATATATGACCTTCCTTAAAATATGATGCAGGCAGAGTGTGGCCTGGGGAACAGCTGTTTTGGGGGAGAGGCTTGAAAATGCTTTGCAGAGAAGTAGCATCCAAGTCACTCGGCTGTGGTTGGTGTGAGAGAAAGCAAATGGACTAGGGAGCAAGTTCTGAAAAGGAAGCTTTAAGACAAAGGCCTAGGTTCCTCATAGATGAGGATTTGCTTGAGATTTAAGATTTGGCTGCCTTCCTCTGCCCTGTATTTGAACCTATGGTTGTTTAATTGCAATCTCGTGTAAGAAAAATTTCTACCTTCCTAATTTGATGTCATTCAGAGAGTTAATGGTATTTATAACAGCGCAGAGAGAAGACAGAATCTTTGTATAAGTTTGCTCATATTGTACTAATCAGTAAATAATAGATAGTAATTTTGATAATAGTTTTAAATATGATTTAGTAGAATATAAACTATAGACCATAGAAAAGGTTTGAGAATGTTTTTTTAATAAATTTCATTTTTTTTTTTGGAGACATGGTCTTGCTCTGTCACCCAAGCTGGAGTACAGTGGTGTGACCATAGCTCACCCCAGCCTCAAACTCTCAGGCTCAAGTGATTCGCCCTCTGAGTAGCTGGGACCACAGGCATGTACAACTGTGCCTAGCTAATTTTTTATTTTTTGTAGAGAAAGGGTCTCAGTGGTCTTCCCACCTCTACTTCCCCAAATGTTGGGATTACAGCTGTGAGCCACTGTTCCTGGCCTATACAGTCCATCTAAAGAAGAAAATTATTTCTTTTTCTCTAAGTAAAACATAGGATTTTTATACTTCATTAAAAACGTAGTTTCCAGTTTACTAGTTCTACATTCTTTACCCAAGGGTTGTAAAGTCCAAGTAAGAATGGAAGTCATCAATTTCTGTTAGTTTTTCTACAGTCCTGTTGTGGAAACTATATATATTAGATTTGTGATTACCAAGCATAATTAATTTGATTTTGGCAATTACTATGCTCTATTAGACTAGTAAGCAGTCTTCTAAGAAACCCTTGTAGCACATACTCAGGACCTCCTCCATGTATTCCAGTTAAAACTCTCTTTCAGCTCATTTAGAGCCAAGTTCAAAAGCATATGAAAGTACATGATTTATATAATCACCTTAATCCACAATTTACAGTTAGTGTTTTTGTTTTAATTTGTTGTGCCTTATCAGTTTCAGCAGTCTTCCTGTTTATTTGCAATTGATGTTGCCTCTGCTCATATTCTTGAGGGTCAAAGGAAAGAAAATGTTTGTTGACTCATAATCTCATATTTATCTCTTCAGTATCAAATTACCATATTTTTTATTTTAAGAATTCTAACTGTATATGCTGTTCTTATTTTCCTTGACAGTAAGTTAAGAGAAAGGTGGAATCTATTTGCCAATACTGAAAAGTTTTTTAACCCCCACATTACTGTGAAATGGTGTCTCTTCTATAGATAAAATATCTACATTGCAACACTAATGTCTTTCTGGATCTTTAGAGTTCATGCAAAAAGAGTAAAACAACAAGGACCAAAAAGGAGAAACTCTTGTGTAACACAAAGCAACAGCCAAAAAAACAAAAACCGAAACCTACCAGCACACCAGAAACAATCCAGAATACTTGCTGAGGGTTTTAAGATCTACATTCCTAAAGCTGTTGTAACTTTTGGCTTTATTCTTCAAAGGACGTTTGCCTTAGGAGCTGCTTTACATATTATTTGCATTTGGATGCTCCTCATCTAATTACTAGGCCTATAATTGAGAGTCTAACTACAAAAAGAAACCTCCTGAATTCCTAGGGTTAGGATACTCTTCACCAGCATCAATAGTTGTATCTTATCATTTCAAGCAAATAAAAGGGAAAGTAGAACTTTAAAATATTGAGATAGCATGGAGTTTGACTGCCTACCCTATTGATTTGCTACAGTGAAATTTCATTACACTACGATGAAGCCATCATCTACTCATAGGTTCGTATTACCAAGTGTGCCTATTTTACCCACTAATAGAATTATTTTATGTTAAAATGAAAAAGCCATTCAATATTCAGTTATATGATTTCCCTTAATATTATACTGTAAATTCATATGGTTCTTACAGGGGTTAGAGTGAATTTATTCTGAAGATGAAGCCTGATTTTAGAGTCTGAATTTTACTTTTAGTTGAGGTAAATCAAAGGGTCAGATGAATCACTAACATAAAAAAAAAATATTTCTGTATTTATTACGATTCTTATTTTGGAGGTGGTAGAAATCCAGAATGAGCTCTTGCAGACCAGATGAGAAATTTAATACAGGTCTTCTTCTTCTGAAGTCCATATGACAGGAAACAGTCCATACTTAGTACTTTACAGATCAGGCATAGACCAGCTTTCTTATGTCTGTTCCACTGTTTTCAGTTATGTACCCCTGAACTTCTCAACTGGTTTATTTGTGGGGAGAAATTACCTCCATCATAAAGAGGAGATTACAGAAATTATCAAAGTGCAAGTATTCACGACAGTTACTGAGCCGAAGAAAGATGGTTTTATAATTGTATACTTTCTCTTAACAAACAGCTAGTCATTAGATGCTGCTGCTCTTAATTTTCTTAGAGTGTGGTAAAAAGTGCTGCACGTGTATTCTGGTCTTTATTTCTGTCCTAAGAATTAGTGAACCTAACAATGTGATGCTAAGAAGGCTATGTTTTTGCTTTTGCTTCTGTTTTTCCCCCTTCAGTAGCATCATACAAAAATATGGAGGCAAATTGTTGGATCCCACTGAACTGGAGGGTTAAATAACGCTGATTTCCTGCTGATAGTGGATATGGGAAATATAACCCTGCAAAGAAAATCAACATTAACTTTTTTTTGGTGTGTAAGAAAAGACCATATTGTTTATGTAGGCTAAATTGTTGTTGGAGTATCTCTAAGCTAGAAATCATTGAGCCCTAGCCCAGGCTAGAAGTAGGGCTATAACCAGTTTACTATGACTAAAGTACTTGGACTTTTATTTTCGTTATTTAACATCACATACTGAGCCCATTCATCCTGATGGATTGCTAGCAGAAATTTAGTTCCACTATGGAATCTGAATCATGACACTACATGGAAATGAATTGGGTGTGAAAAAGCTAAAATAGGTTATTTGTATCAAGAGATGAAGCACTCATCCTTCTTCTGAAGTCACTGTGGTTGTACTGATCAGTCAGGGCACAATCAGTGCAGACCTCAGGTCACTCTGCCAAGCAGAGGCAAAAAATAGGAATTCGTTTCAGAGTATCAGGACGTGTTCAGGAGTCTAGGATTGGCAGAGAGTTGTGAATAGGTAACTATCAGTGGTCTAAGCAGATCACTAACATGGAAGAGAGCATCTGAGTATCCTTGTGTGCTAAGGTTATCTGATGTTGGAGCAGTCTCTTCAGGCTGACATTAGACAGCAGGTTACCTACTTATAGTTTGCTTTCTAATCAAACCTAGTAGCAGATGCAGATATTCACAGAGCCAGGCAAGTACTGAAAAGGAGTGAATCTGACTTGATACTATAGGAAATGGTAGGGACTGTAATGAACTAGCATATATGTGCTTCATCTAAAGGCAGCAACTACTATATAGCTACAGAGTTATTTTCCATTTGATAATTTGGGGCTGATGTGCCAGATATCCAGATGTTAATAAAAGGAGCCCAGAATCTCAGGGTTTGTTGTTGTTGTTAATATGAAAAACTATCTTTTAAGTGATAGCAAGATAAATGTTGTTGGCAAACACTGTGCAAGCCAAACAGAACACTTCTGTGTCTTGGCCGTGGCCTGTGAGTTCATTTGTGACCCTTGCTCTAAAACCTGACGGTCTTGTAACCAGGTAGGTGGCAGAAGGCTCTTATTCGCTTTCCTTGATTTATACTCTATAGTGTGGTATTCAGGGAGATCTTACTATGATCCAGTGGATAAGAGAAGGAGAACCTTGAAATGGAATTCCACCCAGTGTCCTGAGCTGCTTATCAGAACTGCAACAGAGTGCCCAGAATGAGTTTGGCCTGGTTTTTGAGTACAGTACTGTGCAGAACACCTAAGTACTGATTTTGCCATAAAATGATACTGGGATTAGACAAACAACAAAAAAGAAATTTAAGTATCATCATTGTCCTCAAAGACCTTATAATATAGTTGATAAGAGAATTTACTGAAACATTGTTAAGTGTTAACTTGTACACTACCTGCCCAGTAGGCTTTTAAAAAGAGTAAGTTTTTATGACCAAGTTTGGGCATTAGCTAGACTTCTAAGTGGCATAGCTTTTGGATGGGGAGGAGGAACAGATCAGGGATGGATGAACATGCAGTCAGTGGTGGGACTGTGTGAACATACGTGATTTGGGAAGTAGGTAGTAATCTAGGTTGCAGGAGAAATTTCTTGCAAGAGACTACTGAGAGATAAAACCAGAAAAAATAAGTTGGAAAGATTGAATGCTGGGAGATTGATTTTAGACTTTATTTGACAGATAGTCTTAATCCCTTTATAACTGGATTATCATGGTAAGAGCCTCCTATTTTATTTCCTTGGCCACATTCTCTTTAGTGCCCAATCTTCCTACAGTATTACTGTTAGTCTCCTTTAACGTTTCTCAAAATGAGTAATACTTTCTTGTTGGCTGCTGCTAGAGCCTACTCTCCCATGCAGCGTTGTTTTATGCAGCTTCCTAACATGTGCGTTCGGTCTCAGAAGGCAGCCATCCGCAGTGTCCTGCCAGTGCTGTGAGAATTCCTGGTGCTGCCACTTTGCTCACGCTCTTCTTTCTGGCTTTGAAATTCCTACTCTTCAGTCTTTTTATAGAGAATTCACTTAATTGATATAAAAATCAGGAAAAGTCCAAAGAAATTCAAGTTACTTACCTAAGACTGTGTTTATTTGGAGGTGTTGACAGAATATCTCATTTTGATTATTGGAAGCTAGAATGAGAGAAGTGCTAAGAGGTCAAGGTGGAAAAGAAGCAGGGTAATGAAACCAAAGTGAACCTTTTGAAGGAGGAGGTTTTGCACACAACTATGGAGAAGCCTGAATTTGGAGGATCCAATGGAAGAGAATTGTTATGTAGGTAGAAGGACAGCAGGAGCTCAGAGTCATATAAGTCAAGGTTTTTTTTTTTTTTCCTGCACCTGGCCGTAATCACAGGGAAGGTTTCTTAAATTGTTTTAAGGGTGGAGTGTGGTGGCTCACGCCTGTAATCCCAGCACTTTGGGAGGCCGAGGCAGGCAGATCATGAGGTCAGTAGTTCGAGACCAGCCTGGCCAATATAGTGAAACCCGTCTCTACTAAACACAAAAATTAGCCAGGTGTGGTGTTACATGCCTGTAGTCCCAGCTACTTGGGAGGCTGACGCAGAGAATCGCTTGAACCTGGGAGGCGGAGGTTGCAGTGAGCCGAGATTGTGCCACTGCACTCTAGCCTGGGTGACAGACGAGACTCCATCTCAAAAAAGAAAAAGTTGTTGTTTTAATTTGTGATATGCTTAAATGTGATAATTGTATTGATGTACTCTCCTGATGAAGTTAAAGGAAATTTTTGCCTGGAAAAATCCATTTCAGGTGGTGCTGTCATTCTTCCACATGGGAGAAATAGGTAGTGGCATGAGTGTTAAAAAACAAAGTGTGCATATAACAGTCACATTTTGTGACTTGCCATTAAAGATTGAATAAGGTGGCAGAGTTTTGAAATTTTTCATTCTTCTCATCTTCCCATAGGAACAGAGGAGGATTTTGCATTCTCTACACCTAGAAGAATATTAGACTGATTAATTTTGTGGATGAATTCTTGCATTGTCTTTTACTATTTGGAAATGCTTGAAGCTCATTTAGCTTTACATGTTTGCTAGAAGGGAAACTGATAATTTCCGCCAAATATTCTCTTTATTTAAAATCCAGCAAGCTTGTTAGGGTGGTATGTATTGATTGTAATTCTTTTTTAGCACATGTAAGATAGAAACACTGAAAAGCTTTCTGATTCTGATAAGAGTATAAATTCAAAGGCTGACCTCACAAGTTTTTCTCTAAACCACCGGTTAAATAACTCCTCTGAATTTGAGACTTTTTACTTTAGGGAATTTTTTTGGATTCAGTAAAGTCACACTTAATAATCAGCTTTTAGAGAGAAAGACTGCTTTAACACACTCTTCTGAAATCTGGCTTCAAAGCAAAATAGTCGTCTGGTGCTTGAAGGACCATAAAGAATTCACACAGAACCCTCATTCTTCTTATCTTCAAGGAAATAATTTCTGTCTAATCAAATAGGAGTGGGCATACTTTTCTAAAAGTAGAAATGAGTACTGGGAAGACAGTGCCGTTAAAGTAGGGTGCTGTTTATTCCTGAAATAAGACTAATTTATCCTTGCTAAATTTGAGCCAAAATTTGCATTTGAGACTTAATCACAAAGAAAGCAGTGAGATGGTCTGAACACTTACTCCGCAGGGAATTACTGTCTCTTTCTTTATTAAGCAGCAGACCCATGGCTGCTCTCAGTTCACCGTCCTTGTTCCACCTTGCTTCTCTAGAGAGCAGGCAGGACTTAGGAAAAATATACTCTAGTTCAGGGTCCAGCAGGCTTTTTCTAAAGGGCAAGATAGTAAAATTTTAGACTTGGATGCCATATGGTCTCTGTCACAACTACTCAACTCTGCTTTCATAGCATGAAAGCAGCTACAGACAATATGTAAATGAATGAGTGTGGCCGAGTTCCAATAAAACTTTATTTTCATGTTTGAGATGATGGATATGCTAATTACCCTGATCTGATCACTATACATTATGTGTATAGAAACATCACTATGTTTTTCATGAATATGTACAGTTATTATTTGTCAATTAAAAAAGACGAATTTCTAAAAACAAAAACAAAACAACCTTGATTTTTGAAAACAGGCATTGGGCTGAATTTGGCCTGTGGGCAGTAATTAGCTTGCTGATCCCTTTTCTTGATTATGGAGGGGAGTGTTTCTTCACAAAGGCACCTGGTGCATCATAAATAGATAAGTAAAGGGATTTGGCTCAATGGTTTTTATACCATGGTCTCTGTTTATATTTGATTAATACCTTCAACTCTGTTGAAGTCTCCCTTCCTCTTCCTCCCTACTTTTTTTCTTAACCATCCTTCTTTTATTTATTCAATTTTCTCTCTTATTTTAAATAATCTGTTAGTAACATGGTCTGAAATTTTGTGCCCGCCTTCCCCCAAATGTATATGTTGAAATCCTAACCCCCAAGGTGATAGTGTTAGGAGTTAGGGCCTTTGGAGGTGATTAAGTCGTGAGGGTGGAGCCTTGGTGAATGGGATTAATACCCTTATGAAAGAAACCCTAGAGGGCTAACAGGCCTGAGGATACAGTGAGGAGGCAGCATCTTCCCAGCTTTCAGAACTGTAAGAAACAACTTCCTGTTTTTTACACAATTTATAGTATTTTGTTAGCTACACAGTTTATAGTATTTTGTTACTGCAACTGGAACTAAGATAGCTATGCACACCACACAGGATTGTTGGGAATATTAATGAGATAATAAATATGAAGGTACTTAATACACTTCTGAGCTTGGTGCGGGTGCAGAATAGAAATGGTTTTGATTTCATTAAATCATTTAATTTTTATTTCAAAGTATTGAATTTATTGTGGGACTAAGCACTATTCACAATAGCAAAAACATGGAATTAACCTAAATGCCCATCAATGGTAGACTGGATGAAAAAAATGTGGTACATACACACAAGGGAATACTGTGCAGCCATGAAAAACAATGAGATCATGTCCTTTGCAACAACAATGATGGAGCTGGAGGTCATTATCCTAAGCAAACTAACACAGGAACAGAATGCCAAAACTGCATGTTCTTACTCGTAAGTGGGAGCTGAACTTTGAGTATATGTGGATACAGAAAAGGGAACAATAGCCACCAAGACCTACCCTAGGGTGGAGGGTGGGAGGAGGGTGAGGATCAAAAAACTGCCTGTCAAGTACTCTGCTTATTTCCTGGGTAACAAAATAATCTGTATACTAAACCCAGTGACATGTAATACACCTATATAACAAACCTGCACATATACCCCTGAACTTAAAATAAAAGTTAAAAAGAAGAAAGAATTTCATTGAAATTATGATAGAGTTATATTTACTACTTAATTTTTCCTCTCTTCTGATTTCCCTTATATAGAATTCAAAACTTAAATTTTTACTTGCCCCAAGTTTCCAAATATGATTTATGGTAATTCTGACAATGATATATATATATATATTTTTACTAAAAATAAAGAAGTCACAGGTAGTTTCTTGGAAAAAAGAAGTCACAGGTAGTTTCTTGGAATGTAGATTGGGGTAAGCCATTATGGAAAACACAGTGGAGATTTCTAAAGAAATTAAAAATAGAACTACCAGTAATGCCTCTCCTGGGTGCATAACCAAAGGAAATGAAATCACCACCTCATGAAGATCTCTGCACATCCATGTTCATTGCAGCTTTAGTCACAATAGCCAACATATGGAAACAACCTAAGTGTTCCTCAGTGATTGAATGGATAAGGAAACTGTGGTACATATACATTTTGAAATATTATTCAGTCCTAAAAAAGAATGAGATCTTGCCATTTGCCACAACATGGGTGAGCCTGGAGGATAGGATGCAAAGTGAAATAAGCCAGACACAGAAAGTAAAATATTGCATTATCTCACATGTATGTAGAATCTTAAAAAAAAATTCAAATAAATGCAGAGAACAATACAGAGGTTACCATGGGTTGGGGGTGGTGGTGAGTGGGGAATGGGGCGATGTAGGATACCTCTTCTGTGTATATCAGAGGGTATGGAGAGCACCTGTGTAGGATGAACAAGTCTAGCACTCTAATGTGCAACAGGACTACAGGTTCTAAAATTGTACTGTGTATGGAATTCATGCTAAATGAGTAGGTTTCGCATGCTCTGGCCGTAAAAACAACAAAAAAAAATGGGTAACTATGTAAGATGATGGATATATTAATTTCCTCCACTGTAGTAACCTTTTTATTGTCTGTATGTGTCCCATAACATCAGATTGAATGCCTTAAATATACACAATAAAATTTATTTTTTTAAAAAAGAGAGCTTTCCTCTTTTGGCTTTCTTGTATTGTTTTACAGTTTATTTTAATTTTTTTTAATGATATGCTTCTATTTTTCAAAATTTCAATTTTAGAATGTAGGTGTATCTCAAATGATTGGCCTGCTTTGCTACAATGTCCCCATTTATAGTGATTGTCATTTAAGTACAGTCTATTCTGTAACATGAATTAGTTCGTTCACAATTGGTAAATAGTAGAAGCCTGTCAGTATAATGCAAAAGCAGCCATGGCTTATAGTTGATTTTTCTCTAGCACATTAATTATTTTGACCACTAAATAACAGCAGCTAAATGCAAAGTATGCTAAAAAAATGAACAGAGCAAGCTTTGGAGGCATGTTGTATTATTTATTGTATCACTTATTATTGGGAATATAACATCTTAAGTACATTAATATTTTACTGAAATTACTTTGGGTTTTGTCAGTGCTGTGCTTACAAAGTTGTGCAGGCCTTAAGTGGTCTGTATTTTCCTCATAAGTCTCTTATTTTTAGCATGTAATTTACTAGAATGCAATTTTGTAAGGAATGCATATATCATATTATAGCAGCAACACTTGTATTTTAAAACTTATAGGCTAGGCATTCTCAGTCCTTTACACTTTCCATATATGTCGCAGGTTTTTAAATCCTTCGCCATCTTCATACTTCTCTTTAGGGAATGTTCCAGATTGCCAGCATCTCTGTTAAATTGTGGTGCCCAGAAATAAGCACAAAATTCCAGGGGAGGGTTGATCAGGTCAGTATTTATTAAGACTCTGAGCATCAACATTAATTAGTATTTATTGAGTTTGTAAAAGACCATACTTCCTTGTCTTACTAATCCAGTTTTATGCAGTCAGTTTTTCTAAGCCAGTGTGTAAACTTAATCCCTTTGTATCAGCTTTTCAGATTTGCCCTACTTTTTTCAGTCCATTTATGAGGGAAGTCTTGCAACCTGTAATCCAGAAAGGGAAGTGTGGATTGGAACCAGGTAGCACAGTGAGGTTAATAGGATTATGGGATGTGATCACTATAGGTGACCATTTTTTGTCTGGAACTACTCTTCTCTATGGTTGTGTTTTCTTCACCCACATCTTAAACGTGCCACTTCGCACCTGACAGAAGTTGTGCCAGTTTGTTTCTGTCATCTGTTCTCATTACACCAGTTTCATCAATCAGCAGACCTACAACTCAAATAAAAGTAAAAGCTGGTTAGCGGTGTAAGGTGACTACACAGATAATAGTGTAATGCGTGTCAGAATAATAATTATTAAGAAAAGTACAAAGTTTACTAGGTTGGTGAGAAAGGATTACACTTGGCTGGGGAAAAATCTTTATAAAGGACGTGACATTTGGAATGGACCCTGAAAGACTTGGTTTTGATAAAGAGAAACTAAACATAAAGAATAAGTGTTATTTTAGGTGGCAATAGTAGCACAGTTGGAAAACAGTCCAACAGTCCATTTTGGCTAAATTGTAGAACTTGTATACAAAGTAGCGGGAGATAAGAAAGGAAGGGCATTTTAAAGACATAATGATATAGCCTTAAATACTTGACTCATATTTTAGTCATTATTTTTGAGTAGGGTAGTACTACAATTGGAACTGTATTTAGGAAGAGAAATCTGCCAGAACCATAATAGAAAATGATGGAGAGGAGCAAGGAGGAAATGGGGCTGGAGGCTGGATCCAGACCTGTTATCACAGTCAGGGCTCAAGGTCATAGAAAACATCAAGGCTTCAGGTGACACATGTTTTAGATTTGCTGAAGTGTGTATAATAGATATACATTGTATAATTTAATTTGATACACCAGCTGGGGTGCGTGGTTGCCTAACTCAATGATCAACCTGGGAGAATGAGGGAGAGGAAACGTGCCAGAACCCTCTAACCAGTACTACCCAAAGTGCATCAGTTTTGGTTCTTGATGAAACAAGCACAGCATTGAGATGGTTTAGAAACATTGACAGTAGTTGACAGAATAGTCATATATCTGTTGAATCTAATGCTAGAAATGTTGGGTTTGTATTTTGTATGTGTTTTAAAAGATTTCTTTTTCTAGTAATTCACTTTTAATGTATTTTAGAAATTGATCAGTTGGTGATGGATTAGAGAGAAACAAAAAACAACTGCTCCTTCACTGTGGATAGTTTGAGAACCATTATTCTAGCTTGCTGTATGCCTTCTGTGGCTCCTGGTTGCCGTTGCCTCCCTTATCCTCGGATGCAGCAGTCTGAGGTGTCTCTGAGGTTTTTCGGTTTTATTCTTTTTGCCTAGCTTAGTTTTACACTCATTGTCACTCAGCATGCCCCTCCTTTTAATTTTTATTTATAAATACATTCCCAGGATTTGGCATAGGAGAATGAGCCTGCAGCCCTTGACTTGAGTGACATTTAATACAGAACTGGAAGAGGGATTTTTTTATTTTATAAAATATTTTAAAACAGATTTTAACAGTACACTCATACCTTGATCTAGTTTAATGACAAAATAATGTCACAAAGGAATCTAGCCTCTTTCTTTCATTTTTCTGAAGATCCGTTTTCTTCCTTGTATCTGTTTGTTGCAGATTTGTTTTCATGTTATGATCATATCATAGAGTTGTGATGTGTGACACCTAGAAATAAGATTGGTGTTTCTCTTTGTTCCAAGATTGCTGATAAGCAGTTTGGCTCTCTTGAAGCAGGATGGGACATAGTTTAGATTTGTCAAACTTTATGTTAACTCTAGGAAGTAGTCTGCAATGCCTTCAGTGTCTGTTCAACATGTGAGTACTTCATGAAAATACTCTTTAGCAGAAGATCCTGGAATATTGATAGTGTTGGCATTCTTAGTCTCTATTCCATAGACTAGCACCTCACAGCTATGGTCCAAGGACTGCTGGTATTTCCAGGACTCTTTCAGAGAGTCCATGAGGTAAAAACTATTTTTAAAATAAAATTAAGAATTTACATACCTCATGAGCGAATAGTGGAGTTTTCCAGAGGCTACATGGTATGTTATATCATCACTCTGATAGCCCAGGCCATATTTGCTTGTGTGTTCTTGCATTTTAGAAATTTTCTCAGGTTTTATGGAAGTTTATTCAAGAAGAAGTAGATAATCTGAATAGCCTTGTGTCTATTATAGTTAAATATGTTCCCACAATGAAAACGTTAGGCACAGATGACTTCTCTGGTAAATTCCACCAGTCATTTAAGGAAGAAATAATACAGAAAATCTTTTGGAAAATTGAAAAAGGGGGAATGCTTTCTAACTTGTTGTGTGAGGACAGCACTACTTGATAACAAAACTCAGGCAAAGTTATTACAAGAAAAGAATACTCCAGATGAATCTGTCTCATAAACACAGGTGCAAAATTTGAAATAAAATTTTAACAAACTCAATACATAAAAAGGATGATACATTATGAACAAGTGGAGTTTATCCCAGACATGTAAGGTAGGCTGAATATTCAAAAATCAACAATATGACTAATCATATTAACAAACTAAGAAAAATCGTGATTATCTCAATAGACACAGAAAAAGTATTTGACAAAATCGAATATCTATTCCTGATAAAAATTCTCAGGAATCCAGGAATGAAAAGGAACCTCCTCAACCTGATAAAAGTACATCTATGAAAATCCTGTAGCTAGTGTCATACTTGATGGTAAACGACCAAATGCTTTCTCTCTAAGATGAACAAGGCAAAGATGTTTACTCTTATCAATTCTATTCAATATTGGGGGGCCTGGCCAGTGCAATAAAGCAAGAAAAAGGATTAAAAGACATTTAGAGTAGAAAGGAAGAAGTAAAATTATCTTTTCACAGATGATACTGTTGTCTATGTCAAAAAGCCTAAGGAAATTACAAAAAAGCTTCTAAAACTAATAAGTAAATGTAATGTTGCAGGATACAAGATCAATATATAAAAATCAATTATATTTCTATATGCTAACAAGTAATTAGAATTTGATATTTTAAAGATATCATTTATAATAACATCAAAAATATGAAATATTTAGAGATAAATCTAACAAAAGATATGAAAGACCTTTATGCTGAAAACTATAAAACATTGTTGAGAGAAACTAATGAAGATCTAAACAAATAGATATGTCATGTTCATCTGTTGGAAGACTTAATCTTGTAAGATATCAGTTCTTCCTAAATTGGCATATAGATCTGGCACAATTCTAGCAAGTTGAAATCTCAGCAGAAATTGTAAAAATTGACAATCTGATTCTAAAATTTATTTTGAAATACCAAGGACCTAGAATAGCCTAAACAATTTTGAAAAAGAAAAACAAAATTGGAGGACTCACATTCCCTGATTTCAAAGACTTATTATAAAGCTACAGTAATCAAGACAGTGTGATGATGGTCTAAAAAGAAAAATATACCAGTATAGATCATTGGGACAGAATAGAATATTCAGAAATAGATCCACACATACATGGACAATTAATTTTTGACAAAGGTGCAAAGGCATTCAGAGGAGAACAGATAATCTTCAACAAATGATGCTAGAACAATTGGATATATATATATATATAAAAAGAGAAAAGGAACTTCAATCCATGCCTTTAAAAGGCATATATATATTTGCTGAGATATATATATATATACATATACATATATATAAAGTTTAACTGAAAATGGATTATAGACCTAAAAGTAAAACCTAAAACTATGTAACTTCTAGAAGAAAACATGTGATAAAACCTCAATAACTTTTTTTTTAAAACCTGAGTTCTAATTTCAGATATGCTAAATGTCAACAGAGATAGCACCCATAAATAGGAGCTCTTTGGGATTCTCATTACTTGTAAAAAGGAGTACCAAAACCTTTGAGAACTGCTGCTATAGACTTTTTGGCCTGTTGTATTTCATAGTACATTCAAAACAGCATATAAACATTTCCAGGGTAGTTGGCCAGGTGTAGTGGCTCACACCTGTAATCCCAGCACTTTGAGAGGCCAAGGCGAGGTGGATCACCAGAGGTCAGGAGTTCGACACTAGCCTGGCCAACATGGCAAAACCCTGTCTCTATTAAAAATACAAAAATTAGCTGGGCATGCTGTTGGGTGCCTGTAATCCCAGCTACTTGGGAGACTGAGGCAGGAGAATCGCTTGAACGCAGGAGGTGGAGGTTGCAGTGAGCCGAGATCACGCCACTGCACTCCAGTCTGGGACAGAGCAAGACTCCATCTCAAAAATAAAAAAAAAATACAAATAGAAACTACAAAAAACAAAAACAAAAACAAAACCCCACACATTTCCAGGATTGTTATCTGCTTCATAAAACTTCTGCATTATGAGCAATGATATTTGTACTAAAAAGGCATTATCAGCTCACATCAACATAGAGTAACACTGAGAGCTTCACCGATTGCTCTTTGAAATCAATCCTTCTTAAAAGCTGCCAGCATCTAGGGTTTAGTGTCATTGGTTTAGGTACATTTGATGAACACTCCAGTGTGGAACTCTGAAGTGTTTGTCCAGAGGGTTTCTAATGTCTGCCATTCTGTGTTATGACTTACAGTCACCTACATATTCAAAGGGTATGTGGTTTAATGTCACCACTAGCACTTAAGAGGCAGACATTGGTCAGAATCTTACCATTGTTATAGAGGGCAAAGCTACATATTTACCTTTTATCCTCACAGCCACCCTGTAAGGGGGCACAGTGGATGTTTGTTGTTTTTCTCTGCCTAGCACCTCTCTTCCCCTTCTTCTTGTAGTAGTATCCCATGCCCATGTTATTTTCCCTCCTTCATCCATGTGATTCTGCTAGGACTGTCTAGCACAGTTCCCCCTTCTGCCTGGCAGGGGTTAGTTTAAGAACCGGATATATGAGCTAAGCTTGCCTAGTCAGAGTCCTTCCTAGGACATCTACAAACTGAAGTAGGAAGGGAAAATCCTTTTCTTTGCTGAGATGTTTGTAATCTTGAATTGAGTCCAGAACTTTAGGCAGCTGTGTTTCTCATCAAGTGGGAAAAGACTCTAGACAGCACTGTCCAGTAGCAATATAATACAAGCCGCATATGCAATTGAACATTTTCTAGTAGCACATTAAAACACCTAAAACGAAATAGGTGAAATTCATTTTAATAATGTTTTATTTAACCCATTATACTCAAAATATCATTTCAACATGTAATCAAAATAAAAATTGTTAATGACTCATTTTATGTATACATATTTTGTGCCAAGTCTTTAAAATCCAGCGTGTTTACCTTTTACCATCTCTCAATTCAGACTAGTCACATTCTAGATACTCAGTAGCCACATTTGGCTAGTGACTGCAGTATTGGACAGTGCAGCTCTACACAGTGAGAATGAAGGAATCCAACATGGAAAATGATGAGTGATAAACATTTAGAGAGAAAGAGTACTGTCAGTGGTGAGGTTTTTTGTTTTGGTCCTTGAGGTTTGAGGAACTATTTTGGTTCCAGCTCCTATAACCAGCTCTTCTTTGGGATCTTTGAGCCCCTCCCACAGTTTTCCAATAACTAACCTTTTTTTTATGTGAGTATGATTTGGGTTTCTGTCACGATCAAAAAAATCTTTACTCATACAGTAAGGCATTATTATCCTCATTTTTTTAAGATGAGGAAACCTAAGCTGAGAGAAGTTAAATGGGTTACCCAGGGTTATCCTAAGTGTACATGGCAGGGCCTGGATTTCATTTCAGGTCTGTCTCACTCAAAAACCCACGCTCTTTCTAACCCAAGAGACTGCTATGGAAGCTTCCTGTAGAGCAAGCCCTTTTCACTGCATGAAGGGTCAGGATTTCAATTCTTCACATATTCGTTGTAGCCTCTGATACAGTGGAACTGTGAAAATGCTTATTTTTTTACAGGAACTTTTTGGTGGGGACCTGTAGTAGTCCTGTAAACAAATTTCACCTTCTTTTCTTTCTAAAAAAGTGACGTTGCCAAGTTACTTGGCACTGAATGGAACCTAGTTTGGTACTACATACCTTGTGGGCATCTGCATGCTGTCTTGTAAAATGGTGGAGTCATCTAATCTTGTTTCATTTGAAATATATTGGCCTGTCCAGGAAACTTTATTAGCACCCCTAAACAATTACGTCATTAAAGGGCAAGACTTAGAAGCCTTGTTAAGGCTGTATATGATTTGTTTTCCAACCTGAATGAAGTTAAGCAAATTCCCATAATAATTTTGGAATGATTCAGTGTTTTCTAGTTACCATAAATGATGTTGCAAAGAGCTGGAAATCCACATGAAGCTATTCTTTTTCATTTTTCAGAATCAGCCTTTTGAATGATTCCTATACTCTAATGTTCAGTTGATGCCTGATTCATTTTAGAAAACTGTCATAGAACCATATACTTGAGAATTGACATGCACGAGGCTGAAGTTGGTATGCTAGGGCACCCAGGCAATCCATAATTATAGTAAAGAAACATATACTTGGCCAGGCCTGGTGGCTCGTACCTGTAATCCTACACTTTGGGAGGCTGAGATGGGTGGATCACCTGAGGTCAGGAGTTCAAGACCAGCCTGGCCAACATGGCAAAACCTTGTTTCTACTAAAAAATACAAAAATTAGCTGGGTGTGGTGGTGGGTGCCTGTAATCCCAGCTACTTGGGAGACTGAGGCAGGGAGAATCATTTGAACCAGGGTGGCAAAGGTTGCAATGAGCTGAGATCGCACCATTGCACTCCAGCCTGGGCAATGGAGCAAGACTCTGTCTCCAAAAAAAAAAAAAAACAAAACCATATACTTGAGGGCACACAACTAAAAGTTCAACTTCATTTATTTAGCACACCATCAGAAGTTTCATTATCAGACAATCATAACAAATCAAGGCAGATTAACTTTAGTCAACACTGTAATGTAAATCTATCCCAAATTAAAATCTACAAAGCAAGAATCCTGACTTGTTTATAAGTTTGAGGTCTGCACCTGTTACCACTGTCACCTTTTCTCACTTGAAAATTCCACTGGTGCTTCTTTATGCCATGTATTAAAAATAAAAAAAAATACTAAGTTTACATTGAGAGTGTTTCTGTTCATGATCCAGCCAGACTGCTGTGGCTTCCACTCACAGGTACTATGGCTAGCAGCATATTATAATGCCATGAAGAACTGTGCTCATGAGGTCCTGGCTGTGACAGGAGCCACTCCTTGGGTCTGGTTCTCCTTTAATATCGCCTCTATTATTCTAAGCCTGAGTCGTCTGGGATGAGTGAAAGGAAACTATATCCATCCATACACACACAGCTTGAAGGGGCTTCTAGGATAGCTGACAAAGTTCTGTTTCTCTACCTTGGTGGTTCTTTAAAGACTGTTTGTCCTTTAGTAATTCGCTAAGTTATAGATAAGTTTTGTATAGTTTTCCATATTTATATTTTATTTTGCAATAAAAACATAACTTTAAAAAGAAATATATGGAATACAGAAAGTTTTAAGGAATGATATTTTCTCTCCCATTTGCCCTGCTTGGTTTTGTCTTTTGTTAAGAAACCCAGGACATGAAATCTATCATAATGTAAGAAAATCTCCTTCAGAGCCATCCTTGGAAGAGGATCCATCAATTTATTCAACAATATTTATTGAATTGTGACTGGGTGCAGTGGCTTGTGCCTGTAATCCCAACACTTAGGAAGGCCGAGGCAGACAGATCACTTGAGGTCTGAAGTTTGAGACCAGCCTGGCCAACATGGTGAAACCCTGTCTCTCCTAAAAAAAAAAAAAAAAAAGACAAAAATTAGCTGAGCATGGTGACACATGCCTGTAGTCCCAACTACTCAGGAGGCCAAGGCAGGAGAATCGTTTGAACCTGGATGATGGAGGTTGCAGTGAGCCGAGGTCACGCCACTGCACTCCAGCCTGGGCGGCAGAGTGAGACTCCATCTGAAAAAAAAAAAAAAAGCAACAACAATAATTTATTAAATTGTTACTCTGAGTCAGGCATTATATTTGATGCTGAGGTGTATATGTTGGTAAATATGATAAATGTGGTCAGTGTCCTCACTCTACTTATTAGTCATATCAGCAATAGGACAGGTTAAAAGGATTTTTATTCTTTAGTATATTGTTTGGGAATATTATTATAAATATTTATATTTGAAATCACTGATACCCTTCTTTGAAGACATGTATCCATGGGTTATGTTAGTTATCTGTTGCTGGATAATACGTTACTCAAAACTTAGTGGCTTAAGACAATAAACATTCATTATCTCACAACTTTTCTGGGTTAGGAATTTGGGATTGAGTTAGCTGATAAGTTGCACCTCAGTGTCTCTCAAGTGGTTGCAGTAGTCATCTGAAAGATTAACTCAGGCTGGAGGATGCACTTCCAAGATGGTTCACGCACATGGCCGTTGTTAGGAAGGCTTGTGTCTCATCACATCGGCTTCTCCAAAGGCTCCTTCCTCACAACATGGGGCTTGATTTCCTCCAAAACAAGCAATCCAAGGGAGAGTGAGTGAGGAGGACACCACGGTGCCTCTTAGGACCTAGTGTGAAGTCTTACACTGCCACTTCCTTTTACTCACTTCACTAGAAGTTATTTAAGTCTAGCCCACACTTAAAGGGAATTATCTCCACCATTTGAAGGTAGGAATATTGAAGAGTTTGTGGACATTTTTATTTTCTTTTCTCTTATTTATTTTTGAGACGGAGTTTCTCTCTTGTCGCCCAAGCTGGAGTGCAATGGCGCAGTCTCGGCTCACTGCAACCTCCACCTCTTGGATTCAAGTGATTCTCCTGCCTCAGCCTCCCGAGTAGCTAGGATTACAGGTGCCCACCACCTCGCTCAGCTAATGTTTTGTTTTTTTTGGTAAAGACAGGGTTTCACCATGTTGGCTAGGTTGGTCTCAACTTCTTGACCTCAGGTGAAGCACCCACCTCGGCCTTGAAAGTGCTGGAATTACAGGGGTGAACCACCATGCCTGGCCTTTTTTTTCCTTTTGTTAAAAAATTTCCTATTAAAGAAAAAATAATATATGTGTGTGTATATATATATATAAATGATTTAATGATAATGTAGACGAGTTGTTACATTATTTGAGTGGACCTTGCATTTTCTACTTTTCTTAAAAAAAGAAACACTATGATCCACAATTGTAGCAATTAAAACCTTAAATCTAAAGGAAACATAAAAGGGAGTATAATGTTAGAGCTCATTTTATTTTTATTCGGTACATATATATTACTTGGTATGATGAGACTATCGTAATAAAGAATAGGAACAGACTTCTGATTATATAATAGCCTGCAATTATTTTTATGGCTATTGCATTCCAATTTTCTTATGCAATATTTACAATGTGCATGTGTAGCAAGGGCACAAAATACAAGTTGTAACAATCCTTACCATAAATCAGAATCAAAGCCTGCAGTATAACATTTGTGACCTCCCCTGGCTGCTGCAGACAACCTTTGTTAAGAATACATAAAATACTAGGTTTACAACTCTGTGGTGGATTTGGGATTTTAAGTTCTAAAACTTAATTGCTCCCTACCCCATAAGTAAAGATTCTGTCAAGAAAATTTAATATTAGTTTAATTGTGAAGATGGTGAAAAGCTCTTATATTCTGTTTTAGAAAAAAAAATCCACAAAATGTTTTAAATATTGTATGAGTGTACTGAGAATTTCAGCAGATTATAACTACAAAAGATTATGATTCAGCCTGAAAACATAACCTATGGAAAATCATCAACTGTGCAGAATGAGCTCTTCCAGATGACAGATCTTACTAAGAAAACCTGCCAATGAAAGATAGAGAATGCTAGAAGAAAAAGAATCCCGTTGACTTTCAACATATGGCCCCGACATCGACATATCTTATAGTTTTTAGTGAATAGCAACCCAAAATAACTGGGTTGATAAAAACTAAAAAAAATGAGTGCGTGAATTTTAAAAATTCTTCTCTTTTTCCCCCACTTTTATTTCAAAGGATGTTTTAATGGAAAATAAGTGTGCATGTGTCTGTGTATGAGAGTGTAAAGGGGTGCAGCTTAATTACATTTCAATTTTCAGTATAATAGAGACTGCTGGCAAACTGAGAATAAAGATAACTATCCATGTAAATTTACATATTAGTGAGAACAAGTTTCTTCATCATCACCTATTAGCCTATTGGTTCTCTCAGCTACATTATACCCCTGCATTTGTTCTTCTCTTCCTCTCTGTTTTCTCTAGGCATTTCTCTTATATCCCCTTCTTTAGTTAGTGTTTTCAACAACTGCTTAAAAATGAAGGGTCCACTAGCAATTATCTGGTTTACTTACTTGCTGTTAGGAGATTATACAATATGTCGAAATGTTCTGTGATTGTTAACTCATGTATTTATTTTCACTTTTTCATGCAATAAATATTTTTTGAGTATCTACTATGTACCAAGCACTGAACTAGAGAAATCCATAGTTTACAGGCTATATCCTGTCTGATGTACTTCCAGATATCCTTGGAATATAATGGATTAAAGAGTTGCAGAAGTTAAACTTACAGATCAAGCCTACTTCTAACATTTCCTTCCCTGAAATGGAATTGATTCAGATATGCCTTCTTTCTAGAGAGTTCTTAGTTCTTCCTAAATTCCATTAAGATTTCCTTGCCACCATGAGAATTGTGGTGCTACTTTAGAGCAGGATTGGCCCAATGGGAATATTGACTGCCAAGTAAATGCAAGCAGTGGATAAATGCAGACACACAGTAATGTCAGTATTTCATCTCTGTTGCTTATTGGTTGTATGCCTTGGTTTCCTCATCTGAAAAAAATTAATGAGGCTGTAACTACATACTTCCAAGAGTAGTTGTGAAGGTTAAATGAGTTAATACATGTAACTGGTTAGTTCGGACTACCACAGAGCTCTCAATGAATGTTATCGGTTATCATTCTTGTTACTATGATTGTTATAAAAATTCATGAATGTTTCCTTTTTGAGATAGGGTCTCACACTGTTGCCCAGGCTGGAGTCCAGTGGTTCAGTCATAGCTCTTTGCAGCCTCTAACTGCTGGGCTCAATTGGTCCTCCCATCTTAGCTTCCAGAATAGCTGGGACTACAGGCACATGCCACCGTGCTAAAAATTAATTCTTAAAGTAACAGGACAAATATTTACTAATTTCTGTGATTTATACATCAAATCCAATTTGAGATATTAAATGGAATCCACTTAAAAGAATTAGACCTACTCTTGGGCACAGTTTCAGATAGCTTCATTAAACCTAACTATAAAAATTACTTTTTCACTCTAGCTTTCCTTATTGCTCTAAGAAAATCTTTTAATTTGCACAACAGCTTTCTAGTGTCTGTTTCTGCCTGCTTCAGGGTGCTATGAAAACTATCCCCTCTGTAAGGTAACCTGCAAGTTTTTATCTTTGAGAACTCCTATTATAATGCCCCATGCATGTCTCTTTTTCTGTGGAGTGAAGCTACTTTGTCATCTCTTACCTCCAATGGCCATACACTGACTCTCTTCAAAAATCCCCAGGGAGGTTTTTATTTTATTCAATAAAGAAAGAAGCAGCGTTTCTGACTCTCCTATTCCCCAGCTCCAGGTAAAGCTTGCTTACTGCTGCAGTCTTTGAAATACCTTTCTTATCCATCTTAACTTGTCAACAAGTTGGCTTTGTACTGAAAGATGTTTTCTAAAAGAGGTTAAGCATTCCTTTCTTTATATGAACATTTAAAACCGTGAGAACAAAACTGTTTAATTTGTAAAGTTCATTGAACTTTACTCTCAAGTAAAGATACACTCAAGGTTTGTGCACTTTAGTTTTTGTATACCTTTAGAAAAAAAGATGTTAAATCACAGTTAAGCCCTGAGCAAGAGCTCAAGCTCTTAGTGAGATCACAGCACATACACCATTTACTGTGTAACCTTGGCAAGTTACTCAACCCCAAGCCTCAGTTTCCTTAATTATTAAATGAGAATAAGATCTGTCCCAAATGTCACCTTATTAGAGAGTTCTTCCTTCTCTCCATGTGCCCCACTCCAATAACAACTTTCTTCCTCCCTCTAAAAGTAGCCACCATTCTGACTGTTATGAAGAAACCCTTGAAATTCTTTGTTTTGTTCACTCAGATATCCCTCAGCTATGATTCAATCTTACCCATTGTTTTAAATTTGATGTCTTCTAAGTCTCTTTTCATTTATAGATTCCTCCTCTATTTCTTTCTTTTTCTTAGAGTTTTGTTGTTGTTGTTGAAGAACTCAGGTCATCTACTTATAGTTTCCCACAGTCTAGATTTTGCTTATTGCAGCCTCATTGTGCAGTTCAGCATGTTCCTATGTATTTACTGCCAACTGGCAGCTGGATGGAAAGGCTTAATTAGATCTGAGTTCAGTTCCTTTGGCAGTGTTATTGGTGGTGATGTGTTCTTTTATCTGAAGGCACATATTGTGTGATTGTCACTTGTTTATTGTGGTGGTAGTAGCTATTGGTGCATAGTACCTAGATCCATTAATTCACTGGGGGTTGCAAAATGGTGATGCTATCACTTTATCATTCTCCATTTATTAGCTGGAAGAATTTTGTAAGAATTTGTTTCTCTACTATTTGGTTATCCAGTGTTACAGTTCATATAGGAAAGGCAGGATAAATACTTGATTCTTTGATTTGCTGAGTTTTCAAGGTAAGGAATTGGTCTGTCATTCTCAAAGTTGACTAATTATTTATATGTTAAATTAATTTGAACTTATGACTTTAAATACATTTGGGTTTCAATTTATTGCAGTTCTTACCCTTATTGAAATTCATTCTCATCTTTAGCCACCGGTTGCCTCTTCAGGTTAGCTACTGAGTTCTTTTGACATGGCCCTAGTAGTCTTTGATATCTGCTATGCCAACATGTTTGAAATTCATTTTGTTCATTTCCTGACCCAAATCTGAAACTAAACTTTTTTTTTTAACCTGGATTCTGTTTGTTTTGTTTTGTTTTGAGACAGGGTCTCACTCTGCTGCCCAGGCTGGAGTGCAGTGGCACTATCATAGCTCACTATAACCTCAAACTCCTGGCCTCAAGCGATCTTCCTGCCTTGGCCTCCCAAAGTTCTTGGATTACAGATGTGAGCCATTATGCCCAGCCTGGATCCTTTTAATGGGAAATATTTTTCTATCACAGTTTAGGCTCTTGGTATGCTCATTGCTACCAGATTGATTATGGTTTCTGGGTCTTTTCATGGTACAGAGCTGGAAAATATATATTTGACCTGTTAAATATAGAAAATTTTGAACATATACAAAGTTAGAGCGACTACTGTCCCATAACCCATTACCTAGTTTCAATAATCATCACAAGGCTAATCTATTTCAACTCAGTCTCCTCTCCTGTCTCCCAAACTGGATTATTTTGAAACAAATTCCATACATTTAATTCTACCTGTAAATACTTCAGCTCCTGTTCAGTTTTTAATGCCATCCTACCTTTCCTTCTCTTTCTCTCCGAGATTGAGTTCTTGGGTATTGAGCTGGCTCTGCCATCTATCAGGTAGGACTTAAGCTCTCTAGTCCTCCCCTTCTTATCTTTTGAGTAAGGCACTGTTCTAGATGATTTCCAAGGTTTCTTACACCTTTAACCATTGTTCTTTTTTCTTTTTTAAAAAATAGAAATTGCTGGTGTAGTGGCTCACACTTGTAATCCCAACACTTTGGGAGGCTGAGGCAGGAGGATTGCTTGAGGTCAGGAGTTTGAGACCAGGCTGGGCAACACAGTGAGACCTTGTCTTTACAAAAAAAATTTTTTAAAATTATCCAGTTGTGGTTGTGTGCTTCCGTCATCTCAGTTACTCAAGAGGCTGAGGCAGGAGGACCTCAGGAGTTTGAGCCCAGGAGTTTAAGGCTGCAGTGAGCCATGATTACACCAGTGTACTCTAGCCTGGATAACAGAGCAAGACCCTATCTCTAAATAATCAATAAGAAATCTGTTTACTTTTTTGTTTTTTATAAATACTTGTTCATTGTAAAAAATGTGTGAATGCGTGTAAAACAGGAAAGGAAAAACTCATGAAATTCTACTCCCTAGAAATGACCGTTGTTAATAATATGATATCCATCAATTGAGGCTCTCAGTAATTTTCTTAATTGACTTCTTTCAGTTAACTATGTATCGTGGACTCGCCATGTCCTTTGGGGGAATAAAATGTTTGCTAGATATTAAGATTGTTTTTAACTTTTGGGGTGCTGGGGGAGGTACTCTTACAAAGAGTGCTACAGTGAATATCCATGAACACACAGGCATATATATCCAGTTGCTAGTTAGGATAAAGTCTTATATGTAGTATTGCTGGGTCAAGTAATATCCAGGTTTTTATATACAAATATATTTACATATACATAGATACATATTTACATACATACGTATACATATATGTAACTCCCAGAAGATTTTGTCAGTTTACATTTCTTATACTTTTTATGACTGGTGCTCAAAGTTCTGGTCATACTTGGAACAAATTGCTGGGGCCATTAGGAATTGGGGTAGTAGGCAATTCAGAGAGTAGACATAAATTTATTTGTGACAGATTGCTATTCTCTTACCAGGTGTTTTTGGCCTCAGCACTATTAATATTTTTGGCCAGGTAATTCATTTTTGCTGGGGGCTATCTTGTGTGTTGCAGAATGTTTAGCAGCATTCCTGGCGTCTGCCTGCTAGATGCTCCCAAGTTGTGACGGCCAAAAATATCTACAGATGTTGCCAAATATCCCCTGGAGGGTGAAATTACCCCTGGTTGAAAACCACTGAATATTTCTTCATTCAACAGATACAGAGTGCTTTTATGTATTTGTATGTTTATGAACAAAACAGGATTTCTACTTCCCTAATCCCTATCTAAGAAGTAATGCCATATTATACTATTGATAAATCTTCAGTGGAGTGATTTTCCTTTCTGTGGACTTTCCCACTGTCTTTTTTCTTTACTGACCTCCATGGCATTAGTTGGGGCGAGGGGGAGGTGAAAAGTGTGAAGTACTTATGGGACAGAATAGTCAGCCGAGCCCACCAAGACCAGTGGATGGTGCTTGTTCACCACCTGGAAACTTTCCGTTTATTTAGGTGAATTTAGATTTTCAAGCTTTTGTTTGAGATGTAAATTTTCCTTCAACATAATAGGCTTTATTTATACTTTTGGCGTACATCTCACTAAATTGATATTCGTTAAAGAAGTTCATTCTTCTTTCAAGATTTTTTGGAAGTGGGAGGTTTGATACAAACCAGGAAGAAGGAGAGAAATTTGGTGGAGCTTCCCTAGGAGATGCCTAGAGTAGTCAGATTTTTTTTCAGTTCATGGACCCTTTGGGACACATCTGCATTGATGCCTGAAGATTTTCCATACTACAAAGTCTTAAGGAAGCTGTTGCCCTTGCCTGCCTCCGTTTTTAATATCGAGTGCACCCAATTTAGCTAATACAAGTTCCAACAAGCAAGCCTTTTTCCTTGATCACAATGGAAACTTTGGACTTAGCAGACTATGCTGGAACACACAATTGTCTGGATTGGACTGCATCTCTGTAAAAGCTGAGCAGGCTGTTTAGGGTTTTTTTTGTTGTTGTTTTTTCTTTTAAGTGCAGATTAAGTGGGCCTTCAGGCTCCTAACAAATTAGTAATGGAACTGTATAAATAACTTTGAGGCCCTACCCCTCTAGTAAACAGGGCTCCCAGTACATAATGCTATTCTCTTCTAAGCAAGGAATATTTGTATTTAGGTAAGAAAGGATAAAAGTAAGGGTAAATTTCAAAGTATAGCCAGTATAAAAACAAAAAACACCACGTTTCTCTCTCTCTCCCTCCCTCCCTCCCTCCATCTCTCTCTCTCTGTGTCTCTGTGTGTGTGTGTGTGTGTGTGTGTGTGTGTGTGTGTATGTGTGCATGCAGTGTGTCTTTTTAGGGGCCATCACCTGTTTTTGCTTATTGTATAAATCTAATGTTTTATAGTTTTGATAGATAATGGAAAATCATTCTGATTAATTGCTTAATGCAGTATGCAGTATTTGCTACTTGTATTTCAGAAGTTACTGCAAATAGGCAGCTAGTTCAAATGTTTTTTAGAATTTATGATTTCTGAAACTATAATAAAATTATTATTTTCACTTCATTTGAATGAGAGACTCTGTACTTCCACATTGTCTCATGTGTTTTTTCTTTCCTTTGTATAGCTTATTTTATATTGTATATGTTGTATACAATATACAATATAAATATGTTGTATATTATAGTTCATTAGATTTAATTAAAATTTTTTGAGGTAGGAAATTTCAGGCTGGGTGTGGCAGCTCATGCCTGTAATCCCAACATTTTGGGAGGCTATGGTGGGCAGAGCACTTGAGCCCAGGAGTTTGAGACTAGCCTGTGCAACATAAGGAGACCTCCTCTCTATAACAAAGAATAAAAATATATAAAAATTAACTGGGTGTGGTGGCACACACCTGTATTCTGAGCATATTAGGGGGCTAAGGTGGGAGGATCACTTGAGCCTGGGAGTCAAGGCTGCAGTGAGCTGTGATGGCACCACTGTACTCCAGCCTGGGTGGCAGAGCAAAACCCTGTCTCGAAAAGAAAAGAAAAGAATATTTCATCCCTGTTTTTAGATGAAATTTTAGATAAAATATTTTTACATAAAACATTTTCAAAAAAAATTTTTATGGCAACAACGATTCTTTCAGTCATTTAACATACACTGTATTTGAGATCATTTAAATCCTAGATGACCATTGAGCATTTAAAAAAATATATGTATTTTATTGCATTTTAGGTTTTGGGGTACATGTGAAGAACATGCAAGATTGTTGCATAGGTACATACATGGCAATGTGGTTTGCTGCCTTCCTTCCCCGTCACCTATATCTGACATTTCTCCCCCATGTTATCCCTCCCCAACTCCCCACCCCCCGCTGTCCCTCCCCTGGTTCCCTCCCAACAGACCCCAGTATGTGATGCTCCCCTCCCTGTGTCCATGTGTTCTCATTGTTCAACACCCGCCTATGAGTGAGAACATGCGGTGTTTGATTTTCTGTTCTTGTGTCAGTTTGCTGAGAATGATGGATTCCAGTTTCATCCATGTCCCTACAAAGGACACGAACTCATCGTTTTTGATGGCTGCATAGTATTCCATGGTGTGTATGTGCCACATTTTCCCTGTCCAGTCTATCATCGATGGGCATTTGGGTTGGTTCCAGGTCTTTGCTGTTGTACACAGGGCTGCAATGAACATTCGTGTGCATGTGTCCTTATAATAGAACGATTTATAATCCTTTGGATATATACCCAGTAATGGGATTGCTGGGTCAAATGGAATTTCTATTTCTAGGTCCTTGAGGAATCGCCACACTGTCTTCCACAATGGTTGAACTAATTTACACTCCCACCAACAGTGTAAAAGTGTTCCTGTTTCTCCACATCCTCTCCAGCATCTTTTGTCTCCAGATTTTTTAATGATCGCCATTCTAACTGGTGTGAGGTGGTATCTCAATGTAGTTTTGATTTGCATTTCTCTAATGACCAGTGATGATGAGCATTTTTTCATGTTTGTTGGCCTCATATATGTCTTCTTTTGTAAAGTGTCTGTTCATATCCTTCGCCCACTTTTGAATGGGCTTGTTTGTTTTTTTCTTGTAAATCTGTTTTAGTTCTTTGTAGATTCTGGATATTAGCCCTTTGTCAGATGAGTAGATTGCAAAAATTTTTTCCCATTCTGTTGATTGCTGATTCACCCTAATGATTGTTTCTTTTGCTGTACAGAGGCTCTGGTGTTTAATTAGGTCCCATTTGTCTATTTTGGCTTTTGTTGCCAATGCTTTTGGTGTTTTAGTCATGAAGTCCTTGCCTATGCCTATGTCCTGAATGGTTTTGCCTAGGTTTTCTTCTAGGGTTTTTATGGTGTTAGGTCTTATGTTTAAGTCTTTAATCCATCTGGAGTTAATTTTAGTGTAAGGTGTCAGGAAGGGGTCCAGTTTCTGCTTTCTGCACATGACTAGCCAGTTTTCCCAACGCCATTTATTAAACAGGGGAATCCTTTCCCCATTGCTTGTTTTTGTGAGGTTTGTCAAAGATCAGATGGTTGTAGATGTGTGGTGTTGCCTCTGAGGCCTCTGTTCTGTTCCATTGGTCTATATCTCTGTTTTGATATCAATACGATGCTGTTTTGATTACGGTAACATTTTAGTATAGTTTGAAATCAGGTAGTGTGATGCCTCCAGCTTTGTTCTTTTTGCTTAGAATTGACTTGGCTATGCGGGCTCTCTTTTGGTTTCATATGAAGTTTAAGGTGTTTTTTTCCAGTTCTGTGAAGAAGATCATTGGTAGCTTGATGGGGATAGCGTCGAATCTATAAATTACTTTGGGCAGTATGGCCATTTTCACGATATTGATTCTTCCTAACCATGAGCATGGAATGTTTCTCCATCTGTCTGTGTCCTCTCTTATTTCGTTGAGCAGTGGTTTGTAGTTCTCCTTGAAGAGGTCCTTTACATTCTTTGTTAGTTGTATCCCTAGGTATTTTATTCTCTTTGCAGCAATTGTGAATGGCAGTTCATTCTTGATTTGGCTCGCTTTAAGTCTGTTATTGATGTATAGGAATGCTTGTGATTTTTGCACATTGATTTTGTATCCTGAGACTTTGCTGAAGTTCATTATCAGTTTCAGGAAATTTTGGACTGAGACGATGGGGTCTTCTAAATATACAATCATGTCGATTGAACATTTTTGATAGAAAATTTTATCATCCCAATTTTCTCTTTTACTTTGTATGAAGATAAAGACAGGCTCCATGCCTTATTCATCTGTGTATCATTGCCTAATTTAGGTGCTAAGCAAGGTTTTATCAACTTGATATATTCTTCCATTAATTAGAAATTGGCAGTAGGAGTAAATGACTTAGAAAATCTGTAAATATTCTCTCAAATGCTACTGTCCTTCAATTTTAGAGGCTGACAGGCCTTTTCAGCCTTTAGGTTTTAGAGGCAAACACTAAAATTACCCAGAACTTTGCCTACCTTCTAACAATAGTATTAAATGTAATTAATAATTAATAAGAATGGAGAGACAAGTTAGTTATGAAAGTACATAAATGTTTGTAACAATAAGCATAACCTGCTATATTTGAATATCTTCTTATAGCATATTTAAATAAAGTTTTTCCTTTTTAAGAACTAAAGTTTTAAGAGAAGACGATTGCATTTTGTTCCTATATGTTTTATGAATTTAAAATATTTATATGGAGTATATAAGCTGCTATTAAAATTGTATTAACTTTTGGCTTTTATTCCATAGTATAATTATCCTTGATTACAGACTCCAGAAGAGGTAGTGTACAGAGGAGCTGTTTATTTCACAAAAAACTTCTCAGAAGATTCTAGGACTTCTAAGGATAAAGGCTGTTGTTTTTGAGATAATTTAAACCCAAATAAATACTATTTTAGAGAAAGATTAAAATTAGGGTTTTTTTGTGGGGGAGAGGAAAACAAATATTCTTCATTGTGGGTTGTTGTGACACCCAGAATTTCCGGCAATACCATGTTTGATCATCTCTCTAAATTCTTTCCTAACCTCCTTCTCACTTCCTCAACTCCACTCCAAAGAAAATTCTCAGGAATTACATCAAAAACACTATATCATGTTATCAGACTTCCTTTTCTTAATTCTCTAGAGTGCCAATATCTTGAAAAGACAGGACAATGTTGAACATAGTTTTCATAAAATTCATGATTATATTAAAAAAATTAAATACCAACAGAGAGGAATCAAGGATGACCACTTGGTTTCTGGCTTGAGTAACTGGATAGATGGTTATGCCATTTACAGTAGTACTTCCATCCTCTTTTCCACTTTCTGGGATTTCAGTTACCTGGGTCAACTGTAGTATGAAGAAATTAAATGGAAGATTTCAGAAATTAATAATTTATACATTTTAAAGTTTGTACTCTTCTGAGTAGTATGATGAAATCTCATGATGTCCCGCTGTGTCCCACCCAGGATGTGATTTGTCCTTTTGTCCAGCATCTCCACAATGTACAAGCCACCTTGCTTTAGCTGTGTACACTATGTGCCCTTCTGTCACTTAGTGGCCAATTAGCATATCTGATATTGGTTATATCATATCTCATTATGGTTATCTGATATAACCAATATCAGATCTGCTGTTGCTGATACCACAGTGCTTGAGTTAAGTTGACCCTTATTTTATTTAATTATGGCCCCAAAGTACAAGAGTAGGGATGCTGGCAATTCAGACATGCCAAAGAGAAGCTGTAAAGTGCTTCCTTTAAGTGAAAAGGTGAAAGTTCTAGAATTTATAATGAGAGAAAAAAATCCTATGCTGAAGTTGCTAAGCTTTACAGTAAGAATGAATCATCTATCCATGAAATTATGAAGAAGGAAAATGAAATTTTTGCATAGTATAAAGGGGGTTTGATGCTATCCATGGTTTTAGACATCCACTGGGGGGTCTTGGAACATATTTCCCATGGATAAGGAAGGACTATTGTCTTTAGATGGGAGCATGGGGATTAGGGTGGGGTATAGGTTTGGGTGGGAGTGAGCACATTAGGGTGTTGATCAAGATTTCTGTGATAATTTGGCACTGTTGATTTGGAATTGTCTTTCAGACATCTAGGTGGAGATGTCCAGTAGCTAGAATACACAAATGTGGCATTTAGAAGAGAGACTGAGGTGGAATTATAAACTTGAAAGGGTTTAGCATGAAGGCATTTCTTATATCCATTGGAATGGTCACCCTTCCTTCCTCCCTTCCTCTGTCCTTTGTCCTTCCTTTGTTAATCATTAAACAAGTGGTTCTTCTTTAGATTTATCTACAGTTAATCATATTTCCAGCATGAACCAATTTTTCAACTCTCATTGTTATGTCAGTTGAACACACAAATTAATACATACTCTCAAAGAAATTGGGAAATACTGATACAACTGCTTTAGCAACTTATGTTCTAAATTTATATAGAAAAATTTGCAGAAAGAAAAAATGGCAATAAAATCATTTCTCAAGAACCATTAAGTGTGCCAGAGTTTCCTCAAAACAGAAATTTCAGAATAGTGAATACCTGGCAGGGGTAGTAGGTAAGGGGATGAGAAAGCTAATGGCCTACGCAGGCCCTTCCTTTGTATTTCATGTTATGTTTCTTTATCTGCATGGTGGCTAGATTGGTATTCATTGTATCAGTGACTGTACTGTGTCATCTGAGGGAAAAAACTAAACTCTTGCACATATTTCTAGAGAAAGTCTTCAGAATTCGATTAGTCCAATGACAATGTTTATTTGTTTTCTTTTTGTTGCAGTACAAGTGAGGCAGGAATTAGAGGTAAAATAAAAATGTTTTGCTTCCTTTATTAGTAAATATAGCTTACTAAAGTTTTAAACTAATTTTTGAATTGCAGTAAATAAGCGTATTATTTCACTGTTGGTAAGGTCTGATCCTTGTATATTTTTTGAAATATAATTGAACTCTACGCCTTTGGTCAGGTACCTCACTTTCATACTTCTTTTTCATGGGAAATCCAGTCTAATTGCATTGTTTGGATTTATAGTGCTTATTAAGGAACATAATTATCTGTAAATGTAAGCATTACCTTTAATTTGCAGTAAAGGTGGGTGGGTTTTATTTTACTGATTGAGACAGTGTCATAGACATTATGTGAAAACATAAAACTGTTAGTGTTTATGTTTTCACATAAACTTTTTGAAAAAGCCAGAATTATCTTAATATTTCATTTGTAGTGGCATTAACAATAAAAGTTATTTTACACCATTTAAAAAGTGTTACCTAAAAAATAAATTACAAATCTAGGCTCATAGTTAACATTGTACTGTAGATATATTTCTGCAGGTTTAATATACACTGTTTTGCATAGTGAATTCTTAAAAAGAATTCTTATAGGAGCTCATTATTTAAGAAACCTTTCAGCCAGTCCTTCTATACAAAGAATAATATTTGTACATTCAGATTTTTAGATTAGATTTTTTAAAGTAGTTAAATTGGGCACTCCTTATCATATTTGTCTTTAATTAATGATGTGACTCTGGGGGAAGTTAAGAAACCTCTCTGAGCTTCAGTCTTATCTTTAATTTCAGAAGTGGACTAGATAATCTCTGAGGTTCAGCCTTAAAATTCTGTGATACTCATTTAAAAATAACTGTACCATCCAGCATTTTAGAAAAAGCATTAAGGACATGTGTATCCTTAAATGAAAACAGATTCGGTGTATGTAATTAGAACATTGAAAAGAGAAGGAGAGAGAGATTTCAGTACCAAAATCTGTCTATTGGGTAGACTACCTGGATAGGCAAAAAAATTTATAGACTACCTGCCTTAAAAATCTCTAGATATAATAAGAGAGATGGTAGGTTCTTCTTGAGATGAGCTTCTAGTCTGATGATGGCTTTTTTTGGTGATGGCTGTTGAACAACATGTAAATAAAACCAGGAATCCTGTTACAAGAGACCAGTCTGTGCCCTTACAATGTCTGTGTTCTGTAGACTACATTGTTAAGAGCGTGGTTCAAATATTTGAAAGAGAAAAGAAAACTGCTTTTAAAACCACTTACAGTTACCTTGGCATTTTTTAAGTAGCCATCTGCAAGCATATTAATTTTATTATTTCAGTGAACTCTCTATTTAATTATCTGTGACCTGATTTAGTAAACATTTTTCAGGATATTTCTTCCCTGGAAATTTATTAAGCTTGGAGCATGTAAGGCATCTTTTTTCCTATTCAAACAATGTTAAGTTAGGAAAGTGTTATGGTAATAATGTGTGTGCAATTGTCTAAGAACATTAAGAACCTTCGTCTGGATCTTTTGTTACCATAAAAGGCAATGTGTCATGCTTTCCTGTTTTGCGTGGATGAGAAGGGAGTAAAAAACACCAAAAGAATTTTTATTGCATAGAAATATTTCCTTCCTAGCAGTTGGTGAAGCAATAATGAGCCTACAAAACAATCTTCCTATAGTTGGGGAGACGAGGGCAGGAAAACATCGTGCAGCCACATACTCTCAGGCTGGTCAGAGTGCCTGCTTCCACAGAGTTGCTTCTACATGTAACTCCCCAGGGCAAAGCACCTGCATGTGGTTCTTCTCACAGCCCTTTAAGATATACAGGGCAAGTAGGAGGTGCTGCTTTTCTAGGAAAAGGAACTTAACCAAGTCTGTGTTGCAGACAATTGTTGTAGGCAGGCTAGAGCCACACTTACCTGATTCCCAGTCTGTACCTAAGACCAGGCAAGGTCCACTGTGTTGAGAAGATGCTTTCTGTGAATCAAATTACTTAGTACAGAAAATGCTGCTTTCAGTATATCTTGTGGCAACTTTAACATTGCAGACATCACCACTGAATAAGATTAATGCACGGGAACTGTGGATTTGAAAACACTAAAGGTGGTTATCAGGCTTTAGCACATCTTAAGAGTCCATATTTCCACTAGCTTAATTCACATTGGGCCCCTCTCACTGTTTCATAATGTTATGCTACTCCCACTTCCTTTCCTACTGTTTCCCTCACTTCAGCGCTAAAAGAATTTAGGTTGTTGAGCAGAAATGACCATAAATATTTTAAGCCGAATGAGAAGAAGCCCATGATTTCTTTAGTTTGTTTCAGACTTATTACCTTTCAGAAGGTCAAACCTGCCTCATTCTGTAGGTGTGGGCAAGATACAGCTAACGAAGAGGCATGGAGATATCAAATGTTCTAAAGATGTTTTCACATGCAGTTTTAAACAAAAACAATTATCTACTATGCATAAGAATTAAAGTAATAATGCCCAATATATTTTGTGCTTTTTAATAATAAATTATTAGTAATGAAGTGGAGACAACTTAGTTGTTTGTTTTCCTTGGAAGTAAGGAAACATATTGAAAGTAAGCAATAGTAGCTGCCTAAGATTTCATGATGTGACAATGGCATATTGCTATAGGGGAAAAAATACCAACCATGCACAGAAGAACAAGCCATGCCCTGATATCAGTAACCTGAAAATGAAGAGCAATTATTTTTTAGCATGATGTATTTTTCAGTTTTAGGTTAAAAGTATTGCATTTCAAGGAAGACTCTACAGTGCATTCTCACTATAAAGCAAATAGTGTTGTGGTATTAGTTGTCTGATGTGGTTGAGCATTGGTATTTCATAGCTTTTAAAGATCAAAAGAAGAACAGAAATATTGGAAAAGGCAATACTTTATGTCATCTGAATTCTGTTGGTGCTTAAGAATAGCAAGGGCTATGAGTTACGCTTGAGTTCCTGTCCCAGCTTTGTCACTGACTCTGACCTTAGGCAAGTTATTTAACTTATTTATGTCTTTGTATATTCTTCTCTAAAATGAATATAATACCTATCTCATAGTGTAAGTTGTAAGGATGAAATAAAATAATGCCCGCAAAGCACTTCCCACAGTGGTTGGCATATAAGTCCACAGATAATGTTCACAGTTTAGGTATTTGATGGTTGCTATTTTTATGGTTCCTTAGTTTAAAGGTTTTCAGAGTATTTTACTAGTAGACTCTATGCTTAATTCATTCATTCAACATAATAGTAACCAGAAATAGTGTTCTTTCATCTGGAGACGTAATTCCCTCATTTGTAAGTAATTTTTCTGCTGCCTCTTATCTTTAGTGAAAATTGATTCTTTTCACTTCTGTGGAGGCCTCACCTTTTCTCACTTCTCCTGATACATTGTGAAAATATTAAAACCTATAATTTGTCCACATGTACCATCCTTGTCAGTAATCATTGCTGACTCTGTCAACCCTAGACTCATTCCCACTTTGCTAGACAACCTTAATACCTGGGTCATATCTTCTCCCCATCCTCTGCCATCATGCTCCCCAATTCTGGCATGTAAGGTGATGATCCATTCATCCTTCTTCAGCCTGTTAGAATCTTTCCAGCTCCATCTCTGCTCCCCCACCTTTCCTTTTTGCTGCACCTTGTACTTCATCATTACTGTTCTGTTTCTAAAATATCAGTACTCTTCTTCTCTACTTACCAAGCCCTGAACTGCTGTCTCTTCCACTCCTCCACATCTGTGGAGCTGGATCTGTGCCTTCAGTCATTCACTCTTAGACTCTGCTGATTGCATGCTTGGCCTCGTCTCAAAGACTTGCTACTTCAGTACCACCTCCTTAGCCCTCCTAATCATGTTCTTTGTCCACTGTGATAGTCACTGCATGCTTTCTCCCTTTTTGCAATCTGATGTTGGAACATTTTAGAAGCAATCCCTAGAACCATACTGTTTTGGCCCACTATAAATTTGTGATTCTGATTTTATCTTGGGCCTTTTATATGACTTAACAGTAATTTCTTATCAATTCTTTAGCACATTTGCTCTAATAACTATTAAATATTTTCTATTTCCCAGTCTCCTTATGCTTCCAGTCCTAACCAGCCCTCCCTTTTTCTTGGGACATGATCTGGCCTCTTATTTTTACTGAACCAATTGATGTTATTGCTGCTGTATATGTACTATCATTGTCCCTGGGAGATTGATGAATACAACTTTACCTAGCAGTGTTTATGTTCCTGAGGTCTGTTTTGGCCTGTGAGTAACTAGATATCTGACTCTTGTCTTTGTCCCAGCAAGTGGTCATCTTTGAAATAGATGATGTTTCTTTACTTGTATTATATATTTGGTCATTTGGTGATCTGTATTTATTTAGTGCAGTGACCTGTGTTAGGTAGGTAGTAAGGACAATTAGAAAGAGAATAAAACACATAGCCCACCTTCCCTTTCTGTGAATTAATAATGAAGAAGACAAACCTACCTAATCTTAGTAACATTTTCATATCATACACTTGTTTCTAACCATTAATTTAGGTTACCTTAAAGGTGTCCTGCCCTTTTCTTATGATGCACAGCAGCCTACTCTATGTAGTCTGATGCTGTTGACAGGTAGCGTGGCTGTCTTTTCCTTTTCACTGCAGGGTTATGATAGTTCCTGTTGTACACATGGATGATAGAGAGACAGCAGTAACCATACAGGATTTTTACATTTGTATTAAGGACTCAGAGAGGGTCTAAAGGTAGAACAGTAGTAGGAACTGCCAAGTTGATTAAAATAACAGGCTTGGAAAGACTTCTGAAGAGTGCATTGAGAGAGAAATCATAGCTGGGTTTGGAAGGGAGAGGTGTCGTTTGGTGAGGCAGTGTGCATAGGACACCTCAGGGATGTGAGTGGTAAAGGCAGATAGGGCATTTTTCCAGAAGAAAATATGAAAGTCATTTATTATAGAAGCTTGTAGATAAAATTTGGTCACCACTTTGTATGTGTGTGTTGAGTTGCGTTTGAAAGCAGAACTTGGATGGAATCTATGGATCAATTACTTTCCTTTTTTCTTGGGTTATGGTTATTGAGGGATGCCAGGGAGTATTGGAAGAAAAAATGTTTGTCATACAGGTGCCCTTGGGTGTCTTCATTTTGGGTAGTATCCTGAAGAGATAGTGTTGATGCCTTTTGTGTTTTAGCATTGTCATCTGTTTCTGGAAAGGGTAATCCTGGAGGTTTGATACATTGAAGGAATCCAGGGAGCCAAGTGTAGACTCTGACAGTTCTAGACAGTAGTTTAGGGGCCATGAGATGTGAAAACTTGGCCTGAGGATCCCTTCTGCCTTCTCAGAGTCTATTAGGAAACCATGAAAATGAGAGGAACTTAAGGTAATCTTAAGTGTCTACATTTTTGACATTTTGCCAGACCTGTGTGATTTATTTTAAAAGATAGAATGTGTATTCAGGCGCTCCCAGTGTCATTTTACTTAGTGAAGTATTAGAAGTAAACAAAATTAGCTTCTTTACTTGGGCTTTAAAAAAACAAAAAGAAGATAGCTCTTACAGAATGAAGGGTAACAGTACTATAAACAATAAAAGGCAGACATTACTATCCAGTTTTATACTTTTTAACTTCTCTATTTTGTGCATTTTCTAACTTGAATGCAGCTTTAAAATGCCAGTTTTAGTTAGACATGACATAGGAAATGTTTTAAATAACAAATTTCAGTTGGGGACGAATAGAACATAACTTGTACATTATGTGTTAACAAATACATAAATGTAAATTGTTTTAAGGTGCATATTAAGCTTTATTAGAGAAAGAGATAAATATTTTGTCTCTGTTAATGTTTAACTCAAGTAGCAGTAAATCTTTTAAGTCCACCAAAACATGAGGTCATTGCACAATGAATGGTACGTTACAAATGTATTCTTCACAAGTGATTTATGCATCTGACTTTTATGGCACTGAATTTCAAAACCTCATGAAGAAGTCATTTTAGAGAAATGTCATGCTGACCTGTGTGGAAGGAGACGGAAAATTTGCCGGTGTGGTCACCTTCATATTAATTTAATGTTCAGAGCTACAGAAATATTTGAATACTTATATGTTGTAGATGATAAATGCTTGTCAAAGGAATGAATATTTAACATATTACTTGACTTATATACTAATGACCTCTCTGAAATTTAAGAGTTTTAGCCATACATGATTTAGTTTAATTTTTGTGTGTTATGCAGTTGATCCTTCATAGTGTGCTACCCATAAAAACTTTAGTGTTTCTAGGGTATTGCCTCAGGATCATCATACGCTGCTTGTATTTATTTGAAAAATTCATACCAAAGCATTTTAATATATGGTAGTTTTAATATTTTGGCATCTCCTACACATTGACTTATCAGAGAAGATTATGTCTTTATTTTACTTTAAATGAAGTACTGTTTTCAGAGATGATTTCCTTAAATCCATCTGCACTGAAAAAATGTAATTAATCTGACATTTTGTAAAGGTTTCATTGAATTATATTCTTGTCTTATGCTGTACAGGGATAAGTACTTACACATTTTCAGCTAAGATTAGCTTTAGGATGTGTTAAGGAAAAAAGATAACAGTACATATTTTATGATCAATATATTTTAATTAGTCAATTTTCAAATGAACTTGTCCGTCTGTAATTTGTAGACAGGATATGCCCAAGTGCAGAAAAAAATAGAATTTAGAGCTCAGACAAATAGAAGGGAGAATTTGAATTTATCTGTGAAAAGCTCATAGCCAAGAATATGCTGATTTGTATATGACCCAATGTACTAACACATTTACACAATCTCCAAGTACAGAGAAAATTTAACTTGGGCTTTAAAAAATAAATAATTTGTCTTTGCGTTCATAGAACAGTCTTTTTTCCTTTCTAATTAATTTTATTTTATTACTTGCTTTTTATTAACCACAGTGAATTAATTTAGACCCCAAAGTAAACATGCTCCCATCTTGGGGGAGTTTACAGGTTTTACTTTACAGATGGACAAGTTTATGCATAAATACTTGTTCAATGCATGTGAATACCTGTTTGAGGATTGAAAAATGGTTTTTGAGTCTGACATGGCAAATAGTTACTTTTATGAGCTGATTGAGGTCTTCTTTTGCCTGAAGGAAGGAGAATATTGAAATATGGCCTTATCTATTTTTCTAGTCTTATGATTCTTTTATTTAACTATTGTAAAACTGCACCTAGACAGAAATAACAATATAAGAACTTATTTAAGATGCACTTTTCCTTCCATTCAAGTTAATAATTTCCAAAATTCTTCACATAAGCATGACGATGCTCTTCAAAATCGCCAGTACATCTTCTGTTTCTAATTTAGTTTATTGAATTGTTTCCCATTGCTTCACGTATCTTCAAAATATCTGTATAGTCCACTTCTAATCACCTACTTTCTAACTTAGGAAAAAAGAAACATTTATCTCATCTTGGTTTTCCTCTGATTTGCCATACTTGAGCAATCTCCTAATCTATTTTTGTTCTGGGAATGCAAAATTAATTTTAATATCAGTTTAAGCAAATCTTAATTAGCACTCCTGGTCTTCTCATAGTTAAGCCCTCAGTTAGAGGGATGCTTGTTAACTGAGGGCTTAACTATGAGAAGACCAGGAGTGAGCTTTCTTCTTTATTGAGAGATCTTCAATTGCCAGCATCAGTCGGTCATTTCTGGAGGAGTTTTCTTCTCCAGAAGATAAATTTTTGCTCTCATATCTGGGGATGGATGTGAGGTGTAAGAACATAAAAGGCTTGGCTCCTGGTGGCCAAGGAGTGAATTTCTGGTTTCAGTTCTGTGATCTGAAGAGCTGGAATGACGTAGGTTCCATTTTTACTACAAGAAAAAGCTGGACGGACAGATTTTCATGGACTCATCAGAGAACTAAGGCAACAGAACAAACAGCTATCCTGAAATGCGTATGGAGGCAAGAGCCCTCAGTGAGTCCTGGGATGTCAGCATTTGCTTACCTGAGGCAGAAGCCACTACATCCTTGTAGGAAGACTAGAAATTTTGATGAATTGCTGGAGGCTGAAGCTAATGAGAAAATGAAGCTTCTGGGGCCCTCTGCTGTAGGAGGGGTTCTCACTGCTTTGCCAGCTTATACAGATTTTTACTCCTCTTTTTTAGCCTTGGCTCTCACTGCAACTGCCAATACCCCTATTTTACCTTTGGGGGCTTCCTCAATATGAGGTTTTTTTTTTTTTTTTTAGACAGAGTCTCACTCTGTCGCCCAGACTAGAGTGCAGTGGCATGATCTCGACTCACCGCAACCTCCACCTCCCAGATTCAAGCAATTATCCTGCCTCACCCTCCTGAGTAGCTGGGATTACAGGCATGCACCACCACGCGTGCCTAGTTTTTGTATTTTTAATAGAGACAGGGTATCACCATGTTGGCCAGGCTGGTCTCGAACTTCTGACATCAAGTGATCCGCTCACCTTGGCCTCCCGAAGTGCTGGGATTACAGGCATGAGCCATCACACCTGACTGAGGTTTTGTTTCTAAGAAATTAGTCATGCTTTTTCTGTAGTTTAATCTGTCATCTCAACCAGAAGTCTCCATCACAGTATCTTGTTTACTAAAAATAGTCCACTGCAAAACAGAATTTGTAGCATAAGTCTCTAAATTTTGTTTATATGTGTACATAGACAAACACAGGAAAGACGTATAACTTACATACATAGATGTCATAGATTATGGTGCTATTTTTCCTCTATTTGTATTTCCTTATTTTTTTTTTTACAATTCTACAGTAAAAAGTGTTTAAGATTTCTCAGAAAACAAGTATGTATGTATAATTAATCACTAGTACTTAAAATATTCTCTTTTTGGTTTGTTTTCTTTCACCTTGTCCTCATCTAGATGTTTAGGATCCTAAATGACTGTTTTCTCCTAACATTTGCCATTTGGGTGCATAAGGTGGTGACTGCCATAGTTCTTTACAACTCTAGTGATTGCCTTAAAACTTACTCTTAGGATCCCCTGCCTAACCCTAGGGCTTAAAGCTGACTACTCTGGAGCTATAAGTGTGGACAAAGATGGCCTTTGGGCTTCTGCAATTATTCTGTTCTCCAAGGTGAGGAGACTTTTGTAGGACAAGGTGGTTATTTAGGAAACTGTGAGCTGCTTTAAGCCAGTGATGCCCAACCATGGCCGTACCTGGGGACCTTTAAAAACTCCCAATCTAGGCTGTACCCCAGATCAATTAAATGAGAATCTCTGGGGAGGGGACCAAGGCGTCTATAGTTTTTAAAGCTCTCCAGTGATTTCAATGTATTGCTAAGATTGTGACCTGCTGCTTTAGAGCAACAAATATTTTCATTCCTAATCCATTTGGATATTGAGGGCCAATTGGAAAAGCAATCTTTGTACCCACTGTTATCTCGATACATATATTGTAGGGATTCTATAACCACTAGCAGGCTGTGTTCATCTGTGTGTGTTTACCTGCCTTGATGTGACAAATTTGAACACTAAGAGAAGAGGCAGCCTCTTTTATTTACCATTGTATCCTAAGTCTCTGAAACAGTGCCTGGTCCAGTAACTTATCAAAAGATACTGTAAAATTAGTGCATTTAGGGTTTTTTTTTCCTTTTATTGGAAAGGGACAAAGACAAGTAGTCAAAATGTTATTCATATTACTTGATTTTTAAGAACTCCACTGGCCCCAGGTGTCTGTGATTCAGTGAGGAAAGATCTTTCCTTCATTCCTGTGACATGAATATATTGACTACCCATTATTTACACAAGGCTTGGATGGCTGTGATCAAACCAACATCCACAGACATTGTACCTAGAGAAATAAAGTGCGGAAAGGCAAACCTATGGAAGAATAACAAATATTGTAATTCAAAAGTGAAAATCACTATGAACCAGCTCATTTTTCCATTTAACAAATACATCTTGGCCAGCTCTTTCTCAGCCAGCACTAGTCTAGATGCTGAAAGTCTTGAGGACAGTTTGCTAAGTGATTTTAAAATACAACTTTAGGGCCTGATTTTCTTTCTTTTCTTCACGGTCAGATTTTTGGCCAGATCCCAAGTGATAGATTTCTAGGCATTGTAATAGATGATGAAATGCATAATTACTTTTGAAGTTATGATAACCTGGCAAGAAAAAAATGATATTTTGAATATCTACATCTAATAGATGAGGAAACACTTCGTGCACTTAAGTAACTTGCCCAGGCTTATAAACCAGCGTTGTTAGCTCAGCTACTTCAATAAAGGTCCTCTGATTTCAAATCTTATGACTAAGAAAGCTTAATACTCTACTAGTTACATAATGGCAGAATGGTTCTGATTTTGTATTCAGTGCAGTAAAGTTAAATATGGTGTTAAAAAATTTAGTCTCTATAAAATACCTTCAATGTGATTAATGTTTGTTTTGGAATTACTAGCAGTTATCATTGTTAAACCCTGTGGTGTTTTTTTTTTTTTCCTCTGTGTGTGTATTTTATGATCTACCATTGTTTTATAGAAATATTTAGGGATTTATTATTTATATTATTTAGATGATGATTATTTAGATTATTCTGGCAGTCTTCTGTGTCCTCAGACAAGTTGGCAGAGCCACAGATATAATACATTAGTCAGAATGTTTCCATTCCCAGTGTTCAGATTAATCTTAGAATAATTTTTACCTGTCTTTGTTAACAGGTATTATGCTTTTAACTTCTTAACTCCTAGTACATGAGTAAAAGGTAGTAATCAGGACATAGCCAAATGACGGAGTGCTTATATTTGGCACAAAGAATGTAGGTCTTTAAGAAAGATAAATTATCTCTTGTAGTTTCTGTTCTAGCTGTTGTTTTCATGTTCTTATTTTCTTTCCTGTAGATATCACATATCAGAATATTTAATTTGAACTTGAAATAGATAGATATATTTCTAGCTTAGGGCCATTCCACAGGGATTATACTTCTTTAAAATCTCTATTCTTTAAGATAGAAATGTCTTCTGGTTTACCTCTGGACATATTTGTATGTAAATTTTATGTATAGCCAACCAAAGGGCCCAGAGCTTAGTAGAGTTATTTTGTTCTCTGGAATTAGAGGACAAGGGTTCAAGTTCCAGATCTGCCATTTGCTGTTAGTGTAAACTTGAGTAAATTAACTTTCTGAACCGGTTTTGTCACTTTGAAAATTAGGATACATTATTTATTTTTCTATTTTTCTACATTTTTGGAGAATCAAATGAGCTCTACAAAAAATATTTTCTTAACTGCCAAGTGCTATAGAAATATTGAATATCAGTGTTTTTTCATCTACCTTAATGATAATGTTATTTTCCCAATACCTAAGCCTTAACAACATATTTTTTACCTGTTTATACTAACTTTATAAATTGAAGTTTTTAATTTCAGATTTTCTATAACAATAGGAAAGTCAATTTGTTTTCACATTAGCTTTAATATCCATCAGAACCTTTTGTTTTCTAGTCCTGAACCAATTAAAATGGGGCCTTATGCCAATCAGTACTGTCCTTGATTTTAAGTGGTGTGAAAAAATACAAACTCCTTTAATAGAGAGTCTTTTAACCAGATGAATAGGTGATACATAGCTATTACTAGCTGACAGTTTCAAAGTATCTTTTGTTGCACTTGCATAGGACATATCAGGAAAGAATGTGGGGGGGTGGGGAGAGTAGACCATTTTTATTATAGGGTTGGTAAGGGGTAGTTTCATCCCTGCCTGTGATATCAAAGAGCTGGATGACATTGGACAATTCATTTCTCACCTTGACCTATTCATCCATCTTTAAAATATTGAAGATGTTAAGTTGGTGATCTCCAAAGCTCTTTCCAGCTTTAGACTTTGCTGAATCTGAAATGAATATCAAGAGAATACAGGAGAATTGTACTTGAACTGAAAATATTAATAAACTTGGAGAAGTTTTCTTTTTGAGTCTCAGAGAAGTATAAAGATATAAAAGGTAAATAAACACAAACCTTTCTTCCTTGTCTAAGAGGGTAAGTGATTAGAACTAGGAACTATGAAGCTAAAGTGAAATAATGCTTAGTTTTTTCCTTATGCATACTTGGGAAAAATATTTTGTCAATAAATACTTTGCATATAATGTGCATATGTAATAATTTCTTGAATTACCTTATACATAAAATGTAACAGCCATTCCCTAGGCTTGGTATTTTTAGTCTGTATGTTGCTAAAATCAGCTATGAATTTCATTCTATCAAGGTAGTTCAATAGAACCTCAGTAGTTGTTATGAGGTAAGAATAACTCTTCATACCAAAATCTGTCTAGGATGTTAGGATATTGCAAGAAAATTACAAACCATTATCTCTAATGAATGAGGACATAGATACAGAAAGCTTTAGCAAAATACTAGAAAACAAAACTGATTATTGTTTTTTAAAAGGTAGTAACAATAATAATACATCATGACCAAGTAAGTCAGGAAAAAGGCAAGGATGTACATACACTCTCATGACTTTTCTATTCATCTTTGTAATCAATGCCATAAGACAAGAAAAATAAATAAAAGACATGATGATTGGAGGAAAAGAAGAAGTACCACTGTCTTTGTTTGCAGACACTAATTGTATGTACAAGATCTAATGAAATATACAAAAAGACTACTATGACAAAGAGCGAATTTAGCAAGGGCACAGGATACAAGGGTAGTAGTAAAAATGGTTTATAGTATTTCTGTGTACTAACAGAAAAACTGGAAAAGTATATTAAACAGAAAAACAATACCATTTACAATAGCATCAAAAAGCGTAAAATATGAACAAATTTATTTGAAGATATAGAGGAGCTCTACAATGAAATTTGTAAAATTTTGCTGAGAGAGATTATAGAAGTTCTAAATAAAGAGATATACCATGGGCTGAGCCCAGGAATCTTCACAGCATCCCAGGTTGCTTTGAAACAGAAACCTGGTTGAAGAATAGCATAGCATGGTTCTTAATTCTTTGATAGTATTTTGTACCTAATCAATTAATCTTAATATATCCAATTCCTCCCTCCCTTCATCTCTATGTCTTTCTCTCTCTCTCTCTCTGTTTCTCTCACACACACACACACACACACACACACCCCTGATGATTTGTACTTATTCCTGCCATCCTCACTGGACTGTGAGCTCTTATAGGGTCAAGATCATAGGATCATGTTTTCTTTGTCTTCATGTTCTCAGCATCTGACAGTCCCTGGGCACATAGCACTAAGTGTGCTGTCTATATAGGATCACTGCGCTTTTGCTGGTGTTATCTTCAGATTATTCTTTATGATTACTGTCAAATTATTAAAAGGTCACTTTTGAGGGACTTATACTTTAGGTAAAATGTAATTTTCCCCTATTACATTGGTCTCATTGAATTTTAATCATTATTTTAAATTATCTTGATTCAGCTTTGAAGAGTAATCATTTCTGTTCTTTAAATTCATATGCCACTTTACTATCACAAAACTCTTTCATGAAGAGTATTTTTTATGCTCATCCCAACAACTCCATGTGGTAGGCAGGGCAGATTTGTTTTGTTTTGGTTTTGGGTTGTTTTGTTTTCTGTTTTGGGGGTTTATTTTTGCCATTTTCAGAGAAGGAAAGGCTCAGGGGAGGCTGAGAAGGGTTAAACAATCTGCTCAGAGTCTCATAGCTAGTTAAGTAGGAAAGTGGGATCTGAACTTACGTCTTTTTATTTCAAATTCAGTGGTCCTTACTGTACCATGCCAGTCACTCCCATCTTAGCTGAGATGCTTGCCTTTTTTGGGCGAAGACAGCATGTCGTTAGCATGTCAGCACTCTGCAACCTTTATTCCTTGCATGGCCATACCCTGCCTTTGGGACTGAGAGCCAGCTATGATGTATACATGAAATAGGAATAAAGATAGAATATTAATTTCCTTATGGTTTCTTGGTTCCTTTACAACTTTTTTATTTAGCCGGAATTTAGTTTTGTTGTGAATTAATTATTCTATTGTTTGTTCACTTGTTCATTTTTAAATCTATTCAGCAAATGATTATTGAACATCTCCTATGTACATCTCAGGCTTTGAATAAGATTGGGACTGAGTCCTCACAGTATTTACAGTTAGTGAGGGAAACAGATAAGAAATCAATTGTTATAATAAACACAAAAGTACAGACTGCCTTGTAAAATATCTGGATCAAACATGAGAATCAGACATCAACATTGCTGAGAGATTGGGAGTACAGATAGTATATGGGAAGCCAGGTTAAGGGGCTGATATAGGAAATGATAACCAAATTCTTGTCTGTCGTGAGCCAGGCTGAAGAACACATTGAAATAGCCAGGAGTGTTTTGTAGCCTGTTCAGGGCAGTTCTAGGTTGGATTATCAGAACAAAGGACTGACACCTCCCCATATTTAATTTAAAACATTTAAATCAGATTTTATACAAAGTTTTCTATTAAAAAATTAATAAAAAATTAAAAATAACACAAATATCTATATGTAGAGAGAGATGATTATATTTAAATTCATTATAAACATCTGTATTAAGGATGATTTGTGGTCACTACAATAAATGCTTTCTTCAGAGACCTTTTTGGTCTTGTTCATGGCTGTGTCTGGCCCAGAGTAGGTACTCAGTACATCTTTATTGGATTTTAATAAATTTAGAGGGATTTAAAAAGTAAATATAGGTATATGGCAATGATTAAGTTTGCTGAAGAAGTGTTTTTAATATATTCATATTGTTCTGACATAAGTATGGCATTTTAAAAAATTATAAACTAAGCATTTTTCAAATAGACAAAGAAGCTGATGAATATTTGACTGTATTATTACAAGTTAAATGTGGATTGTTATATAATTATAGAATGTTAAGAATGGGAGAGCTTTATAAACTATCTAGTTCCACCCTAAAATTAAATAGATAATATTTTTACATCACTCAAAAACATTTAAAAAGATGTACATTGAAAAAAATCTCACTCCTATCCCATCTCCTTCTACTCTATTCCCTTTCCAGTTCTCTCTATAGGCAGTCACTTTTATTAGTTTCTTATGTATCTTTCCAGGATTTCTTTATGCAAATACGAGTATGTGTTCTCATTTATTCTCTTCCTTCCACAGAAGGTGGCATACTATATACACTACTCTGCATCTCAGTGTTTTTACTTAACAATGCATCTTGGCAGTCTTTTCATACCGCTATGTAGCTCCCTCTTTCTTTTTTTTTTTCACAATGCCTACTAGTCTATTATGTGCTGTATCATAGCTTCTGAAACCAGCCTCTGTAGGGGAATGATTTATGATTTATGACAGCCAATCTTTGGTATCATAAACAGTGCTGCAAGTGAATAACCTTGTAAGTGCATTGTTTCCTCTGTATGCTGATATTATTTATAGGACCAATTCCCAATGGTAGGATTACCAGGTCAACGGAAATGCATTTGTAATTTTGATAGGAAGTTTCCTCCATAGCAGTCCCGTCATTTTATAGGTGAGGAAACTAAGGCATTGGTAATTAAGTTAACCATTAGGAGTGGCGAAGCCAGGACATATCTCCAGGAGGCCTTTCCAGACCAAGTCTGGGTCGGGTGCCCTTCCTCCACGCCCCCACACTAGCCTATACCTTCCTTGTCAGAGCCTTCATCACAGGTTTTGTTGTAACTGTTGGTTTACTTTCCTGTCTTTCTACTAAACTGTAAGTTCTCTGAGTGAGGGCAGGGCCCATGTCTACATGTTCACCATTATAGTTCTAGTACCTAGCACAGGGGCTAGTACGGATTTGGTGCTTGATAAATATTTGTTGAATGAAAGGAGACAAGTGAGGTCTTCTGGTTCATAGTCCAGTTCTCATTATATTCCATCTCACGCCTTTACATTCAATGTAACAAACAAAGAAACAAACAAAAAACATATCAGCCAGATAAATAAATGTAGAATATGGAGAGATATCTATTTAGAGCAGTTCATGTGAAAATGATTTGGGGAAATTAGGGTTCTTATGAAAAGATTTGGGATTCAGCTGTCCAAATCTCATGTAATACAAGCATTCATTAATGGAAATGCTGTTTAAGAACAAAGGACGTAATAGTTCCAATAGGTGTCTCTGAGATTTTAAGTAGTATAATCCTGGGTGTTGCACCTCAAGAGGCTTGGAGGTGAAGAAGAGAACGAACAATGGAAGGTGATCAAGCTAGTAAGCGATCTGAATCTCTTCCAAGTACAGTTCAAGAAACAGGGCTGTTGATGTAGGAAAAGAGGTGATGTAATCACATATTGAACACTTACTATGTACTTGGCATTCAGTGCTCTCCATAGTCCAAAGAAGTAGACATTAATGTCCTCTCTTTATAGATGAGAAATCTGAGGACCAGGGAACTTAAATATTTCAGGCATTAAGTAGTTGAATTTGAATTCAAATCCAGATTAGATTCAAACCAAAGTCTGTCCTCTTAATCCCTGTATTCACTGTCTTTCCCTACATTGTTCACAATGGGAAAGGGACTCTTAATAGGTCAGGCCAGGCTCCCTTTTGGTTTAGGACTGGATGGGTTCGAATCTAGTAGTCCTCACAGCTGAGTGAGCAGGGGTAGATGGGACCTAACAGGGAAGTGTTCAGACAAAGCAAAGTTTGAATGGCTGACATCTGTCTAAAATGCCATTGTTTTAAAAAGTTAATTGTGCATGAGTTGTGCAAAACTTGGAAACCTAGTGTCATACATTTAGATACTCATTTAGAAATAGGAAAGTTGCAACAATTTTAGGTATTGTTGATCAGCAAAATAAAATATTAAGCTTGGTGGAGAAAATAAAGGACAGCTTTCTCACCTAAGTGGGAGTGGAGTCAAGGGAAGGTACAGAAAGTATATGAGATGTCCTAGGCTTTGGGGTGAGCATGGGGTTGAAGCAAATAATTAATAAATCCTTTCACTTCTAATGGCACTAAACCATCTCTCCAGTGCTCTTCATAACCACTTCCATATTCTGTTGTTTACGTAGTTGCCATTTTTTTGGTAGTATAGAACATTCCATTATGTTAGCATGTCATAGTTTTGTCATTCTCATGCTATTAGCTATTTAAATTCTTCTTCCTTTCCTCTCTTCTTACCCTCCCTCCCTCCCTCATTTTCTCTCTCTTTTATTTCTTAACAGAGCTGCTGAGAACATCTTGCACTAATTTCTTTCTTCTTTTGGATTATTTCCTTGAACTAATTCCCCAGAGTAGACTTATTGGGTCAAAGGATAAGGAGAGCTTGCTACATATTTTAGGTTGTATTCAGGAAAGATTAGACCAACTTTCCCAACAATATGAAAATGTGTCTCCATGCTTAATCAAGACTCTGTTTTCTGTGGGTTGGGTAGGGCCAAAAACTCTACCTTGGAAAATAAACCAGTCTATTAAGTAGGATGGTCAATCTAGGAAGGTAACAGTATCGAATAATGGCAAGGGATTCAAGCTGGCAGAAAGAGAGATGGATAATTGACTAAGAACATGGATAAGAACCATGGGGAACCATACCTGTAGGGAAACCATGATGCCTGGTAGCAAAGGACCTGGGGGACAGGAAAATAAAATGCAGATTTTATTTTCTACACATTTACCAGGACATGTAGAAAGTGAGTTCTTGACCATAAGTAACCATACAAGACCCTGGAAATTCAACCAGTACGAAAATCTGAGACTAGCTGGGAGGTGGGTGGGCATGTGGGGCTAGGAAGCAAAGCTTGTGTACTCTAACCCTGGCCTGAATTGAGTTTTTGTCATTTTTATTTATTTTTGCTAAGTTAATAGTTATATAATGATACCTTAAAATGATCTGTAATTACCTTTAGCAAGTTGTACATTTTTTCGGGGTTCATGTCTTTGGACCACTCTTTCAAGTAAATAGGGTTATTGACTCTTTTTAATTATATGCAGCAGATGATAACCTTTTATCACTTACATTTGTCACACAGCTCTTCTGTGAGCTCTGTCCTTCTGATATTTCGTATTATATTTGCTATATTTTTGAGTATAGAAATTTTCTTTTTTTATATTTGAAAATGTCTGTGATAATATTCTACTTTTTTGGCAGTTATAAAGTTCTCTCTCTTCCACAGTTGGAGTGAATATGCTATTCTGTTTTCTTCTACATATATTTTCACTCTCTAGCCTGCACGTATGGTGTGAGCTTAAGGCTCTAACTTACTCGTTGTCTTTCTGTTTACTCTCCAGTTGCTCACTAGCACTCTCTCCTCTGTAATCCGATTGCTTCTGGCTTGTCATGTCCTCCCCTTCATCTTTATTTCTGAATTCTATTTTGAGTTTTTTCTATTTCAACTAATACCATATCTTCTTTTAAAATAATTCTTCTTCTGTAACATTTTATAATTTCATAGTTTGAAACCACCATCATAACTTTGGTGTTTTTCCTTTGGTATTTTTGCCTACTTTTCCAACACATGTTTTTGTACCAATATCAATTTCTGTACAATCAGTGTTTTATTAAATCTACATAATAATTTAGGGAATGTTGTCATCTTTACTATATTTAGTTTTCCCAGCATGGAGCAAATCATATTTCTTCATTTATCTATCTTTCTTTAATTCTGCTGTCAGACTTTATGTCATCTTTGAATAAGCCTCTAATTTTCTGATTTAAATTAATACCTATTTATTGAATTTTTGTCAGAATTATAAATGGGGTCTTTTCTACTGCATTTTCTGGCTATGGCCAATAGTATATAGGCTTGTAGTAGTTTTAGATGGATTTTTATTCTGCAACTTTGCTGAAACCATTTAGTTAACACTAGTTATTTTAAGTTGATTTTATTGAGTTCTGTAATCATATAACTTTATAACTTGATGATATAGAACTATGTCATGTATAAAATACATTTTTTTCTTTTTCTCCATGTTTATGTTTTTAATTCCTTTTCCTCTCCGGTATCTAATTGCCTATTCAGTCAAGTAACTACCCTTGCTTCCCTATGAACTAGGAAATAAAGGAATCAGATTACTCCATGAAAGTCACAGCCAGCACATAAATGGATTAAGGTGTAAATGTGATACTCTGTTTGGGAGATGAAATGGATCCCAAGTGAGCAACATTGGACTTGCTGGAATGTGTTCACATATCTGAAGAAAGAATGTATCAAACTAAAGCTAGGGAAAGAATCAGAAAAAATAATGTTAGAGAATTTGGCAGTAACTATTCCAGCATTATCCAAAATAAAGGATGGTTTCGCCAGTGAATTTTGAGTAATGTGCAAGTAGAGGTAAATGCAGGAGAGTGAATGTAGATCACAGACTTTTAAACACACTTGGTATTCCCTTTGGACATACTAACAAGGTCATTAAAATGCAGTCCTCTAACTCCCCTTGTTCTGATCTCTTGTTCACTCAGCAACCCATAGAAGCTTCCTCATAGGGAGATAATACACTGATCTTAGGGGTTTGGAGTATTCCATTCCTTGTGACTGTAATTTATTATTACCAAGTAATAAACTGACTTCTTATGGGGAAAGAATGCAGTAATCATATGAGCATGGAGAATTTTAGTACCAAGTTAATTTTGATAGTAAACTAATGAGTTAGCATTCTGGCTGTATAATGTCACCTATCCTTGGCCCATGGCTGTGCAATTGGTGTGCAGACAAACTTGAGTTTCTGGGCCCAAAAGGCCAAACTCTGTCTGCGAAGAACATAAACTGCACCCCCTGAGGCCTCTTGGGGAGGATCTGACAAGCTGGTTGTAGTGTGTTTGCATTGCCAAATGGCTCAGAATGGGCGTTTCCATTTTCTATGAGCACTTGTTGCATTAATGATATGATTCCTCTACTGTCCCTCTTTGTATAATGAGTTATATTGTTTCCCTTGTGTCTAGTTATGCAGTTGAAGAATAAAACTCTGCTTGTTCATAGGAAAATTATTTTAATGTGATCTTTTATTCTATTTACTAGGGTTTTTATTTAGTTATTATAGACATAAAAATTATTGTGCATGTCTTGTCTGTTTTTGGAAAATAAGACTATATTTGCCTTATGTGGTAGATTGAAAAACATGACATTCTTACTTATTTTTGGAAAGTTCCAAAACATTCTTCAGCACACTCATTGGTTATAGGCATCTTTTAAAACAGTAATCCTAATAACATTTCATTCTGTTGTTGTAAGTTGTCTATTCAGGCTTGCTATTTCCTGATACCTCTCTTTATCCTCCGCGGTCTTGAATTTTTATCCATTTACATTTAATTACCAAATTGACTAGCATGTAATCATGATTTATAATGCCCTAATTTAAGAAATATTCTCTAACCTATAGCCTTGATTTAATGTGAATTTTTCTCACTTTTGTATTGCTGCATGTTCTTAGCTTGTTTTTATTTTTGCTCTTCATTTTATTTTTTGTCCTTTCTAATTTTAGCTTGATATTATTTGCTTTTTTTCTAAATTATTTTAGATAGATTCTTAATTGTTTTGATTTTTTCTTTAAGAGGCCTGATTTTTCTTAAGATGGCTTTCTGGGCCAGGTGCGGTGGCTCACGCCTGTGATCCCAGCACTTTGGGAAGTTGGTGGGGGCGGATCACTTAAGGTCAGGAGTTCGAGACTAACCAGGCCAACATGGTGAAACCCCTTCTCTACCAACAACATAAAAAATTAGCCGGGTGTGGTGGCGCACACCTGTAATCCCAGCTACTCGGGAGGCTGAGACGGGTGAGTCACTTGAACCTGGGAGGCGGAGGTTGCAGTGAGCTGAAACTATGCCATTGTACTCCAGTGTGGGTGACAGAGCTAGACTCCATCTCAAAAAAAAAAAAAAAAAGATGACTGCCTGACTTTAAAAAGTAATCTAGTTGAAAAACTATGCTTTTGTATATATGTGTATGTCCATTCCTGCCATTGTGAGCAGATTCTTTTGTGTATTGCCTTCTAATCTCCAGACTCAATAAATGATTTCGGTACATGTAACTATTCAAATAATAATATCAGGAAGCACAAACAAGACACTGGAAAGGATACCATGACTAGAAGAGAGAAGTTGTTACTTGTTGAGATTTTGTGCCTGCAGAAGCGTAACGACTAGAAAGCTCGATGCCAAATGAAGGGGCAAGTGAGGGCTGTTGGTCCGTGAGGGTAACACTGAATTCAAAGTCAAGGGCATGTATGTGGGCCTGGCCAGGAGGGAGTAGGTTCTAACGGGGCAGTGGTTGTGGAGGTACTCATTCATCATGGTCAGGAGGAAGAAACTGATTTTGTACAGACAGGTCAGGATTTGACAACAGAGTTTACATACAAAAAAGGCAACAGGTAGGTATCATTTCCAGGGAAGCAGGCCAAGCCCAGTGTCCACAGATAGCAGGGAAGAGGTGGGCCAGTCCCAAGATGATCTGGGATGACAGTGCCAATAATGGTGGCTACTATTACTGATACAACAGTTATAACTTCCCATTTTACAGTTGAGGAAATAGACTCATCCGGGTTTTAAATAACTTATCCAGCCAGATTGGCATAGCCAGTAAGCAATGAAGGCATGATTCTCACTAGTCCAACTCCAAAGTCTGTGATCTTTCTATTCTACCATATTGCCTGATATCTTACATGCATGATAGACTCATTCACACATGATTCAAATGGCTGACACAACAGGATTATGGGTGCTGAACCTAGGACAGAGTTTGTCTTTTTTTAGATCTGGTTTTACCATATTTAGTATGTGTTAACAAGAACGGGCAGGTATATGTTGGCATGTTAAGAGACAAAGAGCCTTCCAAATTCCTGTCACTGAGATGATGATAATTTTAATGCTCCTCTGCCCAGTTCTCTGCATCCATGCTGGAAGTGATATTTGTAAGTTTATGGAGCTGAGTGAGGGCTGAGATAAGAGTCTCTCTTTCCAAGCTGTGAATCACACAGCCTCACCTGTGGCTGTCCTATCTATCCCCAGTCTGTGTGGGGAACCTGCAGACCTTGTGGCATGCCCCATGTAGTAAGCTACAGCCTGTGCAGGCAAGCCATGCAGTTGTGTTGATTTTTATCTCACCCTCTTAGAATTTCTACTGTTTGTGCATGTTTTGTGATGCTCATAATGCATTAGTACAGAGTTCATATATATAGCTTGTAAGTAAATACATATAAACATATTGATATGAAGCTTAGACATTTTTTATTGCTCCAAGGCAATAAACCCCAAACCTGGATGGGCAGTTTAATCCCCTTGTAAGTTAAAAAAAATCATATTTCCTTGACTTACCCATACTTACTGAATCATAATCCCCAGGGCAGGGTTTAAGAATGTGTGTTTTTTAACAAATGCCAGAACTTGAACCACTGCGCTAGCTCTCTGAAACCAATTTTATGACGTACTTTGTAGTTGCTAGAAAAAAACCTTGGTATAAATTGTTGGAAATAGACCATTGAAAACAAGACAACTCCTATAGTGTTTGGAAGGCTATTTATGAATTGGCTGACTTGTTTATTCTTTGTTATCCCCTGCTGAAAGGTAGGCTCCAAGAGGGAGGGCCATTATCTAGCTGGTTCACCGCTTGTTCCTAGAATAGTGCCTGATACATAGAAAGGCACAATGAATATTTTTTGAATAAATGAATGTATAATGAAACCCTTTTTCGCTGGGCTTGGGTAATACATGTCCATTTTTCCTCAATACCAGAGAAAGAATTAGTTTCAGCTGTGCCGTTGTAAATTTGAATGATCTGATAAAATCCTTAGTTATTCCACTGAACCAACTGCAATTTTTTTTGTCTAAAACTTATATTTCTTCTCATATTGTATTATATTTTTAATACTATTAAAGAGTAGCAGAATTTGGAAGGTGACATAGAGAACCACTGATTTCATTTCTCATTTCAAGTCCCTGTGTCTTTAAGGAAAGGGCTGAGCTACAACTTGGTCATTCTCCAGATCCAAGAGGAAATGGATTGGAGCAGTTGTGCCTTTGTAGAGCAGATGTTTTCGTTGGAAAGGCTATCAGCCATCTGACTCATAATAAATCCTCAATTCCAGTAAATTCCCAGTTTTCAGTTACAGTAGGTAGGATGCAGGAAAACAGTGTCTTCCACTTTGGGGTCTTTGAACTTGTTTCACATGTTACCACTGTTCCTTGTGCATTACAGTGTGCGTAAGGACAAAATTCTAGGGGAGGTTAGAGCAATTCCAGGAATAGACTCAGTCAGTTGGTGTTTTTGAGAGAGATCATTGGAGGTAAACCAAAGCCACTGCCCTCTCTGAAACAGTACTAACAACAAGAAACATAACTTCATTGAGTTATCTTATAAATTCCTATGTTAAAATCATTCCTGAATTATGTCAGTTTGAATAATCTATAAATAGCCTATAGTTTTTTGTTTCATTTTATGAGGAGGGTTTCCTTTATCCTTTTCCATAAAATGCTGAAAGTAATTATATGGTCCTTATATTATATCTTTCATTTTAGGGTATTTGTTTTTTGGGAAAATTTACTCGATACTTGAGCTTATTTAGTAAAAAAAAAAATTTACTCAGTAAGTGTCTCAAAGTTCTGGCAAGGCCTTACAGCCAGTGTTCCAGATAGATGAAGCAGAATTATGAAAGTGATATTCAACGTGTTCTACTTTATATTGTGAGCTTGGTTGAGAGAATTCATTATTGACTTAATAAAGTAGTATCTTTTTTTGTTTGTTTGTTTGAGACAGGTTCTCATTCTCGGGCTCAGGCTGGAGTGCAGTGGTGTGATCACGGCTTACTACAGCCACTATCTATCTCCAGGGTTCAATCGATCCTGCCACCTTAGCCTCCCCAGTAGCTGGGACTACAGACACATGCCACCATGCTCAGCTAATTTTTGTATTTTTTGTAGAGATGGTTTTGCTGTGTTGCCCAGGCTGGCCTCAAACTCCAGGGCTCAAGCCATCTTCCCATTTCAGCCTCCCAAAGTGTTGGGATTACAGGCGTGAGTCACTGCACCTGGCATAAAGTGGTATCTTATTCTCCCCCCTCTGCTTTTATCAAGCAATCAGTTTCTTTTCAACCATCATTGAAGTGGGAAGACTATCATACTTCTCACAGAGATGAAAAGGTCAAGGTACTGTTATTTCTCTAGAGAGCAACAGTCCCATTTCTGCAAGTCAGGTACCTGGCCCCAATTTATGAGATCTTCTTAGGTGATTTCTTCTACCAAGTGAGACATTAGAAATTCGGGAGTCCGCAGTTCAGTTATCCAGAACTCCTAATATTTAATAAGTTGGCCTTTGGCTTTTCTTATCCAACATCAAATTATTCACAGGTTGTGCTGTTTATCTTTATACTCCTCCTGTGTCATTTTTTCTTTTGATTTTTAGCTAAGTGGTTATTATAAACTCATTTAACACAGTGCATTAAGAAAGCATTTTTTAACTTTTATATTTTAAGGCACACTTTTTAATCTTTAGAATTGCTTTAGCATCTCTTCAGCGAGGGAAAAGGTAGATTAAATAGTGTCCCTGGATTTACCCACTGATGAAAACTAGTATGTGAGAGAGTCCTAGTGAGAGGGAAGAGGCAGAAGATTCTGACTGTGGTATAAAGAGAAGGCAGAAATAATTCTCTGAGAACTTGTCTCATTCATCTTTGTTTCTCCCACAATGAATAGTGTGGTGCCATGGACCTAGGGAGCTACTGGATTGCAGTGGGAAAGCACAGGCCATGAGTTCTAAGACTGAAGTTTTTTTCTAGCGCTCTGTTTACTAGAGGAAGACCCTGAACATTTTGCTTAATCTCCTTGAGAAAAGTTCAAATCTGCAAAATAGAAATAATAACAGTATTTATCTTCAAGGGTTGTGGGCAATGTATGTTAAGATGTGATGCATACACCCAGACAGAAATAAATCTTATTAAGCAATTTCAATAAGAAGCACCGCTGACGTAGGTTAGACTACTTTGGGCCTCCAGTCTTGACTACAGGATCCAGTGGAGACCATTCCAGGTAGACTTCTGTGACCAAAGTTGGTGAGATTCTTTAATTTGGGAAAAATAATTACATTTGGGTGAATTATACATACTTTACTCTGCAACTGAGTATAAATATGCACCATAAAACTTGAAAGCATGTGCAGTGGGTTTCTGATTTAAAATTCCAGCTTCTTTTTTTTTTTTAGTCCTCTTTCTTTTCCTTTAAAAAAATTTTCAAACAATCCCACATTTATAATAGAAATATAAGAACAATAAAAGCACTTTTTAAAAACCACTTGAGAGTAAGTTGCTGATGTGATAGGCTTCACCTCCAAATACTTTAGTGTGTATTTCTTAGAAATAAAGACATTCTCTTAAATACTAATAATTGCAATATAGTAAAAAAAATCAGGAAATTAACATGACATATTACTACCTTCCAATTCTAAAATCCCATTCAAATTTCACTAATTGTCCCAATGATTTCTTTGTAGCAGAAGAATTCAGTTTAGTTTTAAATTATTTATCATCACTGATATTTTTTGTAAGAGATGAGATGTTACTATAGTCCATGCTGGTCTTGAACTCTGAGCTCAGGCAGTCCTCCTACCTCAGCCTCCCCTGGCATGACCTACCATGCCTGGTTCAGAATTCAGTTTAGAAGCATGTGTTATTTTAGTTGTTTCTCTAGTCTGTAATAGTTCCTCAGTATTTCCTTGATATTTATAACATATTTGAAGATTATAGGTCAGTTATATTGTATAATGTCTCTCAATTTGGATTTGTCTGATATTCACTCTTGATTAGATTCCATTTATGCATCTGTGGAAGGAATATCACAGAGGTGATGTTATGTTTTTCTCATGCCTTCTCTCAAGTGGCACAAGGTATCTGTTTGACTCATTACTGTGGATGTGTTCACACTGATCACTTTAAAGGCAGTGTCTGTCAGGGTCTCCACTTTAAAGTTATTTTTCCCCCCTTTGTCATTGGTATTTTGGGAAGGTCCTTTGAAACTACCCAAATATCCCATTTTTCATCAGGTTTTCAATTTATTTAGCATGGACTCATTAATTTCTAGTTCATTTAATGGATTATAGTCAGTTACTGTCATTATTTTGATGCTCAATATTACTTCTATGTATCTGTCAAATATGTTAAAATACTGATACCTCCAATTGCAATTCAACACACCAGGGTCATTCTGTTTTTCTTTTTATGCATGTTTGTAACTTCCTTCTCTGAAAGTGATAAATTTGGTTCTCATTATCCTTAATATATTACTATAACATAATATATAGGTTACACGGTGCTGCCCCCTCCCCTGTTTGGGCACCCTCCTCACTCTGCCTGGGTCTGACACCCTGCACCAAGTTGCTTTTCTATGTGGACATCCTTCTTGCTCTCCTGTGTACTACTCTAGAGCTCCCCTCTTCCACCCCTGCTCAACCTTGTCCTCCTTGTATCCAGCCTTCCAAAGCTCTTAGAATACTGTAAAACAGTCTGATTATGTCACTACTCACTTCGTAATCCCTGTCCACATTGCCCTTAATATAAACAAATTCCTTACCTAAAATACGTGAAGGCTGTTTACGCTCTGGCCCTTAAACGTGTTCAGCTTTGTCTTTCATCCTTCTCACTAGTATCCAGTATTTCATCCTTCCTGAACAGCGCTTGAATGTACCATGTGCCCTTCCACTTCAGTGACTTTCCATGTGCTGTCATCTCTTCCTTCCACCCCCTTAACCTTTTTACTCCCTTGGATCATTTGGATTCCTTCCAACTAGGAACAGTACCTCCTCCTTGAAAAGCCTTATGTGATGCCCAGTCTTGCCCTTTCTTGCATCCTTCCTTTGTCCTGCCACAGGTGCACATTTCTCTTATAATACACCTTTATTGTAACAGTTTCAGCCTAATGATTAGTTTAGTTGTTTATTTTTCCCACTAGACTGTGAAGGTTTTGAGTTCGTATATCCTTAGTGCCTTAAGATGTTGCCCAACACATAGTGGGGCATTAATACATGTTTGATGAATGAATGAATGAACGAATGAATTCCATATTAATGAATCCTGAGACTGGCCCCAAACATATATTCAGTATGGCAGGAGAATGGAATTGAAGACAGGAGAAAAGAAAAAGAATCAGCAACATATACTGTCCATGCTGCATGGGTGGTAGTGGGTCCAGCCATGGTTTTTCCGAGGGGAAAGTCCAGTTTATTTTATTGAAGCACTGGGAAGGATTATTTTGCTGTTCTGTTGGTTTTTTTTTTTTTTTAACATAGTTTTGTTTGTTTTTATGTTTGTTTTTTAACATAGTTTGTGAAAACTGCTTTGTACTGTTTTACAGTTTTTCTTATATATATGGCAACATTTGATTTAGCAATATACCTGGGAAACCTAGCTTAAGGGCCCAACCTAGTCTTCTATCTTAGTTGCATTCTTTCATGCCATTTAGTATAACATTTTTCGAGTAAGTTGAATCCACATTCCAAAGTGAACTAGAAATGTTAAGCTGTTAATAGCTTCCCTGGAGAATTGCAACTTGCTAGGATGCTTCAATACTTTCATCATCATTTATGCATCGTGAAATGTCACAGTTTCTGTTCATAAGCACAAAACTATAAATGTTCATCAATTGGTCTATCTTAAACCTGTCATTAGTTTAGAAATTAAAGAAATATTCTTACTAACCCCAGCCAGTGATAAAGTCTAACTGAATTTATGGTTCTTCTAAATCTGTTCATCAGCACTTCTATAGTTAGTAAAGTTTTAACAAAGCCACCTACTCAATCGTTATGCTAAGTCCAACATTTATAGTTTTTCATTTATGGAGCTATTAATATAATATGTTCTTCCTTTTATGAATATTTCTATTCTTCATAACTCAGTGTAGAGACACTTTTGATCTCTCTTCTTCTTTGGGATCTTGCATTTCCTTTTTTACTCACACAGACCACATTTAGTAAGTGACAAAGAATTTTCAAAGCAAATTTGAATATAGCAGAATGATGTTGTGAAAAAAAAGCATTGATGCAGGAATCAGCAGTCATGGGTTTTGGTTTCATCTCTGTATCTCATTAGCTCTACATATTGGACGGATCACTTCACTATCTCAGTTTATTTGTAAGTTTATGAAATTTTGGTGTTGGAATCAAGAGTTACAAACTTCACTTTTTAATATACTAGAAATATTTTTTACAAATGAGTCTTTCTCCTACATTGATTATATAAAACAGAATAGTAGCCACTACAGCTGACATGGGGAGAAAGGGCTGACATGGGGACCAAGGGCTTACATGGGAACCATTTGGTTTCCCCTTGGCTGCTCTTAAGATACATACTCTTTTTTTTAAAATTACACTTTAAGTTCTGGGATACATGTGCAGAACAGGCAGGTTTGTTACACCGATATACACATACTATGGTGGTTTGCTGTATCCATCACCTCATCATCTACATTAGGTATTTCTCCTAATGTTATCCCTCCCCTAAACGCTCACCCCCTGTTGTCCCTCCCCTATCCCCCGACCCACCGACAGGCCCCAGTGTGTGATGTTCCCCTCCCTGAAGACACATACTCTTAAGGTACATATGATTCCTACTTTTCACAACACAGGCTATCAACCGCTGGACCAGATCTCTAAGGTCCTTTTTACCTTTAACATTTTTTGATTTTCTTCACTCTGCATCCCTGGTTATACCGTTATACCAATGGCACAGCTTCAGTATATCACTGACACAAAGGGACAGTCTCCCACACAGGCTCTCTCCACCTGGCCCCTTTCTCTGGCTCATCCAGGGTATATGGATGTGACCAGTAAGAAAAGTATTTGAGAAGCACCTTATTGTACTTTTCAGTTTCTACTATGATTCTTCCTCCATTTTATCTGAGTTTTTGGAATATGCCATAAATGCTTATTCTCTTTTTTATTTAATTTTTTTTTATTGTGGTAAAATACATATAACATAAAACTTAACTGTCTTAACCATTTTTTTAGTTACAGTTCAGTGATATTAGGTACATTAATAATAATGCTGTGCAACCATCATGACATCTATCTCTGTAACTTTTTTTATTTTATAAAACTAGGCTGGGCACAGTGGCTCACGCCTGTAGTCCCAGCACTTTGGGAGGCTGAGGCAGGTGGATCATGAGGTCAGGAGTTCGAGAGCAGCCTGGCCAACATGGTGAAACCCCATCTTTACTAAAAATACAAAAAATTAGCTGGGCCTGGTGGTGAGTGCCTGTAATCCCAGCTACTCAGAAGGCTGAGGCAGGAGAATGGCTTGAACCCGGGAGGCAGAGGTTACAGTGAGCTGAGATCGCGCCACTGCACTCCAGCCTGGGCGACAGAGCGAGACTCCATCTCAAAACAAAAAACAAACAAACAAAAAAACCTCAAAAAACAAAACATCTATACCTGTTAAACATAACCTATCCCCCTGGAAACCACGATTCTACTTTGTGTCACTGTGATTTTGACTACTCTCTTACCTCAGATAAGTGGAATTGTGAGGTACTGTATTTGTCTTTTTTTGTGACTGGCTAATTTAGTTCATATGATGTCCTTGAGGTTCATCCATGTAGTAAAGTGTCAGAATTTTCTTTTTTTATAAGGCTGCATAATATTTTATTGTATGTATATGCCACATTTTGCTTTTCCATTTGTCTGTTGATGGACACTTGGGTTGCTTCTACTTTTTAGCTAACGTGAGTAATTATATCATAAACACAGGTATGCAGATAGCTCTTTAACGTCCTGTTTTCAGTGTTGGGGGTGTATATTCAGAAGTGGTATTGCTGGGTAATGTGGCGATTCTGTTTTTAACTTTTTGAAGAACTGCCATACTGTTTTCCATACAGTGATACCATTTTACACCCCCCCCAACAGTGCACAAGTGGCCCAGTTTCTCTACATCCTCACCAACACTTGCTATTTTTTTAATAGTAGCCATCCTAATGGATTTGAGGTGGTATCTCATTTTTTTCACTGTGGTTTTGATTTGCATTTCTCTAATGACCATCGATGGTGAGTTTTGATTAATGTTGAACATCTTTTCAAGTGCTTACTGGCTGTTTCTATGTCTTCTTTGGAGAAATGACTATTCAAGTTCTTTGCTCATTTTTGAATTGGGGTTGATTGTTTCTTTGTTACTGAGTTTAGAAATTCTCTGTATATTCTGCTTATCAGATATATAATTTGCCAATATTTTCTCCCATTTCATAGTTTGCTTTATTGATATTGTCTTTTTATGCACACAGTTGTAAAATTTTCATGAAGTCTGATATGTCTATTTGTTGTCACTTGAATACTTTTTCTTAATTACTGAACTTTGTCTAAAGTATCTTCCACTCTCCTAGACCAGTGAAACATCACAGTTTATCTATGTTCTCCTGTTTAATCATAGGAAAATACCTCAGTGTGTTGCTTTTCAGTTCTTTTTTTCATCTTTGGACCCATTTTCTTTGCCTTAATTGCCAGTCCTCTAAGCCAATGCTTCTTAAACTTCATTGCACATACAAATAACCTAGGAATTTGTTAAAGTATCCCCCAGGTATAGCTGATGTTGTTGCTCTGGGTAGTGAGGCTCTAAATCAAGTCATCCACTCATCCTGGCTTCAGCTACCTGCTCTTCACAAATTCATGCTACACCCTCATTTGGAGGCTGGTCCTGGTCCTCTTGTCTCTGGGCATTTGAACTAGATGTCCTAAAACTGGAAGAGGTAAAATGATCTTCACTGAAAAACATCCATAGTTTACTATTTAACATTATGCAGGCTGGGAAAGCCGGAGCCTCTTTCCTCACCTTGTACCACTTCTAGAAGTTTTTCATGGAATACCCATTACTCTTTTTCTTTCTTTCTTTTTTTTTTTTAATTATACTTTAAGTTCTGGGATACATGTGCAGAACATGCAGGTCTGTTACATAGATATACATGTACCATGGTGGTTTGCTGCACCCATCAACCCATCATCTACGTTAGATATTTCTCCTAATGCTGTCCCTTCCCTTGCCCCCCAACCCCTGACAGGCTCCAGTGTGTGATGTTCCCCTCCCTATGCCCATATGTTCTCATTGTTTGACTCTCACTTATGAGTGAGAACATGCGGTGTTTGGCTTTCTGTTCTTGTGTTAGTTTGCTGAGAATGATGGTTTCCAGCTTCATCCATGTCCCTGCAAAGGACATGAACTCATCATTTTTTATGGCTGCATAGTATTCCATAGTGTATATGTGCCACATTTTCTTTATCCAGTCTATCACTGATGGGCATTTGTGTTCATTCCAAGTCTTTGCTATTGTGAATAGTGCTGCAATAAATATTCATGTGCATGTGTCTTTATAGTAGAATGATTTATAATCCTTTGTGTATATACCCAGTAATGGGATTGCTGGGTCAAATGGCATTTCTAGCTCTAGATCCTTGAGGAATTACCACACTGTTTTCCACAGTGGTTGAACTAATTTGCACTCCCACCAACAGTGTAAAAGTGTTCATATTTCTCCACCTCCTCACCAGCATCTGTTGTTTCCTGACTTTTTAATGATTGCCATTCTAACTGGTGTGAGATGATATCTTATTGTGGTTTTGATTTGCATTTCTCTAATGACCAGTGATGATGAGCATTTTTTCATATGTTTGTTGGCCACATAAATGTCTTCTTTTGAAAAGTGTCTGTTCATATCCTTCACCCATTTTTTGATGGAGTTACTTGTTTTTTTCTTGTAAATTTGTTTGAGCTCCTTGTAGATTCTGGATAGTAGCCCTTTGTCAGATGGATAGATTCCAAAAATTTTCTCCCATTTTTTAGGTTGACTGTTCACTCTGATGATAGTTTCTTTTGCTGTGCAGAAGCTCTTTAGTTTAATTAGGTCCCATTTATCAATTTTGGCTTTTGCTGCCATTGCTTTTGGTGTTTTAGTCATGAAGTCTTTGCCCATGCCTGTGTCCTGAATGGTATTGCCTAGGTTTTCTTCTAAGGTTTTTATGGTTATAGGTCTTACGTTTAAATTTTTAATCCATCTTGAGTTAATTTTTGTATAAGGCATAAAGAAGGGGTCCAGTTTCAGTTTTTGCAGAAGGCTAGCCAGTTTTCCCAATGCCATTTATTAAATAGGGAATCCTTTCCCCATTGCTTGTTTTTGTCAGGTTTGTCAAAGATCAGATGGTTGTATATGTGTGGTGTTATTTCTGAGGCCTCTGTTCTGTTCCATTGGTCTATATATCTGTTTTGCTTCCAGTACCATGCTGTCTTGGTTACTGTAGCCTTGTAGTATAGTTTGAAGTTAAGTAGTGTGATGCCTCAGCTTTGTTCTTTTTACTTAGAATTATCTTGGCTACAAAGGCTCTTTTTTGGTTCCATATGCACTTTGAAGTAGTTTTTAAAATAATTCTATGGAGAAAGTCAATGGTAGATGGATGGGAATAGCATTTAATTTATAAATTACATTGGGCAGTATGGTCATTTTCACGATATCGATTCTTCCTATCCACGAGCATGGAATGTTTTTCCATCTGTTTGTGTTATCTCGTATTTCCTTGAGCAGTGTTTTGTAGTTCTCCTTGAAGAGGTCCTTTACATCCCTTGTCAGTTGTACTCCTAGGTATTTTATTCTCTTTGTAGCAATTGTGAATGGGAATTCAGTCATGATTTGGCTCTCTGTCTATTATTGCTGTATAGGGATGCTTGTGATTTTTGCACGCAATAAACTAGGTATTGATGGAACGTATCTCAAAATAATAAGAGCTATTTATGACAAACCCACAGCCAATATCATACTGAATGGGCAAAAGCTGGAAACATTCCCTTTCAAAACCGTCACAAGACAAGGATGCCCTCTCTCTCTATTCCTAGTAAACATATATTGGAAGTTCTGACCAGGGCAGTCAGGCAAGAGAAAGAAATAAAGCATATTCAAATAGGAAGAGAGGAAGTCAAATTATCTCTGTTTGCAGATGACATGATTGTATATTTAGAAAACCCCATCATCTCAGCCCAAAAACTTCTTAAGCTGATAAGCAACTTCAGCAAAGTTATGCTTTCTTTATCTCCTTTCTTGTAAAAGCATAGTGGCAGAAAAGAGTCTAATGAATTCATTCTCCATACGTAGAAACAACTGAGTTCTTCATCTTTTCCTCATAAGGCTCTTGATAATTAATAATATATTACCTTGTAGGATCTCCTATTGAAGAAGAAGGAAGAAACTTCTCTCATTTTCATGTGTTTATAGTGACCTCTTTGAGGGGTGAGACTGATTCTTGAAATCTTTTTGTTTTTCTTTATTGTGCCTGTCACAATGCCTTGCACATGGTTGGCAAATCATAAGTGAGTGTTGACTCAGTGAACACCATATAATGTGTTGTTTATAAGTTTACTAGCTTTAGTTTTAGGAAATCAGATTATGGTTAGATATGGCAAAAAGATTGCTCTTGTTTTTCTGTACTCTAGGATTTGATCATTCAGGCAAGTGTACACATCCAAATTTTCCTCTTATTCCAGGGCATGATCTAAACCTGGGGAGAAATGGCTTATTCTGCCCAAACTTATGTCAGCTGACTTACATTGGAAGGTCAAGTTGATAATTTAAATAGATCTCTGTTGTGTCTACTAAGGAAGTCTACTTTTGAAACCCAGTTTTGAAATAGTAATTTACTGGCAAAGATATGTAGTCATTCATATGCACATTCATACCTTTGTTTATCAGATATTTATTGGGTGCCTATTTTTGTGGTAAGCACCATACTAGGCACTGAGGATACAAAAAAAATCAAACACAGTCATTGCTCTTAAGGAACCCAATCAGATAAATGATAACACATATGCAAATAATTTTAAAACACACACACACAAGCCAATCAAATACTATCATATTTGGGTATATGGATTTTAGACCTGTAGGATTTTAGAGGAGAGACCATTACATGAGCTGGTAGGATCAAGGAAGTCTCATGAGAGGATATGATTTCTAAATTGAACTTCAAAGAGTAGGTTCAATTTGGAGATTTGGGGTTGGAGAATGTAGACCTGGGAGAAGGCATACAGGATTGAGTGGCAGAGCAGAGACCTGATGGAGTGACAATATGGAATGTGGGAACTTGCAGCAGCTAGGGTGTATCAACAGGGTGGTAGAAAAATGAAATTGGGAAGACACCTTGAGGAGCTTAAATGTCAGGCTACTGTAGATGGGGGAGGGCTTTTTAGGCTGGGAGAAAGATATGTTATTTACACTGCTTCTCAGAGCTCATTTTCTATACAGGACCTTCCCATAGACAGTTCCAGAGGGATATGGCTCTAGGCCTCTTTTTTCAACTTTAAGCTGCCCTTTAGGTTCTACAAGATAACAATATGCAAATCAAAAGACCTCTGATCACGTCAAGGGGAGAGTCTTTAGTGGGCTCCATTCTCTAACCCTTGTGGTTTGTGATGGTCTCCAGTTAATGAGCATGTGGTGCCCAGTATCTGAAATAACTTGGAAATAACCAATTGCTTAGTTGCCATGGGCACAGACAGTCTGAGCCAAGTGACCTGCTGGCTGGGTGGGTGGGAACAAAGGTGTTATTAGCTTCTAGGGTGGCTTTCCCTTCTGTCATCACCCACAGAAACACCTGGGAAGAATCTCTAAACTCCAGAATTCAAAGCAACCTGGAGAGGAGAGGACAGGGTATAGCTTTAATAGCAGAAAGAATAGCGTGGTTTTGAGAAGGATATCAGACCAAGAGTCTGAAAGAAATAAGGGAAGTGAAACTGACTTATTGAGCATCTTCTTCGTGCCTGGATCTTGCTTGGCTCTTCCACATACATTTGCAAAAGCTGTATAAACCTTTTGCTTCTCCAAATGCCCACATTTAGCCTGTCATATGGAAAAAATGAAAGTATGTAATCTCTTTGACAAAAATGTAGCTAGAAGATCATTATATTTGTGGTTAAGTTGCATGATAAACTTGCAAAACTTTTCATGTATTCAAATGGCATACTCCTGTGGATTTTCTGCCTTTAGCATTGGCGCCTCTGATACCTTTTCCTTCAATGGTTGAAGAAGAGCAGTGAGTGCAAGGTGTTCTAAGGCCCAGGGATGTGTTATGGTGCTGTTCTAAGTCCACCAAGATGAGAGGCAGCAAGTCAAGGGAACTAGCCTAGCTATAGCTGGAGCCTGGTGCTGCAGGCAGGTTGCTCTAGCAAAGCTTTCCTCTGGCATGTGAGGAGGCATACAGCTTCTCTGTGTCCTCAGAGCCCTTTGAGGTTCTGATGAGGGCCCAGCATTCCATAGTGTGTAGTAACTATTCAAATAACACAGAGATGAAAGCCCTTTTTAGCACTTAATTTTGTAGATTTTGATTTGCTGTGGTATCATCTATATTAGTTTAATAATTTACCAGAGAAAATGTTGGTTATAAGTGAAGGAAAACTACTTCAAACCAGCTTAGGCATATAGTGCAATTTATTAGCTTTCCAAAGCTAGGAGCAGATTGAATAGTCAAACCACAGTGAGAGCAGGGACACAGCTGCACCAAGACCCACAGGAACTAAGGGTGTGGACGCTGCCTGGACTCTTCCCTCTCTCACCTGCTCTTCTCCCAGCAGGTTGGCTTTGTTCTCTCTTACCACAGCCTGATCTCTTCTATATAGAGAAATATGGCTGCTCACAGTTTCTTCTGCATCTGCAGAGACTGGCCTACATTTAGTTACAAATCTTGAAGAAAGGACCAGCCTTTTCCTAGACCCATCAGCTATTCCCAGGGATTAAGAACAGGCAGCTCTTTGAGGGACTCTATGGATGGGAGTCTGGGAGTGGGGTCGAGAAGACAGAGGAGCTTCCTGAGAGAGGAGAGGTTGTCAGACAAATAATATCACACATATCCACTCTATCAACTGCCACTTTAAATCTTTCTATTCATTAAAAGAGCCACCTAAACGATTTAGGTAAATATGTCTTCTGGCTTTTCTTTAAGTTATGGAGATGTATTAAGGATGTGGTAAATGGTATTCATGACTGTTTCATATGTACTTAAATAAAAACTCACTATTGTTTGAACTTGTTTTGTTGGTCTCTTGTCTTAAAGTCTGGCACAAGGTTTTTATCAGTAGGAATGCATAAAATCACAACTCAGAGAAACTCAAAGGTGTAATTCAATATGATTTGTAAAACAGTTGCAAAAACTGTACATAGTGCTGCAATAAACCTACATATGCATGTGTCTTTATAGTAGAATGATTTATATTCCTTTGAGTATATACCCAGTAATGGGATTTCTGGGTCAAATGATATTTCTGGTTCTAGATCCTTGAGGAATCGCCGCACTGTCTCCCACAATGGTTGAACTAATTTACATTCCCACCAACTGTGTAAAAGTATTCCTGTTTCTCCACAACCTCACCAGCATCTGTTGTTTCCTGACTTTTTAATAATCGCCATTCTGACTGGCATAAGATAGTATCTCATTGTGGTTTTGATTTTCATTTCTCTGATGATCAGTGATGTTGAGCTTTTTTTCATGTGTTTTTTGGCCACATTAATGTCTTCTTTTGAGAAGTGTCTGTTCATATCATTTGCCCACTTTTTGATAGAGTTGTTTTTTCTTGTAAATATGTTTAAGTTCCTTGTAAATTCTGGATATTAGACCTTTGTTAGATAGGTAGATTGCAAAAATTTTCTCCCATTCTGTAAGTTGCCGGTTCATAGTTTCTTTTGCTGTGTAGAAGCTCTTTAGTTTAATTAGATCTCATTTGTCAATTATGGCTTTTGTTACAATTGCTTTTGGCATTTTTGTCATGAAGTATTTGCCCATATGCCCTGAATGGTATTGCCTAGGTTTTCTTCTAGGGTTTTTATGGTTTTGGGTTTTACACTTAAGTCATTAATCCATCTTGAGTTAATTTTTGTGTAAGGTGTAAGGAAGAGGTCCAGTTTCAGTTTTGCATATGGCTAGCCTGTTTTCCCAGCCCCATTTACTGAATAGGAGATCCTTTCCCCATTCCATGTTTTTGACAGGTTTGTTGGAGATTAGATGGTTGTAGATGCGTGTTGTTACTTCTAAGGTCTCTGTTCTGCTCCATTGGTCTATATGTTTGTTTTGGTACCAGTAATATGCTGTTTTGGTTACTGTAGCCTTGTAGTGTAGTTTCAAGTCAGGTAGCATGATGTCTCCAGCTTTGTTCATTTTGCTTAGGATTGTCTTGGCAAAAATTGATACTTTAAATAAGCCCAGAGCAAGCTTATCAAACTCATTAAGAGCACACTTAGGGCAGTAGGAGACACCACACTGCAGGTTCTTTCTCTAAAAACTTTTATGAGTAGAGAAGTTGGCAGAAGCCAGGAATCATCATTTGCTTCCAGTGAGGACCCTGGCTGTACTACAAAGGCTTCTCTTCACCTGGAACCTCTCTGGCCTCCAGAGTAGAGGCTCCATTTCACACACCTTTTAGATTAATGCTGTGACTATTCAAAAGCTGGTGATTCTCAAGGCTGTGTCTGTTGGGCATAGAACTGACGGGACAGTATTTGACCAACAATATCTTGATCATCATTATTTTAAAAGAGCCAGGATTTTCCTTCCCAAAGTTTATTTGTACAACATGTGTTTCAATTTTGCTTTATAAACAGTAGCTGTAACCAACTGATTAAGGATAAGTACATCTTCACAAGCATATTCCTGCATAAGTAAGAGCAGTCGAATCATCTTTGTTTATGAAAATAATAAGCAAGACTGAATTAAAAAAAAACCTTATTCTATTCTGTATCATGATATCTAGTAGTAATGAGCTCAAGATATCACTTTTGGAAGACATGGGAAGGTGGCAGCCGCTCTGTCCTGGTGTCCTGGGCTCACCCTGCAGGAACTAGCTATTTCAAGAACATTGCAGTTATCCTTTCCTGACCTGACAATCAGTGCTTCTTATTTTCACTGAATATAGTTAGTTAATCATAGAATGGCCCTAACTGTACATTATTGAAGGAAGGTTGATATTACCACGTTAGAATGCCGTGGTCCTCATTGATGTCCTTAGAGAAGCCATTCTCCTTCCTTAATTAACTGAGTCCATGTAAGGATATCAGGTGAATACATTTAATTTGGCACAGTGACTTCTATAGCCTTTAGTCTTTATACATTTATTAATTTTAATTTCTTGCTCTGTACTTTCTAAAAGTAGACATTAAAACACATAAAGCATATACTTTTTAACTTATTTTGAATATCTACTATGTGCCTGGTGCAGGCAAGGTCGTTTATTCTTGAATAATAAGGGAATAAGAAATGGTTCCTTAAGTTGCTCATGATCTTTGGGACATACAGTATTTAGAAACTAAATGTAGAACAAGTAAATGTATAGTAAATCTTTCCTGCATCTGAGTTTCTGAGTTTTTTATACTTTCTTTGAGCACTGGTGCTAAATCCCTTCTTTGTGCCCAATAGCATGCTAGAGGATATAGTATCATGATTAAGAGGCTAGGGTCTAAGTCAGCATACATGGGTTCAGAACTCATCTTCATTTAATCTCTCTGAGCCTCAGTTTCTTCATCTGCAAGTGAGAATAATAATAGTTCCTACCTTACACAGTTGTTATGAAGATTAGAGATAATGCATATACAGCTGGAAGCCAATGACTATTGAGTAAACACAGAATAAATGTTAACTATTACTGGGCATAGTAGGAAAACGGAGACCTCTACCTTGTCCTCAAGAAATTCACAATCTATTTGGAGTATAAAATATATATTGCTGAAACAGCATGAGGAATTCAGGAAGCAACATGGAGAAAACTACTCAGGGAGGACATAGATCAGATTGTAATTGAACGTAATCTTAATGGAGCAAGTGAATCTACAGTCAGAGTTAAAGAAACATAAAGCCACAGCAATTAAGAAAAGAAGGAGAGAAAGAACTTTTTAAGAAGGGGAATGGCAAATGCAAAGATGTTAGTCAAGTTCTACTAATGTATGAAGAGTGGCCCATTTTATCTGGACTAGGTGGGGAGAATATTTTTACTCCCATTTCCATTTGGAGGAACCAAATCAGAAGTAACTCCACTAAATGCTGCCTTCATAAAGGATATCAAAATATCAAGATAATTTTTAACCAAGAACTCAGTATTGACAGAGATAGGCTGTAACTAGGCTTTTGGAACTCCGAATGCAGTGCTGCAACACCCTCCTTCATGGAATAAAGCCCCAGGGTTAACCACAAGGGACCCATTTATTGCTGTTTTTCATCTGTTTGGCTCAACTTTATTCCCTTACTTTTGGATTTGTTTTGCTTTCTGACTATAGTGCTTTCCCTGGCACTTGTACACTTCCTAGTATGTTTCTGAAGAGGAAATCACCTAATTACTGAAATGACCAGTGTCATTATAAGACAGAGACCTGTTAGCAGTGAGACCAAGGTCTTACATATATCACTTTCCTTGTTCTTAACTATCTCTTCTGCTTAGATTTTATTTCATTTCTACCATAAGACATTGTCATGTCTTTATGCCAGTAGAACCCAAATTCAAATTTTGATTGAGGCTGCGTATGCTGATATATAACATAGTGAGGCAAGAGCATTTTTTTTTCATTTTTTTTATTGCATTTTAGGTTTTGGGGTGCATGTGAAGAACATGCAAGATTGTTGCATAGGTACACACATGGCAGTGTGATTTGCTGCCTTCCTCCCCATCACCTATATCCAGCATTTCTCCCCATGCTGTCTCTCCCCAACTCCCCCACCCTCCGCTGTTCCTCCCCTATTTCCCTCCAACAGACCCCAGTGTGTGATGCGCCCCTCCCTGTGTCCATGTGTTCTCATTGTTCAACACCCACCTATGAGTAAGAATATGTGGTGTTTGATTTTCTGTTCTTGTGTCAGTTTGCTGAGAATGATGGTTTCCAGGTTCATCCATGTCCCTACAAAGGACATGAACTCATTGTTTTTGATGGCTGCATAATATTCCATGGTGTATATGTGCCACATTTTCCCTGTCCAGTCTATCATCGATGGGCATTTGGGTTGGTTCCAGGTCTTTGCTGTTGTACACGGGGCTGCAATGAACATTCGTGTACATGTGTCCTTATAGTAGAACGATTTATAATCCTTTGAATATATACCCAGTAATGGGATTGCTGGGTCAAATGGAATTTCTATTTCTAGGTCCTTGAGGAATCGCCACACTGTCTTCCACAATGGTTGAACTAATTTACACTCCCACCAACAGTGTAAAAGTGTTCCTGTTTCTCCACATCCTCTCCAGCATCCGTTGTCTCCAGATTTTTTAATGATCGCCATTCTAACTGGTGTGAGGTGGTATCTCAATGTAGTTTTGATTTGCATTTCTCTAATGACCAGTGATGATGAGCATTTTTTCATATGTTTGTTGGCCTCATGTATGTCTTCTTTTGTAAAGTGTCTGTTCATATCCTTCGCCCACTTTTGAATGGGCTTGTTTGTTTTTTCTTGTAAATCTGTTTTAGTTCTTTGTAGATTCTGGATATCAGTCCTTTGTCAGATGGGTAGACTGCAAAAATTTTTTCCCATTCTGTTGGTCGCCAATTCACTCTAATGACTGTTTCTTTTGCCATGCAGAAGCTGTGGAGTTTGATTAGGTCCCATTTGTCTATTTTGGCTTTTGAGGCAAGAGCACTTTTTATCTTCAATCTCTGTGAAGTAATGAAAGGCCACTGCGGATTCTCCATAAAGCCAACTTTGAGCGCCCTTTAAACATTCATTTCCTCCTCATTCCCTATCTTCTTTCCCTGCTTTAAGTTTTCTCTATAACATTCGTAACATACTATATATTTTATTTATTTTGTTAAATGCTTGAATGAATGGTAGTACTATAAGATAGTCTTATTCTCTCCCACTTGATAAAACTTGATTTGAAAAATGTAAATTTATATAATTTGATGGTGATGAATATTATCAAAATACTGGAGCCTCTAAAATATAGACCTCACTTCGTATATTTTAAAATAGGATTCTGTTTTGCAAATTTGCATATAGTTTGTCAAAAACTCATAACTTTTGTATGATAAGGTACTTACCTGGACCCAGTTTTTGGTTACGCAAGGAATTACACTTAATTCTGAGTCTAGCTTAATACCATTTTAAGCTGGTGCTTACTTAGGTGGGTGTGGTGGCTTATGCCTATAGTCCCAGCTACTTGAGAGGCTGAGCCAGGAGGATCACTAGAGCTCAGGAGTTTAAGGCCAGCCTGGGCAACATAGTGAGACCCTGTCTCTTAAAAACAAAACAAAACAAACAAACACAAAGGCACTTACTTGATTTTTGACATACTGTGTAATAGTTTCTGTATAGCCGTTTATACCCACCCAGTGGTTTTGCTAGTAACAGTTATAACTTTGTTGTAAGTCTTTTTGAGTTGAGAAATACAATGGCTTTTTTACTGTCCTGTTAATGTGACCTGTGATTTGCAGTATTTATGGTTCAGCTGATGTCTATCAGCAATTAGTTAATTGGTAGTTTGTACCTATATTGACTGACACTAATATTCTCAACCTATAGGGACTTGTTTAATGACTGCTATCTTTGCTTGGGATAATTAGCATATCAAAGGAGTAGAGTATAATGATAAACTGTACTTGGTTCACTTTTATTTCCAAGGCTAATTGTTGTTGTTTTCTATACTCTTTTGATATTTGCAAAGAGCCTCAATTGAGAATAGTTATATAAATGAACCATTATGATCTAACAAGAAATATTCTCTCTGATTAATAGTTATGTCCTTGGCAATACATAGTTCAGACTTGAATTTTTTTTAAATAAAACCTGAAGTAGTCATAGACTTAAGGAATTAAATAGATAAATGCTGTGAATCTTTCCTATCGAAAGCATTTTCCACTTAATTCCATCATTTATACTATGAATCCTGAAACCCAAATATTCCTGTTTAGAAAAGCAAGTTCAGTGGTTTACTTCATTCATTTACTCATTTTTTTAGTCATCTCTGTTTTATTTCAGTTTTTAAAACCAGTTGCTCTGTATGTACTGTGTTCCAGACACTGGAGTGCAAAAATGAACAGGAAAATCTCCCAGCCTGCCAGGAACTCACCTGTAGTGAATATTCATTATAAGCCATAGGAACTCCTTTCCGCTCTAATCAAGTGCTGAGCCAGATCCACTGTTACATCTCGGCAGAAGATCATGGCCGTTATTGCTTCACAGTATGTGTGTCAGTGCCTGGCACACTTTTGTAAAGGTGGGAGACAATATTTTTCTCTAGCTTTAGCAGATTCGGCATCTTTCCTCCCATTTTAGCCTTTTGCAGTTTCAAATGGTGCAGATAGAGAGCCCCAAAAATGCATACTTGTACATTTTTAAATGTCCCTACTGTACTATAACCACCTCCTGTTTTCCAAATGCTGCCATTAGTGGTTACAGTAATCATCTGTAATGTTAGCTTCTCAGAACCATGGTACAAGAGCTTCTTTTCTAATTTCCCAGATGGGAGGGAACACATGTACATGCTTGTTAGAGTTGCAGAAACTAGAAACAGCACTGCGTGGATTTGTATTTTTGGAACTCTATGGGCTTGTTTAAGCACTCAAAATCAAACTTAGATATCCATTAGGAATCAAATACCATTTCAGAGAAATCTCACGTGCCACACCAAGAGGAAGAAAACTTATAAAACGAACTCCTGGAAATAACTAGTTTCATATTCAGACTAATGTTTTATGTACTTTTTTAGGATGCCAGATGATAAATGTTGATTATATAAACCAAGGTCATTCCATTTCTTTAGAGGATTGTCTCTAAGCATTCCTGCTCTTTATTGAAATAGTAGTGAAACAGAAAGTTTAAACGTTGGAAATAATTATAAATTTTCCATAGGCATACAGAATAAAGCCCTCTTATAGAGGATTTTGGTGGCCCCTGGTTTTTTGCAGGGTGTTTTTGCAAGGTTATGTGATTTGTGATCATAGTCTCTAGCCTTGACCTTACATAAGAAAACTTAGTCATTGGGGGAAAGGTTTCTGAAAGTAAATGTTATTTCTTTTTCAATTGTCTTCTTTAAGGTGACCAATCTAACTCCAAATAGGACTCTTCTACACTTAGATCATAAAATGAATTTGTTCCTATGAATGTTTCTTCAAACTCAGCTTTAACCTTAGTTTTAGATGTTGTATGAGTTTTAAAGTCATATTATATACTCAACAGTAGTTTCTGTTTGTTGCAGACCCTAAGTATTTTTTACAACTTTCATTCTCATTTTACAGAAAGGAAAGTTCAAGGTTGAATACTTTATCATCTGTAAAAGAGCAAGAAGTGATCAGTAAGCTCAGACTCCTGACCTAGGCTCTCCTTTTGAAGCTACTAGTTCTGGAGGAGCTGGTGTATTAACAAGGCCAGGAGCCAGGAGCCAGCATTTAGTTTCCAGACATCATTGGTGACAAAACATTTTGTAAAGCAGGTTCCTGAAAAATCTCCAGATGTAGAGAATAAGAGTTAGGAATGAACACTCATTTGTTCACTGATGTATTCATTCAGCTAACATCAATTGAGTGGTTTCCATATGCCAGGTGCTGTGCTAAGATCCTGCTCTTACTCGTCTCCCTCCTCACCCAATTAGAAACAGAACAAGACAGAGAAAGCTCTACTTCTTATATCATGCCACCTAAAAATATATTCCAGAGGTATTACAAATCTATAATGTAAAAATAAAATTATAACAATATAAGATGAAAAACTAGAGAAATACTTATGGAACCTCAGAGTTATTGACAGGCTTTAACTCTGCAAAAAAATCTAAATTTTCTGTGATGGCAGAAGAGCCCTCAGATGAAGTAAAAAGTCAAAAGAGAAAATAATTTTAGCAGATGTGACAGAAAAGGGTTAAGAAACCTAATAAACAACAGCAACAACAAAGACTAAGAACCCTAAAACAAGATGGATAATGGATTTGATCAGGAAACTTACAAAAGGAATGTAGATGACCAGTAAATAAGTAAAAGTTGCTCAGCCTCATTCATTGAATCTAGATAGAGATACCATTTTCCAGATTTTAAAAAGAGGGACAATAGCCAGTGTTATCCAGTGATTCAGGATGAGGGAAAGCAGGCTTATACTCATACAAACTCATGGGTCCAAATGTGAGTTGTTGCAAAATTCTTAGAAAATAATCTGTCAAATTCTGTTGAAATGTAAAATATTCATAACCTTTGACCCAACAAGCTCAATTTTAGTTCTCTATTAAAAAATATAAGTCCCACTACTAACAGATGCATGCGTGCACATGCACACACACACACACAAAAGAATATTTATTGCAGCACTATCAAGTGGCTAAGAATTGTGAACAACCTGAATTGTGTTGCAAGGGAAATGGTTTAATAAAAAAAATAAATTAATGCCATGGAATATTAGGTAGCTATTTAAAAAGCAATTGGTTGAGTGATATGATTCCATTAGGGAAAACAAAACAGAAGGTTAAAGAGCTGTTTATATGCAAGTGTGTGTATGTTTTTATGAGCATAAAGAAAGTGGTTTGAAGCTACCTACATACACAGTTAATATTGATTACCTTGAAAAGTAGGGTGTGAGGGAGGGGGTGAAAGAGCTTTTTCTTTATAAAAATCTGTATGGTTTGACTTATTAAGACAAGCCTAAATTTTATAATCTAAAATTTTTTAAAAAAGAAAAAAAATGGAAAGGGAAGTGGCCAAAGAGACAGGAGAAGACCAGCAAGAAAACAGCATTTTGAGAGGCAAGTAGTCACCCATGTCAAATACTGTTTAGATATCAAGTAAGAAAAAGACAGAAAAGCATCTGATGCTTTTAGTGGGTACCCTTGGTGGGAACAGTCTTCATGAACTCGTGGAGTCAGTAGTAGGCTATTGTCGTGGGCTAAGGGATAAGTGGAAGGGAAGGGAATAGAGAGAGTATGTAGATAATTCTTCCAAGCAGTCTGCGAAGGGGAGAAGGGAGAGGAGAGAGAATCCAGGGAGCTCTGCAGAGTTCGGCAAGATTCTTTTCTTTCTTTAAAAATGTTTCTTTTTTAAGATTGGAAAGAGTTGTGGTCGTTGTCCCTGTGTATACATGTCACATTTGTGCATTTTACAGGCACAAGAAAATGCAGAGCAAGGAGACTGAAGGTTTTGGAGTTGAGCAGGATGAGTGATGGCCAGCTTCCCAGGTTGAAGGAAAAGAAAGGGTGGAGTGAGCTTTAGACAGACGAAAGACGTTGTATTTGAGGTTCAAGATACAATGTCAAGCTCATGAGCAGTGAGTCTTAAAGTCTAGGTGTGACCCCTCCCTCTCTTGCTGCTGGTGTGGCCACTGTACCCTCCTGAGGGCCTATAAACTGATTCAGAAACACAGCTCTGTTTTGACCAGGCGTGGTGGCTCATGCCTGTAATCCCAGCACTTTGGGAGGCCAAGGCAGGGAGATCACAAGGTCAAGAGATCAAGACCATCCTGGCCAACATGGGGAAATCCCATCTGTACTAAAAATACAAAAATTAGCTGGGTGTGGTGGTGTACGCCTATCATTCCAGCTTCTGTGGAGTCTGAGGCAGGAGAATTGCTTGAACCCGGGGGGACAGAAGTTGCAGTGAGCTGAGATCACACCACTGCACTCCAGCCTGGCAACAGAGCAAGACTCCATCTCAAAAAATAAATAAATAAATAAATAAATAAGTGAAATATTTATATAGGTTCATTCTTACCAGTCTCTGTGAGTGAAAGATGTTAAGTGTTTAACATGTATTAAGTGTTTAGTAATTAAGTGTTTAAAATTTTTATATTTGACTTGGAGTCACTACCAACCAAAAATAAATTATTAAGGGTTATTAAAATTTGGTATTCACAAATTTAAATCAATGTGTGCTACTAGATTTATTTTAATTCAGTATTTTATTCAGAAGTCTGCCAGACACTTGGTGCTTGGCAATAATCATAAAGCACATGCACATAGTTGTAAATTCCACAATTTTGATTCAGGACACTTCATCAGTGTATCATCACTGTTGGCTTGAGTTGGTTATAATATTCAGTTGCTGCTATTCTTGCTTTTTAATTATCAATTACAGTAAGTTTAGTTTTATCATTATCAATTTAGTTTATTGTGTGTTATTTGGTTAACCTCACAATGTTTGTTGGTACATACTTGGATTAATAGTGTTTTGTCTTATAGTGTTCTTATAACTAGACTTTTAAGATATGTATGTCTTGTGGTTCATAAGAGGATCATCCAGTGTCATTTTGCCAAAGTAGATGTCTGCCTAACCCCCTTGCCATTTGCTTGTATGGTGACACACTTCATGGTGACATGTTTCCTGGGAAATTTTGCTATTTAAATAACTTACAACACACTGTAAAGGTAGGTGTAAGAAAATTACTGGATATTTTAATGTTTTTTGATGTTTTAGGATATAAATTATGTTTATAGTAATATGTTTACTGCAACTTAATTATATTTTTGCTGAATTCTTTGTCACCACCAGGTTCACTACCCGCCTCCTACCACCTGAATGTGGGAACAAGTGAGATAGGTGGAGGTCTTTTGCTTTGCTGTCGTGGATGTTGCTCAGAAAGTTTAAAAGCCATCCCTCTAGAGGGGTGCATAGGTGTGTGGGAAGGATGTGCTAAGCAGCTAAGCTAAAGTGGAATAAGGGTAACTCACAGTCATGGCTTCAGTGCCCGTGGACTGTGAGCTTGTCACTGATAAGATGTTAGGAGAGCAGGTGCTGATGTTGTGTTTTCACTTCTTGTTTAAGGATGTAAATGAAGACCCTGGAGAAGATGTGGCCCTCCTCTCTGTTAGTTTCGAGGACACTGAAGCCACCCAGGTGTACCCCAAGCTGTTCTTGTCACCTCGAATTGAGCAGTAAGTGTCGTTAACATTAGGTAGCCTGGTGCTACTTCTTGCTAACCAATATGTCTCATTCGTTCTTTGCCACTCTTAAACTCTTAAATTTATTTCTCTTCATTGACTTTCGTTTCCTTAAAAGATTCATCTTATCAAGAATTTGGATTGCAAAGTAAATGCAGTTAGTACTTGCCACTACCCCCTTTTGGTGAGTGTTACTGTGCAGTTAGCGACATGAATACTGCTGTACCTTTGTAGAGAGAGAATAGACAGGCTGAGTCCAAAATTGGGACTCCCTCCAGATGTTCCCTTGAGTATGAATGGTTGTAGCCTATGATGGGCTGCTAAACATCTGGCCCAGTTTCTTACATATTTGTGACTATTAGTGGTATTTGTAAAACATAGCTAGTCTCTTTAAAATATTTAGCAAAAACTTAGGAGTTAGTAAAGCTAATATTAAAAGTAGGTAGTTTAAAATGATAACTTGTTTTATTTTGCTGCATTATGACAGCTGTATATAATTTTACACAACATTCAGGCTACATGGCAGAAGTAGTTTGATAACGCATTTGTGTTCTAACCAAGTAACTTTATTCATCAGTAATGAATTTTATAAGGCCTGGATTCACAGAGTGCTTATTGTGAGCTAAATGCTTTAGTAGCTTATTCTACTTCAAAGGAAGCTGAGAGTTCATTGAAAATGGATTATAAGCAGATTTGGTTGGGAACTTCTGACAGTACAGATTTTTCATCAGCAGAGAGAGTTTTTACAGACTCTGATTGAAATGTATTATTAAACTTCTCTGTGAGTCATTTAGTTACAGTTGGCTGATTTCTGTCTGTGAGTAGATGTGGTCACTATCTAGCATTCTTAGTGAAAATACTGAGCCATTTTTACCCCTCTGACCTTGGTTGCTCTAATTTATGAATTGTGGACACATGATCTTAAAAACTGATATCATACAGCTGTTTATACTCAAATACGGGAGCTTATGAACATCAATAATCTGTAGGCTTTCTCTTGTTTATTTACGTATCTGACACAGCGCCTAGAACAGGATTTTACAGTAGCAGACATTCAATGAATGTTTAATTTTTGTTTTGAGATGGGTTCTCAGTCTGTCACCTAGGCTGGAGTGTAGTGGCCTGCTTATGGCTCATTGCAGCCTCAACCTCCTGGGCTCAAGTGATCATCCTACCTCATGCTCCCAAGTGGCTAAGACTCAGGTGCCACCATGCATAGCTAATTTTTTTATTTTTATTTTTGTAGAGACAGCGTCTCGCTATGTTGCCCAGGCTGGTCTCGAACTCCTGGGCTCAAGTGATTCTCCTGCCTCAGCCTCCCAAAGAATGTTTTATCTTTCTTTCTCTTTTTTTTTGGATGGAGTCTCACTCTGTCACCCAGACTGTAGTGCAGTGGTGCGATCTTGACTCACTGCAACCTCTACCTTCTGGGTTCAAGTGATTCTTGGGTTTTAGCCTCCCAAGTAGCTGGAACTACAGGCACAAGCCACCACACTCGGCTAATTTCTTTTATTTTTAGTAGACACAGAGTTTTGCCATGTTGGCCACGCTGGTCTCAAAATCCTGACCTCAGGTAATCTACCCGCCTCAGCCTCCCAAAGTACTGGGATTACAGACATGAGCCCCTGTGCCTGGCCCAAAGAATGTTTTATTATTTTTTTAATTGAAAATACTGACCCATATTAGTAAGCGATCAATGGGTACCAGAGGCAGTAGAATGATGTGGCATAAGGCAAGGGTGTTGAGTCAAGCAAATCTGGTTTAAAACTGGTTCCTGCCGCTCACCAGCTGGCACAAAATATAACTTCTCTGAGCTCGTTTCCTCAGTCATAAAATAGACATAATAATACCTATTTTATAGTGTTGTTTTCAGGATTATATTAATACTGTTCATAAAGCATTAATCATAGTGCCTGGCACTATAGCAAACACTCAGCAAGTAGTAGCCATGAATGATATTATTATTGATGTAGTTCATAGGAGAAGAACCAGTGAGTGTTTAGCAGGGATGAGTTGGGGCAGAAAAGGAGAGGATGGGTAAATAAGGGAGCAAGTACTAATTCTAGCATAGCCACTCATTGTGTAACTAATGAGTTAAATTACAAAGGTGCTTTGGTGATGAGAAAAGAGTTAATGAAACAATCACGAGATGTGGGTAATATGAATATATTAGTTAAGCTGCAGGCAATAATTTGCCAGCTCAGAAAAACATTTGTTCCAGCAGCTAGGTTGTTTTTCTTGGAAGTTACTACACCTAATTTGCAGACAAACTTGCTAATAAAATATTCTCACTCTAAAAATCTAAGATGTGTGGGAAATGATTGGGGAAGTGTATATTTTAAAAATAATTTTTCCTGTCTCTAAAGTCCAGGTTTCTCATGTTTTTCCTCCCTCTTTATGTTAAGAACTCTCCACAGCATATCCTTCTAGATCATTTTTCTGTTACTTCCTCTTATACACTGTTTTCTTCAGCCAGACCTGAGCACTTGAAGTTTTTTTTACATTGTCAGCACTCTCATGCCTCTGTGCCTTTGCTAAAGCTGTTCCTTCCATGTACAGGGCCATTCTCTAACCCCCTCCTCCTGTTGAAATACTATACTTTTTCTAAGGCCTTATTCAAATGCCTCTCTACCAACCATTTTCCCTGAGGACAATTAGTCTAGCCTTCCCTGGAGCTCTTTGTAACACTGAATTTATATTAATCTTATAATTTATATTTATATTATAATTTACCCATCATAGCTTTAATTGCTGATATGGATTTTTAAAAATATTTTGCTGAATTGCAAGCTACTCATTGAGGTGAGGAACAAGTCTTTTCTTTAATGCCTTACATAAATGCAATGCACAGTTATCAATTGCCTAATTGGCAGTCTTCTAGGTTAATGAATAGTTCTCACCAAAATATTGGAAAATGCCTCATTGAAAGGTCTTATACTTTTCCTGGTTGATACAAATTCACTTGGTAGAACTATGTTTATAATACCAAAACAAAATACCAAACATTCTTATATCTTTAAGTAGAAGTTTTCAAAATGAGGTGTTAGAGAAAGATGAACATGAAAGAAGTAAACTTGGGGTATGATCTCTGTAAGGGCTTAGATATTTGCTAAAGTTATTAATACTTTTGGTTAATTATTCGAGTTCATAGCTTAGAACAGACATAATGCCATTTCAGGAAGGCCATAGTCATGGGATAGGTTTTGAGAACGGACTGTGCTAAGCTCTCATTTGCTTTTGGTGTTTTATACCATCTTGTCAACTCTTGGCTATCCAAGCATTGATTATAGACTCAGACTTGGAGAGTTCTTTCAGAAGTTGTGGGAAAAGCATCCCATGTGGACCTGCCCAAAGCCGATGTCAGACTCTTGCCCTACCTGAGGCTTGTACTCCTTTTGGCTTCTGCTATGGCTCTTTCTAGGAAGTCCCAGGCCCCATGCAGTACATTTGACAGGGAGAGGCTCAGGGGGAGACCAACAGCCCCATCCACACTGGGTAAAAATTATCAAGGGAAGGCTTGCATTCCCACCATCTCCACCATAGGCATGGAAAGATATCATGGGCATAGAAAGATATCACGGGCCTGGGAGGAACCCCATTCCAGTCTATCGCTCTGTTCTAGCTCGTCAATGCAGTAGGCAAAGATATTATACTCACATTAGCTAGTCCCAGCACTAGGAAAATAAAAAAGGCTACTTTTGGGTCTTGTTATCTTATGTAGGGGAAGATACCAATTTGTTGTACCCTAAAAAGTCTCCAAATTAGACATTCCTGACAATAGAGAACATCTGTCAGATTCATTGTATTCTAATGTATTCCCAAATGTATTCTAATTTGATGAAGCTCTGAAATGTGATTGCACTCTGAAGTCTGTTTGCCCGGGGTCCTGGAATAGCTGTCTGGTGTCTCTGGCAGCCCTGCCGCACGTGGCTGCCTGCCCTTAACGCTGCTTAGTTGCAGATTCTTCCCAGTCCCCCACTGTGCATTTCTATGGCTTGCAGAGTAAGTGCTTGTGAGAAGAACTTTGTGTTCTTGCACAAGGGACATTTATGAAATAAACATATTTCTGGCCCTATACATTTGTTTTCCAAGGGAGCAAAACCAATCAGTTGAACTAGACACTAACTTCTGTTCATTTAAAAAAAAAAGCTAGTAGTCAGTGATGCAAATTAGATTTTGGTTGAATATTAGAAAAGGGGAAAAAATAGTTTCTAAACCAGTTGCTTTTTTTTTCCTGGCAGAAAAGCTGTGAGTTTTAAGGTTACATCATCAGAGCTGGCGCAAAACATGCTCTACCTTTCCCTCTTTCCCAGACTGCTGGCAATTGTAGTAGTGAAACCAAAGGTTATATGGGCATAGGAGTCTACACAGCACTCTTTTCCGAAAGGTGTGGGCCCTTTTCTTGGCTTGAGCCACTTTGTGGGAGTGGTTTGAAGACAACCAGCTTCCTCATTCCCTGTGCTGTTCCCACTTGGTGCATAAAAAGAGGACTTCAGCCCTGAGGCAGACCAGGTGGCATCTTTCACAAGTACAGAATTTGTTTTTAGAACTTTTTGTTAAGTTACATCTGCCTTGGAAATGAGTACTCAAAACTTACCAGCCCACAAACGCTCACTATTAGTGAGGCCTATGTACCTGCAATATGCATATTTGTTCTCTCAGGCAACAGAAACCCAATGAGAATTGACCACGTGTGAGGCCTTTTGCTGGGTGCTCCAGAGACTGTCAGCATAAATGAAATGTGGCTCATCCCCTTAATTTCCTTATAGTAAGGGGGGATAAGAACAAATATGGCAAGTTGCAACTTGTGGTCTAATAGAAAAGGCATTTTAATACATGGCATCAGAAGTCCCCTGTTCCTTCACTTATTGGCTGGCAATCTTGGCTTCAGTTAACCTTTTTGAGCTTCATTTCCTCTTCTGTGAAGAGGAATAAATCTAAGTTTCAGTTTCATCTACTCCAAGTGGCGAGGTAGACGAGAAAGGCCCTACTGTAGTGCTTTCCCATGGTTGATGCTTAGTGCTCCTTGAGAAAATACGTATTAAGTACTATAAGAGTTCACGAGAATGGGAGATCACATTTCCATTTGACTTGGTGGAGAGGAAGCTTTGGAAGATTATGGAAAGACTGGCTTTTCTAGAGATTAAATATGTAATACCATAACAATAACAGATATGTATTTGTTTAGTACTTTAAAATATTTAAACTGCTTTTCACTTTACCATCCCATCTGATCCTCATGATAGTATGCCTATCATGTGTTTTATAATATAGCTTTTCTTCTATCACTTGGAGTTTTTAAATCCTTCCATGTCTCCTTGGAGTTTTTAAATCCTTGCATGTCTCCTTCACTGCTTCTGCTTCATTTTTTCAACCCATTAAATTATGCTAAATTGTGCTTCCTGTGATTACATCTCTAGACACTTTTGTGGCATTGCCTGTTTGTGGATGACCCACACAGATCCCCATTTCTAATCTCAACTTTTCCCTCTGCTTACAGATCTGCTTTTTTAACCACTGGATAGGCATGTCTATCTGTGTGTTCAGTTGACATTTCAAATTCAAAAGGCCTAAAACCAAACTCATCATTACCCTAATAAGCTAATGTTTCTTCTTTACAGCCTATGTTTATTCATGACACTCTTGTCTTCTTGGTGCCCAGGTGGTACATCTTAAAGGCACTGGCCATACCTCATGCCCCTCTTAGCCAGCCAGTTGTTTTGTACTAAAAACCCACTCTCCGAAAGTCTCTAAGTCTTGTCATTCCTATGTCATTACCTAGTTCAGTCTTTCAGTTGCCATGGCTCCTGAGGGGGTGCTTAACTTCTAGTTTCTTCCTATTTCTGTTTATCCATGTGGAACTGTCACTGTCTTCTGAAGTAAATTCCAGTCCTGTAATGTCCTTGCTCAGAAGCTTCAGTGCCTCTCTGTTGCCAAGTGAAGTAAGTGCACAGCTTTCCATCTGGCATTCAAAGTCCGTGTTACAGGTCCTGCGCGCTTTTTTACCCTAGGCTGGACTCTATGTGTATCCTGTTGTCCAGTCAAACTGGTAATTTTGTGATTTCCTGAACACACCTTGTGTTTTTTTCACTTCTATACCTCGCTCAGGCTATTCCTTAGACCAGAACGATTTATTTACCTCCCTCGCAGGATCTGCCAAAGTTCTGTCCATGTTCTTGGATTTTCTCAATCACCACCTCCTCCATGGAACTTTTCCTGACCACCACTGTCTGCCTCCACAGTGGGACCACACTCTTCTCCTTCTGTGTATGTGCCTTCTTTGTCATATTGCCTCCCTGGACTCTAAACTCCTTAAGGCTTGGGCCTTTTTCCATCAGTTGAGGGGGGGGTGAGCCACAGCCCATCTTTGGCCAAGCTGCCCTCCCCCAGGCCCCTGCGCAAGCTCAGCCACAGTCTCCATCAACAGGACTGGCTGGAGGGGCAGAAAGCTGTGACACTATGTACATGTTAAGGCAGGAGGTTTTCACTGTCATTTCTTGTTGCTGTGCTTTGTGGGTAGCCAGGAGGATAGTTTCCTTTATGGTCACTTGTTCAGGTTTCTGAGAGGTGGAACTCTATTTCATAAGCGTGGTTTATCAGCTAAATCCTGGAGGTGGAATATGACTTTGATCTCTTGTGACCTATGTGACCTAATATAGTCCTGTTGGTGTCTCCAGCCTCCCCCTCCGCTACCTTTACCCCACAGCGTGCCTGGCAGCAAACATGGTCTGGTCTCTTGGAACATTTGGATAGCCTGGGATCTGCAAGGGCTGGGATAAAGTGAAACTTGGATAAAGGACTTAGGGAAAGGATGTAGGGAACTGAAAATTAAAATACTACTACTTAAAATTATGGGTAAGGATTTTAAGTTCAGATAAATAGGATCAAATACATTTTTTAAAAGCAATAAGCAAGTTCAGCATATTCAATATATTGGTATATGTGATTTTATTTACCACCAAATTTGATAACAGAATGGAAAATTTTCATTTTAGATGCTTAAAAGATTTCTAGAACAATTAGAAAAATTGTATAACTAACACAGATAAATTTTAAAGAAAAAAATTATTGCCTTAAAAAAAAAATCCACATCAGTCATCTCAAAAAGAGACCTTCCAGATCTCTTAGGCTGATTTCGTGTCAGGAGTTAAGTAATAGGACTGAATAGTAAACAGGGTTTAAATTAGCCTTACTTGTGTTTACTTGAGTCACTGAGATAATCCTATAATAAATATTGTGCTCCTGGAGAGTTTTTTCTTTTCTCCTTTGATAAATATACGGCCCTGAGTATGCTAAGAGAACCAGCTATCAGGAGAAGATATGTGTTTGGTTTTGGTAGAGAGAGCTGTCTTATCCTCTAGGGACTTGAGATGTTCGTTTTACTAGTCTGGGAGCAGGGCCAAAAGGGTTCTTCGTGACTTAGAATGGAATTCTGAAAAGTAAGTTCAGCAAGTTTTCATTAGTGAGTTTGGCCTTATGTCTTGCCTGTGCCTCCCAAAAGATCAAGAGCTCAGCCTTTGCTTTGAAATATTACAAAAAAGAACCAGAACAGAATTTAGTTGGGGGAGAAAATCAATCAGCCCCAAAATACCATATTTTTGGAAACATTCTGGTGTAGAACTCCCACCTCCCTAGCCACTTAAGTTAGTGATATCTCAGTGTTTTTATCTAGCTTCCTTTTTAGGCAGAAAATACACATTTAGAAAGAAGATGTATATAAATCTGTGATAACTCAAATCTCACTGGTATATGTTTCTTAAACTTGTTTGACCCTTAAGTTCTGTCTTAAATTTATTTTGAGTCTTGGGGAAGTTCTGTGCCTTATTTCTCTTAAATGCTATACTCCTCTCTATAGCATAATAATTAGTCTAAAGCTATAAGAAATACTGTATCTTAATTTAAAAAATCAGGCCTAACACCTTTCTGCAAAACATCTCAAGGGTTTTGTGCAGATTTTTTTTTCTGCCATGAAGATGAGAAATTCATGATTTCCAGTTTAACACTATTTCTTAACAGCAAAGCTCTTCACACCGATCATTACTGTTTTATGCAGTTGCTGTTCATTTATATTTATTCACAAGTAGGGAAACATTCCTCAGTGGAAGGTCTGAGATGCAAAGTGGTAGTTAACAAAAACATTGAGCAAAGAAATCAGAAAGTGGAAGGCAAAATGCCCTCAAGAAGTCCCAGAACTGATGGAAGATATCAACCCTCAGATTGAGAAAGCCCAATGAATCTCAAACAGGCCAAATAAAAAGAAATTGACACCTAGACATACCATAATAAACTGTAGAACACCAGAGATTAAAAGTATCCAAAGCTGACACATTATGTTTAAAGGAATAGCAGATTGACACAGACCTCTTTGAAAATCTAGTGAGAACCACAGACTTCACCCCAGAAAAATATGTAGGCATAAAAAGTTTAAATATAGTTTGGAGAATAACACACCTTCCCCTACAGCCAATTCATAAACCTCATTTAAGGATCTATGTTCTACATTTCACCTCTGCATTTTTAATGTCTTCCATATTGTCTCAAACTAGAATAGTCACTCTATCTTCATATCTAATAATTAAAGTGTAAATTATCATCTGACACTTCCTGTCTTCCCCGTCCCCAAATCTACAGTTCTCCCATGTTCTTTATTTTCATTAATGGCTTTACCCTCCTTCTGATGACCCTAGCCATGAAACCCAGGCACCCTACTTTTGACCTCTTGCTGTTGCTTCCCATATCTAATCAAATGCCAGTTCATTTTGCTTGAATGTCATCTCTCATGTTCATCTCCTCACCCTTGCCCCAGCCTGTTTCAAGCCTTTAGATATCTTATTCTTTGCTAGATTAATCTTAATAAAACAGAGCTTGATCCATGTCACTTCCTTGTTTCAACAGACTTTATGCCTCTTTACAGGACAGACCATGCAGGAAAACTGCATACAACGTTGTCCTCTCTGAGAAGCCTCAGTGCCCACCACACTCACAGCCTGCTGTGGGCCATGTGTCCCAGATACCTGAGCCATAGGTAGCAGGACCAGGGATAGGTAGTCCTGGGAATTCTCTTAATTTAGGGGAAGTGTAACTATGTTTAAAATTTTTATTCAGCCAGGTGCGGTGGCTCACACCTGTAATCCCAGCACTTTGGGAGGCCAAGGAGGGCAGATCATGAGGTCAAGAGATCGAGACCATCCTGGCCAACATGGTGAAACCCCGTCTCTGCTAAAAATACAGAAATTAGCTGGGTGTGATGGTGCATGTTTGTAGTCCCAGCTACTCAGAAGGCTGAGGCAGGAGAATTGCTTGGACCCGGAAGGCAGAGGTTTCAGTGAGCCGAGATCGCCCCACTGCACTCCAGCCTGGCGACAGAGCGAGACTCCATCTCAAAAAAAAAAAAAAAAAAAAAAAATCAACACCTAGTGTTTTGTAGCAAGAGAACTCTAGATTATCCAGTTAGCTATATTGCTAGATGTCTTTCTATATTGTGTCTTGATGATTCCAGTTTTCTACAAGGATTCACTAATTGACTGGGATTGCAGATGTGCTCTGAATGACATTCTAGAGATATTCTAGCTGTGTAGCTGTTTTTCTTTACTTCTCGTGGTTTTATATTAAACTTCTATCCTTTGAGATAACTTACCTGAGCTACTGACATCTCTCAAGAGGGCTATCGACTGGTCTCCCCTGCATCTCCCTTTCCCCCACTTCCGTCTAGTTGCCACATTACAGACAGAGTGGTCTTCTTAAAACACAGATCTGATCTATCATTCTCTTTTAAAAACAGAGTTTATGACTTTTCCTCATAAATGATCACTCATCAGCTTTATCCAACTCAGTGCTTTTCCTGCATCTCTCAGGCATATTATTTTTTTTTCCTACCTATATGTCTTCTGTCATCAAGTTCTAGCATTTATTTCTTTGTACTATCTTAAAGTCTGAACTCTTAAGTCTTTAATTCCTCCTATGCTGTTGTTCCAGTGACTTTCCCCTTCAATCCTTTATGTCAAACACATCATGGAAGTAGAAACCAATGTATAAAAAAGGTAGCTTCAGGTTATAAAACAGATGGTCATCAACACTCTGAGACCATTACTCCAATATCTTCCAAGTATGAAGACCTTTTATTAATGTCAAAACCTTTTATATGGGAATGGGAGAAGGGCTTGACTACAAAGAGGCAGCACAAGGCAGTTTTTTTAGAACGTGGAATTATTCTCTGTTGTCACAGTGAATATACAACTCTACACATTTGTCAAAACCCATAGAACTGTATATCACAAAGAGCGAATTTTACTATGGGTAAAAAATAAATTTCAAAAACATTTCATAGATTTTTAGAGTTAGAAGTAATACTTTTAGCATTTCATATTAATAAATGAATTCAAAATGCCTTTTAAATATACATGTATTTTTTAATCACAACAGTATGAGTATATATTTGAAAGATATATACATGTATATGTGCACATATTATGTATGTGCTGTGTGTATGTGAGCATATATACACTTGTGACATGTGTGTATAAATGACATATGTAGCTGTGTATTTGTGTATACATATATGTATGCATTGTCTTAGTTTGGCTTGCCATAACAAAATACCATAGCCTGGATAGCTTAAATGGTAGAATTTTATTTCTCACAATGTGGCTGCTGAAAAGTTCCAGATCACCTAGGCGTGGTGGCTCACACCTGTAATCCAAGCACTTGGGAGGCCAAAGCAGGCAGATCATGAGGTCAGGAGTTCAAGAAAAGCCTGGCCAACATGGTGAAACCCCATCTCTACTAAAAATACAAAAATTAGTCAGGCATGGTGGCATGTGCCTGTAATCCCGGCTACTGGGGAGGCTGAGTCAGGAGAATCGCTTGAAACCAGAAGACGGAGGTTGCAATGAGCCGAGACTGCACCACTGCACTCGAGCCTGGGCAACAAAAGTGAAACTCCGTCTCAAAAAAAAAAAAAAAAAGAAGTTCCAGATCAAGATGCTAGTATATTTATTTGGTGTCTGGTGATGACCGTCTTCCTAGCTTGCAAATGGCCACTTTCTTGCTGTATCCTATACAGTAGAGTGGAAGCCTCACTCATACCTCTTTCACTGAAGAAAAATGAGCCTTTCACTCATATCTCTTCTTTTTCTTATAAAAGTACTAATCCCATCATGGGGACTCTACTCTCATGACCTTATCTAAACCTAATTACCTTTCAAAGTCCCCACCTCCTAATACTGTCACATTGGGGCAGTTAGGACTTCAACATGTGAATTTTGGGGGTGAAAACATTCAGTTCATAACATACACCTGTATGTATATGTGTGTAACACACACAGAGCATTTATTCAGTCTTCAAATAATGCTTGATGTGTAATAGTTTAGTAAACTTGTTCTAGCAACCTTAAAGCCCCAAGATGCCATGAAGCCAACAGATTGGGAACATTTGTTATAAAGGATGTGTAATAAATGATCATTTTTCTAAGAATTCTGTTGTTCATATATTGATGTTTGCTTAAGTAAGAGCACACTTTTAACTTTTTCTTGCTCTCAATAGCTAACATACTTGTGATGTTAGGAAGCAGTTTTTACCCCTATTATAAAAGAATGAGAAATTCATGAACATCTCTCCTACTCTGATGCCTCCCCACCACACATAAACACTTAGGTTTCCTAATTTAGTTCATGGTGGGGACAGAAGAAGGAACAGGCTCTAGAGTATTGAAACCAACACTTTGGAGCTTTCCTCTTGTGTTAGGACTGTGACCTCTTTAAGCTCATGTTGTTCAGAGCACTGGTTCTTCCATGGTCCCTGGCTCTCAGATTTTCCACAATTTTCTCATATCAGTATGTTTCTGTGTAGACATGATCAATGAATTGGTCTGTTGTATTAATCAAGTATCATTTACTTAGTTTTCAGGGCAGAATATCGATGTGGATGGGGAGTATGTCAGGTGGGTTTTTAAATAAAGTTGTTCTGCTTCATCTTTCCTGTAAAAGATATATATTATATTATGTCCACAGCATGGTTTCAAAGGGTAATTATTTGGTATCTAAAGTAATGATATGGTTCTTGATTACAAGTTTGGTGTGAGTAGGTAGTGACTAAGGTTCTTAATGTGTAAAATTCATATATAAAGTGGAACTCTTTACACTGTTGTTGCTGGAGGAAAGGTCTAACATCAATGTTTTCAGATTTTACTATGTGAAGTTTTATTAAAGAGCATATAATTTGATCCTGGTATGTCTGATTGGAGTCCCATAATATAAGGACTAATGATCATATTGGAGTTTTTCTAGACTTGTTAAAATTCAGACACGCTGTCTTTCACTAGCAACACTAATGACTTAATGAATGGGGGAAGCCTTAAGTTTAAAACAAAACAAATGATGGGTTAACATAATATTGTAAATAGGACCATAACAGGGAATGAACCTCCTGTCTGTGAACAGTATCTTTTATAGGCAACTTTAACAAAATAGAGGTCATTTTTGAAAAAGCCTGAAATCTACCTTGGCAAATTTCAGCTGAACCAAACCATTACTTTGAAGAAGTTATACATATCAGTGGAAAATTTACTTTACTGACAGCCTTTTTTTTCCTAAATGCAAAGAACTTTCCCTCTCACTTTTTAATCCCTCCCCTCCCTACTCCACCCCAATCTTTAAAAAGTATGATGTCAGATTGAGTTGCTTTGTGCCAAGTTTTTATCCTGGAACAGATTTTTATAGCCATGTTGCTCTGAGAAAAGGAGTTTATGACCAAATGGTGATAACACTTCCATGTTTTCATTTCCTCCTCTGACCTAGTACTTTTTTCCTAACTTTAACTTTGTCAGAGCTTAGCACAACCAATTTAATGTGTTTTAAAGCTAAAGAAAATTATTTTGAGAGCTTTTAAGGATTCATTAACTATAATATCATCATATATTATTCCTTGAAAAAAACAGATTATGGAGCATGATATTTTAAAATTTTTAGATTTTTGTGTTCATTCAATATGAAAACCCTTCAGAATGTTTGTGTGTAGATAGATATTTTGGTGATTGGTCTTTATTATTTCCAGTCTGTTAGAGTTGTTCACCAGTGACTGTTCATTTACTTTTTTCAAACTCTTTTTTAAAAGTCTAGATAGATTTCGCCTGGTAATTTAATGTTAAGAGTGAAAATGGTGGAAGCAACTGAAATGGTTGTCAGTAGGGAAACAACCTAATTGTCCGTTGACAGATGAATGGGTAAAGAAATAAATATATATATCACAATGAACTAGTATTCAGCCTTAATAAAGGAAATGTGGATGAACCTGGAAGACATTATGCTAAGTGAAATAAGCCAGACATAGAAAGAAAAATAGTGCATGATCTCACTTATATGTGGAATCTAAACAAAATGTCAAATACATAGAAACAGAGAGTACAACAGTGGTTACCGGGGTGGGGAAGAAGTAGGAAATAGGGAGAAGTAGGTCAAAGAATACAAACTTGCAGTTATACAGGATGAATAAATCTACAGATCGGATATACAGCATGAGGACTATAGTGCATAATGTTATATTGTATACTGAAAATTTGCTAAGAGAGTAGATTTTAGGTGCTTTTACATACACAAACACAAAAGTAACTATGGAAGGTGATGAATATATTGTTTTACTATAGTAATCATTTTATGATGTGTATGTTTATCAAAAACATCATGTTGTATACCTTAAATATATACAATTAAAATGAAAAACCTAAACATCTAAGCCATAGTGACTATTTCTATAGGAAAATCTGTGTATGTGGATGTGGGTACGGATGCTGGATACTACTAATGGCTAACACCAATGAACACTTATGTCACATGTGTTAAGCGCTCTACTCCTGTTTGCTCATTCAGTTCTCACAACAACCCTATGAGGTTGTTTGCCACTATTGCCCCCATTTTATAGATGACAAAACAGAGAGAGTCAGAAATTTGCCCGAGTCACATATCTAGCAAGTGGTGGTATAACCATTTGAATCTAAGCAGTTTGACTCTGACAGAATTAACAGTAGAGGTCAAAGGGAAGCCCTATTGGTAATGTTTTAATTGGGGGAAGGGGGTGAATCTAGGCATTTTAATGAGAAAATTAGAATTACTTGTTTTAAAAAATTAATTAGCTTGGAAGAAATTTACTAGATATTTACAAAGTTATTAATGACATAGGTACTTTTCGATGGAACCTCCATTCCACATTCCAGTGGAATGAATGTTATTGTTTGCAGGACAGCTGAACATTTGGTAGTTGTCTGAAGTACTATGCTGTAATCTGCCTCATCTACCACATGGTTTCTCAACTTCAGCACTATTGCCTATTTTGGGCTAGATAATTCTTCTTTGTTGAGGGTCTCTCCTATTCAACGAGGATGTTTAGCAGCATCTCTGGCCTCTACACACCATCTTGGTTAGAATTCTTGTCTACTTCCCACCCTCATCATACTTTAAAGTTTTTTCATGTGCGTATTCAGCATTTTCTACATTAGATCATTTATGTCCCTGATAGAAGATCCAATTGCCACTTCTTAGTCTCATTTCATTTAAAAATACAAATTATAAACCTAAAATAATTGGTACAGGATTCATATCCAAAATAAAGAACTCTTTAAAATTAAGAAAATGGCAAAGAATCTGATAGAAAGTGAGCAAAAAACCATGAACATGTTTCACAGACAAGGAAATATGAGTGGTGAATAAAGTATGAAAAGATGTATCATCAGTGAGGCCACCATAGAATGTTGAGTGGCTGGATCTATTGAGTGACTCTGGATGTTGCTCAGTCTCTTGGATCTTAAGGCCAAACTGGGCTTTTGGTCAGAACTGGAGGCCTAGGGGGTCTTCAGCCTCCTAGCGAATCCATTCTAATCCTGACTTGGATCTTAATCTGTAGAACTCTCGTGTATAACATTTTCAGCTATTTCTAGGAATTAAAAAAAAACAAAAACTAACATGGGACGTTTCAGTTCGGTTCAGATTTAAAGGTGTTCAGGACCCCTGAAGGGAGTACTGGAATTAAGGAAGTTTTCTGAATACAGAAGATGGTCCTAAACCTGAAATTAGACTAGGAGCAGAACAGAGTAGAGTCTGGAGGATCTGCCTGTCCCCGGCCTAAAATTCAGTAGCCTTTCTGGAGATCTGACATGAGAGATTTTTGCACTTAATGACTGCCCTCTACATAATCACTAACTACTGGCATGTAAGTCAGAAAATCTAAGTTAGTTGCAGAGTGAAAAGGAGGCCTATGTAGTTCCTGACTTTGGGCCACAAGGTTCTGAACTCTAAGGTTACAGTAGGCGCCATGATAGGTTTACTCTCCCAAGCCCAAGAATGGAGCCTCTGTTCATACTGTGCTGTCCTGTCTTAGAAAGTCAAGTTGCTTCCTTCTTCATTTTGACAAATCATTTTTAATGTTCTTTTACGTCGTTTGCTTAAGTTCACATCTTTGTGATAGAACTCCCCCCCACTTTATTTTCTGTTTTAAGAAGAAAGGACAAGTAACAAGAAATACATTTAAAAATTTATAATTTTTCCCTTTAGAAAATTCTTTCAATAATAGGATACAATGTCTCAACGGATGTTATACTCAATTTGTTTTGCGATATGGTCCAGTGCAGTCTAGGACATTTGGCATCCATGGTCCTTGCCTGCTGGATGAATGACCCCTTAGGGATTGAGACTGCTTAATATACCTCCCTACATTTCATACACCCCCTAATGGGGTATTATCACCCCAACTGAAAAAGAAGGTAGTCCCTTCTTTTACTTTGAGTTCCAGACTGTAAACTGAACACCTTGTTCAAGGTTGAGAATCTTATTTCTGTTCTTTGAAGAGATTTCTAAGAATACCAGAAATACTTTATTCTTATTCTGTGGTTGTCTGGCCCATTAATTTCAGATCAAGATCTCATCTCTCAGAATACTGTGTACTGCAGAAACAGTATCGCATCACTCAGTCTGGCACACTTGAGGTTTGGCTCTTCCCGTTCCCTGGCCCCTTCCCTGATACGATGCCCTTTGAATGGGCTCCACAAAGGCATGTGCTTTGGTGCTACAATAAGGTTACCAGGACTGTTTATTAAGCTTACTCATTTTTTCAAGTGCGAGCAGCCCCCCCACTAATAAGTTACATTCCAAATTGTATGTGTAGGATGGTTATTTGGACTCTGGAACGTGTTTTGCCATGGAAACCATTTAATACATAGTTGGGTTACCAAGGAAACTGGAAGTACTGAAGGAGTCCATCAAGCCATAGTGCCTGCCACATGCATAACCACATTTTGGGGAACAGGACCAAACCCTTTTTCTTTCTTTTTTGTAACTGTCAGCTGGGCCGCTTGCCTAGTTGGAGGATGGGCGAGGAGCTAGCGGTGATCCAGCCACAGCAGATTGGACCCGCTCAGTTCACCCAATACAAATCTATATACCAGGAGGCCCAAAATGTCAAGTCAGATCTTCTCTCTGTAACATAGACGTGGAGGGCAAACAACAGCTGCACAGTCACTCACTTCTGTGTTATTACCTGGAACAGCACTAAGCGACTTTCCCTCCTTGCTTATGATCCCAGTCCACATCCCAGAGCCAGGAGAGCTGGAGCCAGAGCGAGCACAGTGCACACGAAGTGCTTGCTTTTGTTCCTCGTGTTTTCAAATGTCCTTACAATAAATGATCATCTCTCTAAGCAGTCTCTGTGGATCCAGTGTCATGCAGGAAAAGCCGACCAGCTCAAAGTGGGTGTGGGGCCTGTCCACAAAAGTTTATGGCCCCATGATCTAAGTTCTTTATTAATAGCAAGGTATTTTCCTGTTATATAATGTGACACTCATCACAGTAAAGAGAGAATGCTAAGCCCATTGTACTGTTCCAAAGACAAGGAATGGAAATGGTAACAGCAATTATTATTGTAGTGTTTTGATTGTATTTTTTAAATATAATCTTATTCTTTTAATTTCTTTAATTTTGACTCTTTTGAGGGAATCGAGAGGCCAGAAGGCAGTGTTCTAATCAGATTTGTGGGTAAGACGGTTATCGATAGTAGTTAATGATGGATGAAGTGCACCGAGGATCTTTAACGATGCTTATGGTTTTTGACTTTCCTCTGTACGTTCTAAATTAAACATATATGAGGTCTCGTGCCTGTTTATAACCAGCACTGCCCTGTTCCCTTGGTATAATGGATTGCATTCTACACACTGAGTACTGGGTATGAAGACTCAGCTCCTCGGTGTTACTTCCTTGGAACCTTCACTTGGTGTCCTAATCAGAGTGATGGCTTTCATTGTCCCGTCTTGTCATCACCCTTTGGGGCTTCCTTAGTTTAGTCTTTTATTTCCTATCTTTGTATGTTTGCATAATCACAGCGATCTAACTTTACATTTATATTGTGCTTTCTACTTTACAAGGCACATTCTCTTTGCAAGCTAGATTGGGCAGGCATTGTCATCTCGGTTTACCAGAGTTAAAATGAATACTCAGACATCTTAAAGGACTTGACAAACTCTCACATCCACTTCAGCAGATGTGAAGGTAGAACACAGGGTTTACAGGGCCCAGTTTTCCTGTGCTGTTTCCACTGTATCACTCCTGTCTGGTTGCCACTTCCTTTAGCTCTGCTTATTCCTTGACAGGTGGTTGTTAGCTGTCTTCAGATTTGTACTCAGTGCTGAACTTCTCTAGTAGGGAAGTAGCCTTCCCTCTCTGGCTGCTTTAGTCAGTGTCCCTGGCACTTTGGCCCTAGCATGTACCTCTCACTTCAGCAAATGGGCATCTTGGGACAACTCCTGCCATAGTGTAGTTATTATTGAATTGGTACCTTTGCATATTTTATAAAGTGAATTAATGCCTCTAGGTATTCATCTTGGTGGCCAATAATCATATTTTGTTTTATATAGTATCTTTTCTTCATAAGTATATATTATCTTCCATTATATAGGAGAGGCTAACTGGTTAAATTACTTGTCTCAAATCTTAACTATAACAGCAGAAGAAGGGAGAAGGAGACTAATTTCTGTGAGGAGCTTATGTGAACCAGACACCGTACTAGGTGCTTTACATATAGAATCTCATTTCATCCTTGCCAAGACACTGTGGAGTAGGTGATGTTTTACATTTTACAAGTAAAGGAACTCTAGTTCAGACAAGCTTAGTCTGTCTGTAGTTTGCACAAGCTACCCTGCAAGTGAAAAGTAGAGGGAATATTACAGTCTAGCCTTCTCTGATTCCAAGTCTCATGTTCTATCTGCTGACCCACATGGCTTCCTCTTGCCCTTTGCAGGGTATCTTACAGTAACAAAGAAAAAAATGCCTTGGGTACACGGCGATACAGTGGGGAGGGGGAAAATTGGAGTACTGCCATCTCCTTTTCCTGACAGCAGCCAGAAAGGAGAGAATTTACTCCCTTGTCTTTCCTCTAAAGATCATGGAACTGTTGACACATGTTCTGATAGAAGTTTGAACTTGTAACTAAGTGGAACTAGGATAAACTAAATGGGGCAATCTGTAAGTATTTTAGTGGCTCTTGAAGGAGGACCAGTTCATAGACATCACCCTCTCCTAAGCTGTTAGAAAGCTGCTTGGGAAGAGCTGTGCTTCTTTCTTGGAAAGACAGTGAGAGCGGGGGAAGAGCACCAGCCGGTGAAGTCAGGAGTTCTGTGTTCTGGCCCTGGTTTCTCTTTCTCACTCTAGCCAAGTGACCTGAGGCTGGTAAGTCACCTCCCTTCATTGGGTTCCTCCACTTGTAAAACATGAGAAGTGAACTGGATGACCCTCCCAGCAACTGCAGTTTCATTCCTTATCTTTAAAGAAATGTATTTATTAAAAAAAAAAAACAAAAAAAACAATGTGAGAATGATGAAAAGCTTCTCACTACTCAATGTCCTTGCCAATGATAGTTTGATAGGGAACCTAGAGTAATAGCTCCCTCAGCTCTGACTCTTTTAAGGAAATTAAGAGGCCAGAAGGCAGTGTTCTAATCAGATTTGTGGGTAAGATGGTTATCGATAGTAGTTAATGATGGGTGAAGTGCACTGAGGATCTTTAATGATACTTACGATTTTTGACTTTACTCTGTAGATTCTAAAGTAAACATATATGAGGTTTTTAATTTCTCAGACACTACGCCTGCAGCTCTTTTTGCTGACTCAAGATGACTTGTACTACCTGCTTTATGCCTCCACACTCCAGCCAGACCAGCTCCTCTTGAGCCATTGAGTACCCAGGATAAAAGAACAAACGAGGCTGGGTGCGGTGGCTTATGCCGGTAATCCCAGCACTTTGGGAGGCTGAGGCGGGTGGATCACCTGAGGTCAGGAGTTCAAGAGCAGCCTGACCAACATGATGAAATCCCGTCTCTACTAAAAAACACAAAAACTAGCCGGGTATGGTGGCAGGCACCTGTAATCCCAGCTGCCCAGAAGGCTAACGCCGGAGAATCGCTTGAGATCAACCAGGAGGCAGAGGTTGCAGTGAGCTGAGATCACGCCATTACACTCCAGCCTGGGTGACAAGAGCGAAACTCCATCTAAAAAAAAGAAAAGGAAAAAGGCATCCTTTCCCTCTCTACAGCTAAATTTTTCTACAATAATTCTTCAACAGTGAGTTAAAACTAATTACTAATACTTATAAACATGAAAATAACTATAAATTAGAGCAAGATAGTTAGAAATAGTTTGATAACATTTGGTCCCTTTCTTAAAATTAAAATTTTTATTATTTGCTGCTTATTTATCTCTGGGTTGGGGAGGGATAATACCGGCAGAAATGCCTGATGTAGGCAGCTGGGGGATGGCGACAGCAAACCACCATGGCATGTGTGTACCTATGCAACAATCCTGCAGGATGTCAGGATGTGCACATATATCCCAGAGGTTAAAGTACAATAAAAATAAATAAATTAATTAATTCATTCATTAAAAAGTCAAAAAAAAAAAAAAAGAAAATTCAGTTCAAATCTTTTCTTGGCGAGGAGAGTTTCCAGGTCTTTCTTAAGACAACAGACCCCTTTTGGTATCTGTAGTCTTTGTCTTCACACACAGATTTTCCCCACTTTTCGTGAGCATTGACACCTCACCAGAGGGTGGGCAGGTTTGCATGGGATGATGACTGAATTATTTACATGGCACTATGAATAAGTGATAAACTTAGTCCTGCTGTTTTTATTTCAAAGAATGATTTAAATCTGTCATGTTAGAATATATAAGAATAAACTCTGCATGGGGATGTTTTCCTGAGGCCTTTAAGTTGTAACAGTCTGTCTAAAGCACCACTTCTCTGTCCCCCAAAGAGGCACATCTGAAATTTAGCGATCCATCTCTTCACAGATTCAAACTCTTGCCTTAAACAATTGAGAGTGAAGAGCCGTGTGCCTCTTAAGAGCTTTGACCACAGCCCCTCTGCCCTGCGCCTCCCAGAATTTCCACACTAGATGCACCAGCTTCATAGGTAGTTGAACACACACTAAACTTTAAGAAGGTCTGTCTTGAAGTTGGCTAAGTACTTATTTATTTAGGAGTTACTACCTAATTTTCTCCAGGATATGCATGATTGAGTTTTTGGTCTTTGTGCAGTCTATCTTTGATTTGAATTCTGTAAAGAATACCCTTAGGGGAAAGAGTAGGGTCATATTTTTCTTAGTATTTAGCAGAGTTGCAGAGAAAGTTGACTCCAGCAATATTAGCATAGCCCAAGTCACTGTGCCTGCTTCTGCCTATTGTGTGTGACTCTTTGGGGTTAAACAAGGACAACAGGCTGACATGTAATGCTTGGAAATCACCTTCCTGGGTCATAGATCACTACCGAGTACATTAGACATTAGCATATAGCTCACCTAAGCTCTGGAGCCTTATAATAATGGTAATTAACATAATGATACTTTGTGCTTCTCAAGTGTCTTAAAACTGAAGGCCTTAAAGTGCCATGTTAAACAAAGTAGGCAACACTTTGGCAAGAGAGGTCAGTGTTAACTTCCTCATTTTATGAATTCAAAACCTGAAGCTGAAAATGGAAGTTTAGCTTAGACACTTTTGGATAATGACACATTCAACTTGGAGAAACAGGAATATTTCAAAGGAAACATTTATGATTTTAGGGGAACAGGGGGAGTGGTAGTGGTAAAGTGGTTGCTATTTTGGCATTGCAGGGTATATCCTGAGTGAAAACAGCTGTATTTGGTTACTTTAATTAATACCTTTAATAAGTAGAGGTGTTTAGCTGGCAAATATCATAATTCTTACATTTCTGTATATGAAATCTTATATTCCTTCTGGCACCTTCATTTGCCTTTCCTTTCCCTTCTTTACGTATTTTTTTAATCATTCATAGACTCAGAGAATGTTCAAAACAAAAGAGGCCTTAAAAATCATATAGTCAGGCCCTTTTGTTTTACAGGACAAGATACTTGAGAATAGAAAAGGTTAAGTAAAAGATTTGCCCAAAATGGCTCAGAAAATGTGGGTATGGGAGATATGCCAACAGTGGAACTATTAACAGAGTTCTTATATTTGTGTTCTTTCTGTCTTTTCTTAAACAAGTATATATTATACGAATACACTTTGTAGTTGAGAATCATTCGAAGTCTTTCACAGATCCTGTTTTAGTTATCACCATTTTTCCCTACTTTTCTTTCTTTTATATTATTTTTTCAAATTAAACTTTCAACCCTACAGTATTTCCATGCTATTCCTACCTTTTAAATTTTCTTTCATCTGCTTTATCTGTATTCTTCCTATATCTCTCTTCTCTCTCTTTTGCTTCTGTAAACTAATACCTTTGCAACCTAAGTACCTTAACATTATAGAAAAATAAAATTGAAGTTTTTAAAAATCTTGAAGGTCAACATCTTAGAAAAGGCAGGCTAAATTAAAAGATAAAGAAAAAAAGTACTTGGAGACTTCTGGAATATTTGAGTTCTTTTTAAAAACTACTTCAACAGCTGTAGAAGTAGATATTTATTATCACAATCTTTACCCTCCGTTTGCTCAGCTGCAAGTATATGTTTAACTAGCACAACTCAAATGGATGATTTATAGTGGCTTTTGGCTTACAAATAAAATGAAGAACAGTTCTTAAGGTACCAGATTAAGAATTTGCAGAGAAAAAGATAGGAAATTTATTCATTTATTCAATAAATAATTGATCGATAGGGTTCGTCTCTTTGTGGAATACACTGTATTTTAATGCAAGCAGATGAGAATCCTGATGATTTATGCAGTACTCTTCCTCATCTTCATACTTTGACTGAGCTAAAAGTGCTGAGGTGATAAATGTAAAAGTGCTTAGGAAGAATGGAAAAGGTTATACAAAAGCCTTGTGTTAATGATTTCTTATTCAGAACAGCTCAGTTCTATAAATATTTGTTGGGAATCTAAAAACAAATATTTGTGTGCTGAGGGCCAGGTGCCAGAGATAACGAGCTATAAGGAGAAAAGTAGAGACAATGAGAAAAAACAGAATTTTCTTTCCTTCCGGGAAGAAAAGTAGAAGGATGGAAACCCTATGCCGCACAGTTCCCCATACCAACCACCAGATGGGGCTGTCAGGCACAGGCAGCTCAGTTGCTGTCCAGAGGGCTTCCTTTTGGATTGCACGAGGTGGAAGTTAGTAGGAAGTGTGAAATTAGTTATTGCATATATGGATAATTTATAAAATGAGATACCTACATTTTAGGAAAAATATTTACCTCTATTCTCCAGATCACCTCCTCTATCTGAGAGGGAAAACAGAGTAAGTTGATAAGATTTGTTAATAAAATAATGCTGGTTATTAGTAATGCTTTTTTTCCCAATGCTTGCAAATTTATTTTTGGGGTGAGAACAGATGTATTTTTCTGAGTATGTGTGCCCAGAGTTAAGAGAGTTAGTGTGAGGAAGGTTATTTTGTTTTTCTCTGCTTGTAATCTTATCTTCCTAGTTAATTTCTACTCCTCCTACAAGATTCATGGCAAATGTCACCTCGTCTCTGAAACATTTTTTGGCAGTTAATAATGCCCCTTTCTGTATTTCTACATGGCTGTCTGTGCTTAATAATAATTGTTATGATGCTGAATTTTCTACCAGACAGTTAATAATGCCCCTTTTTGTATTCCTGCATGGCGGTCTGTGCTCAATAATTGTTATGATACTGAATTTAAATTAATTTTTCTGCCCTTCTCTGCTACTAATAGGGAGATTCTTGAGACCATGTACTATTTATATATTATTTGTATTTCTATACCCACTGCTGACTACAAAACCTGGCAGGTATTAGTCAGAGAATAAGCAAGTTATAAATACTTGTAAATTATAGTTTTTCAGTCTATTTAAAGAATACGAAATTATTAATAGTTCCTGAGCAGTTGGCCCCGTCATTATAAATAAGCTATCAGGAGTTATTCTACAAAATAATTGATTTCAGAAGATTTTTAGAAAGGAATATTTACCTTAAGAGAGAAAGGATTATAGAATTAATTGCAAATACCATAAAAGGCTTATTTTATCTTACAATAGGGTCTACTCTCAATGAAGCAGATGTATGGAATTTTAAGACTTATTTAGAATTTTAATTTAGTGACTTATTTACATTTTTTAATTGGTTGAATTGAAAAAAAGTTGCCTTTTTCCTTAAATAGTCTAGGGACATCTTTGAGCAGAAGGCCAAGTTTGATTCTATATTACAAATTTTTAAATGGAACTTAATGGGAAAATATGATTCACCATTCAATTTAATTGATAGAAGTCTGTTTCATAGCCAACTTTTTTTTAAAGTGAACTACATATTTCTCTTTAGAAAACAAATGTATAAATTTGTAGACTTCTGTGAGAATGAAAGTAGGATGCTCTTTTATTTACCGAAAACTGTAAGATTTTTTTCCTTATGAAAATAATATTCCAGTATTTCCCTGTGTGTGGAAAATTTCTGTGTCTCTGATCTTGACTAGGAAAGTGTTTTCTGGGCAATTTAGAAAACTAAAGAAAAGTGTTTCACTTTGGGAGGCTTAGGTGGGTGGATCATAAGGTCAGGAGATCAAGACAATCCTGGCTAACATGGTGAAACCCCACCTCTACTAAAAATACAAAAATTTAGCCAGGCGTGGTGGCATGCACCTGTCATCCCAGCTACTCGGGAGGCTGAGGCAGGAGAATCGCTTGACCCAGGAGGCAGAGGTTACAGTGAGCTGAGATCAAAGCATTGCACTCCAGCCTGGGCAACAGAGTGAGACTCCGTCTCAAAAAAAAAAAAAAAGGATTTCATTATCTTCAGCAAACAAGTGCCTACTATAGGAAGATCAGATTACAAGCCCTGGAAAAACCCCACTTATCCAAAGGTGAGACTCCTAGCAACACCCTGGAAAAGGGCCTTGATCCCTGGACTGAAAGAAAGGGAGTCTGAAGAGCCAAAGACCCCATTTTTTAAAATGCAGGCAGCCATTTTGTTTTACACTGCCCTGGCAAACTTAGCTTATTTTTACACCCACAGCATATATGAAACAACAGATTTAAGGCAGGCAGTCTGCTGTGAATAAACAGGCTTTGATAGCAGCAAAAATAGACAGCTAAAACAAAGTCAAATAGAAAATATATTCACTGATAATCCCAATGATGACCACATATCGTCAATCAAGTTTGGACCCAAATGTATTAATCCTGTTCAGCAAATTATTATTATTTTGAGACAGAGTTTCTCTGGAGTGCAGTGGCACAATCTCAGCTCACTGCAACCTCCGACTCCCTTGTTCAAGCGATTCTCCTGCCTCAGCCTCCCGAGTAGCTGGGATTACAGGCTCACTTCACCACACCCAGCTAATTTTTGTGTTTTTAGTAGAGGTGGGGTTTCATCATGTTGGCTGGGATGGTCTCGATCTCCTGACCTTGTGATCTGCCCGCTTTGGCCTCCCAAAGTCCTGGGATTACAGGCGTGAGCCACTGTGCTTGGGCAGCAAATTATTTAAGGACCTGATCTGTGGGGTCAGGCAGGCCTGGGTTCTAATCTCTGATATCTCACCTACTAATGATATAATCATGAGTAATTATCCAACCATTCAAGCTGAGCTTTTCTTCTGTGTGTCAGAAATAATATGACAACTATTTAAAAAACAAACTGGAACGATATGATGTCGATCACAAATGTAATCAAAAGTTAACAGCATTTCTATTTAAATTGATCCGAACACTTAAAATCCCAATAGGTAAAAGAGCAATGTCATTCGGTTTACAGAGGAAGAAATAAAACAACTAATGAACATAGAACAATGTTCACCCTTACCTAATGATCAAAAAATTAAAAAATAAAAACAACAAAATAGTTACATCAGGTTTAAATCAGCAAGATAGTAAAACTATACCAATAAACTCTAAATGAAGAGGCTCACATAAGAAAAGGCAGATTCCAAAGGAAAAACAAAAATGACCACTTGAATAACTTCATCAACACAAGAAAGTTAAAAAGTACTGAAATACACATCAGTGTAATAATCAGGTAGCTCCTCAGTTTATGCCTCACGGCGGCCCTAAAACTACTAGCAGGAAAAGTGGCCTCCACGTGGGACTGTCTGCCACCATTCTAGATCTCGGGGCCAGTATGAGCTCCTTGGAATGCTCGTCTGTTAGGACTGGCACTATCCATGCTTGAATTTGTATTCTCCATTTCTTGGACGATTCTACTCTTTGTCTCTTTCGTTGTTTGAAAGTCCAATTCTTTCTTTCATCATTATAATAAGGCCACGTAATATAGCTTGAGACTTCTACTACACTTATTGATCTTACTTGCCTAATACAGCTTTTGCCTGCATTATTGTTTTTTATTGCATGATTTACACTTGAATTTTTACATAGGAATTGTGGGAGGTTTTCTAAATTGAAAAGAGATTTTAAGTTGGCAGAGTAGGACATTTTTTTTTCATTCTCATTAATGCCTTTGTCCTTTTTCTCTCTGTCTGAAGTTATCACCAGTGGTTTAAGCTGTCTGGCATTGATTCTGCTTTAGTGCATGTCTGGAAATTTTACTGGTATGGAAAGCATTTTTTGGAACTTTAACATCATCAAGTTCTCTTTCACTTAAATGGCTAAAGGATAAATCATCTTATCTCAAATATCTGCATTCTGAGGGAATTCACTTATTTCAATTTCAGGAGTTTCTGTTTGTTTCTAAAGAACTAACGTAATATGTCATTATTCATTCATTCAGCCAACATTTATTTGAGTGCCTATCACATGTCAAACACAGTACTGACTCTTTTTGAGTAAGGGTAGGAGGTTATGGAATAAGGTTGAAGATGTTCAACATTCAAAAAGAGTAGAGTCTAGGACAGAGTCAGGCACAGAAGTAACTAACTCGGAGTGTGATGAATTCTGTAATAGAGGTGTGCACATAGAACCATAGGAGCCCAGCAGAAAGAGCTGTGAGCTCTGTCTGCTGTGGGATCCAAGGACTCGAAGAAAGGGTGACATCTGAACAGGATGTTGAAGGAAGAATAAAAGTTTTCTAGGAGATAAAGGAAAGGTTGGGCATTCCAGACAGAAGGAACATGTGAACTAGGCATGCAAGAGTGTGCTTGGCATTTTTAGGGCACTGTGAGGAGACCAATATGGATGTTTAAAAAATTGCCAGAATTGGCCAGGAGTGGTGGCTGACACCTGCAATACCAGCACTTTGGGAGGCCGAGGTGGGTGGATCACCTGAGATCAGGAGTTCAAGACCAGTCTATCAATGTAGCAAAACCCCACCTCTATTAAAAATACAAAAATTAGCTGGGTGTGGTGGCATGCACCTGTAATCCCAGCTACTCAGGAGGCTGAGGCAGGAGAATTGCTTGAATCCAGGAGGCAGAGGTTGCAGTGAGCCAAGATCATACCACTGCACTCCAGCCTGGGTGACAGAGCGAAACTCCATCTCAAAAAAAAAAAAAAAAAAAAAAAATTGCCAGAATTTAGTTAGGTAAAAGGTAATAATCTAGAAAGGTTTCACATTCTCAAAGAAACCCAGAAAATGACTGGGTGTTTGTTTGTTTGAAGAAACAGAGTCTCACTGTGTCACTCAGGCTAGAGTGCAGTGGGCCAATCATAGCTCACTGAAACCACAAACTCCTGGGCTCAAGTGATCCTCCTGCCTCAGCCTTCCAAGTATGTGGGACTACAGGCATGCACCACCATGCCCGGCTAAGTATTTTTATTTTTGTAGAGATGAGGCCTCACTATGTTGCTCAGGCTAGTCTTGAACTCCTGGCCTCAGGGGATCCTCCCACCTCAGCTTCCCAGAAACCTGGGATTCTAGGCATGAGCCACTGTGCCTGGCCATGATTGGTTTTTAGTATGTTCTGTTTAGCTGGGCCTGTGCGTGGTGCTTAGCATATGATTATGTGATAGCTAACCCCCTTGGATCCCTCAGACACCTATCCAGGTATATAATTTCTCTTATCATACATTGTGTTGAGAACATTTTCTTCTGTTCAGTCAGCTACAGCGTTAGGCTGCAGAGGCAGTAATTTAAGGGAGCCTCCAGAAGTGCACGTATGCACAATCACCACCCACACATTCACATACTTATGCAGTGTACACGATCACACAAATATGCCTTTTTTTGTTTTATCTTTCATTATCCCTAATAAAAAGTTGAACCCATGGGCGGTACTTTCTAAATATTTGTACTTTCTAAATATTTTCTGGGGTATTTTCTTTTTTTCAGCGGTAGCATCTAGCATGTGCAGATACTGCATACACATGGATCTAGAAAACAGAATTAAATGAACATGGAAAGGAACATATGAATCTTTTAAAAAATAAATAAATAAAAGAGTAAGTAGGTGGGATGAAATAGTAATGAAATAGTGAGTGTGGGCAATGAGCAAAGGATGCAGGCTGGTAGATGGTGGATGCATGGGAGAGTTTGGAAAGTACAGAAATGTGTACTCTGCATAAGAGTTGTCCGGAAAGTACATGAAAGATTTCTACTGTTTATGCTTTTAAAAAATATTTAGCATCGTGTAGTCAAATTTTCTGGAGACTACTGCAGAGTTAAACCATGAGGTGAGGTTCTCTGTGAATTTATTAATGATTAATCATGATGGTCCCAGGTTTCCCAATTGTGCAGAGCCAGCTTTCCAACAGATTTCCCTTTACAGGAAAGATGCATAACTGGGAAATTGCATAAACCAGCCAGACGTCTTCAGGGAATTATGGGTAGGCAGTTTTCTTTTTAAGTGGCTTATAAAGCATTTGAAGAATGCCATTGTGGAACAGAGAGCACATGCCCAACCACTGCCTTTCTTTGGGAAGTTGGCACATTCTCGTTTTGAGTTGCCTGTACCTCAGGGCTTCACTGTGGCTCCTGGGGTTCCTGGGGTGCTCCAGGACTCTAGGTGCTGGGGTCAACCAGTGATTCACTCAGAATTTGAACCCATTTCCAGTCAAATGACTCCAGGGCTTGGGAGTGGGGATGGGAGTAAGAGTTGGGTTGGGAATAGGTAGAAAGTAGAAATTAGAGATAGACCTTCAAGGAAATTCCAATTTACTCTCCCCATTTTCAGAGTCTCTGGTTTGGCTGAAACTCTCAGAGTGTCTCAAAGACCCTTCTTCATTTTTTTTCTGAAACTACTTAGAAGCCAAACTCTTCTACTTTTCAAGCAAGGGTTAGCCAGAGCTGTCTAGCAGACCTGTCCAGCATCTTATCCTGAAACCCCTTGGGCAGTGCTGAGGCCCTGCATTCCTAGTACAAAAGGGAGCACAAATAGGTGGGTGTGTCCTTCTTGGCAGTTGTTCCCCTCCACTTTGCTCTTTTGCGGTCAAAAAGTCTTGCACAGCAGTTACTTAATGCCAAGCTGGCCCAGCTGCAGCTAATTTGATCACTCATCTGTTGAGTGAGGTACTATTTCCATTTTGCAGTTGGGGGTAAACTGAGGGCTGAGATCTTTAATTATTTTATTTAGGGCCAGAAATGGACTCTGATAGATATAGGACGAAACATTTGGACATCTTTTTGTTTGCTTTCCATAAGAAACATAGTTCACTATATTATATACTGCTTCCTGTGCCCTAAATTAGTATAAATTTACATTTTAGTTACTGCAACCATCTCTTCAAACCAATTACTAATTCCTAGAACAAATACTAGTGATTTCAAATGAAACCTTTTAAATGGTTGGTCAAGTGGCAAGGAGTTGTGATTACTTAAATAAAAATTATTTTGAAACTTAAAAATATCATATTTTGTCTTTTTTAATGCTCCTTCCAGTGGGTGTTTAGGCCTAGGTAAAGAGTCCATCACTGGGCGCTCAAGCGCATGCCTCACACCTGGGCAGTAAAGACAAAGGACACCTGAAATGTACACGGCTTTCTGCAGGATGCTTCAAGAAACCAGAACTTAGGTAATGGTTAAAGTAGAGACTCCAAAGTCAGACAGACCTGGATTTGAATCCGGCCTCCGATACTGAGTAGCGGGATATTCTCTTAGCCTTTTTTTGTCACCTTTTTGAAGTAGATAGTATCTACTTCACAGTTGTGAAGATTGAGTTAAAACATGTGTAATGAGACTAGTGTCTGGTGTATACTACTCTGTGGAGTCAGCACCCAATGAAGATAGCTCTTCTTAGCTCGGCCGACCCTGCACCGGGGCTTCTTCCTAAGTGCTGTTATGCACATTACCTCATTTCATTTCCCTATCAGCCGGCCAGGTGATCCTCTTCCTTGCACAGCTAGAGCAGTGTTAGTTGAACATTTGAATTTTTAAGCATCTTGACTGAATATGACACTGCATTGGTGACATTTTGATAGCTGTCACTGCATGGTTTAGTTCCAGCATCTTTCAGCACATTCAGAAGCATCAACCTTTACATGTTGGGGCTTCTCCAACAGCAATTATAGCCACAAGTGGAGAAAAGCTATACATGTTCTCATAAAATATCATCGAGATTTGTGTCATAGGCCCCCAGTGACAAAGACATGTTTAACTGCTAGATGTCAGCTTTTTTCCCCTTTCAGATAAAATTAAACTGTAGAGTTACCATTTAATCCACAAGTGTAAGAATAAATTGGTTTTTCAGTCCCAATTCTGTAGAAAAATCAAAACTGGTACCAAATATCTTTATTTATAAACATTTTTATTGTGGGTATAGACAGATATCTGTGTGTAGACAGAATAAGGTGCCCCTCCCAAAAAAAGATGGTGGTGTCAACTTTTGTGGCCAGCCTGGTGAAATCCTCACTCTCCCCAGATCCCTCCCAGCCGGCAGCCACTCTGCTTCCCCCATGACCTTCTTCTGAGTGTGAGCTCTGTGTGCCAGCGCTTCTTCCAGCCAACTCAGCAGGTGGGCCAGGATCAGCTTGAGAATTAGTTTTCTTAACAGCCCCAACTGGCCACTCTCAAAATAATTCTGTTAAATGTGACCTCTCATATTATGTGGAGTAAGTCAGTAGCTGGCTATTGGGGAGACTTTAGAGACCCAGAGAGCTGCATGCCTAAGGGGAGAAAAAGAATATTTTTCTGGTCTTGAGGCAGGTCACAGAAAATGTACACATGGTGCTGGGGATAAAGGTCTAGGAAAGAGGCAAAAGGCAGTCACCCCTGCCAGATATTTAACAAAATGCCAGAGTTAAACATGAATGCCATAAGAATAATGAAAAACTGAGAGCAGTGGGCCTTAGGAAGAGAAAAGGGGGTAAATCGGGTGATAGAGCAAGAGAAGTTGTGAACCCAGCCAGAAAGAAAGATAAGGGCGAGGCAGTCTGTCCCCATCTTAACACAATGTACTCCTAAGGGTGAGACTTGCTTAAGATCGGCTGGGCTGATGGAGCTGGGTCAGAGGCCTCAGAATTGGACTCACATGGCCCAAGACTCTAAAGTAAGGTGATCTAGCATCATGGAGATGAGAACTGAGGCCATCCACTCCTTGTGGGTGTTTCTTTCAGGGCACTGCCTATTGCAAATTGCTGGATCATTTTCATTTGGCTTCATCTCTCGGCCCACTGCTATGTACCTCTACTTAGTTGGGGGAGATAGCAAGTAACAGGTGGTACTGAAAACTGAAGATGAATTTTCTCATGGAGTTCTCTTCTTAGAAACTCCTAGACTCAGTGACAGATTGCAAAAGGCACATCTGGCACCAAAACAGACTCCTTCAACTTGTTGCACTTCATATCTTGATACCAAGGATCACAGGGATGGAAGACAGTGGTAATCCCCATGAACGGGTGGGGTCTGGTCACTTCCATGCAGTCAATAAAATACAGTGTTGATGGAAACCAGTGCAGGTGGAACAGGGCAGTTCTGTTTGTGCAATTGGTATTTGCTCTTCTTCCCTTCAGTGTAGCTTTTGTTGTGTCAAACACAACCGAGTGAGAGTTGTCCCTCCATCCCCCGCGTGGAGTTAGAGGAGTGTGTCCTGGCCTGGAATAGGTCTCTTTCTGGGCCACTCTGTGGGCTGTCTGAGCAGTGGAAGCATAAATATAAACCTCGGGCACATAAGGACACACACAGGCCGCAGAGCCTGTCAAGGGCTCTGTCATGTTCCGAGTGAACAGATGTTTATCCCACAACATTTTTTTTTTTTTTTTTTTTGCTTCTTGGAATTTGTCCAATGCATTAAAAAAAAAAAAAAAAAAAAACCCTAAACTGTTTACACTAATTATTCCCTTTTGCTGCCTTTGCTTGTTTTGTTTTGCTCTTTTCTTTTTCCCATACATTAAGAGCTATTCGTGTGAGGAAATTCTGCCCAGCTGCTTTCTGGAACAGATACTTCCATAGCTTAAACCAGGAACCCTTTGTTCTTGGATCTGAGTGGAGCTCAGATTGCCTTGTCACATGTATCTTGGCGCTTCTTCCCTCAAGTTTATAGGCTTTTTAAAATCCATTTCCTTTTTACCCCAAAGATAATCAGCTTCCATAACTTTTCTTCAAGTAAATAACTCCAGATCTTTTCATGGTTTCAGATTTTCTTGTATGCTTCAGTCAGGATTTTATTCAGCAGTCATTTATTAAACACATTCTTAAGTTTGTGAGTACCATACCACTGTACTAGGTATCAAAAGAGAAATTAAACCCTTTCCTCTTTTATTGGTTTGTTCATGTTTTCACTTATTTTTCATTTCCTTCATTCAAGAAGTATTTGTTTAGCTCCTGCTGTGTCCCAGGTACAGCTCTGAGTGCAGAGGAATCAGTGATAAGCAAAAACAGACATCGTCTTTGCCTTCAAGGAATTGCCATTATACTGCGGGAGAAAGACGTAAAGAATTAATTGCAATTCAGGGTGATACATGCTATAATAGTAGGGTGTTCAAGTTTCTTTGAGGAATGGGAAGGTGTAATTGGCTCTGCCTCAGGCATCAAAAATAACTCCACAGAATACTGGACATGTGAGAGTATTCTATACAGACAGAACGGAATATACAGAGGTGAGGATGTATAAAGTATGGTTGGAAAATGGTCATTGGTTGAAGGGGCTTGATATCAGAATGCAAAAGCAGCAGATGCAAGAGATGAAGCTGGAAAAGTAAGCTGAGTAGACAAATTGTTAAGGTCTTTTTGCATGCCAGGTTTAAAAATCAAGAGTATGTCTTAGAGAAAATGGTTGGGCGGGGAGTGGTACTGAAGCTTTTTTTCCCCTGCCTCCTGGGTTCAAGGGATTCTCCTGCCTCAGCCTCCCGAGTCACTGGGATTACAGGCGTGTGCTACCACACCCAGCTAATTTTTGTGTTTTCGGTAGAGATGGGGTTCCACCATGTTGGTCCGACTGATCTTGAACTCCAGGCCTCAAAGTGATCTATCACCTCAGCCTCCCATAATGCTGTGATTACAGGCATGAGCCACTACAGCCAGCCACACTGAAGGCTTTTAAGCGAGAAAATGCTTCAGGGGTAAATTGTGTTTGCTCTAGAATTCATATATTGAAGCTTTAACCCCTAGTACCTCAAAATATAACTGTATTTGGAGATAAGGCCTGTAAGAGGTAATTAAATTAGAATGAGGTCATCAGAATGGGCCCTAACCCAATATGACCTATGTCCTTATAATAAGAGGAAATTAGGACACGAATACACATGGGGAAAAACAGTCATCTACAAACCGAGCAGGCCTCAAGAGAATCCAACCCTGCTAACCCCTTAGACTTCCAGCCTCTAGAATTGTGAGAAAAATCAATTTCTGTTGTTGAAGCCACCCAGTCTGTAGTACTTTGTTATGGCAGCCCTAGGAGGTGAATACACTGAGGTGTATTAAGTTTTGTAAAGATAACTAGAGTCCATGGAGGATGCTGGCTTGGAGAGAAGAGTAACTTGAAGTAGGAGGAGCTGCAATAGAAGAATGTTGCGGAGGTCTAGGTCATGATACTAAGGTTTTGAGTGACCAAAAACTACTCTAGTGCATTATCCTATTAATCAAAATAATGAATACCATAGGAAGGGCACATTTTGAGGGAGTGGAGGGAGGGGTGAATGCCAAACTAGTAAATCTGGATTTGGACCACTTCACTTTGGTATGTGCCCTGGATGGCTGCATCAAAATGAACGTTCTTTGATTGGGTTCAGTAGCTAGAGATTTGAGGGTGGAAGGAGAGTAAGGGGGTGTATTTTTCCCCCCCGATTCCTCCCTTCTTTGCACTGGCATGGCTGTGGTTGCAGTCTTCTACCTATGGGCACAACTCCATTAGTAGGCCCACTCCTGACAATCCAGTTATCTTTGGTTTGAGCCCAGTGATAAGTAATGCGTTTCCTTTGTTGCCAGCCCTAGGGTGCTTCTGTGTCTCTTTTTAATTTCCCTTACCCTGTTTACAACCTCATAACAAATGCCTTCATCAGACTTCCTTCTGTATTCCCTTTCAGTGTGCCATTTGTTTCTTGCCATAACCCTGATGAGTTTTAAATGCCTACTGGACATCCAGGGGGAAATATCCAAGAGGCAGTTAGAAATTTAGGATTAGGGACTTGGAAAGAGGTTGAGACTGGATATAGCTTTAGTATTAACATGTTAGTGGGTGTGGAAACCATGAGCTGCCGATAATATAGTGTGAAAAGAGAAAAAGGTTCTTGGTTGGAATGCTGGAGAAGATAAACTTTTCAGGAATTGACAGTTTTCTGCAGCTAATAGAATCTCACTTATGCATATGTTCTTCATTCTGATTGTGTGAATAATTCCATATGAATAATTCAGACTGAATACTTGTACTAGTCACTAGTTATATAGGCACTGAAGTTTGCCTTTGTTTTCAAGAAGGGACTTGATAGTCAATGAGTAGTGAAACAATTTCGGAGAAAATAAGTAAGTAGGAATAATCAAGGAAAACATTTTTAATCACGGAAAACATTTTTAAGCATCCTTAAGGGTTTCATAATGTATTTATTTCTAAATCTGTATTTAATAACAGGTTATTTTTAAATAACACAGTTTGCACTGGGCATGGTGGCTCACACCTGTGTTCCCAGCACTTTGGGAGGCCAAGGCGAGCGGATGACCTGAGGTCAGGAGTTTCAGACCAGCCTGACCAACACAGGGAAACCCTGTCTCTACTAAATATGGAAAAATTAGCTGGGCGTTGTGGTGGGTGCCTGTTAATTCCAGCTACTAGGGAGGCTGAGGCAGGAGAATTGCTTGAATCAGGGAGACAGAAGTTGCAGTGAGCTGAGATCGCGACGCCACACTCCAGCCTGGGCGACAGAGCGAGACTCCATCTCAAATAAATAAATAAATAAGGCAGTTTGCAAAGTCTGGTAGGCAACACTTTGATAGCTAAGATTTGGTTACTCTATATATTCTAAAATAGTTAACCTATATTACCTATAAAATTCAGAGAATCATGATGTTCAAATGCTAAGTGTTTTACCTGCACTGTCTCATTTAATCTGTATTTCTACTTCTCTAAGGTGAGTACTGTTAATATCTTCCTCACAACTGATGAAGAGAGGCTTAGAGAAGTTAATAATTTTCTCAGGCCCACACAGTTAGTAAATGTTGTAGCCAAGTTCTGTTATTTATCTGAATAAGTGAGAGTTTTCACTAATACCTGAAAAGACTTTGTTGGACCTCATCCAATGGCTTTTTGTTACAGAGGAACTCAAGGAGCCCATGGAAAGCACTTACAACTAAAGGTGTTCCCGTGGTCTAGACTTAGAAGCTACCTTTTACAAAGGTCCACCAGCACACAGTAGAACAATTTTATTATAAAGGGCCAGAATTGCCTGTGGAGAATGCATAAAACATGTTCTTTCTACTCTTTGGCTAGTATAAAAGTTATACTCTTTGGCCAAGTGGAATGATTCAGCCAGGATCTGAATTTCTTGGAAGGCTGTTTCTCATAGGCTCATGCAGTGTAATCAGAGTACATTTGGCACTTTGGAAAGCTGTGGCCTGCTTCTTCTGGAGGTCTGTGTGTGGCATGGTGTGGCATCATAGGAGCTTGCCCGGTCTGCTTTTATGGGCTGTGATCACTGCGTGGCTATGAACTTTTTCCTTTCATTTATGCCAAATTTTCCTGCCTTTTGAGGTTTGAAAGGTGAGGGGCATATAAAAAGGAAATGGTTATGGCCCAAGGTCCTTTATTACCTTTTTTGTCCAATGCATTGTTGACAGCAGTTTACTTATCATTCTTAGAGGGCCAAAACCTTCATTCTGATCAAGTTTCTAACCTTTGAAACTTCTATTTTAAATGGATTTGAAGGCCCTGCCTAAAAGTTGACAGATTTCAAGTCAGACTTGAAAACATCAGGAAAATTAATTAGCGTCTTCACAGTTTTTTTCCCTTCATGTTTCATCTGGGCACAGATCCAGTAACTTCCACAAAGAGCAGGATAGTTAGTCTCACCCCCTGGTCCCTAATCAGTTAAGTCAATCAAACTTCCAGAAAGATGGCAACACTGTAGGTAAGGGTTGAGACCTACTACTTACTCCCTCATTGGCCCCCTGTGCCCTCTTCTCCTGTGATCAGCTTCTGAGCAAGCTGATGAAAGACGTAGCTTAGCTCCAATGTGTGTTATCCCACTAATCATGTTAAAGACTTGGTTAACTCTATTTCATTATGGGCTTGTTTAAAACTTTACTTCTTTCAAACTCCAGTAAGGATTTTAGGTCAGTTTTTAAAGAGCTCTTCTGAACCACATCATGGAGATTTATTTCAAGCTGTGGTAACAAAGTAAGCCTGAAACATACCACTTTAATTATTGTTGTAGATATCTTTGGTTAAGAGGGGAAAAAAAATCACTTTTATTTTTAAAGATATTTTTATTTTACTCTAAGTAGTGCCAATTTTGGTGGCAATGTTTAGTCATTCTGGAAGATAATTTAACAATGTGTGTTAAAAACCTTTAATACTTACATACCCATGCTCTAGGATTTCAGTATATTATTGTAATTCTAACCTGGATGGAGTGTTTTTACCTAACAAGCATTTATTCACCTATTTTTATGTTCTTTGTGACCTCTTAAAGAGACAATATAAATATCCAGCCCAGGTGTGGTGGCTCATACCTGTAATCCCAGTACTTTTGGCAACCCGAGGCGGGAGGATCACTTGAGCCCAGGAGTATGGGACCAGCCTAGGGAACATGACAAGACTTCTCTGTACTAAAACAAACAAATAAGCAAAAACAATAGCTGGGCATGGCGGGGCGTGCGTGTAGTCCCTGGGAGGCTGAGACAGGAGGATCAGTTGAGTCCAAGAGGTAAAGGCTGCAGTGAACTGTGATTGCACAAATGTACTCCAGCTTTGGTGACAAAGCAAGACTGTCTCAAAAAAAAAAAAATGTCCAGTAATAAGGGATTAGATAAGTATATTACAGTATAGCAGCATAACAGAATCCTGTTCATCATTAAAAAAACAAAAAACAAAAACCATAGCCTGGGAACATATTTATAGTACAGGGCATTCCAAAAGTCCCAGCACAGTTTTAAGCTTAATAACTTCAGAAATATAAATGCTTTAAACTTTCAAAAAACATTTATTTGAAAGTTTATTAAATTTCTTTAATATTTATTTCAGTTGATGAATTTTGGATAATAAATTTTTATTTTTTGTTTTAGTTAACATTTGTCAGAGATTAAAAGAAAAAATTAAAATTTATGTCTGAAATTTTATAAATAACGTGTTTTATAATCTTAGTCACAAAATTTATAAAATAAGAGATAAGTGAAGGTGATAATTTATTAAAACAGACTTTAAAAATAATATTTACAGCTTCTGATTATATAAATAATATATACATGCATGTGTTGGAATTTAAAAAGGAAATCTATATATCCAAATTAATAGTAGTTTTCTCTGGAGTGGTATGATTATGTATTAATTTTTCTCTTTGCTTTCTCTATTTTTCAAGTTTTCTACAATGAATGTCTACTAATTTCTATTTAGAAATATGTCATTTAAATACTTTAAAGAGTAGAGCCAATATTTTGACTTACTCTGAGTCACAGTATCACAGTTAGTGTATATAAAAAGCTAGGAATATTAACTTCATCTACCAATTGCCATTAAAGTAATTAATTTAGCTATGAATACTGAAAGTAGAGAGCAATTAAATATAAGAAATATTTCCTCCTAAAATAGCTAAAAGCTATGCTTCATATCTTTATGTTTGATTGATAGTATCACATTTTTAAGAAGTTATTTTTAGATGTTTATGAACTATAAGAGAATCATATAAGGGAATAGCTGTAAAAGGGGATTAGAGGGCTTTTGTTTTTATTATTTTGTATTGTATCATTCTAAGAGATTAAATAAAGATTCATGAGTAGAAGCTAGAGTGAAAAAGAATTTAACTTTGCAAGAAATTCATTTCTCCTTACGTCTTATAACATTTTTTAAAGTAGAGAAAAATCAAATAGGATAAAAGGATTACAGATTTTTTAAAAAATATTTTTTAAGTAAAGAACACAGTGTAGAAGGATATATGATGCAGAGAACATTTCCTCTAACCCCATTCCCCCTCATCTTCCAGCTCCCCTTCACAAAGGCAGTCAGTTACCTATGTGTGTCCTTCCGTGAATATACAAATGTATGTGAACATATCCTTTCTGCCATTTGGATGGTAGCATACTGTACATACGATATTGCAGCCTGCTTTTTTAAAAAAATTTGTATCTTGGAGATTGTACCATATCATTCCATACAGATTCACTAGTTCGTTATAACAGCTGTTTAATCATCCTTACTGATGGACCTATGCATTTACTTTCCATCTTACTACATACAACTAATTATGAATATCTTTCTACATACACTGAGGACTACCAGTGTATGTACAAAGTGTATGTTCTAACAGTTGCATCTGTCAGATGATGAGAGATAATAATGGGATTCTCATATCCTGATAATACTTGATATAGCTTTCAAAGCACTTCCCATATATTTTTTGTTTTGGAGTGATCTGCCTTCAGGAATGGTTAGTGACCCACTACTGGAAGTGGTCAACTATTGCGTGCATTTACAAGGTTGCTATGGAGGGAGGATCAGTTCCAGAATGGTGCCTTCTGGCTAGGGAGTGCAGGGGTAGAGCTGTCCTTTCCTGCTTTCCTGTCTAGTAGATCTCCCCATAATAAAGGCATTTTTAAGCAGCTGGTTTTCTTACTAATCCTTTTGGCTTTTTTATCCAATTTGCCAGTCTGTGTCTTTTGATTGGGGCATTTAGCCCATTTACATTTAGGGTTAATATTGTTATGTGTGAATTTGATCTTGCCATTTTGATGCTAGCTGGCTGTTTTGCCCGTTAGTTGATGCAGTTTCTTCATTGTGTTGATGCTCTTTACCATTTGGTATGTTTTTGGAGTGGCTGGTACTGGTTGTTCCTTTCTATGTTTAGTGCCTCTTTCAGGAGCTCTTGTAAAGCAGGCCTGGTGGTGATGAAATCTCTGAATACTTGCTTGTTCGCAAAGGATTTTATTTTTCCTTCACTTATGAAGCTTAGTTTGGCTGGATATGAAATTCTGGGTTGAAAGTTCTTTTCTTTAAGGATGTTGAATATTGGTCCCCACTCTCTTCTGGCTTGTAGGGTTTCTGCTGACAGATCTGCTGTGAGTCTGATGGGCTTCCCTTTGTGGGTAATCTGACCTTTCTCTCTGGCTGCCCTTAGCATTTTCTCCTTCATTTCAACCCTGATGAATCTGACAATTATGTGTCTTGGGGTTGCTCTTCTTGAGGAATATCTTTGTGGTGTTCTCTGTATTTCCTGGACTTGAATATTGGCCTGCCTTGCTAGGTTGGGGGAAGTTTTCCTGGATAATATCCTGAAGAGTATTTTCCAGCTTGGATTCATTCTCTCTGTCACATTCAGGTACACCTATCAAACGTAGATTAGGTCTTTTCACATAGTCCCATATTTCTTGGAGACTTTGTTCATTCCTTTTTTCTCTAATCTTGCCTTCTCGTTTTATTTCATGGAGTTGATTCAACCTCTGATATCCTTTCTTCTGCTTGGTCAATTCAGCTGTTGAAACTTGTGTATGCTTTGTGAAGTTCTCATGTTGTGTTTTTCAGCTCCATTAATTCACTTATATTCCTCTCTAAGTTGTTTATTCTCGTTAGCATTTCATCAAATCTTTTTTCAAGGTTCTTAGTTTCTTTGCATTGGGTTAGAACATGTTCTTTTAGCTCACAGAAGTTTTCTTATTACCCACCTTCTGAAGCCTGATTCTGTCAATTCATCACACTCATTCTCCATCCAGCCTTGTTCCCTTGCTGGTGAGGAGTTGTGATCCCTCGTAGGAGGAGAGGTGTTCTGATTTCGGGTGTTTTCATCCTTTTTATGCTGGTTTCTTCCCATCTTTGTGGATTTATCCACCTGTCTTCTTTGTAGTTGTTGACTTTCAGATTGGGTCTCTGAGTTATTTCTATGATGAAGTTATTTCTTTCTGTTTCTTAGTTATCCTTCTACCAGTCAGGCCCCTCTGCTGTAGGACTGCTGAGGTCCACTCCAGGCCCTGCTTGCCTGGGGGATCACCTGCAGTGGCTGCAGAATAGTAAGGGTTGCTGCCAGTTTCTTCTTCTGCTATCTTTGTCCCTGAAGGATACTCACGTGATGTCAGTCTGAGCTCTCCTTTATGAGGTGACTCTTTGGATATACGGGGGTCAGGGAACTGCTTGAGAAGACAGTCTGTTCTTTATAGGAGCTCAAGTGCTGAGCTGTGAGCTCAGTTGTTCATTCAGAGCTGCTGGGCAGGTACGTTTAAGTCTGCTGCAGCAGAGCTCATAAACTCCTCCACCTTTTTTTTTCCCAGGTGCTCTGTCCTGGGGAATTAGGGCTTTATTTATGAGTTTCTGTAGTGCTGCTGCCTTTTTTCAGGGCTGCCCTGCCCAGCCAGGAGGCAGCCAGTCACTGTCTGCTGCAGAAGCTTTGCTGAGCTGCTGTGGGCTCCGCCCAGCTGCCGTGTGAACTTCCCTGCAGTCCTGTTTATATGGGTGTAGTTAGAACTGCCTGGGCAATGGCGGCCCACCTCTGTAATGGCGGGCTGTCTCGGCAACGGTGGGCTGCCTCAACAATGGCGGACTACCTCCGTAGCGGTGGAGTGCCTCGGTAATGGCGGACGCCCCTCCCCCCACAGAGCTGGAGTGTCCCAGGTTCAGCTGTGCTTGCTGTGAAACTCTCAATCCAGAGTGTTTCAGATTGCTGTTTTTTTGTGGGGGTGGGACCAGCTGAGCCTGATCACCTGGCTCCCTGCCTCTGAGCCTTTTTTTTTTTCTAAATGAAGGGTCGACTATCTCCCAGGTGTTCCAGTCGCCTGTTGAAAAGGCGCCAGGATCTGTGTGATTTCCCGTGGGGCGACCCACTGCACCGGCTGAAACAGCCTCGCTGAGATTTGTGGCGCTTTTTTGCCCAGGAATCTCCTGGCTCCCCTGTTTCAGTCCCCTTTTCTATCAGTTGAATGGGTGACTCTGTCTGCCTGGAGCTCCAATCGCCAGCTAAAACGGTGCCCAGACCCATGTATTTTGTACAGAGAACCGGTGTGCTGGGGCGCCGGCCAAAACATCCAGGCTGGCCAAACAGCGTGGTGGCGACCCCTGGGGCTCCTCCGCCTGGGAATCTCCTGGTCTGTGGGCAATAAAAATCCATCTGGAAATGTGGTGTCCACTCACCCTCTGCGCTTTAGCTGGGAGCTGCAATCCTGAGCTGCTCCTAATCGGCCATCTTGGATCCGTCTCCTGTATTATTATTTTTTTTTTTTAGTAGAGACAGGGTTTCACCATCTTGGCCAGGCTGGTCTCGAACTCCTGACCTCAGGTGATCTGCCCTCCTTGGCTTCCCAAAGTGTTGGGATTACAAGCGTGAGCCACTGCACCTGGCCATGCTTGTTTTGTTTTTGTACTGCTTTTAAATCCAGGCTAGTGCTTTAGTCAAAACTTTTTTTTTTTTTTTTTTTTTTGAGATGGGGGTCTTACTCTGTCATCCAGGCTGGAGTGCAGTGGTGTGATCACAGCTCACTGCAACCTCTGCCTCTCCCAGGTTAAAACAATTCTCCTGCCTCAGCCTCCCGAGTAGCTGGGACTACAGGTGGGTCTCACCATGCCTGGCTAATTTTTTTGTATTTTTAGTAGAGATGGGGTTTCACTGTGTTAGCCAGGATGGTCTCAATCTGCTGACTTCATGATCCGCCCGCCTTGGCCTCCCAAAGTACTGGGATTACAGGCATGAGCCACCGTGCCCAGCCTGTGAACACTCTTAAATGGTGGTTGACAGAATGTGTGAAGTGTTCATTAAAATTGTTTTAAAAGTATTATGATTATGAGATTGAGAGACCCTTTGCCAAATAGTTGACTGTCTAAAAGGACTTTATCAGTAATAAAGTGCTAAAAGTTAAAATACATAAAGGTTGATCCATCTTTTTTTCCCAAGTGTGGAGTTGTGTAGCAAGGTTATTGTGCTGGATATTTATAGCTCTAGATTCTGGTGTGGAAGACACCTTTTACCTATTTGGCAAGTCACCTAAACATTTGAGGGACTTAGTTTCCTCAGGGAAAGAATAAAATTGTTCTGTAATGATTCTCCGTGTCTTCTGGCAATGGAGCCACTAAATTCTTCTTCTTAACCTTCTTCTTCAGGCCTTGTGATAAGGTTATGATTGACAAAATAATAGTCGTACTTCTCACCACTCTGTAGAACCATGAAGCTGGATTAAAATTAGGGCTCTCAAAAGCACATGGTGCCTATGAGCAGAAATGAAGGAAGAACCCACCTGGAATACATCAAAATGAATTAAGTTACCGTTTGTGTTGGTGGCATTTGAAACTTCTGGGATCAATACCTACTGCATGAATATATGAAGCCTGGAGGAATGTTTGCCGAATCAGAAACCAAAATATTTTCCCATTTCACTTGTCCATTTTAAACTTTCCCTCTGGAAAATCTTAGTCATTCTGTGAAACTGGAGTTAGCCTTAGTGACCCTCCCTTGACAACCGTCTGCTGAACTGCTTGTTAGGAAGCGCACCGTGTGTCATGTGGGCAAATGCCTTCAGGTTACACAGATTTGAAAGAAAATCAGAAACCCCACTGATTGGATCCATACGTCGTGGATACACTCATGCCCTCCCAGCAGGTTCCACTTGCTTGCATCTTCTTCTGTTAGAATTTTGTTGTTGTATTAGGTTGTTGTATACATCGAAAGTAATTGCAAAAACCACCATCACTTTTGCACCAACTTAATAACTAGAGAGCACTGGCTTCCTCAGCCTTCCAGGCTCATCTCAAGCGTTCCTTCTAAGCTTTTCCTGCTAATTTTCTGACCCTTCATTTTCTCTTGAAAAGTCACTCTGTCCTGACCACCCTCAGGTTCCATCCTCCACATGGCCACCTTCTGTGTATGATGGTTATAACCTTGTGAGTACGGTGGGTGTATGTGTCTCTGTGTCCGTCTTTCTCTTCCCGTTGGGTTCCTTATTAATGATATACAAATGATTGTTGTGGCCGGGCGCAGTGGCTCATGCTTATAATCCCAGCACTTTGGGAGGCCGAGGTGGGTGGATCACTTGAGGTCAGGAGTTCAAGACCAGCCTGGCCAACATGGTGAAACCCTGTCTATACTAAAAATACAGCTGGGTGTGTTGGCGGGCGTCTGTAATCCCAGCTACTCGGGAGGCTGAGGCAGGAGAATCACTGGAACCTAGGAGGTGGAGGTTGCAGTGAGCCGAGATTGCACCACTGCACTTCAGCCTGGGCGACAGAGCAAAATTCCCCCGTTTCCCCTAAAAAAGTGCTTTCTGTTGAGTCTGTTGTGTGAGATGTTTTGGGACTCATGTGGCTTTTATCAGTGCCTTTGCTTTTCTCCATTTTGGTGGGTGACAGAAGATGAGCTATTTGAGAGAACTTGTATGTGTTTCATTGAATTGTTCTTGGTATTTGTCCAGTCAGAGGTAACAATCCAGGTAGTCAGCATATCGTATTGAAAAAAAGACTAGATCCCTGGGTTTTGGGCAGTTTTGAATAAAACAGTATATTCTCTCTGAGTTACCATTTCTTTATTTTTAACTTTGGACTAAACGAATTTTTGGGGTCCTTTCAACTATAAAACTCAATGTTTCTATGCGGCTACACAGTATAAGAAAGAAAAAAAGACATTTTATAAAAGTTTAAAAGTAGGGTTGCAAGATGGCCACACTCGGTGTTGGACTCCAACCTTGCGACCAGAGTGATGGGGAGCAGGAACAGGACTGGGAGGCTCTGGCACCCAAGAGGCCCTGACCCAGGGCAGGAAACAGGTTCAGAGACCATAGGCTCATTCTGGTGCTGGAAGAGGCCAGTCTGGAGACAGTCCAGGGAGGGAAGGCATAAGAGCTGCTCAGCTGTGACAGGCACAAGTCTATGTTGTTGAAGAATGGACGGGACCCTGGGGAGGTATGCTCAGACCAGCCCACCAGAGTCCCCTGATGCCGATGGATAGTCCCTGGATAGTCTGCTGAACCAATCCGGCGTGCTGCAGTTTACATCCACACGCAGAAGAAGGTTCTGATTGAAGCCCCCACACCTGAATACCCAGAACCTTTGACCACTTTTGTGGCCTCATGGTTCAGCTTTTACACTAGCTCAGTGTTGGAGTAGCTGATGGCTCCCAGAAGCTGTTGAAGGTAATTAAGAATCAGTGTCAGATCACTTTAGTTGGAAAGTGAATTATTATTGTTGGAAATAAAATATTATTTTATTTTTATTTTATATTATCTTGTTTTATTTTTTTGATGGAGTCTCGTTCTGTCACCCAGGCTGGAGTGCAGTGGCACGATCTCAGCTCACTGCAGCCTCTCCCCTCCCAGGTTCAAGCCATTCTACCACCTCAGCCTCCCCAGTAGCTGAGATTACAGGCACACACCACCATGCCTGACTAATTTTTTATTTTTGGTAGAGACAGGATTTCACCATGTTGAACAGGCTGGTCTTGAACTTCTTACCTCAGCTGATCCACCTGCCTTGGCCTCTCCAAGTGCTGGGATTACAGACATGAGCCACTGTGCCTGGCCTTAATTTTGTATTTTTAGTAGAGATGGGGTTTCACTATGTCGGTCAGGCTGGTTTCAGACTCGTCACCTCAGATGATCTGCCCGCCTTGGCCTCCCAAATTGTTGGGATTACAGGCATGAGCCACTGCGCCTGGCCTGGATTCTTAATTACCTTCTCTTTCGTACATCCAACTGGATGTATGAAAACTGGCACTTCTTTTTTTTTTCTTGAGACAGAGTCTTGCTCTGTGGCCCAGGCTGGAGTTGCCTCCTGATTAGCTGGGATTACAGGAGCTCACCACTATGCTCAGCTAATTTTTGTATTTTTAGTAGAGACGGGGTTTCACCATGTTGGTCAGGCTAGTCTCGAACTCCAGACCTCAAGTGATCTACCGGCCTCGGCCTCCCAAAGTGCTGGGATTATAGGCATGAGCCACCGTGCCTGGCTGAAAATTGGCAGTTTTTTTTCCATCCCAGTGGCCACCGATATGTGAGAGCTGGTGCCCAGCAGTGATACTATTGTTTTTGAGGTGGGGGCATTTGCCCACAACAATGCCAGTGTGGAATATACAGAGAAGATGGTGGCCATCACGTGGCATCCCCTTTCTGCTGCCCTCACCTGTGCAGAACTTACCACAGCCCCTGAAGAAGTATGGGGGAGTCATTTGACAGTAGCAGAACCTGTTCGGAAACCAGGAACTGTTGACATGACGTCCCTCAACGGTTCTGAGCTGACTGCTGGAAGATGAACTTCCCGCCCTGAGACTGCGGAGTCTGGGGAAACCAGGGCTCCACATACGCTGTTTGTTTATCCCATGAATACTCTTCTTGCGAATCTGTTTTGGGGGTTCCTAAACTTAGCGGTATCTAATGGTGTAAACTGTTTGTTCTCCTTGGACCTTGGGGGACAGATGTGAGGTTACAGAGTTAGCAGTTTGGTTCCAGGCTTGGAAGGCAGGCTTTAGCTTCACATTTCTAGCTTTCTGTACTCTAAAAAAGAGAAACCTGATTATCTCAGCCATAGCAAGTCTGGAAAAGGACTGTGAAAGAAAGCAGTCATGAATGCTAGTGGTGAAAAACCGAACACACAGAAATGATTGTATCTGATGCAGTCCAGGGTAGAAAAAGTGGAGGAGCAGGGCCTTGCACTCCTCCCTGCCCACCATGATGGCGATGGTGGTAGCAGCACATACACAATCATAGTAAATTGGCAGAGGAAAAACACAACTGATTCCTGGCCAGAGCGGGAGAGATAAGGCAGTGCGCATGGGGGAGCTGAGAGGGGGAGATGTGGCCCTTGGCTCCTCCCCACAAGAGTTCCCCCTTTGGCTCCAGAGAGACTTGGCCGGCAGCAGAGGCACAGCTGGGAGTGTCGTATCTTAGCTGGGAGGCTGTGAAAAGGGGGATAAGTCATTTCTTTCTTTTTTTTTTTTTTTTTTTTGAGACAGAGTCTCACTCTGCCCAGGCATGTCTGTTTTCCCCAAAGTATCCTAGAGCTGGACTTTCTATCAACTTATATTTATTTCCCTGTGAAGAAAATCTTGTCTCGGCAAGGTGTGGCTATTCTCAGAGTACTGTGTGTATATGCATGCGGGTGGGTGTAGGTGTGCATGTATGTGTAACGGGGGATGAACAAGTGTTCCTGTACCCTCTTGTTGAGTAGAAGAAAAAAATCAAGTTCAGAGTATCACGAGCTTTCTGGGACTTTACAATTTAAAGCAGTTTTAAAAATCTAAAACCTTGTGTATTAGTCAGCTCAGGCTGCCATAATAAAATGCCATAAACTGAGTGGCTTAAACAATAGAAATGTGTTTCTCACAGTTCTAGAGACTGAGAAATCCAAATCATAGTGCCAGCCTGGTTGGTTTCTGGTGCGGCCTCTCTTCCTGGCTTGCAGATAGCAGCCTTCTCATCGTGTCCTCTTATGGCAGAGAAAGTTTGTGAGCTGTCTGGTTTCTGATCTTTTGCAGACACTAATCCCATTGAACCAGGGCCCCACCTTCATAACATTATCTAATGCTAATTACATCCCAGAGGCACCATCTCTAAATATCATCACATTTAGGATTAGGGTTTTAATATTTTAATTTGGGGGTGACACAAACATTCATTTCATAACACCTCCCTTGAGTTAACCTTGTAGGGGTTGCCCTGGTACAGGTTACCATTTACTTCTGACATGATTCTGATTTACTTTTGGCAAAAATTGACTAACCACATATAAATAAGTGACTTTATTTACCTTTTCCCCATTTGGTGCATACAATTTACCAATGTAGTCCAAGCTTTAGGCCTCGCAAGACTTCAGCTCAGGACCCAGTAGGCTGCCAATTACCCCATATCCAAACAGCCCTGGGAGGGGAAAGGGAGGGTATTTTTAAAATTAGAAACGTGGGATGTCCTACGGTTCAGAGCAGTGTAAGTTGGACTTGCCATCATTACAAGCAACTGCAGTGACCCAGCACAGTGCCAGTAATCTGGCTCCCAGGCCGTTGAGTATAGCAGGGAGCAGGACTTCTGGATCACACTGCACATGGCTTCAGCGTTCAGACTGACTTCATGCTGGGACCACAGCATCCCTGATATTTCCTTTTAGACTTTTAATTCAGCTTAGGTCTAGATGTTAGGTTGATGTGATGTTGTCCTTTCTGTTTGATTTATCAATGCATCATTTGACAGTATACTGTCAAGAAATCAGCGATAGCTCTGTATTGCCAATGAAAAGTCGGACAGCTTAAAGCATTTGATAGTACAGGTTGGTACATGACCTCTGAGTTTTCAAACCTTGGATATAATCCAGGAAAAAACAAAAAATGAAGACAAGATTGATAAATAGGATTTATAAGGGTTGAGAGAATTAGGAGGATGAAGGGCAAGATAAAGATTAACTATAAATTCCCTAAATATACAGGTATTCAGGTGAAAAACAAACAAAAAAGTTATTGAGGGATGAGATCCCTTGCTTTTGACTAGAGTGGTACCTTCCAGCCAATTTGAGCCAGTTTATCAGTGTGTAAAGCACATTTCTCTGAAAGTTTTAATTTTCCTCTTAGTCTTCATAACAAAATCATAAATGTAGCTTTCTTAGGACTGTGTTCTGAAACTTTGGGAAGGCCATTCCTTTACTAATTAAACAAAGGTGATACAGCAATGAACCGAGCAGACAAAAATACCTGTCTTTATGGAGATTCCATTCTTATGGAGGCAGGCAATATATTTTTTTAAAAAAAGAAATATGGTGAAAAATAAAGCAAGGCTTCAAGAGGGCTGACTAGAAGCATCCGGCACTTGCCTCCTCCACAGAGAAGAACCAAAATAGCAAGCAGATAATCACACTTTGAATAGAGCATCTAAGAGAGAACACTGAGATTCAACAGAAAAGTGGCAGGAAACACCCAAGGTAAGGAAGGAGAGGGAAGCACAGCCGGGATCAGCTAGGAGCCCTAAGAGGCTCCTCAGTGTGGGGAAAGGGGGAGAGATCCCCAGGGGTCCACATTTCCACCACAAACTCCTGCAATCCTAGTCTTGGGAAAGCCTCTTGACCCTCGGGGCCTCTCAGACTAACACAGGCAGCTGCCTGGAGACCATGCTAGGGAATTGCTCCAAGGAGGGAGCTCACGCTGTGTCCCACGTGCATCCCCTGAGTCCTACGCAGCTGTAGCATGGTACCATTTTGAGAGTCCAGCCCCCACCAGACAGCATTCTTTCCTAGGGCCTAAAAACACCTGCACCTCCACATCTCTCAAGCCCCGCTGATATCTCTCTGCACCTACCTGGAGGGCAACAGTGGTGTGATGCCCCAGCATTGCAGCACACAGTATCCTGCCTCCCGGGAAACAGGCAATGCAGTGCACCAGGGAGATCTGCCTCCAGGACAAAGGAAGCCAAAATGCATGCATCCCAGAGCCTAAAACCTGCCTGCCTAAAGCTATTGCCACTGACAGCAACACCCATCCCAACTAGCAGCAGAGCTGCAGTATAATTGCATGTGCCCTGAGGACTGGCTCTTCCTGCTGTTGCTGCAGCTACTGCCACAGCTGCCACCACTAGGAACCGAAGCTCATGCTCCCCAGAGCCTGAGAGCCACCTACCTGCACCAGCTGCTACTGACAGCAACTCTGTCCACCCTCAGCAAGGTTGCAGAGCACTTGCACACACCCTGAGGACAGGCTCTTCCTGCTTTCTACCACTGCTGCCACCACCCGAGCACTCCACCTGGGGACCTGAAGATCACCTCACCCTGCCCACCATAGCCTGCAACCATACTCACCACAGGAGGTCCTGAGTACAAGCCCAACCAGCCTGGCACTGCTACCTCCTCCCAATACCCAAGCACACCTTTAGTGTCCTGGGGGATTATCCCACACTGTCCCCACTGCCAGCATTTGTACACTCCTGCCAGGGACCTGAAGATGGCCCACCCAGCCTGCTGCCACCATCACAGCCAGAACCCATCTGTATGTGCTACCAGGAGGCCTGGGGATTGGCCCATCCAGCTTGTTGTGGCCACTGCTAAAACAAGTATGTGCCACTTGGGAGCCCCAGGGCTGTCCCACCACTGTTGTGGCCATCATGTATGCTATGCATGCTGCCTAAGAGTGTGAGATTTTGTCCACACCCCAACCTACCACTGCCACTGCTGGCACCTGAGCAAACCACCTGGAAAACCAAGAATTGGCCCACTTGGACTCACTAACACCAGTGCCCTCATACACTGCCCAGGGGCCCAAGGATAGGTACACTTGGCCCACTGCTGCCAGAGGACTGGCTCATTTGGTGTCCCCATCCTCAGCAAAACCTCACCACAGCCTCTACTAACAACAGCAGCCTAAGCCACTGAGGAAATTATAAATACCACTGACACTGTTTACAGCTGAAGAAATAATACAGAAACTACACTACTGCATGCACCCAGAATCAAAGTTGAAGTTTTCTGACCAACTAACACCATACATACCTCTTCAGGAAAAAGTCTTCCCCTGTGAAAGTCAATCCAAAAAATTAGAAGTTACTTTTGCACCAAATGTAGCAGATACCAGTGTAAAGACACATGAAACGTGAAAAAGCAAGGAAAATGACACCTCTAGGGGAGTACAGTAATTCTCCAGCAATGGATATTAATGAAAAAGAAATTTATGAAATGCCAGAAAAATATAAAAGTAATGAAGCTCACTGGCCAGGCGCAGTGGCTTACACCTGTAATGCCAGCACTTTGGGAGGCCAAGGTGGGTGGATCACCTGAGGTCAGGAGTTTGAGACCAGCCTGGCTAACATGGCAAAACCATATCTCTACTAAAAATACAAAAATTAGCTGGGTGTGGTGGCACACACCTGTAGTCTCAGCTACTTGGGAGGCTGAGACCCAAGAATCACTTGAACCTGGGAGGCAGAGGCAGAGGTTGCAGTGAGCTGAGATTGCGCCACTGCACTCCAGCCTGGGCAACACAGTGAGACTCCATCTGAAAAAAAAAAAAAAAAAAAAAGAAGCTCACTGAGATATAAGAGAACACAGATAAACAATACAAAGAAATCAGAAAAACAATTCAGGATATGAATGTGAAATTTACCAAAGAGATAGATATCATAAAAAAGAACCAAATGGAAATCCTGGAACTGAAGAATTCAATGAATGAAATAAAACATTTATTCGTGAGCTTCGACAGTAGACTAGATCAAGCAGAAGAAAAAAATTCAGAACTTGAAGATAGCTCTTTTGAAATAACCCAGTCAGAACAACAACAAAAGAATAAAAATTAGAAGGAGAAGAAATTTTTAAAAATGAACAAAGTGTATATGACATATGGGACACCATAAAGTGACTAATTCAAATTTTGAGTGTCCAGAAGGTGAAGAGAAGCCCAAAGGAATAGAAAAGCCTATTTAATGAAATAATAGCTGAAACCTTTCTAAGTGTAGCAAGAAATTTGGACATTCAAATAACAAGAAGTTCAGAGATTCCCAAATAGATAAAATCTAAAAAGGTTCTTCTCCACAGCACATTATAGTCAAACTATCAAAAGTCAAAGACAGAAAATTCTACAAACAGCAAGCGAAAAGTGTCTAGTCACATGTAAGGAAACCCCATCAGACTAAACAGCAGATTTCTCAGCAGAAATTTTATAGGCCAGGAGAAAATGGCCTGTTCAAAGGCCATTAGAATGGCCTAATCAGAGTACTGAAAGAAAAAAAAAAAACAGTGTCAGCCAAGTATACTATGCTCAACAAAGTTATCTTTCACAAATGAAGGAGAAATAAAGTCTTTCCTAGGCAAGCAAAAACTGAGGAAATTCATCGCCACTAGTCCAGCGCTACAGTAAATGCTTACCAGGGCTCTACTCCTGGAAGTGAAAGGACAATATCTATCATCATGAAAACACAAAAGCATAAAACTCCTGGTAAAAGCAAACACACAAATGAGGAAGAGAAAGGACTCAAGTGTTACCACTACAGAAAATCACCAAACTGCAATGATAAACAATAATAGAGGAAAAAGAAACAAAGGATATACAAAACAGCCAGAAAACAATTTAACAAAATGACAGGAGTAAGTCCTCTCATATCAATAATAATCTTAAATGTAAATGGATTAAGTTTTCTGCTGAAAGGTATAGACTGGCTGAATGGATTAAAATAAAATGACCCAATTATATGATGCCTAAAAAAATTCACTTCACCTGTGAAGACCTATACAGACTGAAAATAACGAATGGAAAAACATATTCCACACAAATGGAAGCCAATAGCAAGCAAGCAGGAGTACTTATCTTAATATCAGGTAAAACAGACTTTAAGTTAGAAACAGTAAGAGAGGTAAAGAAAGTCATTGTATAATAATAAAAGGATCAGTTCCACAATAAAATATTACAATTCTAAATATATATGCACCCAATACTGCAGCACCCAGAGTTATAAAGCAAATATTATTAGATCTAAAGGGAGAGATAGATTCCAATACAATAATAGCTGGAGACTTCAACATCCCACTCTCAGCATTAGACATATTATCTAGACAGAAATTACAAAGAAATATTGAATTTAAAATGCACTTTAGACCAAATGGACCTAACAGACATCTACAGTATATTCTATCCAGCAGCTGCAGAAAATATACACATTATTCTCATCAGCACATGAAACATTCTCCAGGATAGACAGTATGTTAAGGCACAAAACAAGTCTCAACAAATTTCTAAAAATTGAAATTATACCAACTATCTTCTCAGACTATAGTGGAATAAAACTAGAAATCAAAAACAAGAAGAACTTCAGAAACTGTACAAATGCATGGAAATTAAATACCATGCTCCTAACGACCAATGGGTCAAGGAAAAAATTAAGGAGGAAATCACAAAAATTTCTTGAAACAAAAATCAAAACATAGTACACCACAACCTATGAGATACAGGAAAAGCAGTGCTAAGAGGAAAGTTTATAGCAATAAATGCTTACATCAAAAAGTAGAAAGATTTCAAATAAACAATCTAATGATGTCCCTCAAGGAACTAGAAAAGCAAGAACAAACCAAACCAAAATTAGTAGAAGGAAAGAGATACAAAAGATCTAAATTTAAAAGATACTAAAAAAATACAAAGGATCAACAAAACAAAGGGTTTTTTTTTTCAAAGATAACAACAGCAATAAATCCCTAGCTAGACTACACAAGAAAAAATAGAGAAGACCCAAATAAACAAAATCAGAAACAAAAAAAGAAGACATTACAAATGATACCATAGAAATACGAAAGATCATCAGATTCTATTACAAGCAACTATACACTAATACACTGGAAAACCTAGAGAAAATGGATACATTCCTGGACACATACATTCACAATATTGAATCAGGAAAAAATAGAAAACCTGAACAGACCAATAATGAACAACAAGATTGAATCAGTAATAAAAACTCTCCCAAAAAAGTAGTTTAGAACAGAATGGCTTTACTGCCAAATTCTACCAAACTTACAAAGGAGAAATAACATCAGTTCTTCTCAAACTCTTCCAAGAAATTGAAGAGGAAACAATTCTCCGAACTCATTCTATGAAGCCAGCATTACCCTGATACCAAAACAAGACAAGAATGTAACAAAAAAAGGAAATGGCAGGCCAACGATGAACACAAACATAAAAATCACTGACATAACACTAGCAAATCAAACCCAATAGCACATCAAAAAGCTAATATAGCATGATTAAGTGGGGATTTATCCCAGAGATGCAGGGATGGGTCAACATACACAAATCAATAGATAAGACATGTCTATCATCAGATTGAAGGACAAAAACCATATCATTCTCTAAATAGATGAAGAAAAAGCATTTGATAAAACTCAGCATTCCTTTATGACAAAAATCTCAACCAATCAGACACTGAAAGAGCATATCTTAATATAACAAAGGCCATATATGACCTATAGCTAATATCATACTGAATGGGAAAAAGCTGAAAGCCTTTCCTTTAAGAACTGGAACAACCCCCTGGCCAACATGGTGAAACCCCGTCTCTACCAAAAATACAAAAATTAGCTTGGTGTGGTGGCAGGTACCTGAAACCCAGCTACTCGGGAGGCTGAGGCAGGAGAATTGCTTGAACCCAGGAGATGGAGGTTGCAGTGAGCCAAGATTACACCACTGCACTCCAGCCTGGGTAACAAGTGAAACTCCATCTCAAAAAACAAACAAAAAAAAAAACTGAAACAAGACAGGGATGCACACCTTCACCAGTCCTATTCTACATAGTACTGGAAGTCCTAGCCAGAGCAATCAGGCAAGAGAAAGAAAGAAATAAAAATCAGAAAAGAGGAAGTCAAATGGTTTCTCTTTGCAGATAATATGATCTTATATCTAGAAAAATCTAAAGACGCTACCAAAAAATCTTAGATATGATAAGCAAATTCAGTAAAGTTGCAGAATACAAAATCAACATACAAAATGAATAGTGTTTCTATACACCAGTAATGAATTAGCTGAGGAAAAGAATAAGAAGGAATCTCATTTATAATCACTTCAAAAATATACCTAGGAATATATTTAAAGAAGTAGGTGAAAGACCTCTACAATGAAAACTTCAAAACATTGATGAAAGAAATTGAAGAGGATACAAATAAGGTGAAAAACAGCCTATACTTATGAATCATAAGAATTACTATTGTTAAAATGACTATACTACTAAAAGCAATCTACAAATTCAGTGTAATCGCTGTCAAAATACCAATGCCATTTTTCACAGAATTAGAAAAAACTATCGTAAAATTTATGTGGAACCAAAAAATAGGCTGAATAACCAAAGGAATCCTGAGCAAAAAGAACAAAGCTAGAGGCATCACACGACCTAATTGTAAAATATATTATAAGACTGTATCAGTCAAAACAGCATGGTATTGGTATAAAACAGACACATGGAACAATGGAACAATGTAAAGAACCTAGAAATAAATCCTTGTATTTATGGCCAACTGGTTTTTGACAAAGTCACCAAGAACATACATTGCAGAAAGGACATTCTCTTCAATAAATGGTCCATGGAAAACTGGATCTCCATATGCCACAGAATGAAACTAGACCTCTATCTCTTGTCACACATAAAAATCAACTCAAAATGGATTGAAGACTAAACATAAGACTTCAAAACAACTAGTTTTAAAACAACTAGAAGAAAACAGAACAAACACTGCAAGACACTGGTTTAGGCAAAGATTTTAAGTCTAAGACCTCAAAAGCACAGGCAACAAAAACAAAAATAGACAAATGGGACTATATCAAATAAAAAAGCTTCTGCACAACAAAGGAAACAAATCAACAGAATAAAGAGACAATCTATTCAATGGAAGAAAACATTTGCAAACTAGTCATCTGACAAAGGACTAATATCCAAAATATACAAGGAACTCAACAGCAAGAAGAAAAAAAAATCACATTCAAAAGTGGGCAAAGCACATGAATATACATTTTTCAGAAGAAGACATACAAATTGTCAACAGATATATAAAAAATAATGTTACTAATCATCAGGAAAATGAAAATTGAAACTACAATAAGATATCATCTTATCCCAGTTAGAATGGCAATTATTAAAGAGACAAAAAATAACAGATGTCTGGTGAAGATGCAGAGAAAAGGGAACCCTTATGCACTGTTGTTTGGAATGTAAATTAGTACAGCCATTATGTAGAACAGTGTGGAGGTTTCTTGCAAAACTGGAAACAGAACTTCCACATGATCCAGCAGTCCTACTACTGGGTATTTATCCAAAGAAAAGGAAATAAGTATATTACCTGTACCCCCATATTTATTGCAGCAGAAAAAACAATTGCAGTACTATTTACAGTACCAGCGATATAGAATCAACCTAAGTGTCTATCAAAGGATGACTGGATAAAGAAAATGTGGTATACATACACAATAGAATACTACTTGGCTGTAAAAAAATTATGAAATTCTGTCATTTGCAGCAACATGGAACTGCGGGTCATTGTGTTAAGTGAAACAAGCCAGGCACAGAAAGACAAATATCACATGTTCTCATTTACATGTGGGAGCTAAAAAAGTTAATCTCGTGGAGGTAGACAGTAGAATAATGGGTACAAACATATAGTTAGAGAGAAGGTATAAATTCTAATGTTTGACAGCACAGTAGGGTACTGTTGTTAACAATGTATTGTATATTTCAAAATAGCTAGAAGAGAGGACTTAAAATGTCCTAATACATAGAAATGATAAATACTCAAGGTAATAGATACCCTAAATACCCTGATTTTGATCACTACACACTCTATGCATATAACAAAATATCACAAGTATCCCATTTAAAAAGTGCAGATTTAGGTTGGCGCAAAAGTAATTGCAGTTTTTGTCATTACTTTCAATGGAAAAAACTGAAATTACTTCTGCACCAACCTAATCATATGAACCAATAGAAATTAAAAAAAAGAAAAGAAAAAACAAAGCAGGGAAGAGAGGGGTTAGGGGTTGGGGTTAGGGGTTGGGGCTGGGGTTGGAGTGCAGTTTGAGGTAGCTATTTTGGATAGGGAGGCGAGGAAAAAGCTTCACTGAGAAAGCGACATTTGAGCAGAAGGAGGTGTGAGCCATGAGGATTTCAGGGGGCAGAGTTGTCCAGGGCAGAGAATCTGTGAGCACAAAGGTCTGGGGTGGGAGCTTACTAAGAGTGATCCAGGCTCAGTATCCGAGTTTGGCTGGAGTGGAGTGAAGCGGGGAGGTGGCCATGGGGCTAGGGAGAAAGATGAGGTAGCAGTAGTGCTGATCATGTAGGGCCTTACAAGCCACTCTAAGGATATTGGCTTATACTGTGAGTGACTCATTGGAGTGTCTTAAGCAGGCTCAAGGACATTGTCCCCAGGAATCTCCCTATTTGGGGAAAAATAGGGTGTACAGGGATGTGTCAGAGCTGATATCTCCCACTCAGGGGCAGGAGTTCTTCTGCAAGAAGATATTGCAGGATCTGTATAGAAACATTTCCAAAATACCAAAAAGAGTTGGGCAATTATGTTAGATTTTGATAGAGCCACTCTCCTGGGGATCTCACAGTTTCTGCTGAAACATATCACACCTCTAGAATCATAGCTGCACAGTGCTGTGATGAAACATCACTAGGGTACCTCCACTCCCCATACAGGTAGGAAACTGCAGAACAGAGTCATCCTCCAGTGTTCAGAGTCACATGGCCTAGATAATGGCAGTGGTAGGAGTAGAATTATGGCAGGTCAGTGCTAGAAAGACTTTAGAGTGTTTGTATGTCATTCAGGATTCCCAGGCTTGAGAAGAGGACCTGCTATGCAGTTACTGCAGACTGCAAATTCATATGTACACCAACTGTTGTTTGTAGACTAAATAAATAACATCTAACATCTGTGTACCATTCTTTAGTAACGAATGTTGACTCTGCCATGATTAATAAATTGGAAGTTTATTTTCAACTGTTACTGTATCCAAAGTACTGCATCTTTTTGTCATTCTGTTTTCTCACTGCACAGATTCTTAAAGTATATCTGCTGTTGTTTGATTAGTCTGAAAGAGGTTTTGATGTGTGAAGTGTCCTTTGTGCTTGAAAAGATTGGGAAGCACACATCTATTCCAGCCGTTCCACTTACTTTACTGGATAGGAACCAAAGTCTGTGGGGGTTCCCTTACTGCGTTAGGGTTGGGAAGATTGTCAGTAATAAACTAGGGACTAGATCCCCGTTCTTTAGAGGATCCAAAAGTGAGTGCTTCTTTTTTTCTTAAGTACATCATATTAATGGTTCCCATTAATCCAAAATAACCCTATGAATTATAAAAATTCATAAAATATGGCCAGGCATGGTGGCTCACACCTGTAATCCCAGCACTTTGGGAGGCTGAGGAGGGTGGCTCACCTGAGGTCAGAAGTTCGAGACCAGCCTAGCCAACATGGTAAAACCCCATCTCTACTAAAAATAGAAAAAAATTAGCTGGACGTGGTGGTGGGTGCCTGTAATCCCAGCTACTTGAGTGACTGAGGCAGCAGAATCGCTTGAACCTGGGAGGCAGAGGTTGCAGTGAGCCGAGATCACACCACTGTACTCCAGCCTGGGCAACAGAGCAAGATTCTGTCTCCAAAAAAGACAAAAAGAATTCACAAAATATATTTCTTCCCTCAATGTAAATGAACATCATATAATAGTGAGGCCTGAAGTAAGCAAGCAAGCAATAGCTGCACGGCGGGGACAGATGGTGGTGCCTGGGCTTACTTTGCAAAAGACAATACTCTCCAGATCAGCCACCTTATCACAGAGCCCATCACTGGCTCAGACAGCCTCCAAATAGGCTTGGCAGGTGTTCGCTCCGTTAGAATTCTTACACAGATTTTGCAGACACACTGTCGAACCAGCCATACAGAATTTCATGTTACTTTTGGATTAAAGATCACACACACACACACACAGAGTACATTGATTTGTTTCTGAGAGGTGAGGGCAGACACCAACATCTGTTAACCAAATGGTGGCATACAACATGCATGTCCTGTTTATGTTTGTGTGTGTGCTTTTTCTTTCTGTAGTTGTTTTTCGTTTCCTTTGGGTAGCCCTACCATCAGGGAGTCAGAGTGTCATTATTTGCTCATAGAGACACACACACAACTCTTTTCTTCATGCTTTTATTCACACAAAATTAACTCCTATTTTGTTGAACAATAAAAGTTTGCATTTGGGCATAGGAGATAAGTGCACACTCGCTCACATGGATCGGTAACGCTTTGACTATAGTTAGCCTTCTTTTGTAAATGAGAAAAATCTCGGCTTACTGTGAAAACTTTACAGATCCAGGACCATGGTGGCATCAAGAACTAGGAGTGCCTCCTATTATTCAATTATCCAGATGCGTGTCTTTGTCTCTCTGTCTCTCTGTCTGTCTCTGTCTCTCTCTCTGTCTCTCTCTCACCCCAGGTAGTTTTAAAATTCATGAAACAATTAATGTGTTTTGCCTTCTATACAGGAACTATTTAATGTTAAATGAATCACTAGATAAAGTGCATATACTACTTCATGAGATGGCTTTAATTAAGTCACTTATTTTCTTAAGACTTTATCTTGATAATTTTTTTTCTTGGTTCATAATGAAATGGAAAAGATTTGTGCCTTGACTATCCTGAAACTTTTATGTTACTCTCATAGGTTTATTGAAGCTGAAAAGAATAAATAAGGCTATTTAAACTATCGTGATTATAACCCATTTATATTGAGAAATAAGCCTTTGAAGAGGTTAAAAATAGCATAAAGGCATGTATATAAGATGCTTGTCAGCTAAAAAGACCCACCCAATTTAGAATAACATTAATATATTAAACCCGTATCTTAGCATATTTATAGCAGAACAAAACTCCAGAGATAAATTCATCTGCCTGCAGACAGCCATACACCTGAACTCCAGGTGGATGTTTGTGTCTGGGTCTGTTTCTAGGTGGAACGGTCTCATATTCTCCCTTAGCGCAGAATTGTGCAACACTGATACACACCTGGGTTTTCATCTTCAAAATCTGTCGTGGTAACATCTCAAGTGATTTTAAATAGCTTCGTGGATGATCCAGATTGCACGTCTGCCAGAAACAACCTTGGGCACAGTTTTGGAGCTGACTTGGATTCCTGTAATACTAAACTTTAGTCATACTGAAAATATACTAGGCCTTGGGTTCTGTTCCTTTCCCCTGAGACTTTTGTCTGGATACATTTTTTTTGTATCAGGAATCCCCCTGGGCCAGCGTCAGTGCATGAGGTCTTCCCGGTTATCATTAAAGGAGAGTGGGATGAACTATTTAGAAAGTAAAGCAAGTTACCTGGATCACCAGATATCTTTCATTACACAAATATTTGAAGAATTATTTTTTTGCTCTTTTAAATATATCCTTTTCCTAAAAGTTATTTTAAAATGCCTGCTAAAAGAGTTGATCTTCCCTGATCACTGATTTCTTTCTTTAAAAGCTAGTAGATACCCAACTTGTAAAGTACCAAAGTAGGATTTAGTGTGGGAATGGGTAAAGAGGAATGAAGGAGAGTCGAAGACATGGCTTCCTTATTTTAAAACACAGTGACTCATGAATGCAAATTAATGCGTTTCTGTTATGCTTGCAGATTCATGGTTAATTCCCACCTTAGCATAAGCACCATATTTTCAGGGCAAAATGTTCGTGTGGTAAATTTTTTTCTAATATATTATTTTATTCTAATTTTATGGGGTAATACCAAAAATGTAAAAAGTAGAATAGTGTAATGAACCTTCGATACCCATCATCCCACTTCTTCTATCTGTGGTTAGCCCTGTACCCGACTCGCCTTACAGTACCAGTCCCTTTCACTGGATTGTTTTAATGCAAATTCAAAAGTATGTGGTAAGAATTTTTGTCTTTATGGGAACATTTTAGAGAATGTTACACTTTAGAGGGTATCACCCACATGGAGAGCAAAAGTAAGATGGGAAGTACATTCTAAAGAAAACTGGACATGGTGGCGCACCCCTATAATCTCAGCACTTTGGGAAGTCGAGGCAGGAGCATTGCTTGAGCCCAGGAGTTCTGTCTCCAAAATAGAGGCAGAGACAGAGAGAGACAGAGAGAAGGGAAAGAAAAGAAAGAAGGAGAAAATGGAGGAGAAGCAAGGCAAAGCAATTAAAACAGTAGTAAAGAAGAGTGGTAGTATATCCCATTATCCTAGACTGTCATAACATCATGGATCACAGGGAATTCACATTTTTAACAATGGGGACATAGGTTTTTGATTGTGTATGTCACTACAACTATGGTATGTGAGTTAATTCCTATTTTCTATATCTCACGAGCACCTCTGCAACTCAGCCTGAATCTTGCCTATGAAAGTGGCAGAGGGAAGCTGTTAAGCTCCTAGAGACCCATAGAGAACGGCCACTAGAGCATCTTAAGGGCAGGAGCCATGTCTGTTTGGGGTAGCACTATAGTGGCTTGCACGGTGATTGACACGTATTTGTTGCATGAGTGGATTCTTCCATCCACAGAACTCTCACTTCAGTGAGTGCAGAAAGAGTTGTAGAGCTCTTTCCATATACAGTTCCCCCCACCGAGTACTGTAAAGACAAAGCAGAGTCCCAGGAACAGTTCATGGGATTCTTTGTGCTTTGAGTCTTTCAGTGTGAAATTTATGTATTTATCTGAAATCTTAAAAAACTAATTTGGTAATGGCCTCTGGCTTTTTTCAACAGAATTGAAACACACTCACATACACAATATAGTCATTACCATTTTTCTGAAACAGAAGTTTGGATTTTTTTTTTTTATTTTTTATTTTAAGACAGAGTCTCACTCTTGTGGCCCAGGCTGGAGTTCAGTGGCACGATCTTGGCTTATGCAACCTCTGCCTCCCAGATTCAAGCAATTCTCCTCCCTCAGCCACCCAAGTAGCTGGGATTACAGGGTCACACCACCATGCCTGCCTAATTTTTGTATTTTTAGTAGAGACTGGGTTTCACCATGTTGGTCAGGGTGGTCTGGAAATCCTGACCTCAGGTGATCTGCCCATCTTGGCCTCCCAAAGTGCTGGGATTACAGGTGTGAGCCACTGCACCCAGCCTGGAATTATTTTTTAAAGATGCTTTTCTACTACTTTTGTCATTTAAAAGGACTCAACTTTTTTCCCCTGGCACAGGCAGTAGATATACATGAATTCTTTGGGGTTGAACTCAAGTTTGAAATTTTAATCTGTAGACTAGGTAGCCTCTGAGATATGTGCCACTGCATAATCCATACCACAATCACTGCCTCGTATGTTTTTTCTAGAAGGCTCCCATGCCGTCATTTCTGAGCATATATCACCTTCTCCATTCTACCTACACCTTGGTATAAAGTCCCAACACTCTAATTGGCTCACTACTTAAAAAGCATTGCTGACTACTTCCTTAAACTGCCTTGTATTCTTTGTGATGAATACATTTGAAACTGATTTACCCTGGGATGGGGGGCGGGAAGGAACCCTACATTTTAAGGGCTTGAAAACAAGTTGGTTATATTTTTAAACTATACTGAGAAGGGCATAAGGTCAGAACCCAATAAGGGATCTGAAATCACTGAAAATAATTCCTGAATATTGAAGGGTATAATTTGGCCTATGTCTTGTAAACAGCTGCCTGTATCTTGTAAACAGACTCAATCAGATGCTAACAGATATTTGTCAGAATTGCACATGCCAGAGATTGAAATGGAAAGTGGACATAAGCCATTTTGATGCTAGGCTTTCCCAACAACAGGCCCCGGGGCTCTTTGGGTTCTGCCATCTAGACACATAGGGAATGGCTTCTTCAGTGTTTTCCTCCCTCATGAGCTCCCTAAAACAAGGAAGCAAATCCACAGTTCCTTGAAACCCCTCAGTCCCTAAGCTATAGTTGAACGCAACAAACACATATTTAATATTGTTTTTATCTGCTTAATTGTAAGTTAGTATTGAACACAGACTAGTTTCAAATTTTCTTTGCTTAACTTTATGAGTCCTTTCATTAAAAAAAGGATTTCTGTTTGTCTATCAAAACTCTAAGCATTATGGATTTACACATAAATATATAGTTTTCATTCCCAAAGGGCTTGCAATTTAGTTGGGTAGATAAGACATGTACAAGAAAGAATTAAAGAATATAGCAACATGTAAAAAAAAATACTTAAGTTGTGTGGTGCAATTAGAATAAATGGTGCTGATTAAGTATTACAGGCGGTAAAAGCAAAAGAGAACATTAGCATGGACTGGAGTCTTTGGATCCTGGCACGGGGTACTTGCACAGAAAATAGTCATTGAACACAGGATGGGCCATTAAATACCATTTATAGTAATGTCAGAAATATGAAGTATTCAGGGATACATTTGACAAATGATGTACAAAACCTATATACAAAAAACTGTAAAAGATAAATTAAAGAAGACCTAAATAAGTGGAGAAATATATTGTCAGTGGGCCAGAAGGCTCAGTATTAAGATGTCAGTTCTTCCCAGAGTAATCATTGATCTACAGATATATAGATTAAGTAGTCAAAAATCTCACCAGACTTTTTTTTTTAGGGATTGACAAGCTGATCCTAAAATGTATACGTAAATGCCAAGGACCGAGAAGAGCCAAAACAACTTTTGAAAAGCAGACCAAAGTTGGAGGGAGGACTTGCAATACCTGATTTCAACACTTATTATAAAGCTACAATAATCAAAGCAGTATGGTATTGGCGTAAAGAGTGAAAAATAGATAAATGAAACTGAATTTTATAATGAGTCCAGAAATAGACCCACACGAGTATAGACATTCAATATTTGACAAAGTTGCTGAGGTAATTCAATAAAGAAAGGATAATTATTTCAACAAATGATGCTGGAACAACTGGTTAGCCATAACCAAAAAGTTAAGCCTCAATCCATACCCTCCCATAGCATGTGCAGTATTAACTCAAAATGAATTTATGGACCTAAAGTAAGAGCTAAAATTATAGACATTGTCTTGGTTCATTCAGATTATTACAACAAAATACTATAGATTGAGCAGCTTATAAACAACAGAACGTTATTTCCTACAGTTTGGAGACTGAGAAGTCCAAAATTAAGCACTGGCAGATTGAATGTCTGATGAGGATTCATTTCTTTCATAGATGGCCATCCTCTCACTGTAACCTCACATGGCAGGAGAGGCTAGCTCCCTGTAGTCTCTTTAAAAGGGCTCCAATCCCATGAGGGCAGAGCCCTCATGATCTAATCACCTTCCAAAGGTTCTACTTACTAATAGCATTGCCTGAGGGTTAGGATTTCAACATATGAATTTGGGAGAGATGCAAACATTCAAACCATGACAAACATCTAGAAGAGAACGTAGGAAAATAATCTTAGTGAATTTGGGCTTAGCAAAGATTTCCTAAGTATGACACATAAAAGAACATTAAATACAAAAGAAAAATGAATAAATTATACTTCACCAAAATAAAAATGTTTGCTCTTCAAGGCATGGTTACAAAATAAAACAACCAGAGAGCAGACCAGAGGGAAGAAAATTGCAAAACATATATATGACAAAGAACTGTTATCCAGAGTATACAAAGAACTGTTACAACTTAGGAATAAGAAGACAAACAGCTCAATAAAATTTAGACAAAAGATTTGAACAAATATGTAGCCATTGGGGAAATGCAAATTAAAGCCACAGTGAAGTTAATGCTATACACCTACTAGAATGGCTAAAATTTAAAAGTTTGACCAAAACAAGCATTGGCAAGAATGTAGAATTGGAACTTTTGTGGAAATATAAAATGATACATTGACTTTGAAAAACAGTTGGTCAGTTTTTTACAAAGTTAAGTATACACCTGCCAGATGACCCAGCCATTCTACTTCAGGTACTTAGTCAAGAGAAATGAAAGCGTACGTCTACACAAAGACTTGCAGATGAATGTTCACAACAGCTTTATTTAGAATAGCCAAAAGGTGTAAACAACCCAAAAGTCCATCAACAAGGAATGGATAAACAAATAGTGGGATGTCCATTACAGTGGAATACTACTCAGCAATAAAAATGAGTATACTACTGGTACACACAACAAAATGGATGGATCTCAAAATAGTTATGCTGAGTGAAAGAAACTAGGCGAAGAAGAGTACATGCTGCATGATGTACTATTTATATAATTATAAATTTATATAGAATTCTAGTGAATGCAAATTATAGTGATAGCAGAACAGTGGTTGCACGGGAACAGGAGCAGTGTAGTTGTAGAAGGGAGAGAGTACAAGAAGAAACTTAGGAAGATGCTGTATATGTCCATTTTCCTTATTGTGATTTCTCAGGTGTCAAAAGTCATTAAAACTTGAAATGTGCAATTGTAGATCAGTTATTTCTCAAAACTATAAAAAAAGAAAAAATACACCGGGCGTGGTGGCTTATGCCTGTAATCCCAACACTTTGGGAGGCCAAGTTGGGCAGATCACAAGGTCAGGAGTTCGAAACCAGCCTGGCCAATATGGTGAAACCCCATCTCTACTAAAAATACAAAAAACTTAGCCAGGCGTGGTGGTGCACACCTGTAGTCCCAGCTACTCGGGAGGCTGAGGTAGAAGAATCGCTTGAACCCGGGAGGTAAAGGTTGCAGTGAGCCAAGATTGTGCCACTGCACTCCAGCCTAGGCAACAGAGCAAGTCTCAAATAATAATAATAATAATAATTGATTGCCTACATGGCCATTTTCATTTGCATGATGACAGAAATCAAAGAGCTATTTTCAGCTTGAGCTCAGTGTCCCATTGATGTTGGCAGGAGATTGTATATTAAGTTAAATAGAGAAGCTAATGGAGTCACAATTTGTGGGTCTTCGTTTATTTGACTAGGTTTATAGCTCCTTTTTATAGGGTAAGTTTGCATTTGTTTCAAGAAAATTGCTCTTAAGAAATAGTATTCTGTGTATGGTACCTATGGAGAATAAATTGGGCGTATTATAAAATTAGATTGATTCGATTTTAGTTTATTCAAGATAGAGGCTAATACCTCTGTACTCTTGAACCTCTGCTCTCTTGAGCCCCAGGTGGTAGGCAAGGTGCTGGATTTATGCACCATGCTAAGTGGGCCCAACTCAGCCTTCACCAAGGGATCTGAAGGCCTGGTCTAGGGCTCTGGCTCTGATGCTTAATAAACATGTGATCTCAGCAAAACATGTGTCACTGAGCCTCAGTTTCCTTGTGTAAAATGAGAGTACTAATAATACTTATCTTGCTTGCCTCCGAATTGATACAAGAGCATACTGCTCTTTGAAAGCTGTAAAATGGCACGAAAATACAAGGAGTTGTTATTTCTGTTGTTCTCCTGCTCTGGATCCCAAAGTGCTTGTCCATTGCTCAAGAAAACCAAACATATATAATCTTTTCAATTTACAGGAAGGAAAAGAAGTTATCTCATGATGTAACTGATGATGTCACTAAAACTTATGACACTATGGCGATGAACACATCACCCTGCTCCTTCAAAAGCAGTTTTTTCTCTCTTCCCTCTTTTCCCTCCTTTGCTTTCTTGTTTTGCTCCATTCATTTAGTCAACAGATACTTGCCAAGTGCCTGGCAAGGGTCAGGTCCTGTAGGCAATAGAAATAAAACAAGGAAGAAGGCAGATGAGTCACTGCCTCTGAGAAGCTGACATATCAGTGGGAGGTTGTGGTGCAGCTTAACAGGTGCTAGGAAAGGAAAACACGAGGGGCTCGAGAGCACCTAGGAAGACCCCTAACCTAGATTTGGGGGCTCAGGGGGAAGGACACCTGAGGATCAGTAAGGGTTAGCCACTCAGAGAGCGGGCAGGAGTGTTCCAGTCAAAGGGAACAGCATGTGTGGAATGCATGGAGGAGAGCTTCGTGTGGCTGGAGTGAGAGTGTGAAGGCTGGTCAGTGAGAGGAGAGTGGGAAGTTTCCCAGGACAGATGGTGCTGGGGCCTTGTAAGCCTTGGTGAGAGCGGCAGGGAGCCATCTGGTTCCTTGCTTATAGTTTTAAGCAGGAAATCGACATGACTGGCTTGCCAGTTTACTGTCTCTGCAGTAAGGCTTCCTGCTTGTAGCTCCCAGAGTTCCTTGTGAAGCCGTATTGGTGGTCCTCAAGATTAAGAAGGTTGCTGACCTCTTTCTAGGCAAGATTTTCTTGGATAGAACTTAGCTTATGGTGACCAAACTGACTTTGTTTACATTGTTTTCTGCCAAGAAAACAGAAAACTCTCCAAATAAACAGTGACTATTACTTATAAACTGGTTAGTGAAACCGTAATTTTCAGTGTTTCCCTCATGATTTGCTGTATGGTTGCAACATAGACTTTTTTTTTTTTTTTTGAGAGAGTCTTGCCCTGTCGCCCATGCTGAACTGCAGTGGCGCAGTCTTGGCTCACTGCACCTCGCCTCCCGCAGGTTCAAGCAATTCTTGTGTCTTAGCCTCCCACTCATATAGTCTTTTTTTTTTTTTTTTTGAGATGGGGTCTTGCTCTGTCACTCAGGCCGGAGTGCAATGGCGCAATCTTGGCTCACTGCAGCCTCCACCTCCTGGGTTCAAGTGATTCTCCTGCCTCAGCCTCCCGAGTAGCTGGAATTATAGGCATGCGCAACCATGCCTGGCTAAGTTTTGTATTTTTAGTAGAGACAGGGTTTTACCATGTTGGCCAGGCTGGTCTGGAACTCCTGACCTCAGGTGATCTGCCCATCTTTGCTTTCCAAAGTGCTGAGATTACAGATGTGAGCCACTGTGATCGGCCAAATTTTTGTATTTTTAATAGAGACTGGGTTTTGCCATGTTGGCCAGGCTGGTCTTGAATTCCTAGCCTCTCGTGATACACTCACCTTGGTCTCCCTGAGTGCTGGGATTATAGACGTGACTCACCACGCCCAGCCAACATAGACATTTTAAATGGGGATCATATACCAGAGAGAAAATTGTACTCTAGCAGAGAAGACCAGAAATACTTGAATAGAGAAGAACCTCTCTGAGCTTAAACGCAGAGATTTTTTTTCACAGTAGGATAATTAATTTCTGTTTTCATTTTCCCCAGTGCTGCATTGGCATTGGGGGAAAAAAAACCATACCCTGGGAAGATGTGCTAACTTCTGCAGTCCACAAGAATACTATTAAGAATGCGCCTGCAATTTTTGGTTATTTGTGCTTGTGTTGATCTTTCCTTTATCTTTTTATTTTATAGCTTTAAGTTTCTTTGGACAGGGTCTCTTACTGTACTTTTCAAATGTCTTGCTCTCCTATACGTAATAATAACACAAAATCTTTACAGAATTTCCCCCAGGTGTCAAGGTAGCTTATTGTCTTTTTGTTTTTACATTCAAATATCTGTCTGGGAAAAAAAATCTCTATGACATGAGAATTCCAAGATTTAAAGGACATGAGCACAGTGTAACAGATTCACAGATTCATACTGTGGCAACTGAGGGAATGGTTTCCATCCTTTTGGGTGGAGAAGTCTATCAAGAGGGCCAGGGTCTTCAGGTGCAGCAGTGAATTGTTGTTGAACAAAATATTAGGGTCTATTTGATCATAGTTACATAGCTGATATATATATATGCATGTATACATAGCTGCTATATATATGTGTGTGTGTGTACACATACAGTTCAGATATAGACAGCCTGTCTGTATAAAAGTGACTGTCACAGGACAGTAAGTGTATTTGGCACAGGCCATCAGCAGAAGTGAGAGTGCCAAGTTGGACATAGCACAGTTTTCTTATAAAATAGTGAAAATTCAAGTCCGCCTAATTCAAAATAGTTTTGAGCAAGTCTAATGCACATATGAAATATTAGTTCAAACAAGCAAAACACAGCACCCATACAATATCTCAAAGGGTACTGTTAATAGTGCCTAACAAGGAAGAAGATGGGTTGCTGTCACTGCCATAATTATAAGCTGGCATCAGTCTCTACATGGGTGAGCATTTTGTTTCTTACAACAGAGTACGATGAACTCAATGTTAAGAATTTTTTACAAAAAAACCCCTAACGTGTGTACGTGTATGTGTGTATATGACTAGGTTAAGCATGGCATTTGGAACCAAGGACTCTAGTTAAAGTACCCAGTCTGCCATTAACGTGACAATATCTGTGAGCTTGTCACTGACTCATTTTTCTTTTCTCACCTCAGTTTCTATATTTCTGAATTGACACACCAGTTTACCAGTGAAAATGTAAGCTCCAGGTCAGGTACAATGGCTCAGTGCCTGTAAGCCCAGCATTTGGGGAGGTCAAGACAGAAGAATCACTTGAGGCCAGGAGTTTGAGACCAGCCTGGGCAACATAGCAAAACCCCTATCTCTACAAAAAATTTTGTTTAATTAGCTGTGCATGATGGCATGTTCCTGTAGTCCTAGCTACTCAGGAGGGTGAGGTAGGAGGATTGCTGGAGCCCAGAAATTCAAGCCTATAGTGAGCTGTGATCACACTCCAGCCTGAGCAACAGAGTGAGACCCTGTCTCTCTCCCTTTTTTTTTTTTTGTTTTTGAGAAGGGTCTCGCTCTGTCACTCAGGCTGGAGTACAGTGGCGTGATCTCAGCCCACTGCAGCCTCTACCTCCCTGGCTCAAGTGATCCTCCCACCTCAGCCTCCTGAGTAGATGGGACTACAGGTGTGTGCCACCACACCTAGTTTTTTTTTTTTTTTTTTTTGGTATTTTTTGTAGAGACTGGATCTTGCTGTGTTGCCCAGGCTGGTCTCAAACTCCTGCGCTTACATAATCCGCCCACCTACACCTCCCAAAGTGCTGGGATTACAGGCATTAGCCACCACACCTGGCCAAGACCCTGTCTCGTAAAAGTAGGGCAGGAGACTATTTTATTCTCCTGAGAAACAAAATCAGATTTAAAAAGACTTTCTTTTGAGACACATTGACTCTTGGTTCAAAGCCTTGCTTGAATGCCTGCTAATATATATCCTGACCAATTTCTGTAGTCTCTCTGAGCTTGTTCTTTTATTTGTAAATGTACATCTAATAATATTTAACTTACTAAGTTTACAAAATAACTAGTGTTTATGAAATCATAAAACAGAGGACTTTGTGCTATGCAAGTGCCCAACAATGTTTTCTACCTTTTAAAAGTACCAAAAACGCTTACTAAAAAACGGGCATGGCACATTGATTTAAAACATTTCCTCTTTACAATTATGTAGATGTCCTACCCTTAAACCTAGATGAGAAATGGAAATAGAGTAAAAGGGATGAAATAGATAAATTGCTATTTTTGTTAGAAGGAATCAAAGAATTGTGTCTGCTACAGCCATAGTAGAGAGCACTAGTAACCAAGCCTCATTCCATGTCAGAATCATTTGGGGAACTTTAAAAAAAAACATGTTTCAACTTCTATTTCTCCCAGTATGTATGATTCTTCCTGAGCAACCCTCTAGCTAAAAATCCTGGATATGAAATAAGATAAAATAAAAACTGAAAGTAACATAACCTCAGAGGCCAGAAATAATGTTTAAGCAAGATCCAGAAGAGTAGGTTAGCACTAAAGACAGCTTTCAGAAAGCCCAGACATCTACCTGGCCACCATGTCCTTTAACTGAAGTTCCAATAACCTAATTAGACGTGGGAGACAAGGACTAAATCCAAAGTTTTGTCCAAGGCGGGGAGCCCAGTAAGTCCATATGAAGTTGAGACCCCCAAAGTGCAGTACCCTCCATTTAAAGATAAATTAGAAGGTAATCTGTGCTACAGAGGGATAATGCAAGGAAATATGCTTATGTTGACCTGGGTTTGGGGTAGAAAGGAGAAAAGCTCTCTCCTGAAAATTCACCACCACAGGACAGCTTTAAAGGAAATTTGCAGCCTGGATTTACAATGATCAGAATGGCCTGAAAACCATCAACCAAAGAGTGTTCTTTAAGCATAGTCTTGAACTGTTGGTACCTGAGGTACCTTCCTGCTGTGGATCCAAAGTATCTGTCCTTCCTTGTCCTCCTTGCCTTTAGCTCCAGTGACTAAATACCAGGGAAACCTGAGACTGGGCCTTTGTTGCCCTTGAGAAATTAGATTGTATAGTTGGCCAAACATTTTTCATTAATATCAGCATTACTTCAGCCCTTTAAGTAAGAAGAGACCCACTGTGACATCAACTGTCTTTGGTCTTGACTTGCGGGATACAAGTAGGAGGGGGAAAATAAAAAGGAAGGGAAAAGAAGAGAACTTTTTAATGCCTTACCTGTATTTAGACTCTGTTCTAATAATAACACCTCTCCTGCCCCCAACTATCCTCACAAAACCTATAAAATACCTAAGGCAGGTCCACTCTGAATATTAGGGAGAAAAGCCAGGCAGTGTGGGTTACCAGTATGGTAATTTACCTAAGATTATTAGAATTTTTGGTTTGTTGGCTTGAATTTGCATACCTGTTACCATGGTTCTATCCCAGCCTATCTTTAAGTGCCTTGTTTCTGCACTTCTTGGATTCCTTTTTATAATGCAGTGCTAATCCCTTTGCTGGGTCAGCATCGAGGGCAAACAATTGATTTTAGAAGCACTGTGCCAGTTGGTGTAATCCCAGAAGCAGGGTGGCGTGTGTGACATCGCATGCTGGGTTGACGTATTAGCCGACACATATCCTTTGCTCTTTTGTTACGTGCTTATACCAAGTTGCATGTTTTATGTGCATATTCTTGGCTAGGCTGGCACAGGTAAGTACTACCCAGCCTCTCCTGTTCCCAGCCTGTATTTGCTGTTTGAGTGGCTGTGGATTTTTCTAGCAGATAACAGTCTTTGTTTCTAAATTTTAAAAATTCATAAGTGACTTTGTTCATTACAATTCACCCAACTCCTAGAATTGTGCTTGGCAAATACTAAGCACTCGATTTTTTTGAATGATTATTATTTTGTTTAGACTGCAACTAGGGCCCAGAAGATGTGATTGAAGCTAGGTATTAGCCTAAGGAGATGAGGTTCACTAGGCACTAGTGTCCTAAGCTAAGGCAGAAGAAGAGTTCAGGAGTTGTGTTGACCCTTTAGTTGGCAAGTGAGGAACAGAGAACCAACTCATGTGGTGGTCCAGGGCCCGTAGATTGGGTTCTAGGAAGGCAGCGGTGGGCAGCAGTTGGGAGTTTGAAGGACCTGCAGACTGATTAGTTTCTGGCCAAAATTTAGGAGCCATTGTTGACAGGTATGGAACGAGACATCCTAGACCCTAAGACCTAAACAAGTGTTCTTTATCTAGGATTGGCACCAAGGCAATGGGTGGAGCTGGACAGTTCCTACCACCTGTTATTTTGTAAAGTAAATATTAGGAAACCCCTATTCATTTTGTATGTGTTGATGAAAGTAAACTGCTAATCAGAGTTAGCACTAGTGTCTTTTCTACTAAATGTGTGAAATGTGTCTTTTAGGGAAATATAATACACATTTTCATTCTTGTTTACCCTCTTCATACATAGCTTGTTTAGAATCAACTTTCCAAAACAGTCCTTCCTATCTTCTAGGCTATTGACAGTGAACAACACTAAAAGAAGGAGAAGCCAGGACAGGGCATTGCATCTCTTCACTAAATTCTTTTCCCCCTCATTAGTCATTGCTGAGTCTCCTGTATTCATTTTTCATTGATCATCATTCACCATTTGTATCTCACTGAGTCCAAGTGTCTCTCCATACATGTTTTTCCCTTATTACCCTCTCCTAATGGAAGGCTACAAAAGCTAATTTGTTAGAGAAGTGAATGAAATATAATGGCATGTGTAAATATTAACTCTCTTCTTCACTCCCTGTTGATAAAAGCAGTACATCATTTCCCAGGACCCATCCATTTGTAATCATACTGTGCACACACTTAATTAGCCAGAGGGGTAAAGTGCATATCAGTAGCCAACCTGGGAGTTTGCTGGAGCAATTAATTGGCTTTGTCGTCTATAAGTAATAGTTTAAATAACTTCCTCTTGCCTACTTGACTGAAACAGCCAATCAGATTCAAGCAATAGATAGCATCATTGACCTTTCCAAAAACAGACTTAATACTACGTTTGTCTTATTAAAAGCTCTATGCTGTTTACTAGTTCACCAGGTTTCTGTGGGGTTTCTTTTTTTGTTTGTTTTGAGACAAAGTCTTGCTCTGTCACCCAGGCTGGAGCGTAGTGATGCAATCTTGGTCCACTACAACCTCTGCCTCCCGGCTTCAAGCAATTCTTCTGCCTCATCCTCCCAAGTAGCTGGGACTACAGGTGCACGCCACCATGCCTGGCTAATTTTTTTGTATTTTTAGGAGAGACAGGGTTTTGCCATGTTGGCTAGGCTGGTCTCAAACTCCTGACCTCAAGTGATCCTCCTGCCTCAACCTCCCAAAGTGCTGGGATTACAGGCGTGAGCCACCATGCCCGGCCTCTATGGGTTTTTTAATGGAGAGAAAAAGAGGAGGGAATTTTGGTAATAACCAAGGATCTGTGTCCTGTGTTCCATTTTTTTAAAATAGGCCAGGCACGGTGGCTCACACCTATAATCCCAGCACTTTGGGAGGCCAAGGCAGGCAGATCACCGGAGGTCAGGAGTTCAAGATCAGCTTGACATGGAGAAACCCTGTCTTTACTAAAAAAAAATGCAGGCTCACGCCTGTAATCCCAGCACTTTGGGAGGCCGAGGCGGGTGCATCACGAGATCAAGAGATTGAGACCATCCTGGTCAACATGGTGAAACCCAGTCTGTACTAAAAATACAAAAATTAGTTGGGCGTGGTGGCACGTGCCTGTAGTCCCAGCTACTCGGGAGGCTGAGGCAGGAGAATTGCTTGAACCCAGGAGGCGGAGGTTGCAGTGAGCTGAGATCACGCCATTGCACTCCAGCCTGGGTAACAAGCGAAACTCCCTCTCAAAAAAAAAAAAAAAAAAAAAAAAAAAAAGGCGAAATATTAGCCAGGCATGGTGTTGCATGCCTGTAATCCTAGCTACTCGGGAGGCTGAGGCAGAAGAATCACTTGAACACAGGAGGTGGAGGTTGCAGTGAGCCGAGATCATGCCATTGCACTCCAGCCTGGGCAACAAGAGCAAAACTCTGTCTCAAAAAAATAAAAATAAAAAGTAGTACATTATTGTGTTGCATTAAGTATCTTTTTTATTTTTTTAGGATTTGACTATAAGGAAAGAATTTTTAGTATGCAACATGATAGCAGAAATAAACAAGCTGTCAGATTTTGGAAATGAATGTGAATTTCATTTTCTTTGGTCCTAATATCACATAATGATTGTTTTTATACAAAAATACCATATGGCTAATGTGGACCCAATCTCCTCAACATTTGTTTGCTGCCTTACACACACATTTTTATTTATATTTCTTTTTTTATATATGGATCTTCAAGTGGGATGCCAAGAGAGATGATATTTCTGAGGAACTCAGTGCGCACTCGAAGAGGATATGAAGCCGGTCTAGGTGTTACATGGTGCCCTAATACTCTGCATGCATAGGAAGAAATTTATTTTCATTATTTATATTTATTATTTGTTTGTGGCCTTAATTGTCACCAAGAGACCATTGTTAATTTTGCTTAAAGCTCTTCTGTTGTGTTTAGGTGGCTTTTTAATATAAAGGGAAGAAAAAGAATCAAGAGTTTGGCCAAACTCTTAACTTTTGGCTCTGTCAGGAGTTTCGTCTCCACTTTGTAGCCTCAACTAATCCTCCACAGCTTCTTGCCAGAGATTTCTTAAGTCTTAAGACTTATAAAGACGCTGGCAAAAAACTGCAGTGCATCAGCAGGAACAGGTTGCAAAATGAAGACAAAGCCTCTGGCAAGACACAGGAGGATTAATAGAGGCCAGGCCATGAAACAGAGATGAAGCCCCAAACGGTGAAAGATCACTGAGGTCACAGTACAGATACAGAGCTGGGTGTTCGTCATTGGGGGAGTCATGTGGGGTGAGCCACGGGGCCCAGTTGGCCAGGGGAACAATTCCGAACTGCAGGTCAGGAGCATCCTTTGCCAGAGGAAGTTAAAAGCTTTTAGAACTGGAAGTGCTCAGAGATCCCAGAACAATCTCTGGATGCAATTTACACCTCCACTCTGATAAGGAGTGTGAGACCAGATGGAAAAGCACTACTGGGTCAGAGAGTGAAAATAAATCCTAGAGAAGATGCCAGAAAGATTTGGCTAAGCACTACTTAATGGAATAAAATTCGTCACTCGCGTACTTACTATGTTCCTAATGTTGGATTATTTTATCCTTGCTCTATTAGTAGTCCTCAACTTTGATCCCAGCCTCTCTCCCTTCCTGTCTCTTCCCACATCCCATTGATTCCCCCCGTTCCTGGAGCCTTCCCCCTCCTACTTCCCCTCCCATGCCCCTACCCCTTGCCTATCTTCTCTCTCTCCCTCCCCTTTAAAATGTGACTTTTTCTAAATAGCTTTATCCAGGACTACTTTCCTATAATGTTGAGTAAGAAGTTCCCCAAAGAATAGAAGAATCCACTTTAATTCCGGCATCTAGTTGCTTCAGAAACAGCTGGGTAAATTGGACTTACCCAAGTTGGACTTAGTACTGTTGCTCTAGTTATGCGATGAGAACATTTTAGTTGGAGGCTTTTGTTTATTCAGCACATGCAGCTGGGGAAGGAAATGGCATTATTTAACTTGTTAATAGAGTATCTTTAAATATGAAAAAGAATTGGAACCTATGAGTACAATAGTCAGGACTCTCATCCTTTCTTTAGACTTAAAAAGAGAGAAAACAGACACTTAAATAAAAATCTTCAACAGGTAGTACAATATAAAAAAACTGTAAAACATTACCTTGAGTATATATGCCTTGAGTGTTTCAATCACGGAACTGTTCCTCCCTTGTTTTACTGCAGTTGATTATGGCAGAGCACCAGCATGTATTTTGTATCTTAACCTCACCTGTGTCCTCACATACCTCCACAGAAAGAATGCCTTCTTACTGATGTATCATTATGGGACACATCCTCTCTTGTGTGTAGGGTAAGAAAGTGCCCAAATTAAGACGTACTAGAATTAAGAAAGCCAAAATGAAGTGTCAGAGTGAGCTAACGTGACAGGTTGTACCTTGACCTTTATAATGAAGGCACTTAATTTACTTATTTTAGTTCTCTCTGAATATGTTTGGCCTTATATTTTCAGATCTGGGTTTCTCATCTCAAAGCATTTATCAATTAATTCCACAAGAAAAGGGCTCGATTTTAAAGGCTGCTGAGAAACAGTTGTGATCTCTAGTAGTTAGAAAACTCAATTCAGATCACTGTCATCCCACAGCCTCTCTTATTCCATTTAGCTACATATGTCAGTCATGAATTTTAGGAAGACCCTCATGGATGAGTACCAAATAATTTTGGCAAATGGTTTTCTACTTTTTTGTGTGAGGGTGGGTCTCTGGCACCTTGGGTTAGAGAGCTGAATTCATCATACTTGTTAGCTGATAGCACGTTGTCATCACTACCAGTCTGTACATGGTTCTGCTTTTGTTTTCATCTTTTTACTTTTTCAGTTTCCATCTCCACTCTATTCCCATTCCCATTAAAAAGTCCTTATTTATTTATATGCCCTTAAAAATATAGTGGGTTGTTTTGTGGACTTTACACAAGAGATATTTTTCATTTATGTAGGGGATGTACTGAAATTCTCATTCTGTTTCTTACATTCACTTGGCTTTATGCTTTTAAAAACTTTCCTTTCACATTTGCGTTGTTGAACCTGATTGCCATGTGGGGTTCCATAGCAGGCATCCACTACACTCTTCTTTCCAGTCCCCTGGCGATAAGCAGCCCAGTTGTCTTAGCTTGCTGGGATGAACATCCTTAGAGCACCGCCAGATTGCTCTTCCGGAAAGGCTGCGCCAGTTCAGAATCCACCAGCAGCGCTTGAGGATGCTTGCCTTCCTGTATCCTTGCCAATACTTTGTATTACCCAAATTTATCATTTTTGCCAATCATTACAGTATCTTACTTTAATTTGTATTTCTCTGATTACTGGTAGGCTGATCATTGTTTATTTGCTTTTACCCATTTAAGTTTCCCCTTCTGTTTTTTTTTAACCTATTTTTACATTTGTTTCTTATTTGTTGGAATTACTTACATATTCTGATACTGATCTTTTATTTGAGTCTTTGTAATTATCTTCTCCCCCGTAAGTTACCAGTCTGTTCATTTTTTGTCTGTAATGTCCATCTTGGAACAAAATCCTTATTTATCCTACTTAAACTTTTTGTAGCTTTCTAGAGAAAAATGTAATTTTGTATTTGCATTAAGCTAGAGGCTGGCAGTGGATGGTATGAAAATGTGATGTTTAGAGAATTCCAGAACTGTTCTGATCTCTGAAACAGAAGCAGTGTTACAGAGTGCATTTTCTACGAACCTTCAGGAGAAGTATAAGCACGGGGGACTCACCGGTTACCCACAGTATGTGCCAGGGCTGGAGTCATTTGTGGGAACTATCCTGGTTCTTTGGCCTATGTTTTCTCAACATACTTATGAACAAGGTCCTTTCAGATGCCCAGATAAGTGCAGAGAAATTAGTCACTAAATTCTAATTCAGCCTGAAGTTTCACTCGGCGGGAAATTTTTGGATATAAGTATCTTGTGTTATCATATAATAGTAGCACTTATTTTCTAGCTTCAGCAAACCTTTATTGAGTGCTTACTGTGTATCAGGTATGTTCAAAGAGCTATACGTTTATTATCTCATTCAGTCTATGCATCAACCTTATCAGGTAGTTATAACAGAAGTAATATTTTGAATTCACCAAATCCCATTTCATATTCCTCCATTCTAGAAATATAGAAAATGATACCTCCCATAACTCCCAGCCCCACATATGGTCCTTGACCTTGCCTGTAACTAGTTCTTGTCAGTGATATACAAGCAGAGTTGACAGCATCACTTTCACGTTGAGTTGGTTAAAACAAACAAACAAACAAAAAACTTCTTTTTAAAATCAGATTTTGCTGGCCAAACTGGATCACTAGGTCATTGAAGACAACTGCCCTGGGTGGTCATTCATGCAAATAGCTGACTTTCTGTGATTTATTGTCTTAATAAGACATTCTCTGATTGATATTGGGAAAAAGGGGCTTTTGTTACTGCAGCATTGCCTAACCTAGCCTAACTGAGGCATGCTGGTTCATGCCTGTAATCCCAGCACTTTGGGAGGTGGAGGCAGGTGGATCATGAGGTCAAGAGATCAAGACCATCCTGGCCAACGTGGTGAAACCCTGTATCTACTAAAAATACAAAAAAAATTAGCCAGGTGTGGTGGTGTGTGCCTGTAGTCCCAGCTACTCGGGAGGCTGAGGCAGGAGAATTGCTTGAACCTCGGAGGTGGAGGTTTCAGTGAGCTGATGACGCACTACTGCACTCCAGCCTGGCGACAGAGTAAGACTACGTCTCAAAATAAATAAATAAAGTTAAGTAAGTAAGTACTATTATTACCCCTATTTTACAGATAAAGAAAGCACAGGGAGATTCACTTGCCTAAGTTCCTCATGATGTATGTCTGATACCAGAGCCCACCATCTGAGCCTCAGTGTAGTTCTTCCTATGAAATTAATATGGTCTTAAGTTTAAGCTCATTTAGGTCCCAAAGCTTATGTAGAGTGTGGAGTGAAGCTAAGTAACTTTGCTTGTTTTAGTGAAATAATCATTAGCAATCTATGATGTTTATTTTATATGTATGTCTGGATAGAGAGATAGATAGATAAATGTATCTGACTTACAGCAATAATGGATGAATAGAAATTTATTTCTCCTAAAGAGCACTAGAATAATTTGGCTAGTTCTAGAGGTGTAAATGCTTTTATTAATACTTCAGCTTTTAAAATATTAAAAATTCTGTTGCTGGCTTTCTTTTCAAATTAGTTTGTTAAAATTATTCCATTTGTTTAATTTATTCCATGGAAAAATCAAGTAGTACTTAGGAAGGCTTTCATGTAGGATTGAGATGGAAGGAAGGATAAAATCTTGATGGCTGGAGGGGTTTCCAGGCAAATGGGCCTACAATGAACAAATGCATTTATTTTCCAGTATTTGTTGAGCACCCACTATATACCAATCACTCTTCTGGGTGCTTGGAATATGTATTTGAACAATATAGACAAAAATCTATATTTTCGTGGTATCTGTATTCTAGTAAAGGTAGGAAAGGATAGGGCAGTTATTTGCAAAGCTGCCAGGTTGCCATAGAGGAAATAAAGCTCAAAGGTAAATAGGTACCCTTGGAAACCCGAATGCCAGCCTGAGGAATTTGTGTGTAATTCAGCAAGAAACTTCCGCAAAGTGGGAGGTACCTTGATCTGAGCTGTGGCCTAAGACTCTCCGTTAGACAAACAGAATTCAGGAATATTAGAGTGATCAGGAATGGAGAATTAAATATTGACCACAATTGTCCATGCCTTTTCTGAGCCTTAGTTTTTCTTCTGGGTTCTTGATGGTGGTGATGATAATACTGACGGATGAGGTGGTGAGTGGAGGCCGAAACCCCACCAGTGCTCCACTTGCCTGGCTGCTGTTCTGGCCAAGTCTCGAGTCTTTCCTTTGGCACATTCCTCTCTCCAAAGGAAGGGGAGTCTGTTTGTCACCTATCTTCCAGGGGTGACATCTTTTATAATTTGCACAAAGATTCCTTATATGCCTGCAGCGGCCCTGATTAAATGGCAGTACTAGGATTTGACCCCAGTCCTACCTAATTACAAATGCTGTGTGACTTTGCCAGTATTTTCTACTTCTACAACATTATTTGCCGCTACTCTTACAAGTCTTCACCAGTGTTTAGTTCGACTATGACAACTACTCCCCCTACTACTACTACTGCCATTATGAAGGAGGAGAGGGAAAGAATAGCATCTGACATTCTTTGAGTGCTTGCTATGTGCCAAGCACAGTATTTAGTTATTCACATGCATTATTTCATTTAATCTTCACAATCTCCCTGTGAGGTAGGTACTGTTACTCTCTTGCCAAGTGACAGAATAGGAACTGAAGCCGATTGTTCAGACTCCAACTCTGAGGACTTAAAACCACTACACTAGTATCTTCCCTGAATACTTAAGCATGAAATATCTTAGAAGACAAAATGACTGGTCTATGAGAAGTCACATAAAACTACAAAAATTATTTAAAGCAACAAACTTGAGACCTGGTGTGGTGGCTAACACCTGTAATCCCAGCACTTTCGGAGGCCAGGGTGGGAGAATTACTTGAGCTCAGGAGTTCAAGACCAGCCTGGACAACATAGCAAGACCTCATCTCTACTTAAGAAAAAAAAAATCCTAGGATGATGCTTCTGGAAAAAAAACAAGAATAACATCATTAGCTGGGAGGATGACGAGCACCTATAGTCACAGCTACTCAGGAGGCTGAGGTGGGAAAATCACCTGAGCCCAGGGCAGTTGAGTCTGCAATGGGTCATGATTGTACCACTGCACTCCAGCCTGGATGACAGCAAGACCCTGTCTCAAAAAATACATAAAAATAAAGCAAGCAACTTGAGCAAGGAATAGCATTAATCCAGTACTCTGTCGTGGTAGGTGCTCAAAAAATATTTAACTTGATTTGTATGGATAAATATTTTGAATGTTGGCACTTGAGGGAAAAAAAAATAAAGTTAAATCAGAGAATATTTTAAATATTTTTGTGAACATTTTGATGGTTATTTCTGGATACTTCCAAAGGATTTTAAGTTTGATTGGATAGCCTGTTAATAAGATCTAATTTCACTTCTTGTTTTTAAATACAGGTATGTCTAGTTTACTGTTAATTACTGGTATGCTTCTCTGTGATTTAGGACCCTAAGTTTTGCTATTGTTTTCATTTTTGTTTCATTTTGTTTCTTTCCTTCATAAATGGAACAAAGAGAGATCATACATACATACAAAGAGAATATGTGTTTTCTAAGCATTTCATCAAGAATTGTGAGGGGAGAGGGTGTTAAAGGGGTGTGTGTGTGTGTGTGTGTGTTTATGCACGTACACACACTTGTGAGAATGGAGTTGATTACCTGCAGCAGATTTCACTGAGCCATGATAGGAAGATACTTTCAGGCAGGTTGTTAGCTCCTGGTACTGCTCTCTAGAGTTAATGCAGGTCCAGGACAGCCTGGCTGCAGTCAGAGCAGACCTGGGGTGGGACAGAGGGATCCCAGCTCAAGATGTTGTATCTATATCAGGCTGTTTATGTTTATGAAATGTTTCCTAACTGAATATTGCTATGAAAGAAAAAAGAAAGCTAGATTGTTGAGTTTAATTTGTAAGTTCTGTAGGACAGTGGTTTTGAGACCTTTAAAATTTTTGTTGTTATTTAAAGAAAGATTCTAACCCTAGTTTGCACAACTTAGAATCAGAACCCAGCCTGGTGGGACTGCCTGCTGACCCAGTCTTTCCCATATCCAGAAGGAGTCCCCTGAGGCACTGCCTTCTAGGCAAACTCTTCCTTTATTGTACCTTTCCTATAATTTGTTTCTTTCTTTTCTTCTCCCTTCCCTTCCGTCCCCTCCTCTCCCCCTCTCCTTGCCTCCCCCTCCCATCTCCTCCTTGCTTTTCTTTCTTTTCTTTCTCTTGCACACCTGCATGAGTGCTTACCCTTTTCTCATATTCTTCAGACCGTGTAAGTTCCTGAACAGTTCTAGCTTACTAACAGTTGTAGCCTCTGAGTACATATGTAGGATTTCACCAAACCTTCCCAGGTGAGCAGGGGCTCTGGAGTTGCCAAGTGGGGTGATGGAATGGCAACCTGTGACATGTATCTAAATGCCTCAGTTCCTGGAGAACGATTGTAGGTTTCACCCCTCTCTTCTCTTTGTTCCTTGGTGCCCTTTCTCCCCCAGAAATTGGAAGCATGGGCAAGTTGTTCTAGTCCCAACTCTGCCTTCAAGCTTGGTGTTCTCAGGCAACTCTTTTAATGTAGCTGGGCCTCAGTTGCCTAAAATGTACAATGAGGCTAAATTCAGTCTGAGGGTCCCTCGCAAATTGTTTGTAACAATACAACTTTTGATATTCATGACCAGCTCACTATTCACAGTTGCTGTCATTCCTCATTTCCACAGCTCAGAGACCCTTTACTGGCTAAAGGTGGGCAAGCTAGGAGTGTGTGTCCATAGCAGAAGTCAGCATCTCTCTCAGTCTCCTGACTCCTCCTCAGCGTGGAGGTGGAGTGGGGATGACGATTACTTGGTTTACCTCTGAGGTAATGTTTTCTACAGTAGCTGCCCTGGGTGGAGACGTTTATGATTACCTGTTAGCAATCTGCTAGGATCCTCATCGCACAGATTGGAGGTGGGGCCTTTGACTAATAGAGACTTTGGACTTTAGCCTGACCTTCAGATTCCCGGTGGAAGGTGTGGCCTGAGGAAAAAGGGTTACCTTGATAAGGAACAGTAATAATTGTTATATTTCTGGACACTGAATTATAAGCGTTGCCAACTGAGAGGGAGGAGGGAGGCCTGCCAGATCAGTAGACTCTGATGTGTATGCTGTAAGTGCACGGCTTTGTTGTCGTGTTACTCATCCATTCAACATGCAGTCACTGGACACCCATGTTCAGACACTCATCCAGCCATTGAGAAGTTCCTTATTCCTCAGGGCCAGTACTGAAGACTGTTTTTTCTTAGATATTTGGCCTGCAGTTAAGGTTCTTGCCATTAGGAGACAGTGATTTAGTTGATCATGCTACGTAATTCAATCCTAGGGATTGAGATATAGGCATGTGTTACCTGGGAAGGAGATTTTAGGAGATTTTCCTTTTCGGAAATAAAATTATTTAGTAAAATAATCTTAAACTCTAAGGTTAGATATCTATATTTTAAATGATTAATATGGAGAGAAATCTAACAGAAAGCAAAGGTCTAGGTAGAATTAGGTACCTAACTCACATACCCTTAACTGTTATAATTGTTAACCTGTGATTCCATTCCCATTGTGTCTAAAAGAGGAATTCGCCATTCTTTTTGCACTTCCTTCCTGGAATGTAGAGGTCCCCTGGGCTTATATATGGCTCACTGACACTGTGGCTTCCCTTAAATCTTTTCGGTACTTAGCCTCTTGAAAAAGTACACCCTGCAAGGAGAGGCCTGTCCTCCCTGGTTTTCCTCCCTGCTTTCCTGCCTTTTATTAATTTATAAGGTATTTAGTACCTATTATGTGCCTGGGATGCAGCCTGGTCCTATAACTTGGAGAATAGGAAGACAAGTTTGTGCCCATGAGCTGCTCACAATCTAGGGAGGGGAAAACAACACAAGAAATGCTAAATTATGCTACACTACTGCAAGTTTTGAATGCAGCGCACCAGAAGAACAGAAGCAAGTGGTTGTAACTTCCGGAAAGGCTAGGGTGTAGAGTTTTCATCGAGGGATGGTGATGGTTGAGCTAAGTATTAAAGAAGGCTTTAGAGTCTTTCATTTGGCAAAGGTCGTAGCAGGAGATAGTGTTCACCTTCGCAACTCAGAAGAAAGATGCCAAAAGCATGTGCTCCAGGGACTTTGGTTTTCAGTGAAAAAAGAATCATTTTCTGTTTTTCCCCTTAGAGAGAAAGCATTATAAAACGCAAGAAAAAGGAACAGTGAAGACAAACAAGCCTCCCTCCTCCAAATAGTGCCAATGGAAGGTCCTGGATTAGGTGTTCCATGAAACTGAAGTACAGTAGCAAAGTTGTCATGAAATACTTTTGGCTAGTCCCTTAAAAATGAATCTCCAAAAGAATAGTGGGTAAGAATGCTTCCTCAGAGCAGATTTCTTGAAATGATTATATTTCTTCTAAACAAAACAGTTTAAACATTTGAGCAGAACACTTAACAGAAATTTTGGAACAGAAATATAAAGTTATTTCATCCCAGTGTTAACTCTTACTTCCTTATGCAAATAAAGGCCAGTGGTAAAGACAATTCAAATATTTTAAATCTGATTTCAGAGTGCAATCTATATGATCTGGTTCTTTAAGCGTATCATATACTTTTCTTGGATCATTAAAATGAGTTTATATTCCCTGAGCAAATAGTTGCCAAAAGCAGAAGGGACACAGAATTTCATCTGTCATCCTGATTTCCCAGTGGTTCTCAAAAAAGAGAGTTGTCAGTTAGGTTTTGGAAACTCTAGACTCCAAGAGATCAACTGCTGTCTTTATGTTGAGTTAGTTTGGGACTTAAAAATAATTTTTTGATTGAGAGTTTTCAAGCATACATAGAACCAGAGAACATAGTATAATGGACCCCACATAGTCATTCTTAATATTTAACAACATTTGGTCATACTTACCCATGTATCGTTTTTTCCTTATTTTCTTTTTCTTTTTTTTTTTTTTTATTTTGAGACAGAGTTTTGCTCCTGTTGCCCAGGCTGGAGTACAGTGGTGTGATCTCAGCTCACTGCAACCTCTGCCTCCCAGGTTCCAGCAATTCTCTGGCCTCAGCCTCCCGAGTAGCTGGGATTGCAGGCATCTGCCACCACGCCTGGCTAATGTTTTGTATTTTTAGTAGAGACTGGGTTTCACCATGTTGGCCAGGCTGGTCTCGAACTCCTGACCTCAGTTGATCCACCCTCCTCAACCTCCCTAAGTGCTGGGATTACAGGCGTGAGCCACTGCGCCCGGCCTCTTCCTTCTTTTCTTTCTTCCTTTATTCTTCTTTGGATGGGGGCCTATAATACATTAAATCCAATCACAGACACTGTCATTTCACTTAATAGATTACCGTATATCTTTTAAAAATAGAGAAAAATTTTATATCACAATACTGATGTTAATATACAACAAAGTTACCAGTAATTCTTTACTGCCATTTAACTCAGTCTACATTTAGATTTCCTCATTTTTCTCAAATGTCTTTTTATAATGGTTGGTTTGTTCAAATCAGGATTCAAATAGTCTATGGCATTAGATTTTGTTTTCCCATGTCTCTTAATCTAGAACTATCCTCACTCTCTTACTATTTTTTTCCCTATGAAATTGACTTGTTGAGGAAACCAGATCAGTTGTCCTATAAAATATTCTATATTCTGGAAGTGTCTGTCTATTTTCTCATGGTGGTATTTATTCTATCTTCTGCTTGAGATATTTGCCCATCATTTGGCCAATTTTTTTTTTTTTTTTTGAGACAGAGTCTCGCACTGTTGCCCAGGCTGTAGTGCAGCCTGGCGATCTTGGCTCACTGTTCGATCTTGGCTCACTGCAATCTCTGTCTCCTGGGTTCAAGCAATTCTCCTGCCTCAGCCTCCAAGTAGCTGGGACTACAGGCATGTGCCCCCACGCCCAGCTAACATTTTGCCCATTTTTTAAGGAAATGTAAACATTTCACAAGTATCATTTCAGCCATTCATTTATTCAACATTTGAGTGCCTCCTATGCACCAGGTACTGTTCCAGGTTCTAGGTTTCTTGGGTTATGCTTTGTTTTCCTAGCAATTCATTTGCACACTTGTTTTTTAATTTAGGTTTTTTCATCCATAGTACATTCTTTCTCATGGTTCAAATCTTAGTAATTATAAAGAGATATAGTGAAGTCTCTTTCACCCTCTCCCTCATCAGACCAAGCCCCAAATAATTATATATTTTTTTGTATTTTTTTGAATTTTTTTCTACATTTACCAGATAATATGAATGTGTGTTCTAAAAATATAACATTTCTAGTTTAGCATCAACATTAAAAGTAGTTTTTAAGGCCAGAGTCAATTAATAGTTATATATTCTATCCCTGAAACTAATCCTTCTTTATCTCCTGCTCCCAACCCCCCTCATTTTTAGGCAAATTATGGTAGTTCAATTTTTAATATAAAATAGAGATTTTTATTCTAGAAAACATTGTCCAATATCAGGTGACACTTAACATGTGATTGACAAAGCTGTTAAAATGAGAAGTATTAGAACTGTGTTCCTGAAATCATAAAATGTTACTGAGGATTGTAATTCTTATAACTTTTAATTTGAGCTATAGCACAAGAGGCTTACCAAAAGGTGCTAGGCAATTATTAATCTTTTATGGCTGAGTGCAGTGGCTCATGCCTGTGATCCCAACACTTTAGGAGGCCAAGACAGGTGGATCTTTGAGCCCAGCCAGGAGTTCAAGACCAGCCTGGGCAACATAGTGAGACCCTGTCTCTGCAAACAAAAATTATAAATATTAGCTGGGTGTGGTGGCACGCACCTGTGGTCCCAGCTACTTGGGAGACTGAGGTATGAGGATCACTTGAGCCCAGGACGTAGAGGTTGCTGTGCACCCAGATCACGCTACTGCACTGCAGCCTGCATGACAGAACAAGACCCTGTCTCAAAATATATATATATATATATTTAATTATTAAGCTTTTATGTGGCGATGTCTATTTGGGAACCTAGTAAAAAACTGAACACTAAAGAGGCTACTAAGAACTCAGTGGATGCTATGTAGGGACTCTCTTAATCTACAGAGGTAGTTTGCATAAGAAATAGAGGCATTTGCCTACCATTTTTGAGACATACATGCAAATTGTCGGAAATAATGGAATTTCAATAACTTAATATATGAGTAACATAAAGCATTTAGTGAGACCAAGGCGGGGAAATGCTGTATTATATTGACAAAAGGGAGAGTGTATAATATTAATAAGGAATATAATTTCTTGCCAGATCAGACCTAATTAACTTCTACTAATCATTTAAATTTTGCTTTACTTTATTAAAATATGCTTTTATACCATTTCTTTTTTAAAATGTGAACTTAAGATGTATATTATAGGATTAAAAAATGGTAATAGACATGGGATATCAGAATTAAAATACACTTTTGGTTTATTTACATTTCTAATGTAAACACTTTTTTAAAGTTCTTATTATTGTTGTTTTTTCTTCCTTTATTGGAACCCATGCCTGGTTCTGTCATTGATTGCTTGGATATAAAAAGCCTCTTTATCTGTAAAGGGAAACAAGGAGGTGAAATTTACTTGGTTTTCTATATTTTAAAAAAATACTCTAGAACTGGAAAATATCCATTACTAGAACTTTAACTTTAAAAAAAAAACTTTTTATTTTGAAATAAAGATTCATGGGAGGTTAGCAGAAATGGTGCAGAGTCTTATGCATCCTTCACCTGGTTGCCTCATGAGTGACATTTTATATGGCTGTAGTGCAATAATCAGAATCAGGAAATGGACATTGGCATGTTAGTGGTAATTAGACTAGACTTTAGTCAGTTTCCATCATCTTTTTAACCTGTATTCACATATGTGTATGGGTATGTGTGTGCATGTGTGTGTGTGGCTTAGTGCAGTTTAATCATATAGAGTCATGTAAACACCACTACAGTCATGAAACAGAACTGTTCTAGCACCACAAAAGAACTCTCTTATATTTGCATTATGTTTAGTTTTTTCTTTCTATTTTTTGAGAGCAAATAAAAATGATATTGCATTTTAAATTTTGATTTCCATGTGTTCATTGCTGGTATATAGTAATACAATTAACTTTTTTATGTTGATTTTGTAACAACCTTGCTGACCTTGTGTTCGTGAGAATATTCTGTGAGTTTTTAAATAAATTCCTTGGAATTTTCTACATAGACAATGATGTCTTACACAAATAAGGGCTGTTTTATTTTTTCCTTTCTGATATATGTATGCCTTTTTTCTTGCTTTATTGCAATGGCTAGGACTTTCAGTACAATTTTGAATAAGAGTGGTGACAGCAAACATTCTTGCCTTGTTTGCAGTCCTAGGTGGAGAAACATTTAGTCTTTTTGTCATTAAGTATTTTGTTTGCTGTAAGATTTTTGTTGATGTTCTTTATCAACTTGAGTAAGTTTCTCTCTATTCCTAGTTTGCTGAGGTTTTTAAAAAAAAAACACAAATTGTGTTAGATTTTGTGAAATGCTTTTTCTGATAATGCTCATGCAATTTGGCAAGTGAAATTTTTCCTGTAACTGTTGCCTTCCCCCAAGCACTCATTGCAGGCCCCATATTTCCAGTGTTTAAATATGATAAAAGGAGAAAGATTCCAGAGAAAGCAATTGAGGATATGAATTCATATTATTGTTAATTCTACATCAATGAATGTCAAGCAGAATTGATTATATACTGCTAACTAGACTAAACCCTATTCAGTTTTCATCTTTTTCACCTGCATTTGTGTGTGTGTGTGTGTGTGTGTGTAGCTTTGTGCAATTTAATCCAATATATAGATTCATGTAAGGTTCTGGATTGTGTAGTTCTTTCCTTTCTTAGTAATATTTACTGAGGTAGATAGAGAACAAGGGATTAGGAGTGTGCACTTTGGAACCAGACTTTGTTCTAATGTGGCCTTTGTCATTTACTAGTTATGTGGAACCTTAAGCAAACTCTTTAACTTGTCTAAGCTTTGTTTTCCTGAACTTTAAAATAGGTCTAATAACCATCTCATGTTGTGAAAATTAAATAAGATAATATATGTAAGAGGCTTCATACGTAATGAGCGTTTAATATGTGTTAGCTGTTGTTGATGCATCACTGATATGTTTAACAATTTATTAAACTCTCTTACATTCAAAGCAGTCTGCTAGGCATTTGGGATGACACAGAGTTATACGAAGTACATAATTCATTTTAGAAGAATGTGCCATTTAATTTTCAAACATCTTATTGTTTGAATAAATGAATGAAAACTTTTTTCTCTTACATCTATCCGTGACCAGTCAGTCTTTGGGTTTACCCTTGCACTCCTTCCCTTTGTCGTTTATTTTCTCCTTCTCTCCCCTACCCCTTTCCCTCTCTCTTTCTCACCCCCTGATTTTTAGGTAATAATCAAACTGTCATAGGTGAACCAGTTTCTACACCTCTGCTTTTTTGTGCTCGTATGGGAGTTCCTCCTTCCCTTTCTCCCTCACTTTACTTTTTCAGTTTTTCAAAGTTACCTGTAACTATATTTTAAGCCAGCTTTCTCTTTAATGTTTTCCATTTCCTCAAGGAACCTCAGGATAGCCCTTCCTCATGTTTTACTCCCCCTGTTTCTGAGCCAGAAAGGACCATGATCATGACTAAGTTCTCAGAGACACCTGAATCCAAAGTAATACTAATTTAAAAATTAATGACATTAACCTCTAAAAGCCTCGATGATGCCCAGAATTATTTAATGGAATCTTCACTAAATTTTCCACTTCTCTCTTAATTTTCTTCTAATTAAACTTTATTTTCTTCAGATAACAGCATCATGATAAGTTAAAAGCTCTGACTTAATTTTTGTTTAATTGCTATATTTTAAAAGAATTTATTTCTATTATTTTCTCAGTGCAAATATATAGTATTTCTGCCACTTTATGAATTTTTAAGAAGCTTTTGTGGGTTGTCTTAAGAACCTGCCTCCTTTACAATATTATTTCTAGAGGAAATGTTTTCTGCAAACTCCTAACAAATAAGCAGAAGCTAGGGACCCCTTTTGTTGGTAAACTGGGTACTCCTTGTACTAAATTTTCCAACTTATAGAGGATTGCAATTTTTGCAGGTATTTTAGAGGGCCAGACCAGCTCGAACGTGCAGGATTTAGTTCATCTTCCTTGGAATGAAAACCATCTAATTAGAGTTGCCATGACAACTCTGTTTTCATGCAGTATAACAGCTCTATTGATCTGAAGTTCAGGTTGATGGAGCATGTGTACATGTTAGTGACAGAAGCCATCATCCACTGTCTTAGAATGTTGACTCCATTTCCCTCCTGGCTTCTTTTCTACCTTACACACCTCGCAAGTATTTATTAAGCACCTATTGCGTGGAGAGCTCATAGAATCCCATGAAATGTCCACCATAAGAAGAAACAGTTATAAAACCCTATCATGGACGTAGAATAAAACCCCAGGAACTTACCCTCTCCTTCATAATCTGGCCTTTTCCTGCACATTTGACCCTTTCTTCTCTCACCTCCCCCACACCCCCCCACTTTGGCCACACTGGCACCTTTCTGTGTTTCAAACACTTCGGCCTCTTTTCCACCTCAGGGCTTTTGCACTTCACATCTCCCTCTGCCAGAAGGTCATTTCTCCAGGTGTTTACATGTTTGGCTCCACTTTATCATTTGGGTCTCAGTTTAAATTTATTTTCACAGAGAAGCTTTCCCCAGTTGCCCTAAAGTTGCCTCCTGCCATCTGCCCTCATCCATTGTCATGCTATTTGACATTATGGTATTTGTTTCTTTCTTATATTATTATTGCATTGTCGCTTATTAGCATATCATTTCTATGAGAGTAGGATATGGCAATGTGTCATTTACTGCCATATCTATTAATGTTTGTCAAATGAATGAGTCATAGGGTGATTGAATATCATGATGGTCAAGAAAGGTTTCATGAATTGGCACAGATTTAAGTGCTTTGGAAGACAGTGGATATGGCTGGGCATAAATAATGTTCAGAAGGCATTTTATGTGTGAGGAATGATCTATACTGATAAGTACTATATGGGTCAGTTTGTCCAACAAGACCATTTGTGAGCATCCAGTTGAACTGTAAGGAAGGGACCACTTGGAGAGTGATTCTTTAATTTTTACAGTAGCCCTGTGAACCTTATTATTATCCCCATTTCATAGATTAGCAAACTGAGGCTTAGGGGTGTTTTAAACAACTTGCCCCAAAGGCAGTATACTAAGTGATTAAATTGAATTTCAAATCTACATTGCCAGTCCAATTTCAAAGCAAGGGTGCTTAACCACCTCATTTTTCTGGTTCATTCACTCTTTAGGTTAATTTTTCAAATTTTTTATTTCATATCATGCCATATATCTCCATGCTTTTACTTGGGATGCTGACTTTCCTACTAGAAGTAAAGTACTTGATGTTCAGTCTACAGGTACTTATTGCTTGCCTACTGCGTGCAAGGTATTATCACATAGTAACAGCATTAATTGAAAAAAATCACCTAGCCAGTTACATACTGTGTGCGAGAAAATTAAACTCATTGAACTCATATTTTCTTTCTTTAAAATTCTCTGTATCGTATAACAGTGCATCTAATATAAACACAAAAATTTTAAGCGTAGTTTTCAGGGTTTTTGTGTAACATTTTACGTTGATATTTAAACTTAAAAGAAGTTGCAAGAATAGAACAAGGAACTGTCTTACTCCTTTTACACCGACTCCCTGATTGTTTACATTTTGCCCCATTTGCCTTATCCTCTCTATGTATTTATATTTTTGCATCTGCTCATTTTTCCTAAACTATTTGAGAGAAAGTTGGGGCCACAGTGTACTTCACCCCTAAATGTTTCAGAGTGTATTTCCTAAGAACATGGACATTCTCTCATATAACCACAGTGCAGTTATCAAATCAGACAGTGTATCACTGACACGGCACTATTATCTAATCCACAGTCCATATTCTAATTTTGTCAATTGTTTCAATAATAACCCTGTTAGCTATTTTTTACCCTGGTCCAGGATCCAAGCCAGACCACACATTGCCTTTAGCGGTCATGCCTCTTTATTTTTTAAATCTGGAACAGTTTCTCAATCTTTATCTTTCTTGACCTTGACATTTTTGAAGAGTACAGAGCAGTCATTTTATTCCTTAATCTGGGTTCATTTGATGCTTCCTCATGACCGAATTTATATGCGTAACATAATGTATCTTTCCTGAGTATATCATATCAAAAGGCACATGAAGTCAGTCTGTCCCAGGATTGGCGATGTTAACTTGGACCACCTGGTTAAGGTTGTGTCTCTGAGGTTTCTGCACTTTCTCTTTAATAAGAACTCTTTGGAGTGATATGTTGAGACTATGTAAATGTCCTCCTCAGACTTTCGCCCACTAGTTTTGACAGCCATTGATGATTCTCCAGCTGCATCTTTCTACATTTATTAGTTGGCTTTCTACTATAAAGAAGAGCTTTCTTCAATTATTTATTTATCCATTAACATGTGTGTATCAGAGAGGATCTCTTGATTCTGTTTTATTCAGTGGGACACACACCATTACTGTCATGATTTATTTTGCTGCATAAACAAAGCTTATTTCATCATGTTTCCATCAAAAAACAGTTGTATTTTGAATGCTATATTAGATTTCTATTGTTGTTGTAACAAATTACCACAAATGTAGCAGCTTAAAACCATGCTAATTAATTATCATACACTTCTGTAGATCAGAAGTCCAGTGCAGAGCTTCTGGGGCTACAGTCAAGGTGCCAGTGGGCTGCATTCATTTCTGGAGACTCTGGTGGAGAATCTGTTCCCCTACTCATTCAGGTTGTTCAGAGAGTTCAGTCCCTTGCAGTCACAGGACTGAGATCTGTTCCTTTGTGGAGGTCAGTTGAGCTTCTAGAGGCTGCTGACTGTATTTGGCTCGTGGCCCCCTTCCTCCTTCAAGCCAGCAACGACAGCTCCAGTCCCTCTCATGCTTCAAGTTTTCCTGCCTCTTTTCCTGTCGTCGTATTTTTCTTACTTGCTCTTCTGTTTTCCTCTTCTACTTTTAAGGACTCGTGTGTCTAGATTGATTGAGAGCCCAACCAGATAATTCATGATAATCTCCTCATGTCGGGGTCCTTAACCTTTATTACGTCTCACCAAAGTCCCTTTTGCCATGTAGGGTAAATATTCATCGCTTCCAGAAATGAGGGCTTGGCAGCTTTGGGGAGCTATCATTTTGCCTACCACAAATGCCTACCTGTGTTCAAGGCTTGCGCTAGGAGCTTACTTATATTATTTAATCAGGAAAAAAAATTGGGCAGAGGATTACAAGCAAAGAAACTTCAGTGAGAGATTGCTTTATGTTTAGTTAAAAGAAAAAGGCTTGTAATCAAGAGTGAGGGCTGAGGAGATGATGTTGTAGTAACAGAGCCTCAAAAACAGTGCTTGAAGGTTGCTTGAGCTGTTGCGGAGCCAGGCAAGCAGGGAGGCTTTAATGCCCAGCTGTCCCTGTTGCAAAATGAAGCTGTGATGCTGCTGGCTGCAGGAATTTTAGTGAGAAAAATCAAGGCTGGTGAGAAAAATGATACTGGATGAGTTGTGGCTCAGTGCTCCTGTTTCCTGAATTGAGCCCCTCACTTGTCTCAGCACCTGGAACTGTTTCTGATGATGTGCTTTCACTCTAGTCACTATTTCTTCATTTGGGCCCAGAAAGTTTGTGTGGTACGATTGGATCTTCCGTTGTTATACACATCAGCAAAACGAACTTATTGTTAAAGCCCAGCTGGTGTGTGGTGGGAGGCAGCGTGTGCAGTGGTGGAATGTGTGGGTTCAGAAATTGGATGGCCTGGTTCAGCCCAGTGTCCATCATTTACTGGATGAGTTCTTTTGGGTCAGTTGCTTAACCTCCCAAGCCTTACTGCTGTTTGTAAAATATATCAACCTTACAGGACTTTTGTAAGGATTAAATAAAGATAAATAAATGAAGCTCTTAATATAATGCCTGGCTCATGGAAAATATTCAGTGTGTGTTAGCTGTTATTGATGTTCTTCTAAATAGTAGTAGATTTTAGATCAATAACATAGAGTTCCATAGTCCTTGGAATTAAAAAAAAGAAGCTCAACTCCACAACCAAACTGTGGTCTTATATACCTTAGTGCCTCTCTCTCTCTCTGTCTCTATGTCTGACTCTATCTCTATCTGTCTTTCTTATTACGAAAGTAATATGTGTCAGTTAGAGCTTTCCAATACCAACAGAAAACAAGTATACAGCTGGGTCAGTGGGTCACACCTGTAATCACAGCACTTCGGGAGGCCAAGGCAGGCAGTTTGCTTGAGCCCAGGAGTTTGAGGCCAGCCTGGGCAACATAGGAAGACCTTGCTTCAACAAAATATAGGAAAAGTAGCCAGGCATGGTGGCATGTGCCTGTAGTCCCAGCTACTCAGGAGGCTGAGGTGGGAGGATCACTTGAGCCCCAGAGGTCGAGGCTGCAGTGAGCTGTGATGGTGCCACTGCACTCCAGTCTGGGGTGACAGAGGAAGACCCTGTTTCAAAAAAAAAAAAAAAAACAACTATACAAAGTGCAATGTGAGCGTGCGTCTTACTGTAATTCTCCCTTACTCTGCAAGATGACCTCATCAACCAAGTGGGAAGTGGAGCAAAAAACTCTTCACTTGGATTTCCCCCCGTTAACCCAGGTATCTCTCCTTCCACCACCGCTGCTTCTCTCTCTCTTTCCCTTTGTCCTCTCTCTCTCTCTCTCTCTCTCTCTCTCTCTCTCTCCTGTGACCCAAGGGAAACCTCTGGGACACCAGGCAGGCCCTGTTCTCTCTGAATTTCTCTGCTTTCTGCTTTTGTTTCTTTCTGTTCCTGTTTGAGGGATGTGCTCATCTGGTGCCACATCCTCCTTCTTCCCTGTGCTGGCATTTCTCTGACTTGGGTGTTGCCGCCCTCTCCCTTGGGACAGTGGGCCTCAAATCTTAGCCTCAGTGAAAGTGTAGAGGGGGAAACACAAAGTGCATCGGTTTAGTATGTTTGCAGTATTGCCCTGTTGAATCAGTTTGGGGTATTGATTTATTTAGTTGTTGTTGTTGCTTTAATTTAGCCACAAAAAATGTATGACATATTACATACTATTCTGCACCTTGCTTTTTTTCCTTTCCAATATATCATGGCCACTTGTCTGAGTGGAAATGATGGATGTATTTTTTAAGTGGCCATCAGGACCTGAAGGCTGCTCTCCTTCCCGGTGGCCGTGTGGCACTCCACTGGGAGACTTTGCTGTAATGTGTTCTGCTCCCCCTGTTGTTGATTGAAATTTGTCATTTACATTTGTGATTTGGTTCTACTCATATGAACTTGTCATTTATTCTCTGCAGTGTTTACTTCAGTCTTTCCCCTGCCTAGGAAGCAGAAGTCACTCAGAATATGACCAGTCTCTATGTCAAGTCTAGAGTTCGGTCGGTGTGTTTGTTGTTCAGGTGATGAGCATGCCTGCAGCTTCACAGTTTCAGGATGTGATGGGAGCGAGCTTAAGGGCTCACCTTGCTCCAGAGTGACCCTGATCCCAAGTTAGTTCCTAATGAAATGAGGAAACATCCAGAAAAGTGAGTTGTCCTGAGTTAACCCCAGACTGTATTGAGAAGCAGTCTCGGTCTGACTGAGAAAGGGAGGTGCTGATGGGAGTCTGGGGCCCCATGAATTTCCAGAAGCTCTGTGGTGGACCTTGCATACTCTCTTGCTCAGGGCTTGCCAGACAGCCCAGAAGCTGTGAATCCTTCCCTGCCCTCTCCTCTAAGACTCTAAGTGCCTACCCAGAGTTCTGTGGAAGTGTTATTTCTGGAGACTACCAGGAATCCTGAGAGTTGACAGTGTCTTGAACTGAATCCTTACACCGAGAGGTCTAGATTGATTGAGAGCCCAACCAGAGAATTTAAGATACTCTCCTCATGTCAGAGTCCTTAACCTTTATCACATCTCACCAAAGTCCCATTTGCCATACAGGGTAAAATACTCATAGCTTCCAGAAATGAAGCTATGACTATTCAACATGTCATTCCATGTGGGTCTGAGTGAAACTACCTTGGGCGCATTGATGCCATGGATGCAGTATTGACGCATTCACATGCTTCAGGGGCAGGAGATAATAGCTAGGGCCAGCCATACAACTTTTCTCATAAGCCACGTTTACATTCCCCCTCTGTGTTATTAACACTGCTCTATTAGTACATGTTTAGTGTTTTGGTTTTGAAGGCTTAAGAAAACATTAGCAATCCAGATTCTCAAGCAACCAAGAAACTGGTTTCCAAAAAAGTTACTAGGCCAACCTCAATTATATTTGGCCAGTTAAATTGGCATTGTCCTTTTCTACAGTTCCCAGAACCAATTCTCTTCCTGACGAAACCTTTCCCTTTCTGTTTTGTCTTGTATCACTGGTTTAAAGATGCAAACACATCCACCTTCTGGAGTTATCCGGGCGCGACAGCACAGGATCCCCTGAGTTCTAGGCAGCCTGGACCATGAGACGCCCTGGCCCTGTTTCTCCCCAGGCCTCCCCCCACACTCTGTTTGGGGAAGTGTGGGCCCTTGTTACTGTTGTGGCTGTTTTGAATCATCTATTTCAGAGAATTGGATAAAAAATAGTATTTAAGTTAGTGGATATTTTTTAAAAGTAAAATATGCAGGTAAATAAATGATGTTATTCAGAAATAGACTTCTAATTTTGCACAGATGGATGTTAACAGAACTGAAATCCCACTTCCCCATTACTAAGTAAACAATATATTTAGTAAGAGCAAATGTTTTTGAAGTGATAGGAATCTACTGAATATATCTTATTTTTGTTAAAACACTAACTACACTTATAGCTTCCTCGATTTCCTCTTCCCCGGTCTGCTCCAGAAAATGGCTCCTTCTGCTTTCCAGCTGGTTTGGGGAGCATGCTGCAGAGAGGAACAGCGCCCCCATCCAGTGTCTGTGTCCTGCTCCCCATGCTCACCTTCATGGACATTTCCTGGGGCAGTAGCTGGCACCAGGGCCAGGCACCAGGGCCAGGCACCTGAGCCGCATCAGCAGAATGGGGGAGGAGAGAGGGTTTTTGTAAGCAAGCATCTGCCTGCAGCCCCTTACACTGCCTCCACCCTTCTTCCCTTCATGGTTCACCGCCTTGACTTGATCGTACTCTCTGCTTATTGGGCAGCTATGGTGGGGGTAAGAGTAGGGGGCTCAAGAGGGGGACAGGAAGATCAGTGGGCAATTGGAATGACACCAATAACTTGGCTCTTCAAGGCAGAACTGGGGCCAGGCTGAATGTTGCCAAAATTAGAAGAGCAGTAACTTTACCTATTAACTGAGGTCTAACTTCTAAGAAGAGAAGACTCCTTCAGTGTGGTTGAAATAGCGTTTCTCGGTGGGGGTGGGGGGGTGGCAGTTGGACAATCTGTTCTTCGTCCATATCAGAACCAGCTATGAGTTTTTTTTCTTTCTTTTCAAATAACACATTTCTCCACCCTGAAATTCCAATACGCTATGCTAGAACAAGGCTGGGAGAAAAGGTATTTCTCCTCCCACCCCTTCCTCTCTCCCCAAGAGAAATCTCTGAAGGGAAGTCACACTACTTTAGTGTTCAGGGACAAATGCAGTTCTATTCACTGCTTGTATATACAATAAATGATGTTGAAGAAGAGGCTACTTCCGACATTAACCAAAGTGGCATGTGACTCCATGTGAACCAAACCAAAACAACAAAAATACTTACCTTCAGTTTAATTTACCAAGTTAATCACAAAAGATTAAAAAATGGCTACATCAAAAATTCTCTACCTGTAACTGATGTTTTCATTGATGGTGAATATTATAAACATTAACTGTGTCACATACTCCCTGAGGACATAGAGTAATGACTTGGAAATGTTTTTGTTTGGAATTGTGGCACCTTATTGTTGTCCCTAAATAGTTTACATATTGCACACGTTTTTAATTTAAAAACATGAAACAAAACAACCACTTTAATTTCACACAAGCCCTTGTGTGATAACTACAGACATGAGTGTCATAGAACCAGACCCCTGACTTGCTGCCAGTAAAATAAATGTGTCTTTTAAATTTTTGCAAACAAATTTAGTCTTAACTCTTCTCTGGCTTACTAATTTGTGGGATGCTTCCTGCTTCAGTTTGCGGTACTCGAAGTGACTGTCCCTCTTGCTTTAGAAGTGTGCCAGAATGATGCTGGAGACACTGCTACGGGCCTCTGCTGACAACGCAAGCCCTCACCAAACTGAACGTTGGCCCATTTACCGTAAAGAAGAAAACAGTACCCATCGTAAGGACAGGCCTAGCCTAAGGTTAACAGTAAGAGCAACATTTTGTTGCTTCATTTTCCTATTAAGCTCTGGGTTGCTGATTGAAGCAGAATTCCAACGTTTTGACACACCACCACATTGTTAGCACGATAGGGAGGATTTGATTATGGGAGAACAAGTCCAAAAATGGTAAATTGACAAAAAAAAAAATCTGGGGCCCTGTTTCTCAAGGCAGCTTTTGTGGTTGCATTCCTTTATTTGATGTGGTTCCTTCCTTCCCCTGTGCCAAACGGTGCAATGCGGAAAAATGATGAAGTTGCAAAAAAGGGGGGGTGGATAGGGAGTGAACTGTTTAGTAACAAGAGAAAGAAAATAGAGCTTAGGGATCAAAGACAGAAATACCTGTCTCTCCGAGTAGGAAGAAGAAAGTTAACAGTGGAGTTCTTTTCCTGAAGCCTGGGTAAAGGCTGAGCCCTGCTCTCAGCTGGTGCTGCTTAGGCCAACTCCGGCTGAGTGCAGTAGAGACAGGGGAAGCCACAAACTGCCTGTAGGTGAGAAGAGAAGCAACTTGAGAAACGTCAAGGCTGAGTGCTGTGGGTTCCCAAGGACAGTCAGGCTGACAAGGGTGGGCCCCAGGGAAGAAGGATGGAGAGCAAAGGCTCCTTTCAGCATGAGACTGAACACGTTAACGCCAGCCTGCCCTGCAGGCATTGGGATCCAAAGGAGGAAGAGGCTTCCATGCAGGAATGGGATTTTATTTATTTACAATTTGAAGGCTGGATAGCTTCTCTATTGTGCGGTTTATGACATTTTCTGAGTTTTAAAATTATCTCTTTTTGCGCTGTGAAAGAGCATATATGATTCATTTTAATATTTCTGAGGATCAGTCATCAACTAACAGCTAGTATTTTGGGTGGGGAGGAAGGCTTTTGTAGGCAGCTTTTTCACCTAACATAGAAGTTAAAAAGCACCAGAATATGCCTCAAGCTTCGTTCAAAATCATATAAATAGCTCCTTCTTGCACAGTTACAATGTAGTATCATTGTGAGAACTCCCACAGTCCACGAGCTGCCTAATGTTCACCTCACCCTTGCCTGAAAAAGGCCAATTCTTTTGATTTACCTGCCAATGGAATATACTTTCTAAGAAGTTTGACCAAAGGGCCTCTTTTCATTTTTTGCTAATAATCTAATGCAGGTCTTTTTTTTGCCTACAGTTCTTCCTGGATACTTTTCCTACTTTCTTTTTTTTTTTTTTTTTTTTTTTTTAAGCGGAGTTTCACTCTTGTTGCCCAGGCTAGAGTGCAAAGGCATGATCTCGACTTACCGCAACCTCCTACTCCCGAGTTCAAGCAATTCTCCTGCCTCAGCCTCCTGAGTAGCTGGGATTACAGGCATGCACCACCACGCCTGGCTAATTTTGTATTTTTAGTAGAGACAGGGTTTCTCCATGTTGGTCAGGCTGGTCTCAAACTCCCAACTTCAGGTGATCCGCCCGCCTCGGCCTCCCAAAGTGCTGGGATTACAGGCGTGAGCCACCGTGCCCAGCACTTTTCCTGCTTTCAGCATCTGTCAAATATTCCTATAATCCTAGATCCAGAGTCAGCAAACTAAAACCTCCTCACCAAATCCAGTCCACAGCTAAGAATGACTTTTACATTTTTTAAATGGTTAGAAAATACTTAAATAATAATGTTTCGTGACTCGTAAAAATTCCATGAAACTGGAATATTAGTTTCCATAAACAAAATTTTGTTGGAACATGGCCATGCTCATTCACGTACATATCATCTGTGGCTGCTTTTGCACTTCAGCAAGAGAGCTGAGTAGTTGCAATACAGGCATTATGGACGCAAACATGGCAATATTTACTACCTGGCCTTTTACCGAAAAAGTTTGCCAATCCCTTTCCAAGACCCTTAAACCTTGCTTTTCTATAATGACTATTTCCATAAAGATATGTACGTTTATTGGCTTTTAATGTCCATTTAGAAATTTGACTTCCATATCTTTTCCTGTATTCATTGGACTTTCATACTACAAATATTTATTAAGTGCCTAATATACTTGGCATTGTTCTTGGCAAGAATAATGAGATTATAAAAGTGACCAAAACAGATGCAGATACTCATTCTGGAGGAGGTTTTATTCTAGTGAGAACTCATGTGGGGGGGAGATGATGAATGAATACATGTAGAATGTCTTATGCCACAGAGAAAAATACAACACAGAAGACCAAGTACCAGAGATAGAAGAGGGTTATGTTAAATAGATGGTTCAGGAAGCCTCACTGGGAAGCTGACATTTCAGCAAGACCTGAAGCAGGTGAGGAAGCCCACCCCCGCAGATGACTGGGAAGAGAGTTCCAAGCAGAGGGAACAGCAGGAGAACTGGGCCAGTGCCCTGAGGTGGAAATCACCCCAGCTTATCCAGGGAGGTTTTAATCCCAATAAGAAGTTCTGGTAGGTTCTGAGCCCCTGCTGTCAGCTGGTGCCTCTTAGGCCAACCAGGACAATTAATTGTGGGGTGTGAGAGAAAGAAGTCAATGATGACTGAGGTTTTTGGTCTGGGAACCAAGAGACAGAAGCTGCCGTTTTCTGAGATGAGATGGATATGGGAGCAATAGGTTTTGGGGGCAGGTTTGCTTGTGAGCAGGTTAAGTTTGAGGTGCATTTTTAACAACCAGTGGCAGTGGGGAGAGGGCACTGGGCTATGCAAGTCCTGAGTTCCAAAAAGATGTGAGCCAGAGAGATATATTTAGAATTTGTTAGGGTAAAGGAGAAATTTCAGCAGTGAACCTGGCTGAGATTCAATCTCAAAGCCCAAAGCCCAGATTTTTTTTTTTTTTTAATCTCTAGGACATCTCTCACCTTATGACTAAACAGAACTTCCATTTTTTTGACCTCACATTTTCTTTCCTTTTCAGTTCACCATTGGCACTGCATCAGGATCTACCCCTGTTCTTCTTGCTTCCTCTTTAGGTAGCTACACCTTACCAGCAGGCACCCTGGGCAGCCTGAAATATGAAATATACCTTTCTCACTGGGCCAAAAGCTGCTCAGTGTGGTCCAGGACCCATGGTCTGCCATCCACATTGAGATCCTAGCCTTGGATCCATTGCCCTGCCTTGTTAAGTAGTGTCTTTGTCTTCCTTGCTTCCAGCCTCAGTTTTGATTTGACTACTTCCTTGCCTTGCCTTCTGTTTACCTGAATATAACCACGCTTCATTTTACCCATGTACACATCTAGCAGAAACCACCTTAGGTTGTTTCCATAAATGTCTTATCTCCCATACTAGACCTTAAGAGCAGATCTGTGTTTTCTTTACCTTCCTGTAGTCCACAGTGCCCTTCAAGTAGTCAGTCAGAGGTGGGAGGCTTATTTGTGTTGACCACACCCCTTCTCATTCCAACCCCAGTTGTGCATCATTGCGTGAGGTCTAGAGCAGTATTTTTTCAAACTGCGATGTGACGACCACCTGCGTCCCCTAAGGAACAGGTGAGGATGCACATTCCCAGGTCTCACCTCTGACCTGTTGCTGAATGAACCTAGTAATTTGCCTTCTTTGGGGTGGGATCTGGGTATCTGAGTTTTTAACAAGCCCCCCCAGATTATTCTTAAGCAAACATGAAAATTCCAGGTACAGAGAAAGATTACAATTCCAGTTCTACTGTTTCCAGCTTGGACAAATCATCCATCTCAAGCCTCAGGTTTTTTTCTTCTCTCTACAATGACTATATTGACACTTGCTACCTACTTTGTAAAGCTGTTGTAACAACTCAAGCAAAGAGCTCTTTGAAAACCTGTGCTAATCTCATCTTCTGGTATCTTTTCATTTTCGTGTGCAAGTCAAGCTTTAGCTACCTACAGATTGGCTCCTTGAATACAGAGACCTGTGATGTGTGCATGAAGTTACCTCATGTTGTTTATGTGCCTGAGCTTTTAGTAAATACCAATTAACAGAAATCAGGTAGCTACTCTTCTGTGTCCTGGAAAGGCAGAAGGTTTTTTCTTATTTCTGCATCTTTATTTGACGGTCATTAAAAACTGTGTACAGTGAGAAAGGAGTTAGAAACATGTTTGAAGATTTAGTCTAGGATAACTATTGTATGCACTGATTTTTTTTCCCCAGGGAAGATGTTTTAAAGGTAATTTATAGGAAAAGTAACCTGTACCTATTTAAGAGCAGTAAAGCCATTCATTGGAAGTTGTACATTTATAATGAACTCATAGTAAATTCACTCCTGACCACTGATTTTTTAAAATAGTTTCACTTCTTAAAGAAACTGTAGTAGAACCAGGCATGGTGGCTCACGCCTGTAATCCCAGCACTTTGGGAGGCTAAGGCAGGAGGATCACCTGAGATCAGGAGTTCGAACCAGCTTGGCCAACGTGGTGAAAACCCGTCTCTACTAAAAATACAAAATCAGCCAGGCGTGGTGGCACATGCCTAATCCCAACTACTCAAGGAGGCTGAGGCAGGACAATTGCTTGAACCCAGGAGGTGGAGGTTGTGGTGCACCGAGATTACACCATTGCACTCCAGCCTAGGCAACAAGAGCAGAACTCAGTAAAAAAAAAAAAAAAAAAAGAAGAAGAAAGAAAAAAAAAGAAAGAAAGAAACTGTAATGGAAGCAATGGCAGGTAGTAGGCCTGGAATCAAGATGCAACAAGAGAAAAAACCTTTTCTTCCTCTTACCCTTTTCATGTTTTGAGTGACTGGGCATCATTAGAAGTAGTTCATACCAACTCTTAGTAGAACAACATCTGCTAAGTCCATTGTTGCTTTGGGGGGGCTTACTTAAAATGCTTTTCCCATATGCTAACAAAATCCTGATGGTGGACATCTGTTAAGGTTGCTGCCCTCTTAAAGGCTTGTTTGAGATGTTAACAAACTTACAAAACACATTTCTGAACAAAGACTTCGTTAATGCTCATGCCATTAGACATATTCTGTTTGCAATTACAATAGTCTCATCTTTTGCATTTTTTAAATATAAAGTTCTTTGCTTGCATTCCACCTTCTTTCTACTGGAAAGGGTCTACCAAGTCCTCTGGCCCTGAACTAATCACTTCAGTTCAGGTACCAAAATAAGTTTAATAAATATTCCTGGAAACACCCTCAAGGACTTCGGTCAGCCCAGGCATCTGTTGAAACACCCAAGACACATGTGGAACCAGATGTCAAGTATGCAGATAAGGACATAGAAGTCACAAAAGTGACAACCAGAGACCTGAGAGTGGGGTGGATTTAGATGAGAGAGACCTGGGGTTCGATGCCTCTTTGTCATTCACCACTTGTATGACCTTAGAGAGATTCTTTAGCTTCTCTGAAGTTCCCGTGCTCTCATCTGTAAGATGGAATAACACTTCTGTCATAGGTTGATGTGAAGAATAGATGATATCGTAGAGGAAAAGCACTTGATATAGGACATGATGCATTATTACTTAGTAGTAGATTATTCACTACTCTGTTCTGTGGAGAATTCATTTACCAACCAAATTCCTCTTAATGCCTTTTAAACTCTTTTCATTTATACTGTGCCTAATCAGAGAGCAGCTGATCAAAATTATCCATATAGTAGTATGCCTTCATTTTTTTTTTTTTTAGACGGTATCTCGCTCTGTCACTCAGGCTGGAGTGCAGTGGTGCCGTCTCAGCTCACTAGAACCTCTGCCTTCCAGGTTCCAGCGATTCTCCTGCCTCAGCCTCCCAAGTAGCTGAGACTACAGAGGTCACCACCACACCTGGCTAGTTTTTGTATTTTTAGTAGAGATGGGGTTTCACCATGTTGGCCCCACTGGTCTCGAACTCCTGACCTCAAGTGGTCCACCTGCCTTGGCCTCCCAAAGTGCTGGGATTCCAGGCGTGAGCCACCGTGCCTGGCCTATATTTTTAATTACTCTATTTAATAATGCTGTATTTTATTTAAAGTTATTTAAATTTAACTCAGCAATTTCAACTTTAGACTTTGCTCCAAGGAGGAATGTTTTCTGAGTGCTTAATCTAGTTGTCATTGTTTCAGGACATTTCCATTTTTATATATCCCTTTAAAAGTAAGAGACAAAAAGTGGAATACAGCACTCTCACAGAGACCTTACTTATGCTATAAAGTGTGTTTAGTAGAAATGTTAGGTTAGTCACAAATGTAATATGGTCAGACCTGCATCGATGCTTCCATGAGCCTCTGATTCAGTGTGAATACATAGATTTTCTTCCACTCATACTTAACTCATGTTTCTGATCTCCTGTCTTTTATTTTCTTGTCCTCTTGTATTCATTGAAATTGTTTCCATATGGAATTACACCCTGATTTTGTGTAACTGAAGGATTGACACTCTTGAGATGGCTCAAAGTTGAATCTGTAAAATGAGTTGAGAGCTAACAACAAGTCTAGAAAATACTTTGCTAGAAAAAAAATTTAGCTAGAAAACAAAACAGGGCCAGGCGTGGTGGCTCATGCCTATAATCCCAGCACTTTGGGAGGCCAAGGCAGCAGATCACTTGAACCCAGGAGTTCGAGACCAGCCCAGACAACATGGTGAAACTCCTCTCCTACTAAAAATACAAAAAAATTAGCCAGGCATGGTGGTGCACATCTGTGGTCCCAGCTACTCGGGGACTGAGGTGGGAGGATCACCCGAGCCTGGGAAGTTGAGGCTGCAGTGAGCCGTGATCACACCACTGCACAGACAACAGAGCAAGACCCTGTCTCGAAAAAAGAAGAAGAGGAGGAGGAGGAGGAGGAGGAGGAGGAAGCAGCAGCCTCCCCTTAGTTTAATATTTATGTTCTTCTGGGTTTTCAGAACTATGAATGATTTTTTTTTTACTCCCCACCAGGTTACCTTGTTGTGACTTGTGATATTTTTAAGATGATAAAAAGTGAGATGACAAGGTGATTAATTTTATGGATAAATGTTTTATAGACAATTTTAATCACTTATTCTACTATTTCAGTATATTAGTAGGGATTAGATGTTTTAAAATTCTATTTCATCTTTCTGTGAAAGAATTCCTAATGACAAAGGACATAGGCTTTGGAACCAGAAAGACCTAGGTTCAAGCCCACCCCTGCCACTTACTTGCTAGGTTATCTTGGATAAGATACTTAGGCTCTTAGAACGTCAGTTTTCTCAGCTGTAAATAGGGCTAATTAAGTCTACTTGGCAGGGTCATTGTGAGGTTTAGAGATATGAAGTGCCCAGTAGAGTGTCTGGCAAAAGTGGATACTTAGTAAATAACAGTGAGTTGTTTCATGGTGATGGCTCTCCTGGAAGGCCACCAGGAAACATAATCTGGTATTACAGAGTGCCCCAGATTCTTGAGGTCCTGGCATTCCTCTACTTCGGAGGGACTTGCCATTGGTACCCTAGTCATGTGTTCAGAATGGGAAACTCAAGTCCTTAGATATAGTTAGGCTTACAGTTAGTGTTTGGTGAACTGGATTGAAGGCAGCACAGGTTGCCCTAGGATTTCTTAGCTTGGAGGCTACAGGCTGTTTGTCTCTATCATCCTGAAGTCCCCCTTTTCCATACTTTGACTTCCCAACAGCCCCCTGAATCATATTGTGGAGGAGGCAGCCAGGTCAACCTCCTCTCCCTGAGAACCCAATTCAGGGGCAAAAGCAGGGTGCTAAAGCTGACCCAGGTGTCTCTGACAACACCTTGTCATGACCCTTGGACAGAGACTTTTAGAGTTAAGTCTCTCCTGGAGTGCTTGGTGCTATTTTTGTGTTGATTTAACTCTAATTGGTACTCTAACCATTCTAATGCTTTGAGAGAGATGTCTTTTTTTTTTTTTAAGAGACAGAGTCTCACTCAGTCACCCAGGCTGGAGTGCAGGGGTGCAATCCTGGCACATTGCAACCTCCAATTCCTGGCCTCAAGTGATCCTCTTGCCTCAGGCTCCTGAGTAGCTGGGACTATTGGCACATACCATCATGCCTGGCTAATTTTTTATTTTTTTAGAGATGGGATCTCGCTATGTTGCCCAGGCAAGTCTCAAACTTCGGGCCTGGAGCAGCCATCTTGCCTTAGCCTCCCAAAGTTCTGGGATTACAGGCCAAAGCCACTGTGCCTGGCCAGGTCTTTTTGAGAGTGGTGCTATCCCACTGCACTGATGAGAAAGTTGAGTAGAACCAGAGAAAGAAAACTTGACAGAAGCAAGAATTGTGACTGAGAATCATTGACCCTTCTAGTTTTCTCCCAGGCTCAATTATGTTTTGCTCATTTTATTTGACCAGTAAGATAAAAGCCCATGTGGGAAGAAGGGGAGTTGCTGTTTTATAATGGGTCAAAATCAAAACCCCATTGCCCCAAGTCAAGCTTTCAGACAGGCTGACTCCCTGCATTTTTCTATGTCAAAATAAAAACAATTCCTTTATGCTGTCACGCTGCAGCCAAGTTAAGTCTTCAGTATAGTCATGCATTGCTTAATGGCCAGGACACTTCTGAGAAATGTGTCGTGAGGCAGTATTGGCATTGTACAAACATCATAGAATGTACCAACCCAAACCGAGATAGAATAGCCTGCTGCACGCCTAGGCTATCTGGCAGAGCTTATTGCTCCTAGGCTACAAACCTACGCAGCATGTTACTGTACTGAATACTATAGGCAGTTGTAACCCAATGGTAAGCATTTGTGTATCTAAACATATCTAAACATAGGAAAGGTACAGTAAACATACGGTATTGTAATCTTACGGGACCACTCTCATATATGGGGTCCATCATTAACTGAAATGTTATATGTGGCTCATGACTATATGAGAGATGCAATGATTTGCAGACACAGCAAAGGTCACAAAGGGTTCTATTAGTTTCATTTGCATGGAAAACACTAGGATTAATTAATACATTCAGTATAGATAGTTCTTACATTTGAGTTTTAGAGCCAATAAGACTGACCTGGAAATGCTTTTCTGGTTTCATTTTGCTCTATTTAATTACCTCCACCATTAGAAAGATTTTTAAAACTCTGGCCTCGTCCTTCCAATTTATGTCCACAGATTCAGCTTCAGTTCTATTTCATGTTTTATTTTATTCCGTGAAGAGACAGAAGGTACCTTCTCATCAGAACAGCCGTTTTCACCCTTTTCTCCTCCCAAGTTAAGCCTGAGCCCCTGCCACACCAGTTTACCTCTCACTGTGCTTCTTCACCGCACCACTCTGCAGCTCAGAAGTATCAACACTGCGTGGTCCCTTTCATCTCCTCATAATTCTTCCCAGCCACTTAGTGGGTTAGTCAGTCCCTGCCTTCTCTTCAGCCAGCCCTGCTGTCCTGGGAATGTCTTGAGTGAGCCCTGGAATCTCTGCACAGGGTGAGTGTCCTGTTATACATCCTCAGTCCAATATTTTTTAATTCATGAATATTAAAGAATTAGAGATGACAAGGCCTTACCACCATCTTGCATCCCGTAAAAACATAATAACTCTTTTATTTCATGGCACTTGACTTAGTTTATTCAGCATGATTAGGGCAGGCTTCAGGCTATAGCAAGCCTGTTAAATATTTACCGATGAGGCGGATATTTATACATGAATCAGCAGCACTTATCAGTGTGTGACACTGGATGTAGATTTTGTACCTTACAAGCTAAGAAACTACTCAGTTAAATAAAGAGTGAAATGACGTCCTTTAAAAAATAAATTCTCAGTTAAAACTATCTTTTCGTAGTACTTGAAGTGCTTTACACCTATTGAGGCTTGCCCTGGGCAGCCAACTAAGTCATTCAGAATTAGACCTGCCAGAGTGGCTGGTCCAAATTTGAGATCAGATGAATCTGATTGTTTGATGGTTGGGGTGGGAGAGTACTGAAATATGAACAAAATTAAGAGGAGTGCCTGCCTTGCTGCTGTGTGGTAAACTGTAAAGGGAGATGAACCGTACATCACAAGTGTCTACTTAGGTGACTGTCTGAAGCCTTCATCATACTGGCATGCTGGCCTGGCTCACTGATAGCCAGACCCGTGGTGTTTCTTCCCATCCCTGTAGTCTTTTATGAATAAAATCCCCCTCCTTTTAGGGAAGTCACCTATTTCAGCAGAAACAGCCTGATCTCATGGCAAACCTGTGTTCAGATCTTGGTTTTACCTCTGTCTAGTTGTGTGAACCTAGGCGTATTTTCTGTTCTCTGAGCCTCAATTTTTTTCACATGTAAAATTACAATGATATTTCTTACCTCTTTGAACTATGGAAAACATTAAATTAGATAATGTGACAAAGCACCTAGCAACACGTGTTAGTTCTTGGTAGTGACAGAAGCAGGGTGTGGAAACATGGGCCTGGCAGTGAAGAGCTAGTCTTTGGATCTTTTCATACCTCTGCTTCTCTCCATCATTACAGGTAACTTTTGTCTAACGGCTGTATTTCAGAATCACACAATCCAAGCAGAGAGAGGGAGAGAGTTTAGAGGATTACTCAGACTGTTTTCCTTCCTTGTATATAATTTAATGACTGATTAAAGACTTATCTTGTAATATTTTATGTAAGTCAAAGCCTATTACTGTCAGCTTCAGGGAATCGTCCAGATTATTTTATTTTTTGGAATTTTATTATGCCAAGGATTGTTCCTCTAAGTGAGCTATGAATAGCTTAGATCTTGCCATTATCTGTGTTGTGCAGATATTCCACCAGTAGCTACAGGACATAAATATTGTATTTATTTTTCTTGTACTATGGATTTTTTTTCTTAATCATTTTTCTATCTTAATGAAATTGTTAGAGCCTTCTGGTTAGATATGTGCCTTCTGTGTAATTCGTACATACAAAAACAGAAGACAGAAAGCCTTCCTCTCGTTCATAGGAAGTCACAGGAATTTTCCTAGCCATCTTCAGAATTTAGGCTAAATCTAGTGCAATGCCTACTCTAAGGGGAGCAAAAGGAAATGATGGTCTTGCTGATTCTGTGCAGTCGCAGAATGCAGATGATTCATTAATGTCATGCTTAGTCAAATACTGTCTTATAATTTTCTCAGTTGTCAGAGTTGTGCTTCTAGGTAACATCTGAGTAGAAAAAGTGAATATTGAGTATTTCTACTCCACATTGACTTCCTTGTGTCACTCGAGATTTTGTTCATTTAGATTTTTTATTTCCATGAGCAAACACAAAATTTATTTTTACCAGGAAAATTAATTTCAGAAATCTGTAGTCAATAGGAAGACAGGATGGATTTGGAGTCCTTTTAGTAGTGTTTTTTACATATATATGCACATTCACACACATAATCCCTGTAGCACAAACCCTAGACTGAGTCAGACTGCCCCAAACTCTTTGTTTGTTTATTTGTTTGTTTTGGGACAGGGTCTCACTCTGTCGCCCAGGCCAGGGCGCAGAGGCACGATCTCAGCTCACTGCAACCTCTGCCTACAGGCTCAAATGATCCTCCCACCTCAGTTTCCCAAGCAGCTAGGGCTACAGGTGTGCACCACCCTGCCTGGCTAATTTTTACATGTTTGTAGAGACAAAGTCTTCCCATATTGCCCAGGCTGGTCTTGAACTCTTAGACTCAAGTGATTTACCCACTTCAGCCTCCCAAAGTGCTGGGATTATAGTCGTGAGCCCCTGCACCCAGCTACCCAGAACTATTTAGAAATGATTTTCTAGGCAGTTATTGTCACACCTTTTTCTTCCACTTATAACCTCGTAACTGTGGAGTCTTGGACAATAATCCAACATTATAAATAAATAATCATACCAGTAAGAAGTAATCACAACTTTAAGGGATTTTAGGGATTTTAAAAAATATCCCATCATATTACAGAGAGAGTTTAGGGCTTATAGAAATGTATGCATTAAAATAAAATTAAGAAAAGAAAAACTAAGGCAAAAGGAAAGTGAGTGCAGGAAAGAAGATGAAGTCAAGATTAAGGGCAGTAAATGAAATGTATACTTTGAAGTCCTAAACAATTTTTTTAAATAATTGTATGCTGGTTAATTTAAACTGAAAAAAAGATTTTTTTTTTTAAGACTGAGTCTCGCTGTATCACCCAGGCTTGAGTGCAGTGGCGTGATCTTGGCTCACTGCAACTTCTGCCTCCTGGGTTCAAGCAATTCTCCTGCCTCAGCCTCCTGAGTAGCTGGGATTATAGGTGCCCACCACCACACGCCCAGCTAATTTTTGTATTTTTAGTAGAGATGAGGTTTCATCATGTTGGATAGGCTGATCTCAAACTCCTAACCTCAAAGTGATCCTTCTGCTTCGGCCTCCTAAAGTGCTGGTATTACAGGCATGAGTCACCGCGCCCAGCCTGAGAAAGGAATTTCTGAAAGTTCTGGAAACTGTTTCTGAATCAACATTGTATCTTAGTGCTTGGATCAGTGATTATTGACTGTACCTTCTTGTTTAGACTGCACCTTCTTGTATACCTTTTGGAATACAAGGTCATGACCAATAAGCTGTGTAACCAGTCTCTTTAGTACTCTGCTACAGTGTTGCATCAATTCATTTTAGTTCAGTTACAGTGTTTAATGAATAACTTATCTGTGCCCAGCAATGAATTGGGCATAATGAAGAGTATAAAAGTGTATGTTTCAATAATACCTACAGCCCATTAATGTTGGTAAGACATTTGTCCATGCCAATCAAAATTTTCTAATTTGTGCTGTTGTGTGATATCAGTGATGCAAACATGCTAATTTAATAAACTGAATTAAAATATAGAAATGTAATCATAAAGTGAAGCCCATATACCCATCATCATTAACCTAGGCAGTTGGTGGCCAGACTCCGATGAGAGAAGCCAAGTCTGCTTGGGGGTATCATTTCCAAGGTTGCTTGAGCCCTAAGAGAAGTGTCCATTGTACTCTTGTCCTTTCAGTGCACTTGGAGGCTCCTCAGCTCTTCATATCCCAGCTTTTCCAGGAGGAGGATGTCTCATTGATTACGTTCCTCAAGTATGCCACCTGCTCACCAACAAGGTAAAAGCAAGTCTCCGACTCGTCCCTCTTGTGAGATTCCTTCCTCCAGTTTACCATGTACCCAGAATCATTGCGCATGCTCCATCCTTCTTAGACCGTCTGCTCAGTTTCAGCCTCCATCTGACACCTGCCCTTCCTACTGTGAATTACAGTTCATCTGTTTCTCTCCCTATTTCTTTGCCCTCCTTCTTCCTTTTCTAGGGATTCTGACCTCCTGTTCCAGTCTTACCTTAATCTCTTAACTTTATGCCTGAGATTTCAGTCCCCTCTTTATTGAATTTCCTTTACCCTAAGTTTTTGTCAGATCTTGCATCTTCTTAAACTTTAAAACTTTGGAACCCCATTGCTTCCCAATTATCCAGTACATGCATGAGTGTGTGTGCATGTGTTTGCCACTGGTTGATACCAACATAATTGTTTAAAACTGCCTTCATCTCTCTCTATGTTTCTGTACCTCACTTTTTAATAGTCAGACTTTGATTCTTCCTGTCATATCTGGGAGCAGTTCACTAGAGTCCTGCGCCTAGGGGCAGGATTCCCAAGTCAGCTGGTATTTTGTTTGTTTGAGACAGAGTCTTACTCTGTCTCCCAAGTGGGAGTGCAGTGGCATGATCTCGGCTTACTGCAACCTCCGCCTCCCAGGTTCAAGCTATGCTCCTGTCTCAGCCTCCTGAGTAGCTGGGATTACAGGCTCCCACCACCACACCTGGCTAATTTTTGTATTTTTGTAGAGACAAAGTTTCACCATGTTGGCCAGACTGCTCTCGAACTCCTAACCTCAGGTGATCCACCGGCCTCAGCCTCCCAAAGTGCTGAGATTACAGGCGTGAGCTACCATGCCCAGCCAGTCAGCTGGTCTTGTACTCAGTCAGATGATCTAAGGCTTCTCTTAGCTACATAAAGGAGCCATTACATTAGCAAGTAGCTGAGCCTACTCTAACGGTTATTGTCAGACATTTTCAAAAAGTGTAAGAATATACTTGTTAATGTCCAGCCTGTATATTTAGCTGAAAACCAGTGATACTGATGCACAAGCAACACTGACTCTCTTTCTTCTCCCACATGGACTGTGACTCAGTTTGTTTAAGTGCCAGAGTGCAATTTTCTTTGCTCCTGTTGACTTGTTCATATTGGCTTGGAAAATAGGTCTTTTGTCTCTTTCACTCAAAAGATAGCTAATTTCTATATAGAAAATAGTTTAAAAGTACAATAATATTTCAAAAGCTTCAGTATTATTTTTCAAATGTCAGAGAAACTAAAATCTGGCAACTCCGCAGATTTGTGGGCCTGGCACAGATTCCAGGCTTTAACGCTCAGGCAGGGGTTGCTTCTCATCAGACCAAATTCCCCCAGCCTCTGCCCCCTGCAGAACTAATCAGAGGACAGAATTCTTATTTACATTCTGGGGCTTTGCACTGCCTTCAAATCTGTGTCCCAGAATTATGGAGAAAAATGCAAATTTGGCCTTCCAGAACAGAGAAGAAAAGCCTTTTTAAAGCTCTCCAATTGAGATTAATTTCTAGTCATACATTTTCCTCAAAAAAATTATAATACCGTTTTCCCAGAAATATAAGAATCAGTCAATTTTTCTTATCTGGTTTCCTTTCATTAATTTTACTTGTCTTTTGAAATTGGTGTTCTTCTGTTTGCCACAAATGAGGACAGTATGGGCTGCTTTTAGAAACAATCTCTTCAAATGAATTTCCATAATTATATTGGAATCTATCTTTATAGCCAGTTTTGTTGTGGGTTTCTGTTAAAATGGTTTTCTGTTTTTAAAATCAAGTATACAGAACTGTTTTCATCCCCTTTTTAAACAAAGCCACTTAAGCAAACTTATCATCTGTTTTTCTTTTCCCAAAATAACATTTCTGATCCTGCATTAAGCCTGCAAAGTAAGCACTGTTTTTATAAATTGACATAAACCCCTGCTATATAAATAGAATTGTTTTACATTTAAAGGGTACAACATGGCTATCAGTACCAATTGTGTCAAGGTTATTTCAAGCACTTTATCTTGAGCTTTTGTTAGCTATGGAAACTCAGTGTGGCTATAGCCAATATAAACAGTTTTGAGGGTCTCTCCTTCCCACTGTTTCTTCCAGCCATCATGAGAACATTATAAGGAATGTGTTTTCGTGTTAGAAGCCAGTGGGTAAATGACTAACTTTCAGATGCCTAGCTTAATAAGTTTGCAATTTTTTTTTAATAGAAACTATCATTCGGTGATAATGAGGCATATAAAAAGGCAAAGCAAAATAAAATCTCCTATTGTAATACTCCTTATTCTGAGTATTAGAATTCTAAAAAGAAAGAAGCATTATTCTGTTTTTTTTTTAAATAGGAGCTCAAGGTAACCAAATAACCCCATTTGATGAGAGAACGCTCTTGACAGAGATTGTCAGCTGATGTATGCAAAAGGAATGGTGGGATTCCAAAATCATTACTTTGCAATCCGTAATGAAATCATTGATTCAGACAAGGATCTCCAACAAATACGAAAACCATTAGGTGAAAGGTTGATGGGAAACTAGGGAGGTATGTCCATAGACTATTCACTGTGGCAGAAGGAGCATCCCCTTTCAATGGAGTGGTCTGGGTGTCATCACCTTAGCCAAGTGATCAAGCCCAGTATTGTCTAGGAAGTTTTCTTGCCAAAAATGTTCAACCTGGACCTAATCACCCTTTAGCTCTAATTTCTAATTTATAGGAAATACAGAGAATAAAAGAAAAAGGAAGAAAACAGAATTGAGACGTTCTACAAGACTACTAGCCCAGTTTCTTTTCTTTTTTTTCTTTTTTCTCTTTTTTTTTAAGAGATAGGTCTTGCTCTTTTAAAGAGATGAGGTCACCCAGGCTGGAGTGCAGTGGTGCGTCTAGCTCAATGCAGCCTTGAACTCCTAGACTTCGAGTGTTCCTCCTGCCTCAGCCTCCCAAGTAGCTGGGGCTATAGGTGCATATCACCACACCCAGCTAATTTCTTTTATGTTTTGTAGAGATGAGGTCTGGCTGTGTTGCTGAGACTGGTCTTGAATTCCTGCCCTGAAGTAATTCTCCTGCCTCAGACTCCCAAAGTACTGGGATTACAGGGGTCAGCCTCTGCACCTGGACATAGCCCAATTTATTTGAAAAGTCAGTGTCATATATGTGCATGCAGGCACACACACATACTCACACTTAAGGAGGTACTATTTATTCTAGATTTAGAAACTTAAAAGGCATTAAAAACAGATGGCTGATCCTTAATTGTACACTGCTTTTTAAAAAATATTTTGGGCCAGGCGCAGTGGCTAACACCTATAATCCCAGCACTTTGAGAGGCCAAGGCGGGCTGATCACCTGAAGTCAGGAGTTTGAGACTAGCCTGCCCAGCATGGGGAAACCTTGTCTCTATTAAAAATACAAAAATTAGCAGGGCATAGTGGCAGGCTCCTATAATCCCAGCTACTTGGGAGGCTGAGGCAGAAGAATTGCTTGAACCCAGGAGGTGGAGGTTGCAGTGAGCCAAGATCGCGCCATTGCACTCCAGCCTAGGCAACAAGAGCAAGACTCCATCTCAAAAAGAAATTGTTTTCAAAGTAAACAATAAAAATAAAAAACATTTTGGGGACAATTAGGAAATTTTAAAAATGGACAGGGTACTAGATTAATTCAGAGAGTGTGATTGCTACGTTTTTTGAGTACAATAATGGTATTGTGGTTATGTAGAAGAAAGTCTTATTTTTTAGAGATACATACTGAAATATTTAGGGGTGAACTGTCATGATGTCTCTCATTTCCTTTGAAATGTTGATTGATAAGTTGATAGGTAGATGGATGGCTGCAGGAAGCAAGTAGGCACAATAGTCATAGCTGTTGAATGTAAGTAGTGGGAATGCGGGTGTTCCCTATACTATTCTTTCTGCTTCTCTGAATCTTTGAAATTTTTTATAAGAAAGCCTTTAAAAGCTTCCCACTCTAATTCTCAGCTTTGGGTTTCTATTCCAGGTGCAGTACGTGATTCAAGGGTATCACAAAAGAAGAGAGTATATTGCTGCTTTCCTCAGTCACTTCGGCACGTAAGTTCTGCCCTGTTTAAATGATACACCAGTGATGCCCTCACTTGCTGATAACCTCAACATGGGGGCTTGATTAAGAAATTAGCACTTAGTTCTTACACATGATATCTTTTTAATGCCACTTTGATCCTTTTTGGTATACTGTTTTTACCAAAGCTCCCAGTATTTTTTGTATTCTTTGGCAAATGGTAGAATCAAATACCTTCCCTAGAGCAGCAGTGAGGACAGCCCTAAACACAACAGTAGTAATGGTGATAACTGTCACTTGTTGTAGAACTCCCTGCAATTTACACAGCACTCTCACCTCCATGCCCTCACAGTGGCCATGGGGTCAACCAGGTGGGCATCACTGACACATTCTGTTGAAGAATATGTCATTCTTCAGAAATTGCAGTAAGTTCAGTAGCCCAATGGAAGTCACACCCCTAGAAGAAGTGGAGCCAGGGCAGGAACCCCATTTCCCCAGGACTCAGGTCTCCTGACAGGACTCCATTTGCCAACAGTGCCACACAGTTTTGCAGAGGAAATCCAGCATTTGATGTAAAAGCAGTGACTCATACTTGAGGTTAGGAGTTGAAAGCAAGCAGCAAGATGGGAGAGGGAAGCCTGTGACACCGTGAGCGCTGCCGGCTGCCCCATCCCTGTGCCTTTGCCCTTTCCTTCTGGCTGCCCATGGCTGTGCTACCCTGCAGCCCTGTTTCCTTAAATAAGTCAGAGGCCTGATCAAGCTGCTCCTTGGGCTTGGCTCAGTGGAAGAGGGAATGTATTTTCCTCACGCTCTTTAGAAGGTGGAACATTCTACCCATTGTGGGTAACTAGGCACTAAGGGTTTAAACAGTCTGATAATAGCCCACCTTATTCCACAGAAGGCTTATAAATATATAAATATATCTAGCAATATGAAATTAAAATTTTAAATAAGTAAATAAAGAAATTAGGAAAAAAGGAAATTAGGAATAGGGAAGAGAAGATGAAATCAAAAATATGATTTGTCACCCTCTAGGATATAATTTTCAAACTGTGGCACAATTATAAGAAAATTTCTGACTCCTCAAACCAATTTTAAGACATTTTTCTCATTCCCATAAAGGAATTTTTCATTTCTCCAAAATAGAAGTGTCAATACCCAAACATTGTGTTTCTCACATGAGTCTTTAATACTTAAGATTTTTTTCAGCTTTATTTGTCAGCATTTTGAGAAAGTACTTTTGATACAAACAGTGGTTAATAAATAATACCACTGGTCTTCTTATTTTTCAGTAAGATCTTTGGTATATATAATTGAACATGAAGAAGCTAGCACAGTGACCTCCAAGATGGAGTACACACACCCCTGGAGTTATGCAGTTCACTCTACTGGAATACAAGAAAACTATGAAAATTACATTTATATTTGCTTTCAAATCTCACTCTTTTTTAGTGTACTGTTTTTTGTGTATGTTTTATTATGCATGTAGTATAGTAATATACTCAAAAAGATTACATACTTATCTTTGCCTATGGGATGCAGGACCTAAAATGTTTCACTATCAGCACTATAACATTATTGGGTTAATTATGAATTCATAGAGAGGCCAGGCATGGTGGCTCACACCTGTAATCCCAGCACTTTGGGAGGCTGAGGCAGGCAGATCGCCTGAGGTTAGGAGTCCAAGACCAGCCTGGCCAACATGGCGAAACCCTGTCTCTACTAAAAACTACAAAAATCAGCTGGGCATGGTGGCAGGTGCCTATAATCCGAGCTACTCAGGAGGCTAACGCAGGAGAATTGCTTGAACCTGGGAGGCAGAGGTTACGGTAAGCCAAGATCATGCCACTGCACTCCAGCCTGGGCAACAGAGTGAGACTCTGTCTCAAAAAAAAAAAAAAAAATTAAATTAAATAAATAAATAAATTCATAGAGAGAAATATCAACTAATGACTAGAATTGTTGACTTAGGATCTGAATGATATACCAGCCATTTTGTAGCAGATCACTTAGCCTTAAGCATCTTAGTTCTTTTACCTTTACAAGGGTGTAACTGTTCCTTCCAACTTAAACTGGGCTGGCATCAATATCAATGGCCTGATTGGCCTGGTCTGGTCAGGGATAAGGCATCTCTAAGGACATCAGAGTCCTCCTTGTATGGATGAGAAAGAAAATTTTATCTGTTCTTAGTGTGGTTAGTACTGTCACATTATGGCAACATCCCCCAGGTGCTCAGCTCTTAAGGGAAATGGGCAAGGTGAGCCTACAGAATTCCACCTGGCGCCGTCAGAGGTCAGGGGATGTTCTCTTTGACACATGACATGTGCATCTCCCCCTCCTGATCCCAGCATACACCCATCTAATGTTGCTACTTTGCCGTGAGCCAGTGGGAAGGACTGGGGAAGGACAAAAGTGAAAGGATTCCACATACTTTGGAAGAAAAGTAATATATAATACTAGATTTAGTAATACTGTCATCGCGTATTGCTGTCTAGTGCCCAGTGAAAGTCAGACTTAATCACTGTACAGGTAGTATGCTGACATTTGGCATTATAGTGGCATTGCTGACTTGATTTATTAATATGTCCTTTTACTCATAATTAATGTAATAACTAACATTTGTATAGTATTTTATGATTCATCGTATTTGTTTCACACTCCTGTAATGATTTTTGCAAATATTTTTATACTTGTTTTGCAGGTAAGGAAACTGAGGCTGCAAAGGTTAAGTGATTTGCCTGAGGTCATAGTAGATAGTCAATGGCAAAGCTGTGACCTAAACCTAGATACTGTCATTTCAAACCCCAGGCCCTTCCTGTATTAATCCTCATTTGCCTTAAATCCATCTCAGAGTCAATAACCCTGACTTGATGAATATATTCTTTACTTGGTTTCATCGCTTTTATACCTTATTTTTATGAGGGTTCTTTTTTTGTTTGTGTGTGTATGTTTTTATTACTTAGAGGTGTCGTGGAATATGATGCAGAAGGCTTTACAAAACTCACTCTGCTGCTGATGTGGAAAGATTTTTGTTTTCTTGTACACAGTGAGTATACTTTTGCTGTCAGCATGTCAGCATACATTTTTAAATGTCCTAAACCACGTGTAATAATCAGTACAAGAACCTTTTATATACTGTCTTGGTTCCTTTTACTGTGGTGTATGTATATTTATTGTGTGATCTTAAAAAGAAAATATCTCTAGACTAGTGATTCTCAACCACTGGAGTGATTTGGCACCTCAGGGGACGTTCGGCAATGTCTGGAAACATTTTTGGTTGTTACGACCAAGGGGGTGGGGGTTTGCTACTGGCATCTAATGGGTAAAGGTCAGCGATGCAGCGAAACATCCTACAATGCATCGGACAGCCCCTCACACACACACACACACACACACAATTGTTGAACCCAAAATGTCAGTATTGCCAATCTAGAGAAACCCTACCCTGAACAGATTTCTGTTTCAAATTATCTTTTCAGTATCAGGCCTCAAGACTTTTAGGATTATTGCAGACATACCTGCTGTGATCATTTGGTTATCATCCCTATTAAATGAAAAGTCTACAACTTTGATAAATGTAATCATAACTTAAAGATGGGGCAATGTTTTAATGTGTCCGTGACATCATTTCTTGATGTTCTTCTGCATAGTAGGCATATTTAATGGTCATTGTCACATATTAATCAGTCAGTCCATAAACATTGACCCAGCTTTCTCTTGATAGATAGAGTATTTTTATTTCCTGATTATGTAAGAACCAGTGACCCATGGAGTCAGGTTCAAGTTGTCAGTCAACTGAGACCTTCACTCTGTAGTAATTTGGTATGTACAGTGTTCAGTCTTCAGGCCAAGGCCAAAGAGCCAGCTTTCCCAGCTTGAGTTAGAGAAAAGCAGTGGGTTTGAATTGACTTCACTCAAACTCACTGCTTTTAGAACTTACCCTATGCCTTAATAAACTACTGCAGGAGGAATAACTTTGGTTGTATTTAGCCAAGGCATCAGACAGTATAAAGACAGTGACTTTAAGGGATTTTTCTTCCACAGCAGATTTACCTTCTTCATTGTGATTTGCTTCAGTTAAAATAGTTCTTAAGTTCATTTTTCTGCCTGATTTCACATGAACATATAGGAAGGGAAGAAACCAAAAAACATCTATAGTGGTAGAAAGAAGAAAACTTCTAATTAAAACTTTATCATGGTATAATTCATATAGAGATCATTGAGCATAGGCTACAGTTGTAAGGAGATGGGCCTCTCTGCCTTTAGGTGTTGCCCAACAATCACCGCTTTTCAAGGTGTCACCCACCTTGTCTCCACCATAACCGACAGCGTGGGGCCAGGCAGAGGAGGAAGCCTCACAATCAAGGCCTCCTAGCAATCTCCTCTTTGCTCACTGTCTTCGATAGCCCTACTGATCTGAGCCTACCACTGATACTGCTGCCACCACTTTTGATTCTGACTTTACATGGCCTTGCTTTGGTTTGGCATTCTGAGGCTTAATTCCTTTGTGAAATCTCACTTCCTATTTGCTGTATTCACTTTACCTTACCACCTTGGTCCCAGTGATTCTTTCTCTAACCTAATGACCCAATGCCAGATCTTGATTGCTTCCTTAATTTATTAGTATCTCTTGTGACTTGGGAAAGTTGCCTGGTGTGATTCCCCTAACCCAGCTGAAGAGAGACCTGGCCTTATCTCAAATGATGGTGGTGATGGTCTCATGCCTCCTGAGTGGCTGTGACAACTCCATCACAGCAGGACGATTGCCAACACTAAGTTAGATGAGTGCTTCAACCAGTTCCTTCATCTCAAAGTGGCGTAACAGCCCAAGTCTGTTTTTCCTGAATCTTTGGTCTCCTAGCCATGGTTCTACTTTCTGTTGATGTCAGATCATATCAGAATAAGGGGGAAAATATATTTCATGGCATTGCTCAATTATAACGTGTGTTTCCCACATGCAGTTCAAAGATGACTATTCTGGTGGTTGCTAGCAAGAAAAAATTGTCACTTGCAGTGATGGTCAGGGATAAAGAACATTCACCTCCCAGCTTCTGCCAACTCCCTTGTCAGTACATTCAGTATTGTAGCTATTGCTGTTGCTTTTGAAGGTCTGTGCCCCACAGAGTATTTTCTCCTTGGTACTATGTGTTCAGTACTTCTTACGGCTCCTTCTCCGCCTTTCTATCTTAGCTTTTACAAATCAGACATGCAAAATTAAATCCCAAAGTCGTATTTTCATTTCATTTTGAATTTACCTTCTTCAGAAACATAGAACCCCTTGGCATTCATTAGAACAGCTACCAGGGACCTTGGGAGTTGTTTCATTTACTTTTTCCAAAGTGTTTCCTCGGGCTCTTATTCCTGTATTCCCCTGGCTGTTTGCTCCCTGTCTATTCGCATCACTGCCACACTCTTGGCTCTTCTGGCAGATAAGACTTTGCCTGTGAATCAAAGGACTTTGATGCTGTCTCCTACTCCATCACTAACTCACAGCCTGTCTTTAAATAAATTATTTTCACCCATTTCCTTTTTTCTTATCTAAAATATAGGACTTGCTATCTCAAAGTGAAGTTTGGTTAGATAATGTGTTTTACTTAGTCATGCAGTTAAGCATCTGACACTTACCTTCCTTTAGAAGCATCTGCTGGCTTGGTTACAGTGCCCAAGGGACCACTTGTTCCTTTTTTTCCTTTCTATGAAGATGGGGAGGGGAATATGAGGTGGCAGAGACTTAACAAAGAACATTGCAGTGAGTTACTCTGAGATCTCAAAAGGTGAAAAGGAGGAAGGAAGTGCCTGGAAATAGAGCCATTCCCCTGTGGCTGGCTCTACTACTTCATGGAGGTTGAAGACCTAGCAGGACATGAAATAGCATCTCTGTTCTCCCCCTTCCTCCCTATCTCCCTGGGCCCAGGAAGGTTGCTATTAAGAGGACAGCTCCTGGCAGTAATTACGCACATTTTGGATGCTTGAGAAAAGAGGCACTCTTCTTGAGACCGATAGCTCTGACCTCAGACTTTGCCAGAGTTTGCAAAAGCAAGATCACCTTAAGGAAAAGCATTGTACAGATTCTGGGATCTCTCAGGAGGTATTGCAACAACCTGGCATTCTGGCAGTTCAGGAGTGGGGACTGTGGCCATGACTGTAGCCATGGAGCATTTCCTTCTTTATTCCTTCCTTCCATCATTCATTTTCAACAGGTCTCAAATCTTGGAACTGTAGCAGGATCAGAAACTTGCTCCCATCCAGAAATTATTTTTAGAAAAGTTTCCTGGCCATCGTCTAAGAATTATTCATAGCAGTTGTATAGGTAATCCATATTTGCCAAATTATGCTTACCTCTGGAGGTACATGTTACCTTTAAACTAATAGCTTTTTTCTTTTTTTTAAGACTGAGTTTTGCTCTTGTTGCCCAGGCTGGAGTGGTGCAATGGCGTGATTTCAGCTCACTGCAACCTCCTCATCCCAGGTTCTTCTGCCTCAGCCTCCCAAATAGCTGGGATTACAGGCATGCACTACCATTCCTGGCTAATTTTGTACTTTTAGAAGA